>BSWB01000005.1:144578493-145828493 GCA_033239125.1 Fagopyrum homotropicum
TAGTTGTAGAATTTATTTGTGACCATTTCTTTAGAATTCCTTCGTCAATGCACTTGTTTTGTGTTACAGCTGAGGATAGGACATTGAAACGAGCAACCAAGATGTTATGGCCTATAGTGGGAGCTCGATTTGGGTCTAGACACTTAAGAACCTTTCCTAGAATGGTCATTTTTAATAGATAATTAGTTAACTGTTCCTGAAATATTAGATTCCAATTCCTTTATAGGCTGCTGAGTGCTAATAACAAAGCTAAATGTCTATTCTAATAACAAGGAAAGATAATATAGACTAAAGATAAATAAACCATATACTAAATATAAACTAGAATATTATATTCTAGATAATGCTAACTAAAATCTAAATAACATGGAAAGGAACTAATGGTTAATTAATTAACTATTTGTGGAATATTAAATTCCAGCTACTCTCTCCAAAGCCTGGTGGCATCTCTGTAACATCCATATCAGTTATAGTCTAAGTGTTGGAAGCATGTAATTTGCTTCTTTCACGTTTGATGACTCTTTAAATGTGGTCCTCATGCTTGTGTGATCTTACGTAGTAAAGACCAGATAGTTCTTGTTTAACCTTTTTCCCCTCAGTTCTTACCATGCAGATAAATGCTTTTCTAATCTTTTATCTACTTCCAGGAAGACCATCAGACAGGCTGGTTTATCTGATAACGTGCTGCATGTATTGGGGCAGCATTTAGGCAGAAAACCTTCTGAACTGAAGGTAGATCTTGTTATTATCTTTCGTTTCTTGGTATCTTGTAATTCAACAATTTTTTTACTTCTATGCAATACTCTACTTTTTAAACCCGGTGACAGTGTGCTTTGGTCCAGCTGTTTCCCTATTTTATTATTTGTGATCGATTTACCGAAGTATGAAACACCGTCAAACATCTTATACAGGAAAGATACGAAATTCTTTGTGAAAGAGAGAAGACTGTTGGGCTGAAGAAGGGGGAGACTCAAGGAAGTTCACAAAACAGAAACCCTTATCTTGAAAAAGATCTCGATGCTGCTCTGGATTCATTTGACAACTTGTTCTGTCGTCGATGCTATGTAATATATCCATCTATATTTGTAAGACATTCAATGACTTATTCCTAACTCTAAATCATCTTACAATGGCAGGTTTTTGATTGTAAATTACACGGTTGTTCACAAGATCTTGTCTTCCCTGTAAGCATGTCCTCCAGCTTCTGTTTAAATACCCGTGGAATAGATCTTTCATTTTGTTTTGAAAATTTTCAGGCTGAAAAGCAGCACACTTGGAATCCTCCTGATGATGGCAACTCACCATGCGGCCCCTACTGCTTTCTATCGGTATTTGTTGATTGCTTCACTTGTCATGATGTTAAAGCTTCTAATAAGAGATGTTATATAAGTCTGTTGAATATTTTAAAATGATTTTATGTCAGATAAAAGATTTGGAAAGTAATACCAAAGTAAGCTCGCAGAAATTTGATAGTTCCGATGAGTATCCTTGCCCCTTGTCTGATGGTGCTGTTGCTCAGATGTCACCTGCTAAAAAGGGTTTATCGAGTAGGCGAAGGGGAAAGGGTTGCCCAAGTGAAAGTGCTTCATCAAATGGTAGAAATTTATCTGAAAGCAGTGATTCAGATACAAGGCCTGGGCAGGATAAAAATATAATTGAACGGCCTTGCCATCCCTCGAAAGCTAAGGTTGCTGGAAAATCATCTTCCCATAAGAAAAAGAAGCAGCGGGTTTCTGAGCGTGTTGTCAATTCATTGCAGAAAAAAAAGAAAAAAATTGTGAATTCTGATTGTGAATCTTTGTGTGCTGAGATTCAGCAAGGTCAAGTAAATATGGAGGCAAATGATTTATCTGCTGGAAATCATGGTGGACCTAAGAAAGAAGAATTTGTGGACGAAAGCTCTGGAAAACAAGAAGCCAGTGCTGACAAATCTTGGAAGGCACTTGAGAAAAGCCTTTTTGAAAAAGGCTTGGAGATTTTTGGCAGGAACAGGTTTGTCGCTTAGTTTCAGACATCTTTGTTCTCTATTATATGTGTATTTGCTTAGTTTTTAATATTTCTAGTTTGTTGATAGTATGCTGACATTAGAATTTCTGAAAAGGCTGGAAATGCTTGCACAAGGCTGCTAAGCAAGTGATGGGATACAATGTCATTCTAATTATCACTTTTCATAGAAGGAGAATGCCATTCGTTAACTCAAGTCATATTTAGATGAGATGTTTATGATGAGGACTATTTCAGTTAACATTTTGCATGCATCATTTACTAGGGAAAATGATTATTCATGTTTTATGATGCTGGACTTACACCACGAGTGCTCTTGTCATTTATCATGTATGAAGAAATTGTTTGATAATCGGACTATCTTTGTCCCCTTGCCCCGTCGTGACCTTGTGACACTATTCAATCTTTTTGTTTACTTGGAAGTACTACTAGAAGATTGAGTTGCTTCAGTTTTTCGTAACTTATCAGTCTCTTATAAAAGAATCATAATGCTTCAATATTTTTTGAATGAATCAATGAAGTACGTCATGCCTAAAGATCTCCGTGTTTCAGAAGATGGTCTATGCTGACAATTGGCTTTAGCTCTTGCAATTTCATACAACACCTAACCTAAAAGAATAAGCAACTAGTCTTACTTCTCCTAGCTTCATTGTTATTCACGACTTCATGAAGCTTGCTTCATACTCTTAATAAAAGTTGCATTTATGTTTTAATGCTTGAATATTTCTTTCCTCTGAGGCACTTGCTATTGTCATTATTATTTATTTGTATCCATTTATCAAATTGTAGTTTCAGGACCTTAAGTTCAAAGCTAACCTAGTTTTTCTTCACATAGCTGTCTGATTGCAAGAAACCTCTTGAATGGCTTGAAAACATGTTCTGAGGTTTATCATCACATGACTGGTTCTGACAACAATCTATCGTATCCTTGTGGTAATGCTGCTGGAAGAGTTGAGGGCTACGATGCCATGGTTAGTAGACAATTTCTAATATTTTCACAATGCGTTCTACTTGAATTTGACTGTTCTCATGTGCTGAATATTAGGGTAATGAGGGGAGGAGAAGATCAAGGTTTGTACGTAGAAGAGGCAGAGTTCGTCGTTTGAAGTATACATGGAAATCTGCTGCTTATCATTCAATTAGAAAGCGAATTTCTGAATGGAAAGATCAGCCTTGCCGTCAATATAATCCATGTGGTTGTCAATCTGCTTGTGGGAAGCAATGCTCATGTCTTTTGAACGGGACCTGCTGCGAAAAATACTGTGGGTGAGTTTTCTTTCTATAAAGAAATTTTCGTTCCACATGGAACTGTGTTAATACGCAAACTAGGTGTGTTTACAGTGGTGTTTTTTAAAAAAGAAAAAAGTGACAGCCATGATTGCTGTCCCATCTCATTTAAAAAAATAAAAGTTATATTTGTTAACATTAATCGTAATCGGTAAATTCCTGTTTTTGTTATTTTATCTTTATTCTTAAATTTTCGTTTTTGTTATTTTTCCGTTATGTTAAAGTCTCGTTTTTTGTTATCTTGCCCTTACATTAAAGTCTCGTTTTGTTATTTCGTCGCTATGGCTAAAATCTCGTTTTTGTTATTTTACTGTTCATTAATTTCTCAATTTTGTTATATTGTCAGTATGGAATTTTCTTTTCTTTTTTTCTTAATTTTTATTTTTTCATTTTAATTGTTTTTGCTATTATCATTAATTTATCGTTTTTGTTAATTTGGTGCTTTCGTTATATTCTCGTTTTTTTTATAGTAACTGAAACTCATAAACTCGAAACCTTAAACAAAAACCGAAAACATAAATGATACCGACATTTTTTTTAAAAAAAATATAGCACAAGTTAAAACAATGAGTGTGTGTTAACTTTATCAACCAATGGCTTACACCTTAAAGGTTGATCTTGTAAGTTGTAACTAGATTAATATACTCTAATATCATAGAAATTGGATTTTATGGAGTCAAGAATGTAATTGCCCATGCTTATTATGGTATCTTAAATATCTTGTCATCTAGATGCCCGAAGAACTGTAAAAACAGATTTAGAGGTTGCCATTGTGCAAAAAGTCAATGCAGAAGCCGCCAATGTCCATGCTTTGCAGCAGGCAGAGAGTGTGATCCAGATGTTTGCAGGAATTGCTGGGTTAGGTGAGCTTGTATATCATTTTGCCTTACCATGTTTACTTTTGTGAACATGGCAATGTTAATTTTATGCAATTTTGTATGTAACGACTTTTCCCAATATAATTTTCCATTATGACTTTCCAGTTGTGGCGATGGAACTCTTGGAGTCCCCAGTCAAAGAGGTGATAATTATGAATGCAGAAATATGAAGCTACTCCTTAAACAACAACAACGGGTATGTAGTATGATGAGTTTGTTTTCGCTAGTCTAAGCATTTGAAATGGAATAGGAAAGAGGATCAAAATTATATAAATTGTATTTGTTAAGTTCTTGTCCAAGTAGGGGTTTTTGGGTGATTTCGAGATGGGAAGGAATGATCCACACATATTTAATCCAATGCCTAGTATGGGTAGTGGAGTAGAATGAATGAAATTTTAATGGGAAATGAGGGAGAAAAGTTCATTTATAAATATGCTTGATGAATAATGACATCAAGCTTGCTAGATTCAATCCCTTCTTTATTTCTATGGCTTTGAACCATGGGAGAACAAGTCCATATATAAATATGTATGTGCTGTGCTAGGTATTAATTCAGTTGTGTTGGTGGACTGAGCCAGTGTTGAAGTTGTCCCATTTACTTATTCCTTCCTCCTTTGCAGGTTTTACTTGGAAGATCAGACGTTTCTGGCTGGGGAGCATTTTTAAAGGTAAGATGGAAAACAAAATACTACTGTTAATTTCTGCTGTATGATTTATTTTTCTTTTTCTCTGAATGGATTTTCCACATTCCAGAATAGCGTTCCTAAGCATGAATATCTTGGTGAGTACACCGGGGAGCTGATTTCGCACCGAGAAGCCGATAAGCGTGGCAAAATATATGATCGCGAGAATTCTTCATTTCTATTCAATTTGAATGATCAGGCATGATGTTTGACCCAAATTTATTTTCAATTGCAAGTAGTTAATTTGTTGTCACTTGTGATACTAATCGTTGAAAATCTGCTTCTTACAGTTCGTTCTTGATGCTTATCGGAAGGGTGACAAATTGAAATTTGCGAACCATTCACCTGATCCGAATTGCTACGCAAAGGTAACAAACTATGCTTTGAGTGATCCTCTTAGAATGCCTTGTTGAAAAGTTGTGTATCTGAATGAGCAACATTTGGTGAGGAACAGGTTATAATGGTGGCCGGGGATCACAGGGTCGGCATATTTGCAAAAGAGCGCATTAATGCAGGAGAGGAGCTATTTTATGACTACCGGTATGAGGCGGATAGGGCTCCAGCATGGGCAAGAAAGCCAGATGCCCCGGGAAGCAAGAAAGACGAGGCTGGCCCTTCGAGCGGACGTGCCAAGAAACTTGCCTGAGGGGTTTCTCTTTTGTAGGGCAGATCAATTGAATTTATTGGGTCATATCATTTCTCCCATTCAAATATATGATACAGATGTTGTGTTTTCTTAAATTCTTCCAATTTATCTATAATCAATTCATAGTGATCCGTCCGGGTGAGAAGCATCCAACGAAGCGCCAGCGGGTGAAGCTGGATAAATGGATAACCAAATCGGCCCTTATTCTTAGAGATGACAATTTTAACCATATATTAGGGAAACATATTTCTATGAGCCATCATAAGAACCGCAGCAGGAGAAGTCCTAGTCTCAGACATGTACAAATTGACCAAAACAATGGAAGAGAAGAATTAAGCTAAAATTGACCAACATTTTAGGATTGTTAGCTATATAACTGTTAGCTAAAGATCATAAAATGAATAGCTAAACCTTAAAAGTAAACAAATCACTAAGTCCCCACGATTCACGTTATCCCTCATCATATTCATATTCTTCTAATAAGCATCAATATATACTAACTTCTGCTACTTATCTATCTTAGGCTTATTTTAATTTTACTCCATACAAGGGCCGGATAATATAATTAAAGTTTTGATTGGGTATGACCAAGGCTAAATAAGGCTTACACCTACGCACACTCAACTGCTGTTCTACTAGTCTTGCCCCAACGATCAAAAAGTTGGAGAGGGCGTTGCTCAAGTCAAAGGAATCAGTGCATAAGCAATGTCGTGATGTTCATATGAAACATTATGTTCGATTGACATCCTTTGTTTGTTCACTCGATCACCGGGACGAGAAGCAAAGCGAGGAGAAGTAAATGATGAATTCCGTTCTCCCGTCATGAAAAGAAGGCAATAATGATTCAATTCTCCATTCTTTGTACATCACGTCATTGGGGATCGCTAACTTTTATTTTGGTGATATCCATCTAACCTTGTTTCCGGAATAAATGACAATAGTTTGTCTAATTATTTTGTACTTCAAATTACAAACATAGTGAAACAGTTTGTGACAAACTTGTCGGTTATCATGTTGTTTCGGACATTGTTTTTTTTAATTGTTTTTAAGTACGATTGTGGCAAGTTTGACGACGTTTACCATAGGAGTTACTTTCAACACCAAAGAAAAATTATTAAATCAATCTTGCATTCCGGTGGTTCTAATATGTCTTATGTTCATTTAGAGTTACAAGATTTAATTAGTTGATTAAGTTTCACAACCAGAAGTTAAATTTCTATGAATCTTTACCCCATCCAACTTGTTGTAGGTTAGTTCTAATATGTGGGTTGTCCATTTAGACACATTTAATTAGCCCAAATTCTTTATCACACAAATGTTTATTGAGGAAAATAAAATTGATGGACAAAATTTATTTAAAATCTTTACAAAGGATTTTGTTCAAAAAATAGTTATAAAATTTTACGCTATCCATATGATCATTTGAATTCATGTTGTTTTATGATATGTTGAGATGTTGTATCGAAGTTATACTTCATATGTAATGTTTCACTTTTGCATAACTGAATTTTATTGTGTAAAACTATTACGATATTCATTACTATCTGGAAAATGTACGTTTAATCCAAATGTAGATAAAATAAAAGGGATGCAGTTTTAATTATTTTTCCACATTGATATCATAATTACTATTATTTCCACATCGGTAGTATATCATGTTCACTCTCAAATGATTTGTATAAATATGCATGATTTCTATAGACATCCCGTACCAAACAAAAATTACCATTTCAATGGAGGAAAAATCTCTCGACGGCGAGGAAGAAGCAAAAGAAAATAACAAAGTTATTCGATTACTAGTTATCGAATTAACAATTTACCAAGTAAGTTTCTTGTTTAATTTCAATCTTCTTTATATTATAAAATGTCTTTGTATATGCAATTTATAAGGTTATTAATTATATGTGTATAAACTTGGACAAAATGTGTGACCTAGTTTGCCCACCCTTCAGAATTGAATTTTAGATCAGATTTAGTCTTTTAACTTGACGCATGCGGCTCAATCAAAACAAATCGAAAACATTTAGTAAAGTGTTGATTCAATTCGATCTAGGTTATGTTTTTGACCTCTAAATAAAAAAGTATTTTAGAAAATCAAATATTTGTTGAACCGAATTAATTAGTAGAATTTCAACTGGTCTAATTAAAATGCCATCAGATCGCTGGACATTCTTCTTGTTCGACATAAGTAGTATATTTGTTTCACTAAGATTGAAGTAGGATATCAAGAATATTCACTTTGGATATCCAATTTGGATAAAATTTGTTGAATTGGATTGATCTGAGTGCTTAAGACATAAAATGTTGTGTATTAAGTTTACCCGAGGTTTGGATCTAATTTGAATTATTTTGTAAGGAGGATTGTGTCTAGTTATGCATCAAACTTATGTAGTTATACAAATATTACGGATAATTAATTCTACATAAAGGCTTGTAGTTATGTTAAGCTGTCGTATGTGTCTATAACAATCACTTTGTTTGACAACTAAATTTACTCAATTGTCATAAGTCTTACACCACAACGGTGTCGTAGAGTTTTAGAAGCATCAACTTGTATTTAGGGACGGGTTTCAACAATTTGATAGATGATAGGTGATTAGATCTTGCAAGCTAGAATAGTAATTTTTTTTTCATGACCAATGATTTAAACCTAGGATTATGTATTATCTATGAGATGTTAAATAATAATCAACATTATATCTTTAGTGTTTAGGAAAGCTGATTTTGTGATTGGAGGAACACCAAATTATGAACCGCCAAATGAGGATCAAGAAGAGCTTAAGAAAATGAATTGGAATGAGTTCATAAAAAAGAACAAAGCCGATTTATATGTTAAGAGTATGTTGCCGCTATATTAGCGGCAAAAAGTCCCTTCTTTTACAAGGTAAACTTCCTTTCTTCATACATATTCTTTGTAGTTCTTAGCGTCTATTTGATATCAGTATATCATATATGAGTATCAACATAAAAAATTAATACTTGGTGTTTGGTCTACAAGTTATAAGGATATCAGATTGATATCTTGATACGTACACTCATATCTGATACACTTATATCCAGATATTGTTACCAAACAAGCTGTTAATGGTTATCTTCTTTCATACCATAAAAGTTGCTAACTTCTTCGTGCAGATGTTCAAAGATAGTGTTCTTAGCTATAAGCCTCACCACCTTAACAATTCCTTTCTGGTCGACACTATGGACTTTATCAACAACCTGATCCTCAGCAAGCGAGTCCCACCACGACTCCATTATGTAGACCGTCGAAGCAGTGGTGAGGTTCAGACCGTTGACAACATATGCCTTGAGGCTAGCCAGCAAAACTGTGGGTGCATCAGGACCGGAGCCAATATTGAACCCAACCGCTGTTAGTTGCTCTTCAACTACGAATAACATTCATCTGAACTGGGAGAAGACAACTGACTTGCCACCTGGGTCTTTCTCTCTCGCTTCTTCAGGAAGCTTCTAGAGATTGGAAGGATTTTGACAAGTATGAACACAACTGACTTGCCACCTAGGAGCACTGAAGGAACTGTAGATATATTAATGAAAAGGCAAAGTGACGCAAAAAATTTGCAAAACGGTGTCGAAGCGAGTAATACTAACAAGAGTAGTGGTGTATCAAACGATGATGATATTTCCTTTTCTAGCAATCCTTATCGAAAAAAATATAACTGTTGAGAGTTCTATTCGACCTGATAAAATCCCAAATGTAAAACGATTACCTCATACTCGTTTGGTGATTTCTTACATTGGGTTTACACAAAAGGGTTGTAACGTAAATCCTGAAAACGAGAAGATTATGATTGCTACTTATGATTTGCATACTTGTAAGTTTGGTAAAATGTTTTTGCCAAATGGGTATTGTACAATCTGATAGTGAGTTGGATAGAAGCTTGTGTATTATGTATACAAATTGTAATAACCGAAAATTTTAAACGCCGTTTAATACTGAATTTAACCGGATTCCGATCGCTAACCTTTAACCTTTAAATAGTTAAAATAAATTTTAAATTTTATTATTTTATGCGACCTTATTTCGCATAAAATAATAAAAGATATAACCGGAGATATTTCCCTACCTTAAAAATTTAATGATAAAAGACATGATTTCGGATTTAATCCCGAAAATATTTGCGTAATTTTAGTTCCGTACTTCAACGATTCCGGGTGTATAACGAGGATTAGTTTCAGCTCATTGTATTATGTCCTGGGCAGCCCAATTTTGGGCCCAGTAGTCGGCCGACCCATTTAGTGAGGAGGAGTTGGACCTTGTAACCTCAGCCGGCCCATCTCTCTCTCAATTTCCCTAATCCCCAACTTAACCCATAGCCTAACCTAATTATCTCCCTAAACCACGTCTTCTCTGCCGCATAACGTCACGCCTTGCTCCTGCCGAACGATCTACCACCATCTACGCAGTCGACAACCGCCGGAGCACAACGCCGCCACCGAGCCACCGCGCCGCCTCTGTCGATCCCGGTAAGCGTCGTCTTCTTCTTCCTCTCCCGCTACTCTCCTCCCCGCCTCTCCTTTGTTTCGGAACTCACCAGCAAGATTTCCGGCTTCACGCAGCAGCAGAGCCGACCACCAGTGCGGACCGTCGGGAACGCCAGCACGCCGCCTCGCTGCCCCGTCGTCTTCTACACCGGCCGCTGCGACGCCTCAACCGAAGACTGCGCCTGTCTGCAGTGTTGGAGCGAGGAGAATCGAAACAGCCGGGAGTACACCACCATTTCCGTCGACCACCAGTGCCGCCGAGCCTTCATCCGCGTTACAGTAGGTGAGTCCGCATCCCTTCTTTCTCCTTCTCTTCCGCCTTCTGGAATCGAATTAGTAACCGTGAAAGCCACAGTTGCAACTCTGCAGTAGACGTCCACCGGGAGGCTAGTGTACCGCCGCCGCCTTCGAACCGCTGCCGCCTAGAGCCCTGCCGGACTGTAACACCGGTGAGGTTCTATCTCTCTTTCCTCTGTCCTTCGGCAGTGGTGCCAATGTGAAACAAGGTTGTAGGTTTCTGAAGTCCTGTAATGTGAATATATGAGTATATAGATATGACAGTGTTGATGTACGCATACCTTGTTTAGAATCATGAGAGTATATATAGGTAAATGCAGAATAGAGTACGTATGTATATATAATAAAATGTAGAAGTGTACATATAAGTGGTTTATAAGTTCATATATGTGGATAGATATACGGATCTACTCACACGAGTACGAGTTGGAGAGATATGAATTATGTAACTATACATATAAATGCCTAGTAGTTACGGATTTATATGAGTTGAAGGAAAAGTTAGAGTATGTGCATGCGTATATATACATTTGGGAGGGTAGAGTGATATCTGGAAAGAGGAAAGAGGAGAAGTGTTATTATTTGAGGGGTGGTTCCGAGTTAACTTATAACTTATAAGAATTGTCAGGGAGAAACAATTTATGGAAAACAAATGCTAAAAAAAATTAGTAGAGTTAAGAATAGACTTTGAGTTTTTCGACATTAAGGGTAAAACGGTCTTTACCGTATGAGAATCGTTCTTTCCGTAATTCCTTCGCATGAGGTTGGACATAGAGATGTGTTTTTGATACACATGCCTTCATTGACAGGCGCTTGAGTTACTACGAGTACGGACTGGTTGAGAAGGGTTAGAGCGTTTTGAATCAGGTAAGTCCTTGCGACTTACTTAGCCAGTTTCTGAGTGTTAGTTGAGTGATAGTAGTTGTGTGTGCTATTTGCGTGTTTAATAATAACTTGCTAGGACGACTGTTATTATTACGTTTAAGGCCCAAGTGTATGTATAACGGGCCGTGACATCACTGCCCAGCTCTGACAGGAGACTGGGAGGTTCTCTATACCCAGACCATGCAGGTACAAGGTGAGATGCATCGGATCCATTCCTGATGGTTACACGGGGGCGGAGGCGAGGTTTGGGAATCCCTCGTGTCACAAAATAAGTATCACTAGAGTGAACGAGTAAATTAAAGCAAGATAATAAAATGGATTGTTTGAAAGCATGATGAGTGTTTATATTTTTATGTGTGTGTGTGCTGCTATTATTCTGCTAATATTTAGATAACTAGCTAACGGTTCCTCTTGTTGTGTTTTTAGATTTACCGCAGGTTAGACCAGCATCTGAGTGATCCGGAAGTAGTGGTCAGCCGGGTCTCCGTACTCCTTAGAGTGGGGGTTGGGAGTTGTGTTTGTCTTCCTTTCGTTTGGTTAAGACAGTTGTTCTTCTCTTTTGTTTAAGTACTTTAGGCTGCTAGACAGTGTTGCATTCATTACCCTAAAAATACTATTTTATGAATTTCAGTTTCTTTATTTGTGTCTTGTTGCAAGATCCTAGTAATGTTGTTGTCAAACTGAGGTCGGGACAATGTCCCGAGTTCTGAGAATTCGGGGTGTTACACAAATAGTTAGTTGGATAGAAGCTTGTGTATTATGTATACAAATATTGCATTTGGATTTCAGTTGTGGGTGATAAAGGAGTATGAGGTTGGAGAGTTTCGGACAAATTTTTTCACATTTCATCCCTCGAGTATTATGAGAAACTACTTCAACGTATTTGATGTAGCATACATGACATCGTATACGTAAAAGATGGTAAAAAGTTATGTTGTTTGTATATCACCGTGACAAGAAGTTGTAATGATACGATTTTTCCAATGACAAGCTCAATTATACTACTTGGTGGGTAAAGTGAAAAAAATAATCGAGGATCGGAAGATATTTTTTCCACATTAATATGATGATATATTTTTTTTTCTCTGACTAACATTTCCCACATCGGAAGGATGCCGTCTTCACTCTCAAAGCATTTGTATAAATATGAGTGATTCTATAGACATTGACCTATCAAACAAAAATTTACCATATCAATGGAGCAATCCTCTCTCGACGGCGAGGAAGAAGGAAAAGAAGATAACAAAGTTATTTGCTTATGAGTTATCGAATTAACAACTTACCAAGTAAGTTTCTTGTTTACTTTTAATTTTCTTTATTCAATTTATAAGGTTATTATATATGCATAAATACAGGCAAAATCTGTAACATAGTTTGCCCATCCTTTATAATGAGATTTTAGATGAGGTTTTGTCTTTTTGATTTACCGAATAGTATTTTTCTTTTTATAACCAATGATTTAAACTCAGGCTTATCTATTGTCTATGAGATGTTAAATAATAATCAACATTATAACTTTAATGTTTAGGAAATCAATGTTTAGAAAACTGCTTTTCTGATTGGAAGAACACCGAGTTATGAAGTGTCAAAGGAGGATCAAGAAGAGCTTAAGAAGATGAACTAGAATGAACTCTACTCATATATGAATCTCTAAAATATGTTAAGAGTACGTTGATTATTCTATTGCTAATCTTTTCTTTTCTTTTTATGAGGCCTACTCATATCTAAATCTCTAAAATATTCTCTTAAATGAACCTTTTTTTTTTGTTGAAAAAGGAGACCAGTGGGAGAATGATGTGAAAAGGCCGTCCAGATTTCCACAAACAATGACACATTTCCGATATCTCTTTCTTGCACCCAAGCCTTGGCCTTTGAATCGAGCATCCACACCTCAAACCGGCAGAATAGATCAATAGATTCATCTTTGGAGCTTGATTCGCTCATGGATGGGTTAAAGATGTTGATAATGTCTGAAAAGCTCGCTTTGATTGATCCCAAGAGAGCTAATAGGTATGATTTTGAAAGTAAAGATAATCGGGAGTCGATGGTTAGGGTTAGAAGGTGAGGAAGATTAAAAAGATGAACTTTCAAAATTCTTTATTTTAACTGTTTTATAGTGTTTTTTTTGGGTCAAAGCTTCACGGCATTTTTATTAGGGGAAAAGGAAACACAATCTAAGGTGTCACCGTTTGTGTTATTTGCGACAACGGAAGGTGTCACAATTTTTGCTATTTGCGACACTCCGAAATTTGTGACTCATTAATGGGTCTTTGATAGTGCCATTTGCGACACCTATATGTGCCAGAAAATAGAGACACCTTACGGTGTCGCAATTTAGCGAGCGTTTTATGGATGCAGATTTTTTGCGACACATTGGCATGATGTCGGAAGGAAAGCGTCGCATGTAACCCACATTTCTAGTAGTGTAAAGGAACAATCACTGCCGGATATGCTATACTTCATATACAGTGGAGTTATATTTTCAAAGAGAAGAGATGATGTGTTAGGCGGTGCTATTGACTACATACAAGTTCGAGGTTACTTCTTGTGTTAAACATTGTGTTAATGTGTTGAAGGAGTTGCCCATGTCACCGCTACCGCCTTTCTGTATCCGCAACTCCCTTCCGCTATTGTAGATGGCGAGATAATTCAACCACTAGTCAGCGCATCAAAGAATTATTACGCATATCGTTACAAAATATTCTCTACGTAAGTAATTTGTCTTATGAGTTCTTGAACATCTCGTCAGTATTTGCATAAGAGCGATCTCTCGGAAGGCTGCATGATAGATATTGAATTTGCGGTGATGCAAGGCTCGCTCAAGAAGTATAGACTAAGATGAAGTCGAAGGGCCGTGTTTTCGAGAATGGGGGCAACAGGCAGGGGATCGATGACCTTCTTAAGGTATCGTGGCACAACTTCATAAATGAAGTGGATGAGTACTTCATTGACGGGATCCTGCGTGTTCGAGCTCATCTGAAGATGAACGACGCTCATATATTGGGTGAGTAAAGGAGTTGTTATGGGTTTGGAGGTAATTGAACATCCTAGGGTTGTTTTGCATTTGCTTCTGTTTTTGTTTTATTTATTTTTATTTATTTATCTTAGGGTTGTCTCGCATTTTCTTTTGTTCTTGTTGTTAGATCCTTTAGGTGTTTTAATGCTTGAATATTTCTTTCCTCTGAGGCACTTGCTATTGTCATTATTATTTATTTGTATCCATTTATCAAATTGTAGTTTCAGGACCTTAAGTTCAAAGCTAACCTAATTTTTCTTCACATAGCTGTCTGATTGCAAGAAACCTCTTGAATGGCTTGAAAACATGTTCTGAGGTTTATCATCACATGACTAACTGGGGAGCATTTTTAAAGGTAAGATGGAAAACAAAATACTACTGTTAATTTCTGCTGTATAATTTATTTTTCTTTTTCTCTGAATGGATTTTCCACATTCCAGAATAGCGTTCCTAAGCATGAATATCTTGGTGAGTACCCCGGGGAGCTGATCTCGCACCGAGAAGCCGATAAGCGTGGCAAAATATATGATCGCGAGAATTCTTCATTTCTATTCAATTTGAATGACCAGGCATGATGTTTGACCCAAATTTATTTTCAATTGCAAGTAGTTAATTTGATGTTGTCACTTGTGATACTAATCGTTGAAAATCTGCTTCTTACAGTTCGTTCTTGATGCTTATCGGAAAGGTGACAAATTGAAATTTGCGAACCATTCACCCGATCCGAATTGCTACGCAAAGGTAACAAACTATGCTTTGAGTGATCCTCTTTAATGCCTTGTTGAAAAGTTGTTTATCTGAATGAGCAACATTTGGTGAGGAACAGGTTATAATGGTGGCCGGGGATCACAGGGTCGGCATATTTGCAAAAGAGCGCATTAATGCAGGAGAGGAGCTATTTTATGACTACCGGTATGAGGCGGATAGTGCTCCAGCATAGGCAAGAAAGCCAGATGCCCCGGGAAGCAAGAAAGACAAGGCTGGCCCTTCGAGCGGACGTGCCAAGAAACTTGCCTGAGGGGTTTCTCTTTTGTAGGACAGATCAATTGAATTTATTGGGTCATATGATGTTCCCATTCAAATATATTTTTCAGATGATGTATTTTCTTAAATTCTTCCAATTTATCTATAATCAATTCATAGTGAATAGTGATCCGTCCAGGTGAGAAGGATATAATCGAGAGAGCCCAATGGAGTGCCGGTGGGTGAAGCTGGATAAATGGATAACCAAATCGGCCCTTATTCTTAGAGATGACAATTTTAACCAATATTTCCTATCCTGGCTTCGTTTATTTAGAAGCATATTGATAAACTAATGCTATAAGCCATCATAAGAACCGCAACAAGAGAAGTCCTAATCTCAGACATATACAAATTGACCAAAACAATGTGTCAGCTTCTCCAATATAGCTGCACAGATCACATGAACTTCTTCAACTTCAGGGGTAGCTTTTTCATGTAAATCGTCGTAGGTTAGTTCTAATATATGTGTTGTCCATTTAGACACATTCAATTGACCCCAATTCTTTATCACACAAATGTGAAAATAAACTCGATGGACAAAATTTATTTAAAATCTGTACAAAGGATTTTGTTCAAAAAGTAGTTATAAAATTTTACATTATCCATATGATCATGTTGCTTTATGATATGTTGAGATGTTGTACCGAAATTATACATCATAGGTAATGTTTCACTTTTGCATAACTGAATTTTATTGTGTAAAACTATTACCATATTCATTACTATCTGGAAAATGAACGTTAAATCCAAATGTAGATAAATAAAAGGGATCCAGTTTTAATTGTTTTTCCGCATTGACATCATATTATTATCGATCTCTCTTACTATTATTTCCACATCGGTAGTATATCATGTTCACTCTCAAATGATATGTATAAATATGCATGATTTCTATAGATATCCCGTACCAAACAAAAAGTACCATTTCAATGGAGGAAAACTCTCTCGACGGCGAGGAAGAAGCAAAAGAAGATAACAAAGTTATTCGATTATCAATTATCGAATTAACAATTTAACAAGTAAGTTTCTTGTTTAATTTCAATCTCCTTTATATTATAAAATATTTTTGTATATGCAATTTTTCAGATTATTATATGTGTATAAACCCAGACAAAACATGTGACCTAGTTTGCCCACCCTTCATAATTAGATTTTAGATTAGGTTTAGTCTTTTAATTTGACGCATGCGGCTCAATCAAAACAAATTAAAATCATTTGGTAAAGTGTTGATTCAATTCGATCTAGATTATGTTTTTGACCTCTAGATCAAAAAAGTATTTTAGAAAATTAAATATTTGTTGAACCAAATTAGTTAGTACATTTTCAACAAGTTTAATTAAAATACCATCAGATCGGTGGACATCTTGCTTGTTCGACATAAGTAGTAGATTTGTTTCACTAAGTTTGAAGTAGGATATCAAGAGTATTCACTTTGAATATCCAATTTGGATAAAATTTGTCGAATTGGATCGATCTGAGTGCTTAAGACCCATAAAATGTTGTGTATTAATTTTACCCGAGGTTTGGATCTAATTTTAATTATTTTGGTAAGAAGGATTGCGGCTAGTTATGCAACAAACTTATGTAATTATACAAATATATTACGGAGAATTAACTTATCAAATGAGTTTGTTTTTGTTTATCTAAACATTTGAAATTTGGATCGATGGTGTGGGAGTTACAAATATTCCTAGCCTGATTTCTTTTACAAGCTTATTGATAAACTATTACTATATGCCATCTTAATAACTCATTATTGTCGAAGGTGTTCCATGCACAATTCTCATCAGAGTAGTAATTTCTGTTTCTAGTCAGTATTAGTAGACAAACATTTCAATATCTTCGTTGATTGCATCGGTAGGTTGTATTTGAATAATCGTTGGACATATTGTGTGGCTTTATTGTATTTTAAGAGAGAACATTCGTATAAGGTCTTAGATTAAGTAGATTAAGTTTTGGGTCATTTTAATTAGTTATCAGGTTGATTAGGGTTGGACTCAATTCGGTTCGGGTTTGATCGGGTTGATTTGTACGTACAATTGAAATTTTGCAGGTTTACTTTCCTTTGATTCTTGCGGTAACTTGTATGTATCTTATTCTTTCATGTCTGACTACTACCACAATATATACATATGTTTGTTACCACAATATATACATATGTTTGTTAATAAATGTGTGTTTTTATGATGGTGCTAGAGGAACAATCACTGTTGGAGATGCTATACTTCTATACAATGGAGTTATATTTGGAAAGACAAGAGATGGTGTGTTGGCGGTGCTATTGACTGTAGACAAGTTCGAGGTTACATCTTGTGTGGAATATTGTGTTAATGTGTTGAAGGAGTTGCCCATGTCACTGCTATCCGCCTTTATATATCTGCAACTCCCTTCCGCTATTGCATATGGCGAGATATTTCAACCCCTAGTCAACGCATCAAATAATTATTACGCAGATCGTTATAGAAATTTCTATACGTAAGTAATTTGTCTTATGAGTTCTTGAACATCTCACGATTATCTTTCTAGTATAAGTTCTAACAAATTGACTTGTTTACGACTTAGCGCCATACATCTTGTTCTTGGGAATGAGTTGCTCGAAGCTAAAGGAAGAGATTGCTTGCGCGTACATTCAGCATCTGGAAGTGTCAAAGCTCATCTTTGATGCCCTAATTCCGGACGGTGAATCTCCTTTTTCGCAATTCATGCATGTCACTCAAGACCAGTTTGTGGACGACACCAACTTGATTTTCCGCAACGTAACTATGTTTGACCGTCTATTAAGGATGTGCATCTCAAGCTTCCTTGGTCTCAATGCGTCGTCTACTTCGACTTGAAGAAATCTCAAGTGAGTCCATGCATGCATCGAATCCTGTCTATTGTCAAAAGTTCCCCTTTACTGGGAGTTGGTATTCGCCGATGGCGGCATGCACCGATAAGCACACATTTGGTATGTCTTTGCATATGAGCGATGTATCGGAAGGCTGCATGATGAATATTGACTTTGCGGTGATGCAAGACTCTCTCAAGAAGTTTAAGACTAAGATGAAGTCTAAGGACCGTGCTTTCGAGGATGGGGACAACAAGCAGGGGATCGATGACCTTCTTAAGATATCGTGGGACAACTTCATTAATGATGCGGACGATTATTTCATTGGTGGGATCCTACGTGTTTGAGCTCAACCGAGGATGAACGATGCTCATATATTGGATGAGTTTGTTATGGGTTTGGAGGTGATTGAACATCCTAGGGTACATTGTTTTTTTTTTTTGAAAAATGGAAAGCGGTTCGAAACATTAGACGACATGACGTCTAGTGAATCGAAAGGCCGACAAAATCGGCAGACAGACTAACCGTCATGAATGACACAACATAATAGAAAAGAAACACACAAAAATATATCAAAAAGACCCGAAAGCTAAAAGATCTTCAGGGGAAAGCAAACTGATCTAGTCAACAGGAAGCGACGAGCAACAACGTCCATCTTGAAGGAAGTACACAAGTATGAAGCCTGGGGAACAACTACGGACACCTCAGATTTGGGCTGCAACAGAGCCGTCAGAAGTCGATCACAAATCCACGCCCCCTTCTCGACAAACTACTCGAACCGCAACCAAATGACAACATCAAAACTGAGAAGATGATGCAGCAGATTACGGATATCATGATATATAAAAGAGTGTTACTTTGATGGTTAAAAGAGACATGATTTATAAGAACAAAAATTATTCTGAAAGAGTTGGTTAGAAAGTTGGTTTAACTCACAATAGCTTGCACGAAGAACAACTATTGTTTTGATTTTCTTTGAGTTTGTTTGAGAAATCTTAATTTCCTAGGGCAATAAACATTTGAGCTTTAACTCATACGAAGCAGCATTTGATAACCATTATTGGTGTAATTAGTGTTGTTAGACTCATCAGTGCCGTTAGGCCGCGAGATTAGTGCCCTTGAGAATGGAGCGGGTAAAAATGGGGTCAAATTTACAAAAATAAATCGTTTCGAGCACAGGGTATCAAGCTTGGAGCTCTGAAAGAAACCGCTCCCAAAAAAATCGAGGGTTGGTTGACTGTTGATTGTGATCTAAGTTAAAAGATTTACAAAAATCACAAAGAAAATTACAAACTAGTAGCTCCTGTCCAAAGAGAGCATTTCATTTCGTGGTGAGGTTCTCGTTTGCTATTTCGAGTCGGTGGGATTGAAGGCTGTGGACATTATCAAAGTATTTGGTTGGGTTGTAGCAGGTGAACAATACCAAAGTATTTGATCAATAACCTTCCTAGAGCAAAACTCCCTTCATCCTCTGTTTATCTTTTTGTGGTGATAAGGTTGGGATTAAGCCCGAGGGAATCTTGGTGTAGTACCAATTATTTTTTGAATGAAAATCGCCGTTTCATAATGTTATAGAGGTTAGTTGTTGTTGGATTCTAGCATTTTGGCCATGCTGGTTTGATTTGTTGTTTTAGAAACGTTTGGTAGGTCATACCATTCACATTTTTGGGTTATTAACTACCTGCTGAAAATGAAAAAATTGAATTTGTAGCCCAAATATGTTAAATGAAAGATTGAAGTTGAAGTAGTTGAAACCAACACAACGAGATTCAATCCAAACAAAAGGTTTATAGTTAAAAGACATAGACCACAAAAAAAAACACACAAGTAAACGTATTTTGTTGGAAAAAAGGACAGTAAGGTAAGAAAAGCAAACTAAAAAGAAAATTCCTTAACTGTACAAGAAAGAAAATCACAACCCAGGCAAGAAGAAATGAAGCAAAACAAGGAAGACAACACCAACCTTAACTGCAACACCCATCCTGGAAGTGGAAGAGTATGACTTCCGGCCACCGAAAAACCCTCACAAAAGGGGAAAAAAGAGGCAAGATCTATAGAGGAGAAGACGGATTTTTGCCTATGGACTTCGGGTCAGGCGGCGGGATCTACAACCGTTTTTCTTGGTGAAGGGGAATTTAGTGAGAGCAGTATACAAAACAAAGGAGAGCCTTTTGGGTGAAGACGGTTTTTCGCCTAGGGTTTTCGGGATCCGGCGGAACAAAGGGGCTTTGTTTGATCAGAAAAACGAAGTAGAGAAGCCGGTCGCCACAGTCTTGTTTAAGACACCTTCATCAATGGAAGCAATCCAAGAGCGAGAGAGGAAACTCCAAGGGCACAAATAAAGTTTCCGGATGCTTGAAACAGAAGCCGAATTCTACCGAGTCAGAGTGACTCCATGGTTGCCGACGGCTAGAGTTTTACCACTTTTGGTGGTGATGGTTTGTTAAACGAGGGTTTTGAATTGCTACAGTGGAGAGGTTCTCTCCCAGTTTTTGTACTAAAACAATTTTGTTGTTTTATGTGATCCTAGGGTACATTGTTTTGCATTTACTTATGTTCTTGTTTTTTTTTCCTTTTTCTTTTGATTTATTTATCCTAGGGTTGTTTTGCATTTGCTTCTGTTTTTGTTGTTAGATCCTTTTAGGTGTTTCCGGCTTCTTTCACCCGTAGCAATGCGATGAAAATATTTAATATTTGAGTCCATATTTTTAAGTTTTTATTTTCATTCGTCCTTTGTCTCCAATATTTTTGGTGAAAGAATAGTAAACACTTTTGTTTAGTTAGGAGATTTCTTTGGATTGTTTCATCCTTTTGGTTCAACTTGTCGGTTGTCATGTTGTTTCATCCTTTTGTTTAGTTATGAGATTTCTTTGGATTGTTTCATCCTTTTATGTATGGCCAAATAAAAGATGGTTGTGCTGATGCTAAACTCATTTATCCTTTGAGGTGGTTTGTGTAGATGACGAAGCGACAAGTAGAAGCTAACCCCAACCTTTATGTTAAGGTGAGGTTTTGCTCTATCTACATTAGTATTTGTTTTGGTCCTTTACTGAGGTTCATTGGCTTGACCTATGTGAATCTATCATGCAAAATGCTTATAGCATGAGTTTGTTTTTGACCTTGATGTTCTTTTATTAGTGAACTAATACATGTGAGCTGAGTTTAATTGTTTTGCTAACATGATTAGTTCATTTTTCCCGTAGAACTTAGTTGAAGAAAACAAGCAAAAACTGTCTAGAGCGACTATATCAAAGAAAAGAAGAAATATATTGCTAGGAGCAATGAAGGAAATATATATATATATATATATATATATATATATATATATATATATATATATATATATATATATATACGAAAGGGAAAGTGACGCAATAAGTTTGCAAAACGGTGTCTAAACGAGTAATATTGGCAGGAGTAGCGGCGTATCAAACGATGATGATATTTCCTTTTCTAAAAATCCTTATGGGAACAAATATAACTATGGAGAGTTCTATTCGACCCCATAAACTCCCAAAAGTCGATTACCTCATACTCATTTGGTTGTTTCTTACATTGGGTGTTTTACACAAAAGGGTCGTAATGTGAATCCTGAAAATGAGAAGATTGTGATTGCTACTTATGATTTGCATACTTGTAAGTTTGGGAAAATGTTTGAGCCGAACGGTTATAGTTGTGATAGTGAGTCGGATAGAAGCTTGTGTATTATGTATAAGAATATTGCACTTCGGTTTGAGTTGTGGGTGATACAGGATTATGAGGTTGGAGAGTCTCGGACAAATTTGTTCACATTTCATCCCTCGAGTATTATGAGAAACTCCTTCTACGTATTTGAGGTAGCATACATGGCATTGCATATATGAATCTTAAGATGGTAAAAAGTTATGTTGTTTGTATATCACAACAAAGTTGTAATAATATGGATTTCCAATAACAAGCTCAATTATACTACTTGGTGGGTAAAGTTAATAAAACAATCGAGGGTTGGCAGATATTTTTTTTTTCTTCCAATTTTCCACATTAATAAGTTAATGATATCTTTTCTCGTACTATCATTTTCCACTTCGGAAGAATGTCGTCTTTGTTCTCAAAACATCCTACCTACAAGTAAGATTGAGATTTTTTGAAATAAATGTAGCCATCATTAATGCACATTTGATAATTTATACATTGTCAACAATCAGTATATATAACTCATTTATATACTTTCTATGTAATACATATATTTATCTCAATGAATGCATTATACATTTTGATTCATTTTGCTTCTTACATTAGTCCAACCCAATTATAAAAACACATATTTTTGTAGCACATTTCATAACTTAATAAATCTTCTCGAAATCCTTATTCATAAAAATATAAAGCATTTTGTTTTGTCTCACAATAAATCACTTAATTATAATATCACGAGTTATTTTTAAATATAACGGGGATACCCGTGCGCAACACGGGCTTATACCCCTAGTTTGTATAAATAAGAGTGATTCATGATTCTATAAACATTAACCTATCAAACATCAATTTACCATATCAATGGAGGAAATCTCTCTCGGCGGCGAGGAAGAAGAAAAAGAAGATAACAAAGTTATATGAGTTATCGAATTAACAACTTACCAAGTAAGTTTCTTGTTTACTTTCAAGCTTCTTTATTTTATAAAATTATTTTTGTATATTCAATTTATAAGGTTATTATATATGTATAAATTCGGGCAAAATGTGTGACCTAGTTTGCCAACCCTTTATAATGGGATTTTAGATGAGGTTTTGTCTTTTAATTTACTGGATAGTATATTTCTTTTCATTACCAATGATTTAAACCTAGGCTTATGTATTATCTATGAGATGTTAAATAATTATGGGTGAATCTGGTAACTAGCTCTTTTTTAGTTTTTGTTAAAGAAAATAGGCTAATACTATTTTTTGTTATGAAAATGTACTCTCGTTCATTTTTTACCGTCCAAACGCAGACTACCCATCTTTTCCTTAACCTTAGATCTGCAATCCCGCTACCATCCCTACCTTTCTTCCGTTTTATGCAATCCCGCCGTGAAAGAGGCCAACATCAAAGATGTTGAAGGCCAAGGCACGGTGTAACACCCCGAATCCGCGGGACTCGGTGTGCCACATTGGGCTAGGATCTCATAGTGGATCCTGACCCTAACCTGACAACAAGTTCACTGAACCTTACAACATGGCACTGGCAGATATAAAACAAATACATAAAACTGTGTAAACTGTACAACCAAAGGTAAACAACATCATAGTCAAGTATATAAAACAACATCCTCACACAGACGGCACAAAAGACCATCCTCACACAAGAGGGAAAAATATAAACAACCCCAAACCAACCACCTAATGTACGAGAGTCCTCGGCCTGTCACCCTACCAGATCACCCAACTGCGCCTATCCTGCAAACATCTACAACACGGTATGAAACCGTTAGTTAAACAAACATATATGAGGTAATGCATAAGCACAAGCACAATCATGAAAGATAAACACATCAGCATGCTATCACACATTTACCCATTTATTATCTTTATATAATAACCATTCACTCAAAAACCGTATATATATATAGATGAAACTATGTGACACGGGGACCGTATCATCCCCGCCTCTGAGTGCAATGTCCAGCTGTACGAGTATCGGTCACACAATCCGTGTACCCTATGGGAGTGGATTGTGCCCTTCCTGTAAAGTCAGTCTGGCCCGATGTCAAAGAACCTCCCAAACTCCATGGCAAGATGAAAGAGAAAGGTTATCACAACCACGCAGTGGGGCAATCAATAAAACATAGGTCGGTATAACGATAACTCATGCTATCATAGCAAACATATGAAACACACACCACTCATACAAACACCCAATATAGGGATGATAGCTAAGTAAGTCCTACGGACTTACCTCAACCTCGTACACAACTCAAACACGATCAACCTCCAATCTTGAGAGAGGGGCACTGCCTAATAACAAGACATATAAAGATATCAACCTCTATTCATAAAAGGGGTCACATCTAGACCCAAAAGGATCCATATGATCATCCATAGCTTAAACCTCACAACCTATAATCCTCAAAAGCCATATAAGGCATAAACCAATCATAACCTCATCAAAACTCATCCTCACACACCTAGCATGATCCTATACACTCACACTAGGAAAGGAGGGAACAAAGACTTCATAAGGAAAGCCTACAAGCAACACAAACCTGCAAAACCAAGAGAAGACCTTAGCTGATGCAGGCGGGCGCAGGGGCGGCTCCCTGGTGGTGCAGGGGCGGTGCACTACCGGCGTTGGGGCGGCTCAAGACAAGCGTAGGGGGCTGGTGTGCAGAAGACACCACTTCAGCCTTTTCTTCACTCTTTCCTTCGATTCTTTACTCCTTCTTCACTCCAAAAGCAACATACATATATAACATACATATATATATATATATATATATATATATATATATACATCAACATAAGCCAAACATTGCTGGAACAAGATCCAATCCTAAAGAGTTTATGCTAGACTAAGGAAAGGAAGGAAAAAAGACAAGAAGATTAAAAGAAGAAGAAGAAAGGGATGGAAGCCATGAAAGCTTACCAAACTGAAGATTCAAAAGCTCACAGCATCACAAAAACGTCCTCAAGCTGACTCACAAGGCTCAACAACCATAAACATTATCAAAGCCAAGCAATAGCTCTCCAACTCACACACAAACTCAAAGAAGATCAAACAAGGGTGATCCAAGGAGAAGAGAGAAGAAGATGTACGTAAGGAGAGAAAGAGATGGAGCTGAGAATGTACACCCTCATCAGGAGGTAAGAGATGAAGTATATAAAAAAGGTACAGAGCCGCGGGGGCGGACTCTGTGAGCCACATGGGCGGTCCAGGCAAGGCGTAGGGGCGCACTCTGGGTCACGCAGGGGCGGTCCAGGCTAATTCCTGGCCCTCTGCTCACTCTCTCAGCAACTCAACAACTAGGCTCTTACACACGGCGGCTCCACCGACTGGGTATTTCGGAGTTTTGTCAGTGCTCCGGCGATGGCAGACGGAGGATTTGATGAAGAAAGGGTCGGTAGGCTCCGACGTGGTTTTCAATTCCTATTCCTCTGAGTGTTGATCGATCTATATCTAGATATGTAGATCTATAGTGTTCTTAGCTATAAGCCTTACCACCTTAACAATTCCTTTCTGGTCAACCCTATGGACTCTATCAACAGCCTGATCCTTTGCAAGCGGGTCCCACCACGGCTCCATTATGTAGACCGTCGAAGCAGTGGTGAGGTTCAGACCGTTGACAACATATGCCTTGAGGCTAGCCATCAAAACTGTGGGTGCATCAAGACCAAAGCCAACCTTGAACCCAATAGTTGTTAGTTGCTCTTCAACTACGAATAACATTCATCCGAACTGGGAGAACACAACTGACTTGCCACCTGGGTCTTTCTCATTATTTGATGGAATCTTAACCAAGGTAGTACTTTGAAACCGGCCAACTCTTTGCAATAGTGTAATGTTTTTGTAATTGAGGGATTTAAGGAGGATCATATGATCAGTCTCTCTTGGAAATGTCTATAAAAGTCCTGAACAAAATATGCTCTTAAAAGAAGTGTTCATGGCATGATGGGAAAATGTATATCTTAGGCTATATATTAAGCTCACAACCTTTGTCATAACAAAATATTATCAATATTAACTAGCATAGATAAGTTTTGAGTCACACTACTTAGGATTCAAGTGGAACGATAAAGAGACCCTTTATATTTCACTTATCATTGTAATGTCACATCGAGACTTTGTTGGACCTTTTCAATTTATGGTTGTTTTACTCAAATTTGGTTAAATTGTTCAGGTGGAGACACATTATTTGTGCAACTGCCAACAACATTGAAGATTAATGAACTGTGAGTTTATTAATGAAGGGGCAAAATGACGCATAAACATTTGCAAAACAATGTCTAAGCGAGTAATATTGGCAGAATTAGTGGTGTATTATACGATAATATTTCCTTTTCAGCTATTCTATGGGAACAAATATACTTGGTAAGAGTTTTGTTCGCCTCATAAATTCCCAATAGTAAAGAAATTACCTCCTTATACTCATTTGATGCTTTTCTACATTGAGTGTTTTACACAGAGGGTCGTAAGGTGAATCCTAAAAACGAGAAGATTGTGGTTTCTACTTATGATTTGTATACTTGTAAGTTTGGTAAAATGTCTATGCCGAATGGTTATAGTTTTGGCAGTGCAGTGGTAAGAAAGTTGGATGGAAATTTATGTTTTTTGTATAAGAATATTGCATTCGGTTTGAGTTGTGGGTGATAAATGTAACAACCCCGATTTTTTAAAATCCGGAATGTTACGAGCAAGGACCTCACAATGTATCCTAAATCTAGCTTGACAACGACAAAATAGATTTTGTAACATGACACAATTTATAAAATTAAAATACTTATTATGCGGAAATAAAAGTCATGCAATGAAAGTGTCATCCTCAATAACGAACTATAGCTAGTATGAAAACTTGTTTCCCCTCGGACTGCTCTGGAAATTGACATCACTAGGCCTTCGATACCCTCGATCATTGGTTCATACTTCACTGTCTCAGAAAGATAGGTTTCCCTGAGCACTTTATCCGGCTGATTAAGGAGTGTATTACCACTGCTTCTTACTCCATCAACATCAATGACTCTCTCAATGGTCACTTCAAAGGCTCTAGGGGCCTGGGGAAAGGATGCCCTCTTTCCCCTCCTCATTTCACCACTGCTATGGAATTCCTCTCACGTATGATATACCACAACACTTCAAACCCGGAATTCAACTTGCACCCAAAATGCCACAATCCACGTATTACCCACCTCTACTTCGCAAATGACATTATGCTCTACTGCCGTGGGGATCTCCACTCCATCTCCACTTTGAAGTCCACTCTTGATACTTTCAGTCAACTCTCGGGGCTCAAGATTAATCTCTCCAAATCTTCTATCTTTATGGGTGGAATATCCAATATCACTCAGGCCTAGATTGTTCATGCTTCAGGCTTCGCTAAGGGTTCCCTCCCTTTCCACTACCTGGGTGTTCCTGTGGGAAGTAGGTGGCTTGTGATATCTAGCTACCTCCCCCTCATTCACAAGACCACCAAGAAGATTCAATCTTGGAGTGTCAAACTCCTTTTCTATGCCGGTCGGGTGAAGTTCATTTCTTCTATCCTCTTTTCCCTCAATCACTACTGGTGCACTATGTTTACTCTGCCCGCTTTGATCCTGTCCAAGATAATTCCATGCTCAGATCGTTCATATGGTCTAGTAAGGAGTCTATAAAGTGTGCACTTGTCGCTTGAATACCGTATGCACTCCCAAGAATGATGGAGGCCTTGGCCTCCCTGATCTCAATGCAAGAAACAAAGTCTCCCTCGTCCGTCTCATTTTCGATATTGATCAAAATGTGGATAACTTGTGGTGCTTTTAGATTTCTCTCAATATCACGAAGAGACAATCCATTTGGAATTGCCAAACCAACGTGAACCACAATTTCTCCTGGAAGAGCCTAATCAAAGTTCATGATGAGCTCCCTATGCCCTCCAATGGTATGAGCTACACTGACGCCATTTCTAACCCTAATGGCTCCTTCTCTCCTAAAAAAGCCAATTCCATCTTCCGAACTATAACCCTTCCTCCTCCTGTACCCGCCTACAACATCATCTGGTATAACTTCAATATACCAAAGTGCAGTTGCATTGCTTGGATTGCTAACCTTCGTCGCCTTCCCACCCTTATCAAGCTTCGTAAATGGAACCTGATCGTTGATGATACCTGTAAGTTGTGTGCTAGTAGGCCTGAAGATGATGACCATCTTTGGACTGGATGTAGCTATGCTTCGCTCGTCCTTGATATCATCTCTCGCTGGAGCAAAGTTCCCTACCCGACACCATACATTCACAACCTTTGGTCTTGGCTCAGTTCTCGTTCTAACCCTAAACGCAATCTGTTGGATTGTGCTCGTATCTCTTCGATCACTGCTTCCATGCACTTCATATGGAAGGCCAAAATACCTTGTTTGCAACAATGATTTCATTAGAGCCATCAACTGTGCTGGAGAAGTCATCTAGGATACCAAACTCCACCTCACTCACCACTGGAAGGATAGGTCGGCTCTGTCCTTAGCTACGGCTAGACTTCTCGGTCTTCACCTTGTCTAATCCCCTTTGTCTCTCGCTTTCTCGCCTGTTTGTTATTGTTCTGTGGCTTTCCATGTCATGTAAATCCTTCTTGTCTTAATACAAGTAAATATCTAAAAAAATAGCTAATATTATTACACTATTCGGAATGGAATGCAACATAATAATAATAAGGGTGAGGAGTAAGTGGACTCTTTTTGCCTATGAGAACACCAAATAGACCCTGTTTTTTAATAGAAAATAAAGTAGACCCTTTTTATTTTATTAAAAAAGGCATAACTTTTGATGAGCCCCCCATTGGAAAAGCTTCTCCTTATAAGGAAGTCGATGATGGAGGAAGAACCAAGAGGTGCAAGAGCAATTAGAAGTGCCAATTGAATGTGTCCAAATTCGGTTCTCAATACTGTAACACCCCGAATCCGCGGGACTCGGGATGTCACATTGGGCTAGGATCTCACAATGGATCCTGACCCTAGCCTGACAACAAGTTCACTGGACCTTACAACATGGCACTGACAGATATAAAACAAATACATAAAAACAATATAAACTGTACGACCCAAAGTAAACAACAACATAGCCGAGTATATAAAACGACATCCTCACATAGGAGGAACAAAAGATCATCCTCACTCAGGAGGGGAAACACAACAACCCCAAACCAACCACCTAATGTACGAGAGTCCTCGGCCTGTCACCCTGCCAGATCACCCAGTAGCGCCTAACCTGTAAACATCTACAACACGGTATGAAACCGTTAGCTAACCATACACATATGAGGTAATGCATAAGCACAAGCACAATCATGAAAGATAAACACATCAGCATGCTATCACACATTTACCCATTTATTATCTTTATATAATAACCATTCACTAAAAAACCGTATATATATAGATAGATGAAAGTATGTGACACGAGGACCGATACATCCCCGCCTCTGAGTACGATGTCCAGCTGTACGAGTATCGGTCACACAATCCGTGTACCCTATGGGAGTGGATTGCGCCCTTCCTGTAAACCAGTCTGGCCTGACATCAGAGAACCTCCCAGACTCCACGGCGGGATGAAAGGGAAAGGTTATCACAGCCACGCAGTGGGGCAGTCAATAGAACATAGGTCGATAAAAACGACAACTCATGCTATCATAGCAAACATATAAAGCACACACCACTCATGCAAACACCCAATATAGGGATGGTAGCTAAGTAAGTCCTACGGACTTACCTCAACCTCGTATAAAGCTCAACCACAACTGGATCACCTCAACACTGGAGGAACAACACAGCCTATAGACAAGGCATAAAGAGATGTCACATCTCTTATCAAACAAAGGGTCACACCTAGACCCAAAGGGATCCATAAGGATCATATATACCCTATAACCTCGAATAACATGCTAAACCTAAAAGCCACATCAGGGCATAAATCCAACTCATGATATCATCACCAACTAAAATCCCATAATTACCAGAATAATGTAACGAGCATAAGTGGAAATTCCAATTATCCATTTTAACCAACTCAAGGTCAATTTATACTAACCCGCAATACGGAAAACGAATAAATTCATAACTTATTTGTTACTAACCCGATATACGAACCGGAAGAAGATCCAGACTCCTAGCGATACGGGGAGTAAGAGCGCGGTATGAAACCTTACATTTGATGACTTGCGGTGGTCCGTCGGCGCTCCGATAGCGGTAAACGGAAGCTTTACCAAAAAGTTAACAAACGGAAAATAGATTTGTACCACGATGTAGAGGACAAGATAAGGGACTCGTTGATACAAGCGGATTTGAAAATGGATAAAAAATGAATGATTTGTGAAAGGTTGAAGATGGAGCGTACGTTTCGGCGATACTTCGCCTGAAAGAATTGCAATTGAAGAAGAAGAGATGATACAGCGGCCTGCACATGCCTCTCTATATATATATAATATATTATTTTATATTATATTATATTATATTATATATAAAATATAATATAATAATACTTATCCAAAATATTTAATTAAAACACGGTTATATTTTCCGATCTCCAAACTTTATGAAACTGGAATATAAAATCCGAAATATTATCGGGATAATTAATTCATAATTATCTTGTAAAATGGGCATTCCTAAGCCACCTTTCTTAGCCGTTAAGAAACGAAATAGCGACTCTTTTTGCCGTTTTGCCTCTCCATGTTATTTCATATCTAGGACATATCCGATGTCCTGATCATTTCTCTCAACTGTATTTTTATTAATTGGAGCTCCCAAATGCTCCAAATAACACCGGAGGGTAAAAATAATTACCCGGGAGAAAAAGTAAAAATTTCCCAAACGTCCAAAATTACGCGAGGAACATAACGGTGGGACTCATACTCATCACTTGGGAAATCTTCGCAAGTTATATGTAAATTACTATCAACGATTAAGTTAATCAACAGTAATTAGAATTCAGAAATCCTAGCTATTACATCACACACCCCTTAAAAAAAGTTTCGTCCCGAAACTTGAACAATTCCCAAATCCTCTCGGACCCATACGCCGAGGTAATACTCTCACTCTTTCTATCGGAGGTATCACATCTCCGTTCAAAAGATCACAACCTATAACAATCTATAACCTCAAGTATAAACATGGAGGAATCATCACTCCAGGAAACAGGGCCATAACGCTCCCAAAGGCGTAGAGGAATCACGTCTCTCGCCATACCACATCACAAGGCATAGAGGAAACACATCTCTAGCCAAAACATATCACATGCATAGAGGAAATACGTCTCTAGTAAACCATAATCATATATATCGTATGGAGGAATCACATCTCCACTAAAACTATGTCCATCAAGGTAGCATGGAGGAAAGAACCATCTCCAGCTGAATCCTAATCACACTCAAGTAGCATGGAGGAAAGAACCATCTCCAGCTATAAATATAAATCATACTCAGATAGCGTGGAGGAAATAAACATCTCCAGCTATGACATACACTACGCTAGCACAACAAGATCTACTAAGATCATAAATCACATCACAACTAGCATGAAATAACACATCAAGGCATATAAGCACATAAGCACAACATTCATCAAGATAGCACTAAGATCTACTCGTGCTCCCACAAATGGGTCTGTCCCAACATATACTCTGGATAGTTCCTCAGGACACTATCCTTAGTCTCTCACATAGCCTCTTCAGGTCTTCATCTCGACCATCATATCCTCAATATGGGAATGTCTTTCAAATGCAAGCGTTTCATATCTTATTCCAAGAATGTAATCAGATGCTCAACAACGATGTGGTTCAACTTAACCACTAGATCATTATAACTCACAAAGTGTTTCCAACCTGGTATATACTTCCTCAGTTGAAACACAGGAACACTGGGTGAACATCCACCAACTTCAGAGTGAAAGCTAAACATCATGTTGCCTTCACCAAACTGATCAAGATCTCAAGTAACCAACATATTGGAAACTCAGTTCCCCTTTCCATAATACACAACTAACGTCTCACAGCTGAGATACCTCCAGCCGGACATGAACTCTCACTTGAACTTTAGAGGTTAACGCCTCTTGTCTACATATAATATCTGGCGACTCTGTACAACCAACATTCTTCCTTCAATCAACGTTACTTGAACTATAAAATCCTGAATCTGATCAGGTGTTATTCCACTACTATTGCTAGATCACTTCTAGCATAAGGATATACGACATCTATGTCTATATATTGCCTCATAGGGCTATCCCAGAAAGATGCACGTCCTTCATTATTATATAATAAACTCATTAATGGAAGGTAATATAACCATCCACATTTTCCATTCAACTTACAACTTATAATAGATCTTTAAGATCTAGATGATCCTCTCTAACTGACCATCTGTCAGGGGGTGAAGTGTAGTCATGGGGTACAGAATCGTCCCCAAAGTAGTCTGAATCTGCTGCCCAAAATCTCAAAGTAAAAACATCCATCTCGATCAGAAATGATCATTCTCGGTATACCATGGAGTCTCACTATCTGTCTAGTGTACTCCTCAACCAATTCATTCACTAGCCACGTCCTTCTGATAGAAATGAAACGTGCCGGTTTCATTAATCTATTACCAACAATCCAAATAACATCAATCTTCTACAGGGTCACAATCCCATAACAAAGTCCATAAAGATGTCCTCCCAAATTCTAATACTGCACTGATAGTGGGTGGGGGCTTATCTCTAGATCGGAAATACTCTATCTGGACCTGCTGACATGTCACATACTATATCACAAATCTGGTAATATCGGCTTCATACAATATAATCGTCTCATCTCGTGGTACATCTTACTCGTACCTGAATGTATTGAATAAGGCGTACAGTGGGTATACCGTAATATTCTTTGTCTCCATCTGCATCAACAGGTACACAAAAGCGGCCATGACTCTTCATCAGTCCATCTACTCCCATGGAGAACTATGGTGCCTCCGTACGAGACATCCTTTCTCTAAACCTTGTCAAGGCCGGGAAGGTCTCCTGCTTCTGTTGGACCTCATCCAACAGACCAGGTAGAACCTCTGAGGTATAAAAGGATATCCTCATCAAGGAACTGATTGTCCAACTCTAGCCAAGCTAGATCTCTCTGAAGTTGAGGCTGAACTATCAGTCTCACAATCATCATCTCTTGGAGCGTCTTTCCGTTCCAGTTGTCGGTGACAACGTTCAACTTCTCGGAATGATATGGAACCTCCAGGTCAAAGTCTTGATCAACTTAAGCTCTTAACACTAGCGGTTATTCAACCCCTGTTACATAAAATATACTTCAGATTTCTATGATCTATAGAAATCTGACATGAAGATCACACCGGTACGGTCTTCAAAACTTAAAGGCTTGAACTACCACTACTAACTCTAAATCATGAATCTGGTAGTTCTCATCATACGTTCTCAGCTGTAAATACACATATCAATAACCCTACTCCTCTGTAGTAATACACATCTCAGACTTAGCTAGGATGTATCACCGTAAATCACGGGATCCCAAAAACCTTCTAACTACAACAGAATGGAAGCAGAGGTCAAATGCCTCCTCAACTCTTCAGAATATAGACACACTGTTTTCATCACGTAGTTATGGTGGTCTTCTCAAAAGACTCGCAAATGAATACGTAATCATATAAAATCCTTCGTCAAAGCATTGGTAGCAATCGGTTGAGCCGAGAAAACTACGTATTCCTTAATGTTCATTAGTATCTCCCATGTTACAACATACTTAATTCTCGCTAAGTCAACCATGATCCCACTAGCGGAGACAACATGGCCTAAAAAGGCTACCACTGGCATCTCAACTTACACTTAGAGAGCGTAGCATACAACCCTCTATCTCTCGAAATCTGCAGAACGGTCCTCAGACGATCGGTCTACTATTCTCTACTATGAGAGTATACCGACATGTCATCCATGAAGTCCACCACCAACTAATCAAGGAAGTCGATGAAGATATTATTCATCAACTCCATAAAAACTACTAAAACATTTGTCAACCCAAATGACATCACTACAAACTCGTAGTGTCCATAACGGGTATGGGATGCTATCTCATACACATGTTGCTCTCTCATTCATGACTAGGGATATCTTGAGCACAAAGGAATCATGAAAACACAATTGCTTCTTGAAGCTAATTATCAGGTCGTCAATACGGAACATGGAACCCACTAGGGTAAACCTGTTTCAGTCAACTTTTCAAGTTAATAGTAGAATATCTCAACAAGCACTGTATAGTGTGGCTTTCCCATTCAATCTTGTATCATACTTCAACTTGATAACAATGTCCACACTCCGCTGAGGTGACAACTAGACGGTTCACTAACACGTCTATAAACTCATAAACAGCTGGAATACCTTCCAATGTTGGACTATCTCGCTCCTTCATGGTATAACACTAGAAGGCGTCACATCCCTGTGCTATCAGCTCGCTGCTCGTACATTCCTGATGACAAACCCGTCTCTTCAAAGGTCTTAACCTCAGAAGGTCTCTATTTAACTCAACTCAGTATAGACTATAATAGTCTTACTATTAATATCTAACACCGCATGATATCTGTTAATCCAATCCATACACATAATGACTTCCTCAAGCACCTACGGCATGACAAAGAAGTCTACAAGTCATACACAAGTCCCTGAAATAAGGGAACAAACACGCATCTCACGGGTATCTCAAACCCAAAAAGGTAATCCTGTAAAGAATAATCCACCTTCTACTATATACCAAAATTCAACCATTAACGCATGCATCGAAAGACATGACGTGCATAGCACTCGCAACAAGCAAAACTCCACCAGGTAAACCATTAACGAGAATGGTACCTATAACAGCTAACACTCGTAGCTCCTCTACATATCATCACTCAATGTCAGATCCATGTTCCTCAGGTATCACTGAGGTCATTACTATAGCCGCCACTTCCACTCTTTTTGCACCGGAAAGAGGAAGGTCTTGCTGGGAAGAAACACCACCGTGCTGACAGAAAGGGCCAGATGACCTAACTCACCACAAGTGAAACAAGCTATCAGTGCCAAAGGGCACACAGAACGCAAATGATCTGGATAGCCACAACTGAAACATAATCATCTCATCCTTGCAACCTGTGCAACTGAAGGGTAACTCGACCTTCATCGTCCACCTGGAATGATCTCACTCTTGAAGGGAACTTGTAAAGGCAATGCCTTGCCCTGTCAACAAAACTTCGCTCTATGCCCTGCTTTACCACACGTAAAGCATATGATGGGCGCCTTTGGGCACACAGCTCGCCAGTGTCACAACTTCCACGCAATTAAAACACTGTAGTTCCTTGCTAGTCATCTTCATGGCCAAAGGATCACTAGATTGTCCTGATATTGGACTTGGTTCACCATTCATCATCTTGGCTTCTCCACTAACTAATTCAGTCTATTGCTTCTTTCCGGATCCATAAGCTTCAGTTGATCTCGCAATTGTTGGTAAATCCGGTGTGGATCTACCCACTATCACCGCTTCATATACTTGTTACATATATTCTTGAAACTCGGATCTACTCATGGAGACACGATCAGCCTCTTCAAACTCGTTCTCTGTCATATGCGAAGCAACAACGGAAACTGGTCCCTAACTTATCACCACTGGAGGAAGAGGGGGTGTACCCCTACCTCATCCCACTACAGATACTACTCTAGTCTGAGTCATCTGTAGGATATACGCACCTAATCTTATAAGGCTATATATATGCCATAGGTATCGATATGTATATAATACATCCACATAATCCATAGTACACACAGATATATATACATATCTACGTTGCAGAGATCTATGGCAGAGGTGACGACTTCTCGTACATTCTATCCCAAAACCACACTTAAAACCAAAATCTTTGAAAACGTCAGATCCCATATGGGCTCTGTTTATTTTACCTATCAAACCTCATTGCAAGTAACAAGTGTCATTGTTGTCAACCTGGGCTCTGATACCAACTCTGTAACACCCCGAATCCGCGGGACTCGGGATGTCACATTGGGCTAGGATCTCACAATGGATCCTGACCCTAGCCTGACAACAAGTTCACTGGACCTTACAACATGGCACTGACAGATATAAAACAAATACATAAAAACAATATAAACTGTACGACCCAAAGTAAACAACAACATAGCCGAGTATATAAAACGACATCCTCACATAGGAGGAACAAAAGATCATCCTCACTCAGGAGGGGAAACACAACAACCCCAAACCAACCACCTAATGTACGAGAGTCCTCGGCCTGTCACCCTGCCAGATCACCCAGTAGCGCCTAACCTGTAAACATCTACAACACGGTATGAAACCGTTAGCTAACCATACACATATGAGGTAATGCATAAGCACAAGCACAATCATGAAAGATAAACACATCAGCATGCTATCACACATTTACCCATTTATTATCTTTATATAATAACCATTCACTAAAAAACCGTATATATATAGATAGATGAAAGTATGTGACACGAGGACCGATACATCCCCGCCTCTGAGTACGATGTCCAGCTGTACGAGTATCGGTCACACAATCCGTGTACCCTATGGGAGTGGATTGCGCCCTTCCTGTAAACCAGTCTGGCCTGACATCAGAGAACCTCCCAGACTCCACGGCGGGATGAAAGGGAAAGGTTATCACAGCCACGCAGTGGGGCAGTCAATAGAACATAGGTCGATAAAAACGACAACTCATGCTATCATAGCAAACATATAAAGCACACACCACTCATGCAAACACCCAATATAGGGATGGTAGCTAAGTAAGTCCTACGGACTTACCTCAACCTCGTATAAAGCTCAACCACAACTGGATCACCTCAACACTGGAGGAACAACACAGCCTATAGACAAGGCATAAAGAGATGTCACATCTCTTATCAAACAAAGGGTCACACCTAGACCCAAAGGGATCCATAAGGATCATATATACCCTATAACCTCGAATAACATGCTAAACCTAAAAGCCACATCAGGGCATAAATCCAACTCATGATATCATCACCAACTAAAATCCCATAATTACCAGAATAATGTAACGAGCATAAGTGGAAATTCCAATTATCCATTTTAACCAACTCAAGGTCAATTTATACTAACCCGCAATACGGAAAACGAATAAATTCATAACTTATTTGTTACTAACCCGATATACGAACCGGAAGAAGATCCAGACTCCTAGCGATACGGGGAGTAAGAGCGCGGTATGAAACCTTACATTTGATGACTTGCGGTGGTCCGTCGGCGCTCCGATAGCGGTAAACGGAAGCTTTACCAAAAAGTTAACAAACGGAAAATAGATTTGTACCACGATGTAGAGGACAAGATAAGGGACTCGTTGATACAAGCGGATTTGAAAATGGATCAAAAATGAATGATTTGTGAAAGGTTGAAGATGGAGCGTACGTTTCGGCGATACTTCGCCTGAAAGAATTGCAATTGAAGAAGAAGAGATGATACAGCGGCCTGCACATGCCTCTCTATATATATATAATATATTATTTTATATTATATTATATTATATTATATATAAAATATAATATAATAATACTTATCCAAAATATTTAATTAAAACACGGTTATATTTTCCGATCTCCAAACTTTATGAAACTGGAATATAAAATCCGAAATATTATCGGGATAATTAATTCATAATTATCTTGTAAAATGGGCATTCCTAAGCCACCTTTCTTAGCCGTTAAGAAACGAAATAGCGACTCTTTTTGCCGTTTTGCCTTTTTGCCTCTCCATGTTATTTCATATCTAGGACATATCCGATGTCCTGATCATTTCTCTCAACTGTATTTTTATTAATTGGAGCTCCCAAATGCTCCAAATAACACCGGAGGGTAAAAATAATTACCCGGGAGAAAAAGTAAAAATTTCCCAAACGTCCAAAATTACGCGAGGAACATAACGGTGGGACTCATACTCATCACTTGAGAAATCTTCGCAAGTTATATGTAAATTACTATCAACGATTAAGTTAATCAACAGTAATTAGAATTCAGAAATCTTAGCTATTACAAATACGTCATAAATTCTGCAGACAAGAAGCTTTCCCGAAGAGTTAGTGAGAGAGATGATGGTGTTAGAAATAGGGCCAAGATTAATTGGTTCGAGAAGTGGCTATCTGTTGATCTAGGAGAAACTATGCAAATTGGGTCGGATCGATCTTAGCAGATTGTACGCAATGATTGGAGTGGGGCGTGAACAAGCCTCGAGCCATGCAAGAGCGATTCCAGGGAAGTAGCTTCTTGATACGGTTAGCTAGACACTTGGCAATATTTTTAAATTTCGTATTACAACAGGAAGTTGGAGATGGCGCTGCTCAAGCAAAAGGAACCAGTGCACAGGCAATGTCGTGATGTTCATACAACACATTATGTTCGATTGACGTCCTTTGTTTGTTCGCTCGATCACCGGGACGAGAAGCAAAGCAAGGGGAAGTAAATGCTGAATTCAATTCTCCCATCATGCAAAGAAGGCAATAGTGATTCAATTCTCCATTTTTTGTATAGCATATCACTGGGGATCGCTAAATCTTATTTTGGTGATATTCATCTAACTTTGTTTCCGGAATAAATGGCCATAGTTTGTCTCATTGTTTTGTACTTCGAATTACAAACCTAGTGAAACAATTTGTGACAAACGTGTCGGCTATCATGTTATTTTAGACGTTGGTTTTTAAATTATTTTGAATACAAATGTGACAAGGTTGATGACGTTTACCATAGGAGTTACCTTCACTTTTGCATAATTGAATTGTTTTGTGCAAAATTATTATGATTTTACTTATAAAATGTAGGTTAAATCCACATGTAGACAAAAATAAAAGGTATGCAGTTTTATTTTTTATATCTCTTACTATTATTTCCCACATCGGTAGTATGTCATATTCACTCCCAAATTATTTGTATAAGTATGCATGATTCCTATAGACATTCACAAACAAAATAGAAATTACCATTTCAATGGAGGAAAACTCTTTCGACGGAGAAGAAGAAGCAAAAGAAGATAACAAAGTGCTTCGATTATCAGTTATCGAATTAACAATTTACCAAGTAAGTTTCTTGTCTAATTTCGATCTTTTTTATATTGTAAAATATCTTTGTATACGTAATTTATAAGGTTATTATATATGCATAAATGCCGAAAAAATTTGTGACCTAGTTTGTCCACCCTCGAAATTGGATTTTAGATCAGTCTTTTAATTTGACGGCTCGATCAAAATAAATCAAAATGATTTAGTGAAGTGTTGATTCAGTTTGATCTAGGATATGTTTTAGACCTCTAGATAAAAAAAACATTCTAAAAAATTAAATATCCATTGAGGCGAATTAGTTAGTAGATTATAAACTGGTCTAGTTAAAATACCATCAGATCGGTGGACATCTTTCTTGTTCGACGTGAGTAGTATATTTGTTTCACTAAGATTGAAGTAGGATCTCAAGAATATTCATTTTGAATATCCAATTAGGAAAAAATTGTCGAATAATAAAATCCGAACTAGTTTTCATAATAATTTCAAATTGGATCGATCTAAGTGCTTAGACCCATAAAATGTTGTGTATTAAGTTTACCCGAGGTTTGGATCAAATTTTAATTATCTTGGTAAGATGGATTGAATCTAGTTATGCAGCAAACTTGTAGTTATACAAATATTACGGAGAATTAACTTTATTAAATGAGTATTTTATTGTTTATCTAAGCATTTGAAACTTGGATCGATGGTGTGGGAGTTATATTAATATTCCTTGCCTTATTTCGTTTTTTGACAAGCATACTGATAAACTATTACCATAGTCCATCTTAATAACCCATTATTCTCAAAGGTGTTCCATGCACGAATCTCATTATAGTAGCAACTTTTGTTTCTAGTCAGCATTAGTAGAAACAAATATTTCATTATCTTCATTGATTGCATCGGTATGGTGGTATATATTTGTACAATCTATCGTGTGACTTTATTGTATTTTTAGAGTGAAAATTCGTATAAGGTCTTAGATTAAGTTTTGTGAAGTGAAATGGATTTGTACATAATGTCATGTCGGGTTTACTTAGATTGGACCGGATCTAGCGGGGTATACTTGCACAATTGATAATATGGATCTCGGGTTGTTTTAATCGTTCATCGGGTTAATTAGGGTTGGAGTCAACTCGGTTTGGGTTCAGTCGGGTTGATTTGTGCAATTGAAGTGCATTGATTTGTCTGTAGAGCGAGTGTCAATTTGAGTAACACCTTCATAATCAAAATAGTAGGACATTGGAAGTGCAACGACCTGCTGATTTGCAGGAGTGTCAAACCAAGCAACACCTTCAACATCAATATATTATGGTAGCAGTCTCGCAAAGAGACATGAAAAAAAAAGATTTATTATGAATTGTGTTTGTTTGAACGAGTTGGTTTAGACTAAATAACTGAAACTTAAGCAAGACAAAATATTCCATCTTTTATTATAAAGTATATATAATATTCATCCTATCTTTTGATTTTATGATTAGAGCTCTACAAATCAACATTCTCACCTCTGTAAGGATAAGCGGATGAAACCAAGACAAGTTGATGAGAAATGCTTCAGCTTCTGATGATGAGGAGTTGGAAGCTATCAATAAGCAAATCTCTGTGCATAGGTAAAATGCCTTCTTAACTAATGTATTTTGTATTAAGTTGTATTCATTTTCTTTCTGTCTCTGATGAACCCATTAGGCAAAAAACTGTGAAGTTTCTTTTATTATATGCAAATTTGCCTTAATAGGCCAGAACAACCATTTAAATTACTACCTATTTTCCGTCTGTCAGGGTGAAGAAAACGAGGAGGAGACGCAAATCATCGTCACCAAAAACAACAATCACATCAGCACCAGCAATAACCATCGCACCTGCACCCGAGCAATCACTCCAAACACCTCCAGAAGATATAACTATGAAGATGTTTGAATGCAATTTAGGGTGTATTCATAGTACTCTAAGTTAAATTGACGATTCTACTACTCTAAAGTTGCTTGAGATAAAGTTGGTAGTTTAATTAAGTACTAGTGATGTAATTAAGCTGATCTATTTTAGTCCGAAGTTTCTATCATTAATATCAGTAAATTATGTAATTAAGTTTAGGCAACAGGGAATCCAGTTTTTGAACAAGATGTTTCTAAACAATTTTGTAGGTTTATTTTCCTTCGATTCTTGTTGTAACTTTTATGTATCTTATTTATCCTCCATATTCTATGTAAAATGAACTTGTATACCAAAAGAAAACTAGTCGGGGGAAGAATAATGGATGAGTTGGCTAAGTAGACACTTTTTGTCTATTGTAGTATAAAGTAGACCCTTTTTGTATCTTGTAGATAAACTAGGCCCCTCTCATTTATTAATAAATATTAATTGAAAGGGTTAATTAGTAATTTTAATTTAACTGAGTCCAAACCCAATTTCAATTGAAGATCAGTAGGCCCAATCCGAGTTACATAAGCCCGTGTCCAATTCGAGTTACATAAGTCGTCCAATTCGAGTTACATAAGTCAGCTCATTCGAGTTACATAAGCCCTTACATAAGGCCATTACAAAATATAAATGTTGTAGCTAGTGAGTATCGAACTCTGGACGATAGCTCATTCGAGTTACATAAGCCCTTGTCCAATTCGAGTTACATAAGTCGTCCAATTCGAGTTAAATAAGTCAGCTCATTCGAGTTACATAAGCCCTTACATAAGACCATTACATAAGTCAGCTCATTCGAGTTACATAAGCCCTTACATAAGGCCATTACAAAATATAAATGTTGTAGCTAATGAGTATCGAACTTTAAGCCCTTGTCCAATTCGAGTTACATAAGTCGTCCAATTCGAGTTAAATAAGTCAGCTCATTCGAGTTACATAAGCCCTTACATAAGTCAGCTCATTCGAGTTACATAAGCCCTTACATAAGGCCATTACAAAATATAAATGTTGTAGCTAGTGAGTATCGAACTTTGGACGACAACCCCTCCCTCCCACCCTTATTCCAGCTGGACTAATTGAACTTCATGTATTCTCTTATTCATACACGGTATTAGTACATAATTCTTAATACACAAGTTCAATTACACAATATTAATACATAATTTTCATTTACACAAGTCCGTTGTTTACACAAGCTTGTCGTTTACACAAGCCCGTCTTTGTTTCAAGCCCATTCGAGTTATACAAGCCCAATTATATATATAAAATATGTAGTCAATATCCCGTATTTATAAAATATGTAGTCAATATCCCGTATTTATAAAATATGTAGTCAATATCCCGTATTTATAACTGCAAAAATTAAAAATATAGTTTTTTACTTTTTGTAATTATCCAGTTTGAGACAATTTTGCAAATTTAAAAAATATGGGTCATAAAGACAATTATAAACAGGGGAGCCTTTTTGTAAATATGCCAACATTTTAAAATTGAAATTAGGGTTCTTGAGATTGCACTGCGGCTGCAACGAGGACTGTCTAGATCCGCCTCCAGGACTGCCCTGATCTGTAACGCCCCAATTAACTTAAACTCAACAAACCCCCAAATCTCACAAATTAGGGTTACTATAGACCGAAATCTCACCAAAAAGAATTCAGAAATGGATCTGTAAACGAGGAGGAGATGGATACTTGGCCGGAAAGGGGAAGACGGGGCCGGAAAGCGGAAAATGGCGCCGGCGGAAGAGAGTTGTTGTGGTGTCCGCGAAAGTCAGTAGATCGGCACTATGGTAGGCGGCGAAGGTCTAGCGGCGGACCTGGCGTGCGACGTGCCTGGCGTGCGGTGGACTTGGTGTGCGGCGGACAACAGGGCGTGCGGCGGACCTGATGTGCGGCGGACAGCAGGGCGAACCCCCCCTTCACAAACACTTGCGGTGGAGGCCCAGCCGTCTCGCTCGCCCCTCGGTGTCGGAATGATGCTGGCGGCGAGGCGGTGCTTCCTGGCAGCGGCGTCGGATCTCTGGTGACCGGGCACAGGAGGCGGCGCGGCAGCAGTGATACGAAGAAGATGAATGACTGCGAAAAACCCTAACTAGATGTGAAATCTGACGGTTGAATGATTTTATAGGATTATATTTTATGTTTTTCCCTTATACCCCTTGAATTAATTTATTTTTGATTTAAAAATTTAGGTAAAAAATAGAGGGGCCTAGTTAGTTTACATTAAACAAAAATGGCCCTATTTCACCAATTTTCTCAAGAATAATTTTAAATGATATAAAAAATAATCTTTTCTGCAAGAGTACACTCATGTATATGGTCATTTGATGAAATTTACACCAAATTTAGAAGTGTGTCATTTATCCAATGTGAAATTACTGATTATGACATTAAATATGGGGATATAAATATTCTGACAATATTAGGGGTCATCATTTTTCTAGAAGCTAACTATGGTCGGTGCGTTCATATGATAAGCGTATTGCTAATGTTGTGGGGTCCTACGAGGTCACACCATAACGAACTGGTGAACCGAATCAGGTACTGGGAGAATTATCATATAGGAGTATATGGTGGAAAAGAGTATATTTTATAGGACTACAAAATATATTATGGAGTTGGCTATTAATAGTAAATAAGGGATTATTTTTATTAATTACCAACCTAATACTAGAGTAAAAATGGGTAACCTCTAGTAATTATAAATAAGAAACATTTTTGTCTCACTAGCATGGTAACAAATTAAGGTCACAAGATTATGGTGTCGGATCCTAGCTCCCGAGGGTCTTGATGTCAACATGAACCTGTTGAACACAATGAACTCTTCCAACTGCTAGCCTTTTGACTGCCACAAAGACTCCGGGTGAGAAGCATATCCTCCTTAACTAAGAGAAAATCGAGATTTGAGAGCATTCACAAGGATGACAATGGATATGGTGGCGTGTGGATGACCTTGATTGTCAACCCGATCCATAAACCAAAACTTTTCACCATACCCACCACCCGGTAAGGTTTCACCCGCATTCAACGGATGAAGCGGATGCCATTCTTTAATTCAAGTCATATTTAGACGAGATGTTTATGACGCGGATTCAATTAACATTTTGCATGCATCATTTACTAGTGAAAAATGATTGTCCATATTTTATGATGCTGGACTTACATCATGAGTGCTCTTGTCATTTATTATGCATGAAGAAATCGTTTGATGATCGGACTATCTTTGTCCCCTTGCCCCCATTTATTTTAGAAGTGTTTCTCTTGCAATTTTATACAACACCTAGCCTAAAAGAATAAGCAACTAGTCTTACTTCTCCTAGCTTCATTGTGATTTATGACTTCATTGTGGTTGTCAATCTGCTTGTGGGAAGCAATGTTCATGTCTTTTGAACGGGACCTGCTCTGAAAAATACTGTGGATATGGAGATAGTATATTCTTATAGGATTTTATATGTAAATAAAGGATATATTAGGGTCTTTATTATAATATATCCTAAGTAGTATAAATACCAAAAGCTATAACAGAATTCTTTTAATGAATATCATACTTTCTTCATATTTTCTTTCTCTTCAAATGGTATCAGAGCTACGAAGAATTTTTTCTGCAAATATCTCAATCTAGATCTATCTTTAGTTAATCATATATGGATAATCGCAATGATGCTCGAGATAAGGATCCTCTCGATCCAAATCTCATTTCATCGAACATTAGAAATGCAGAATCCACTGGAGCTACGATTGTGCTACCTGGAAATTCAACCGATACTCTTGATCTTGCTCCCTCAGATAATCCAGGGATGTAACTCGTATCTACACTGTTTGATGGATCCAATTTTTTCTCATGGAAGAGAGGGATTCATATGGCACTTGGTGCGAAATTGAAATTAGGTTTTATCACAGGCACTTGCGTCAAGGATGTTGCTGATGCAGAGAAGGCAACACGCTAGATTCGTGCAGACTATATGATACGATGTTGGTTAATTCATTCGATGAAACGAGAAGTTGCAGAACAATTCTCTTATGTGGAGCCAGCTAAAGAATTGTGGGATGAAGTTCTAGAGAGGTATCAAATTTCTAATGCGCCTTTGATATATCAGATTCACAAAAATCTAAACTCTATGAAACAAGAGAATGCCACAGTTTCAGTTTATTATGGACGTCTTAAGCGCCTTTGGGATGAATTGCAAGCACATGATGCTTTACCTGTTTGTTGTTGTGCTGGAATTGTACACTGTAAGTGTGAGATTCCTAAGCTTTTAGTTGAGCGAGAAGCTAAAAATCGTCTGATTCAGTTTCTTATGGGACTCAATGATCAATTTGATCATGTTAGATCGACTATCTTATCTCTTGAAACCTTTCCATATCTCAATCGTGCTTTTCATATGGTCTTGCAAGTTGAAAAGCAAAGAGAAGTTACATCTACATTAACTATTCCTCATGAAGCTTTAGCAACAGATAGACAGATTCCCTATCGCCAAGCAGAAGGAAGTAGGCAAGATTTTCGCAAGGATAAATGGGATAGGAAATGTGACCATTGCAAAGAAAAAGGTCATTTGAAGGAGCAATGTTTCAAGCTATATGGCTTTCCATAATGGTATAAAGGTTCCAAGAATCCTTCTAATGATAGACCAATAGGTCATTCAAGAACTGGTCATTCTTTGAATGCACACAATTCAGATGGTTCTATTCTTAATTCTCCTCTGGATGATATGGTTACCAAAGGAGTTGATAACAATACCATGTCCATGATGTTTCAAGAGATGTTTAAGTTCATGAACAACAAATCTGTCCATTCTAGATCTTTAGGTTCTGCAAATTTTGCAGGTATCATGAAATCTTTTTTAGCTCATGCTTCTTCTTCACCACATATTTGGATTATTGATTCAGGAGCAACAGATCATATATGTCACTGTCGAGAATTCTTCTCCACTCTTGTTGCCTTGAGCAAGCCTATTCAAATTGGTCTTCCTGATAGTACTTTGAAATTGGTGACTCATTCAGGAAGTGTTCCAATTTCTTCATCTCTCACTTTGACCAATGTGTTATTCATGCCAGGGTTTAAACATAACCTTCTATTTGTCCATCGACTTATTATTCAGTCTTCTTGCAAGGCAGTTTTTGACACTGGTCATTGCTTCTTTCAGGACCATATTACTAATGCTGTTATAGCACAAGGCTACTTGGATGGTGGTCTTTACAAGCTCATTAGTCCTGTTTCAGTTTCTACTAATGATGCTTTTCCTATCTGTAATAATGTTGACAAGTTATCTTTGCAAACATTTCATGCTCGTTTGGGGCATTCATCTTTGCTTAAAATGCAACATACTAATGCTTGTCCTTCTATTTCTTTGTCATCATTGACTTGTGACATTTGTACTATGGCAAAGCAACACAAATTACCTTTTCCTCGTAGCAATTCATATGCTGCTCATGCTTTTGCTATTCTGCACATGGATATATGGGGCCCTTACCATACTAGATCTATATGTGGTGCACGTTATTTTCTCACAATTTTGGACGATTTTACTCGATGCACATGGAACTTTCTTATGAATGATAAATTGCAGGTGAATCGATTGGTATCTGAGTTTCTAGTATATGTGTAGACTCAATTTAGTGGTGTGGTTAAAATCATTCGATCCGACAATGGATCTGAATTTATTCAACATTCTTTACAAGGTTATTCAAATCTAAAGGGATTCTGCATCACAAGTCTTGTCCTTACACACCTCAACAGAATGGTCGAGTTGAGAGGAAGCATAGTCATTTATTAGCTACAACTCGAGTTATACGACTTCAAGGACATCTCCCTTTGCATTTCTGGGGTGAATGCATTTTATCAGCAACTTATTTGATAAATCTCATGCCTTCTTCTGTTTTAGGATGGAAAATTCCTTTTGAAGTTCTTCATCAACACCCAGTTTCATATGATCATCTCAGGACCCTTGGTTGCCTTTGTTATTGTCTGAACAATGTGAAAGACAAGCTTGAAGCTATATCCAGGCCTTGTGTTTTTCTAGGCTATCCTCTAGGCCAGAAGGGTTATAAAGTCCTTGATTTGCAAACTGACAAGATCATGGTTACCAGGAATGTATCTTTTCGAGAGGATATCTTTCCTTTCCAATCAGACCTTGCTACTTTACCATCCGTTACTCCTACTTTCCCACTGGTCTCTCCTGCTTGTGATTTTCAAGAATTTTGCGATCCTAATTTATTTCCCATATCTTTACCATTACCAGGTTCTTCAACTTCTCCTTCTAGTGCTCCACAAAATACATCTCCTTATTCTCCACTCCAATACATGTTCCTTTCCAATCTCCCTCAGCTATATCTTCTTCTTCTGCTTCTACTCCACCTACTTCTTTTTCTCCCATTCTCAATCCTCCTGCATCTTCTCGCCCACGTAGAACCATTCATAAACCTGCTCATCTTCAAGATTATGTTTGTTCTTCTGTTTCTTCTTCCAACAATCATATTATCCCTCAATTGCAAGCTCTTGATAAGGATCCTGAGTATTTCAGTTCTCTTTGTAATGTCATTGCTACATTTGAACCCACCACCTATTCTTAGGCTAAACATCATGCTGTTTGGATTAGTGCCATGAAATCTGAACTACATGCTCTTGAAGCTAATAATACCTGGGAACTTACCACTTTGCCACCTGGTTTCAAGGCTATAGGTACCAAGTGGGTCTACAAGGTTAAGTATAACCAAGATGGCTCGGTTGAAAGGTACAAAGCTCGATTAGTTGCCAAGGGCTACAACCAAGTTAAGGACAAAGATTACAAGCATACATTTTTACCAGTTGCAAAGTTTACTACTGTTCGAGTATTGTTAGCTCTTCCTTCTGCTAAATCTTGGCCATTGCACCAACTTGACATCAACAACGCTTTTCTTCATGGTTTTCTCAATGAAGAAGTGTATATGCATCCTCCACAAGGTTACAATAAAGCTTCTGCTGGTCAAGTATGTCGCCTTAAAAAGTCTCTGTATGGATTTAAACAAGCCAGTCGTCAATGGAATGTGGAACTCACTAAGCTACTGCTTCATCTTGGATATTCTCAGTCTCGCCATGACTATTCTCTCTTCACTAAGCTGGATGATTCAGGTATTACTATTGTATTAGTGTATGTTGATGATCTTATCATCACAGACAGTTCTTCTTCCATGATCATTACTACTAAGGATTCTCTTCATCAAGCTTTCACTATTAAAGACATGGGACTTGCTAGATTTTTTTTGAGCATGGAGATCTCTCGTAATTCTGAGGGTCTATACTTGAATCAAAGAAAGTACACACTGGATATTCTTACTTCATCTAATATGCTTCACTACAAGACTAGTCCATTTCCTATGCAACGCAACCTAAAGCTCACTCCTAATGATGAAGATATATATGAGGATCCTGAATCATATAGACGCCTGGTTGGACGTCTTCTCTATCTCACCCTTACACGCCCAGATATTACTTTCACTGTGCATCAGCTTAGTTAATTTTTAGCTACTCCTCGTCTCCCACACTGGCAGGCTGCTATCCATCTTCTTCGTTATCTCTAGGGCACACTACACCTTGCTCTATTTTATCCAGCTTCTTCTGATTTACATCTCACAGCATACAGTGATGCTGATTGGGGATCTTGTGCCTTTACTTGCAAGTCTATTACAGGCTATTGCTTGTTTTTAGGTTCATCTTTGGTTTCTTCGAAGAGTAAGAAACAAAAGACCATTTCAAAGTCTTCTGCAGAGAGTGAATATAGGGCTATGTCAGCCACTGCTTCTGAAATAGTTTGGCTTGAAGGTTTGCTTTCAGATTTGCAATTGAAAGTGCCATTGCCTATTCCTATGCATTGTGATAATAAGGCTGCTCAACATCTTGCTGCTAATCCCGTTTTTCACGAACGCACCAAACATCTTCGTTTGGATTGCCATTATGTTCGAGATGAAGTTCAGAAGGGATTCATCTCTACTCCCCACATCAAGTCATCTCTTCAACTGCCTGATATTTTCACTAAGGCCCTAGGAGAACAACAACATCATTTTCTGTCTATCAAGCTTGGCCTTGTTTCCCCATGTCAAGCTTGAGGGGGGGGGGGGGGCGTATGGAGATAGTATATTCTTATAGAATTTTATATGTAAATAAAGGATATATTAGGGTCTTTATTATAATATATCCTAAGTAGTATAAATACCAAAAGCTGTAACAGAATTCTGTTAATGAATATCATACTTTCTTCATATCTTCTTCCTCTTCAAAGTGGATGAGTTTTCTTTCTATAAATTTGAAAATGAGGGAGAACAAGTCCATATATAAATTTCGTTTAGCTTTTTATCAGCTCAGTGATGAATCAGTAGATTGGTTTGCCATTGGGGAGGATTTACAATATTATGCACCCTCATCAAAGTACTGTAGTGCCGCACACAATAGAGAAATAAATGAGGTTTAGATCACAGCAAAGAAACAAAAACGAAACACAAGAATCTATTTTGTATTTTGCAAAACAAAATATAGCAGCAAAACAAAATCATTCTCGCCATTAACAAATCACTAAGTCCCCACGATTCACGTTATCCCTCATATTTATATTCTTCTAATAAGCATCAATATACTTCAAACCTATATATACTAACTTCTACTACTTAGCTATCTTAGGCTTATTTTAATTTTACTCCATACAAGGGCCGGATAATATAATTAAAGTTTTGATTGGGTATGACCAAGGCTAAATAAGGCTTACACCTACGCACACTCAACTGCTGTTCTACTAGTCTTGCCCCAACGATCAAAAAGTTGGAGAGGGCATTGCTCAAGCCAAAGGAATCAATGCATAAGCAATGCCGTGATGTTCATACGACACATTATGTTCGATTGACATCCTTTGTTTGTTCACTCGATCACCGGAACAAGAAGCAAAGCGAGGAGAAGTAAATGATAAATTTAGTTCTCCCGTCATGAAAAGAAGGCAACAGTGATCCAATTCTCCATTCTTTGTACAACACATCATTGGGGATCGCTAAATCTTATTTTGGTGATATTCATCTAACCTTGTTTCCGGAATAAATGACAATAGTTTGTCTCATTGTTTTTGTACTTCGAATTACAAACATAGTAAAACAGTTTGTGACAAACTTGTCGGTTATCATGTTGTTTCAGACATTGTTTTTTTAATTGTTTTTAAGTACAATTGTGGCAAGTTTGACGACGTAGTTACTTTCAACACCAAAGAAAAATTATTAAATCAATCTTGCATTCTGGTGGCCGGTTCTAATATGTCTTATGCTCATTTAGAGTTACAAGATATAATTAGTTGATTAAGTTTCACAAACCAGAAGTTAAATTTCTATGTATCTTTATCCCCATCCGACTCGTTGTAGGTTAGTTCTAATATGTGTGTTGTCCATTTAGACACATTCAATTGGCTCCAATTCTTTATCACACAAATGTTTATTGAGGAAAAGAAACTCGAGGGACAAAATTTTTTTTAAAATCTTTACAAAGGATTTTGTTCAAAAAATAGTTATACAATTTTACATTATCCATATGATTATTTGAATTCATGTTGCTTTATGACCAGTTGAGATGTTGTATCGGAATTATATATACTTCATATGTAATGTTTCACTTTTGCATAACTGAATTTTATTGTGTAAAACTATTACGATATTCATTACTATCTGAAAAATGTACGTTAAATCCAAATGTAGATAAAATAAAAGGGATGCAGTTTTAATTGTTTTTCCACATTGATATCATATTATTATTGATCTCTCTTACTATATATTATTCCCACATCGGTCGTATATCATGTTCACTCTCAAATGATTTGTATAAATATGCATGATTTCTATAGACATCCCGTGCCAAACAAAAATTACCATTTCAATGGAGGAAAACTCTCTCGACGGTGAGGAAGAAGCAAAAGAAAATAACAAAGTTGTTCGATTACTAGTATCGAATTAACAATTTACCAAGTAAGTTTCTTGTTTAATTTCAATCTTCTTTATATTATAAAATGTCTTTGTATATGCAATTTATAAGGTTATTAGTTATGTGTATAAACCCGGACAAAATGTGTGACCTAGTTTGCCCACCTTTCAGAATTGAATTTTAGATCAGGTTTAGTCTTTTAATTTGACGCACGCGGCTCAATCAAAACAAATCGAAATGATTTAGTAAAGTGTAAATTCAATTCGATCTAGGTTATGCTTTTGACCTCTAGATCAAAAAGTATTTTAGAAAATCAAATATTTGTTGAACCAAATTAATTAGTAGAATTTCAACTGGTCTAATTAAAATACCATCAAATCGGTGGACATCTTGGTTGTTCGACATAAGTAGTATATTTGTTTCACTAAGATTGAAGTAGGATATCAAGAATATTCACTTTGGATATCCAATTTGGATAAAATTTGTTGAATTGGATTGATCTGAGTGCTTAAGACATAAAATGTTGTGTATTAAGTTTACCCGAGGTTTGGATCTAATTTGAATTATTTTGTAAGGAGGATTGTGTCTAGTTATGCATCAAACTTATGTAGTTATACAAATATTACGGATAATTAATTCTACATAAAGGCTTGTAGTTATGTTAAGCTGTCGTATGTGTCTATAACAATCACTTTGTTTGACAACTAAATTTACTCAATTGTCATAAGTCTTACACCACAACGGTGTCGTAGAGTTTTAGAAGCATCAACTTGTATTTAGGGACGGGTTTCAACAATTTGATAGATGATAGGTGATTAGATCTTGCAAGCTAGAATAGTAATTTTTTTTTCATGACCAATGATTTAAACCTAGGATTATGTATTATCTATGAGATGTTAAATAATAATCAACATTATATCTTTAGTGTTTAGGAAAGCTGATTTTGTGATTGGAGGAACACCAAATTATGAACCGCCAAATGAGGATCAAGAAGAGCTTAAGAAAATGAATTGGAATGAGTTCATAAAAAAGAACAAAGCCGATTTATATGTTAAGAGTATGTTGTCTATTCTATTGCCAATCTTTTCTTTTTATCAGCTTTACTCATATATGAATCTTTGAAATATGCTCTTAAATGAACCTTTTTCAGAAGGTTGTATTTACATGCAGCAAAAATATATACCGCTTTGACATCATATATTGGAAAGATGGTTTTGTCTTCCTTTAATTTTTTTCCTTACCATTCTGACTATTTCTAGAAAGCGCTTCAACTTTATCTTAATTATCCGTGTAATGTGTTCATCACACGGGAGAATGTTTGTCTTAGGCTAGAAAAATGTAATTAGTTTTCAAGATATTAAGCTCACTACTTTTTCAGAAAAGTTAATTGATATATCAATATTAATCAGCATAGATAAATCTTGAGTCACAGTACTTAGGATTCAATTGGAACAATAAAAAAACCCTTTATATTTTACTTATCACTGTTATGTCCCACTGAAATTTTGTTGTAGTTTTTCAATTTATAGTTGTTTCACTCAACTTTGTTTATATCTGTTCAGGTGGAGACGCCGGAGATGCTCCCTTCCAAGAACCCTAATTTCAACATCTCCGTTTTGATCAGCAACTAGAGACGCCGGAGCCGGAGGTTTGTCGGGAACTGGGTCGGAAGGAGCAGCAACAGAAAGCTTTCCATAATGAATATCGCAAAACAGCTTACCAGGCAAAGCACGTCTTTTGCACATCCAATTCCGACCATCGTTACGGTGGCAACGCCGGTCGTCCCCTTCCTCCACCATTCAGAAATTCCGGCCATTGTTATGTACCAACCCTTCAGATTTAGGGTTACCAAAACCTGCGGCTGCTGTCTGGGGTACTTTCTTCTTTGACAACATCTTCGACAACATTTTCATTTCTCTGGTACGTGTTTCTACTCCTTTTTCTGCAAAATTTTCAGTTCAATTACAAAAATTAGTGCTTCTTTGTCTGCAAAATTCCATCTACGTGTTTCTTCTTTGTCTGCGTTATTCTCAGTCGTCTATATTTAAAACAGGATGGCAATGGACGATTTATCACCTTTTTACCTCCCTCGAGAGATCATTATCGCAATTCTTCTCCACCTCTCGTTTGAATCCATTCTAGTTTGTAAACTCGTATCAAAAGAGTGTTAAAAATGATAAGGATCCGGAATTTCCCAAGATTTACCGTGACAAATCTGTGGCGATTTGTCTGATGGATAGAAGGGTGTGCCGCTTCTTCTTTAGTAGCGGCATTAAGCTCAAACGGTATCCTTGCTGCACCCTTGCTGCACCGCGGAAAGCTTAATCTTGTTCAAAGTTGGTTGTTACGGTACTACTAAATTGCTTTCAGGGTCATCGGGTAATATAGTTTGTGTGAAATTGGACAATTGTGTCTTCATTTACCGCAACTTGTTAACCGGAACTTCTTACACCGTCTCAGATGCACCCAACGTTATGATCAAAATTTGGGCTAGCTTTGTTTTGGATTTGGTTATGATCCTTATGATGAAGGGTATAACTCTTGATTGGCTGCCGCTTGAGGTCTGCACATTCGAGGAAGTTATGTGAGAGGATTGGTAGGGATATTGCTGTTCAGAACAACGAAACCAATTTGTTTTGGGTTTATAGCTTCCTTATGCAGAAGATGAATGGTCACCCGATCAACGCGGAGCTCACTCGTTTAGCGGTTTCCTACCTTGGGTGCTTTACCCATGTGGATCCTGAAACCTCGAAGTTTTCGATTGTCACTTATGATCTGCATACTTGTAAGTTTGCAGAAATGTCTGCCAAAAAGGTTTATAATTCTGGTAATGCAATGGTAAGTGAGCTCGATGGAAGCTTGACTTTTGCGTGTGAGAATGAAGATCTATTTGAGTTATGGGCTATGAAGGAGTATGGAATCGAAGAGTCTTGGAAAAATTTGTTCAAAATTGATCTGTCGAGTGTGAATAGACCCTATATCTTTAATATCTTCGACATAACATACATGACGCTATATGAACGTGAAGATGGTAGAAATGGTGTGATGTTTGTAAGTCATATACTGTGGAGTTATACTTTCAAAGACAAGAGATGAACATTTGGCGGTGCTATTGACTGGAGACAAGTTCGAGGTTGCTTCTTGTATGGAACATTGTGTTAATGTGTTGAAGGAGTTGCACATGTGGCCATTGTCACCGCTATCCGGCTTTATGTATCTTGACAGATGGTGAGATAGTTCAACCACTAATAAGAGCATCAAAGAATTATTTTGCAGTTCGTTACAAAAAATTTTCTGTTGTTAACGACTTTGCCATGCAGGAGGTGGGCTCATAAACACTATCCTAACGCGAAAGTGCGCAAAAAAGTCGTCACCAAGCACTTGGTACCGTACATCTTGTTCTTGGAAATGAGTTGCTCGAAGCTGAAGGAAGCTATTGTTTGTCCTGACTTTCAACATCCGGAAGTGTCAAAGATCGCTCTCTTAATTCTATTACTTGGGCTTTCTTGTTCGATATTCACCTTATGTAATCCTTTCCCTTCTTCTTTGTAACCCCCTCTAGTCTAAGAGACTGCCGGCCTGTACATCTTTTCTCTTCAATATACGAAAATTTTCAAAAGAAAAAAAAAAAAAATATTGACGGAAGGTAGGTAGTTTTACTCATTTTACTCAAAAGTGGAGATTGGGAAAGATCAGTCAGGTATATACACAAAAGTAAACCCTAATTTAAGTCGGTTTTATTCGGTCAGTCAAAAAAATACAAACGAGTCAAGCGAATCGAATTTCGAGTACGAGGCGCATCCAGAGTATGCCTCTGGGGCACATCCAGAGTGCGCCTCCGGGGCACATCCAGAATCCGCCCCAGAGGCACACTCTGGATGCGCCTCAGAGGCGTACTCTGGATGCGCCCCAGAGGCACATCCAGAATACGTCCGTATTGCCTCTCGTGTCTAATCGAATAACAACCCTGTTATAAGTTATATTAAAATGAGAGAATGTAAAATTTCGACTAACCTCTACAAAGTGTGTGTTGTCTAAGACACAGTTATCGTACGGATCACCGTAGGCGGGCCTTGATTAGGTGTGCTAGCTATCATAGGAAGGAATGTCGATGCACTATTATCAAGGATAACTAGGGCTATCTTATAGTATGTGTCTGCAGCACACCCAATCATAGGCAACTCCATCCAATATCTACGTGGCATGGAGCATTTTTAGTCCAGTTAACATTCTTAAGCACATTTATAAATGTGGTGAATACGGTGCACTGCATAGATTCACATGTATATATATATATATTATCATAATTTTATTAAATTTTATAAAATTAAATACTCACCTTTGAATATATTGTTCTTCTCAAGTTCAACTCCATAAGTATCTTTTTCCTTATTACTAAGAAATCTTCATTTGGAAAGCCCAAAACCAAAGCAATATATTTGTATCTACAATTACCTTCACCTAACACATTCATGGCTCCATTCACATATGGTTCCATGAATTTTCGGAATTCCCCTTCTTTCCAAGGATATTTTTCATCATCATGTGTAACCTCAGGTGTAGCATCTAGATGGAGTGGAGAAAAAAATTCAAGAAAATCGAGATAAAAGATGAAGAACACGGTAGACAATAGAATGAACAATGAGCTAATAGGGATAAATATGTAATGCATAAAAATAAGAGTAAAGAAAACTAACTCTCCAGGTGTAGCCTCTGCATTCTTTACTTTTTTTCCCCTTTGAACCTCGGGGACGGCCAGGGCTACGTCTAGGTGTAGCCTCTCCGTCATCCGGATCCACCACTCTCTCGGAACGGGGACGTCCAAGACCACGCCTTGTCAAATGCTCATACGAACTTTACTCTCTTCTTGTTCATCTCACGGTTGGTGGTCTTCGCTTGGCCCAGACCTTTTGTGTTGGCTTTTTCATCGTGGTACTTTCCGGATTCTCGATGTCCTCGAGGCAAAATGTCATCTTCTCTATCTCATCGGGGGTGAGCGTGTTAGAGTCCATTCTTTCTTTGAATCTGTTCAACGACACTAGGCTTGGATTGATGGGATCACCACCACCACCACCACCACCACCATCATCATCATCCATGTCACCATTGAGAAATATAATTGGAATCCAATGAACTTGCTTCAAAAATAGGTGGATCTGATTCAATGTTATAGCTCTCCTTGCCCGGATCGCTATGGTAAAGTCATGCACACATGGCACTCCATGAGCTTCCCTCCAATAACTATCCCGACATACAATATCATCTCTTGTCCTCCTAGATTTGGTGAAGTTATCCCACAAGAGCGTGAAATACTCATTTGTGACATAGTCTCGAAGCAAGTCAAACATTGGTATACGCACCTTCCGAGAAATCCTCACCCGTGACATCTCTAACGAAGCTTGTTTGAGTAATTTGAGTAATTTGTTTTGCCATACATTCATCTCCCCTCTTTTCTTCTTTGAAGCTGTACTTTTGAATTAGGAACCCAGTTATCCTTCACCCCGTGAGTCTCTTCTTCTTAATCGTCTGTCTTATGTGATTATACTCTTTGTAACACCCCGAATTCTCAGAACTCAGAGCATTACTGGTTAGGACCTCACAATGGGTCCCGACCTCAGTTTGACAACAATATTACTAGGATCTTGCAACAAGACACAAAATAAGAAAAACCGAAATCCATAAAGATAGTATTTTTAAAGGAATGAATGCAACCGCGCCTAACAGCCTATAGTACTTAAACCACGAAAAAGGCTAACTATCTTAACAAGAAGAAAGAAACAACAAGTAACCTCAACCCACTCTAAGGAGTACGGAGATCCGGCTGACCACTACTTCCGGATCACTCAGCTGCTACTCTAACCTGCGGTAAATCTAAAAACACAACAAAACAACCATTAGCTAGTTATCTAAACATTAGAAGAATAATAATAGCACACACACACATAAAATAATAAACACTCATCATGCTTTCAAACAATCCATTTATTATCTTCATTTAAGTCATTCACTCTAATGATACTTATTTTGTGACACGAGGGATTCCCAAACCTCGCCTCCGCCCCCGTGTATCCATCAGGAGTGGATCCGATGCATCTCACCGTGTACCTGTATGGTCTGGGTATAGAGAACCTTCCAGTCTCCTGGCAGAGCTGGGCAGTGATGTCACGGCCCGTTATACATACACTTGGGCCTTAACACATAATAACAACGGTCGTCCTAACAAGTTATTTTTATTATAACACACATTGCACACACACAACCATTATCACCCAACTAATGTCCAGAAACCGGCTAAGTAAGTCGCAAGGACTTACCTGAGTCAAATCACACTCTAACAAGTCTCAAATCGGTCCGTACTCGTGGTAACTCAAACGCCTGTCAAATAAGGCATGTGGATAAAAAACACATCCAGATGTCCAACCTCATGCGAAGGGATTACGGAAAAAATTCTCTTACGGTAAAAGACCATTTTACCCTTAGTGCCGAAAATTCTCAAAGTTTATTTTTGAATTCTACTAATTTCTTTTAGAACTTGTTTTCCATAAATTGTTTCTCTCTGACAGTTCTTATAAGTTATGAGTTAAAACTCGAAACCACTCCTCAAAGAACAACCCTCCTCCTCTTTCCCGATTACCACTCTACTCTTCTACATGTATAAATACGTATGTACATACTCTAGCTTTTCCTTCAGCTCGTATAGTTCCGTACTTACTCAGTATTTAAATATAGCTACATAATTTCATAACTCCCAACTCGTACTTATATCCGTAACCCATATATTTGTATACACTATACTTATCTCTATATTTATATATAAATATACTTATCTACAGAATATAAACTTACTTATGTGTACTACTCTTGTACTTATATATAAACCTACACTTAACCCTTCTTATATCTCTATATACACATACACGTCCCCTACACCTATTCATAATTATATGTACTCACTCTTCCAACTCCAATTTTATATAAGAGTACATACGTACACTACTACATATATATATTTATGTATATTTTACAACTCCTACAGCTATATATACAATATGTATGTGCACTGTACTCCTATATAACATATACTTCATTCCTCCGATCCACACATCTTCGTAACATAAAACACATACCCTGCACTGAGAAGGATCAACCCGGCCGTCCAGCACACCCGTCCCGCACCTGGAGAGGACAACCGTTTGGTTCGGTTTCACAAGGGTCATAGCAGATGGGGTTTGAAGCCGGCTCGCTTGCACTCCCACCGTTGCACCACCACGGTGGCTGGAAGAACCGGCTCGGCTTCGGTTTCCTGCTATCATCCCGATTAGGCTGAGAATGTGACAGAGGCAGCACAAGACACGGGAAGAGAGGGATCTGGCTCACCTAACATGCGTCTCGAATGGCTGCAGATCGACTCCAGTGTATGCCCGGTTCCTTGTGGTAGACCAGCAATGACGGCTCTGTTTGCTGTCCAAGAAGAAGGTCGTCACGATGGACCACTGAATCAGGAGGGAGAGAGGAAGGACAACCGATGCCCACCTGTCGACGTAGAAGGCCAGATCCGGCGCAGAGGGAGATCTTCGGGCTGTTGTTAATCAGCCGTCTTCAGTCGCCGGCTCGAATGTCTTCAGTTGCTGGCTCGAATGTCTGCAGTTGCTGGCTCGAGAGTCTCGAGTTGAGGCTGAGAAGTTGCTACTGAGGCTTCGGTTTGGCAGTGAGTTCAAAGGCGCAGCGTACATTGGCGGTGATCTTGGGACGGGATTCGGTTTTGCAGCCAATTCTAAGGTGCAGCGTAGTTGGCTAATTTAGGGTTAGATTAGGTTAGTATTGGATTAGGTTAAACTAACTTAAGAGAAAGTTAGGGAAAGTTTGGACCGGCTGAGGGTTATATGGGCCAAGTTAACTTGGGCCTGCTCACCCATTAAAATAAAAGACTGAATTAAATCCTCATTACTCTTACGGAATCGTTTCTTCGGTTTTTAAAATGTACGGAAATATTTACGGGTTACAAAATTTATCATTTTATGTGAATCAAGGTCACATAAAATGATAAAATTTAGTATTGTTTTATTTTATTTAAAAGAACCTAAGTTGGCGGATCGGAATCCGGTTTGATTCGGTATTAAAAGGAGTTTAAAATTTTCGATTATTACACTCCTCGCTTGATTTTTTTATTGTAGAGATTGTTGTAACTTGGTATGTACACCAATTGTTTGATAAAATACCAAGTTGATTCATTATTTTTTTTTTCTGTTGTGTTAATTCATAGTTCATCCAAGAAATAATAGTAGATGAAGTTGTGAGTGAAGCTTGGGGACTTCATTAACTGAATGCCCGGGAATTCAGATGAATTAGTTCTCGGGATGTTGCTTGGTGCATGCCATAAAGTTCATAATATAGATATTGGTGAGCAGGTAATAGTTGTTGTTGGAGATTGCACATTTAGACTCTCGAAACTTACATTGTTTGATCAAAAGTGTTTGTCAAAATGAAGGTTGAGATGATGTTGTAAGATTGAGAATGTTACTGAAGCAAAAGGGATAGCTAAGATGCCGGGTTGTAGTTGGATAAAATTGAGAATCAACTCTATGAATTTCATGTTGGTGATGACTTGAATCTTTAGTTCTTCAGAACTATGTAGCCTATTTAGTTTGTGAAGCAAAGAGTTGATGGAGGAGTACATACCAGATGACAATAGATTATAACATATATAGCATGTTCCATTGCTGCCGGTTTTGTGATTTTGAGTATCAAGGATTATACTTGTATAGTTTGAAGGTGATAAAAGAGTTTGTAATTACTTTAGCTTTTCTTCTTCTTCTGTTTTTTTGCTGAATTATTTTGCTAAACTTTTAACGGTCTCAATTATTTTACAAGGTCTCAATTATTTTGCTAAACTCTTGTTGAATTAATGTCCAACTTTTAACGGTCTCAATTTGAGATGATTTTAAGATATTAATGTCCATTTTTTTATTGAGACGTGAACTTTATTTTGGATTTCACGTAAAATATATAGAGTCGCTACGGGTTAGGTTAAACTCGACGCTCGGCCCTTTTATCGGGCGCAAAGAAAATCTGTCAACTGGGCCCAGCCAGAGTGTGCTTCTGGGGCACATCCTGAATCCGCCCCAGAGACGCATTCTGGATGCGCCCCAGATGCATACTCTGGTTGCGCCCCAGAGGCCCACTATGGAGGCGCCCCAAATGCAGAATTCGCCCGTGTTGTCTCCTTTGTCTGATCGAATAGCAACCCCGTTTAAGTAATCATTGAATAACGAATATAACCCTATAACCCTAGCTGTAACATGCATATAAAAGTACATAACCCAACCCTCTCTCCTCATTCACCAATCTTTCTTCAGCCGACTCATTCACCAATCTTCGATCGACTCTTACTTCAGCCGACTCTTCATCCTCTCTTTCTTCCACTCTTCAATCTCCCTCATATTCTCTTCTCATCTTCTTCATTTCCAGCATTTCCATCTAAATCTGCTGCACTTTTAGTCCGCTCGTCTCCGCCTCCAAGTAGTGCAAAAATGGTGAGTTGTCGGTTTCTCTTACTTCGGGTTTCTATTGCTACGGTTTTCATTTACTCTGCTGAATTTGGGCTTTTGAGTAGTATCTTTCTTTTGATTTGTTGATGTCCATCTTTTTACTTCATGTTCCGGTCTTATACTCTTTCAATTTGCTTTCCTTTCTACTAATTTTTGAATTCCATCTAATTTTTAGTGGTTGGGTTTGTTTGAATTCAATTAGGTTTTGGTTGCTGAATGGTATGTTTATATGCTCTACTAGTTTCAAATTAGTGTTTAATATATGTTACTGTCCATCTTTTTACTGTCCATCTTTTTACTTGATTTGGTTGCTGTATGGCATGTTTAAATTCAACCAGGTTTGAATTCAACTAGGTTTTGTTTGAATTAGTGCTGAATTGTATGTTTATAAGCTCTACTGATTTGGTTGCTCTACAAATAGTGCTCATACTTATAAAGGCTGAATGGTATGTTTGAATTCAATTAGATTTTGTTTGAATTCATCTAGGTTTTGATTGCTGAATAGTAATTGATTTGGGTGAATACCTAATTGTTGTCATTGTCCATCTTTTTACTTCTTGTTCCGATCTTATACTCTCTTTCAATTTGCTTTCCTTTCTACTATTTTTGGTGAATTTGATGATGGATTGATAGAATAGGTAAATATATTGAATTCGATCTATTTTTTAGTGGTTGGTTTTGTTTGAATTCAAGTAGGTTTTGGTTGCTGAGTGGTATGTTTATATGCTCTACTGATTTCAAATTAGTGTACGAGTTATGTTCTGAATTCAAATTAGTAGTAGACTTGATTTAGCTAAATAAATTAACATACCTATATATAGTCTGCAACTTCATCTTCCTGTTCAAATTTATCCCTACCATCTAAACCCGATTTCTAGAAATTTAAAGTCATGATTTGTCATTTTCTCACTCATTTGAATTGTCATGGTTTAGTTCTAAAATTCTGATATGTATGTTGCCCATCTAAAAGAATGCTTATTTCTGAAAATAAATTGGATGGACAATTTAATTTATAATATGTGAAAAGAACTTTGTTAGGGATAAATTGCATAATTTTTATATTTTATATTAATAAAATATTATTTTCTCTCTTGCAATTCTTTTCCATATCGGAGATATCTTTTCGCTTGCAAAGAATTTGTATAATCATGTGTGGTTCATGTTAACACAACTTACCATATCCATGCAGGAAATCTCTGATGGTGCCGAAGAAGAAGCAAAAGATGACACGAAAGTTCTTTGATTAGCAATTATCGAATTAATAATTTACCAAGTAAAGTTCTTGTTTACTTTCAATCGTTTTTACTTTATAAAATTACATTTATATAAGCAATTTATTACGTTACTACATATGTATAAACTTGGGTAAAAGGTCTGACCTATGTAGTTGTGTTGTTGCTGCTTTCAAGTTCGACGTTTTGATGTTGATTGTTTAAATTTTGGCTTTATTCTTTTCAGGAGCAATTTGATCCAATAATTCTCCTGACTCAAATCAAGTGACAGTCTATGTCGATGATGTCTTGATTATTGGTAACACATCATCAGAAATAGCTGCTCTCAAAACAGCTCTTGATCGAGCCTTCACTATCAAGGACTTGGGTATTGCCAGATTTTTCCTGGGGATCGAAATTGATCATACTACGTCTGGTTTGTTTCTGAACCAACGCAAATACATTCATGATATTTTGACTGACACTCATATGTTGCAATGCAAGCCTGCCAAGTTTCCGATGCAAAGAAATACTCACCTCTCATCTGATTCTGGTGAGCTTTATCCAGAACCTGAGATGTACCGGAGGTTAATTGGCCGCCTTCTATATCTTACCCTTACTCGGCCTGACATTGCATACACTGTACAACAATTGAGCCAATTTCTTTCATCTCCACGCATACCACATTGGCAAGCAGCTTCATACTTGTTACGATATCTCAAAGGGTCCATTGATTTTGCTTTATCATATAAGCCTCAGTCCACACTATCCCTTACAGCATATAGTGATGCCGACTAGGGTCATGTCCCTTTTCTTGTAGATCAGTCACAGGCTACTGCATGTTTCTTGGCAACTCCTTGGTATCCTGGAAGACTAAGAAGCAACGTACAGTTAGTAAGTCTTCTACTGAAAGCGAGTATCGCGCTATGTCCATGACCACAAGTGAAATCATTTGGCTTGATGGATTACTTACGGATTTTCAGGTTCATCTTCCTCGTCCATTCACACTATATTGTGACAACAAAGCAGCCCAACATCTCGCTGCTAACCCAGTATTTCATGAACGGACCAAGCATCTTCGCATAGACTGTCACTTTGTCCGAGATGAAGTTCAGAAAGGCTCCATTGTCACTGCTCATGCCCCTTCTACACTCCAACTTGCAGACATTTTGACTAAAGCTTTCGGAGAGCAACAACATCTTTTCTTATCTCGCAAGCTTGGACTTGTGACTCCAGTCCAGCTTGAAGGGGGGGTGTGTAGAGTATATGTATAGGACATATATAGCAAATATATAGAATAAAGAGGAAGATATGTAAATAAGTGAAAGTTGTAACAACCTCACCTGAACCTTGTATATATACATATACATGGTACAATGAATGAGTAACAGATAGTATTCTACGTATTATTATACCACACATGGTTTATGGGTAAGCTGCATAGTACTACGGTGACTTGTTGTTAACCTATTATCTGGCTTTTAAGATCAACGCCATCCTTTCTTACAGGAGGAATTTGAAGGATGAGGAACTTGGAAGGACGTATTGTGCAGACTGTCGAGTAAGTTTTTTTTTTTCCTTCATGCTTCCACTTTTTACTTTATAATTTTTACTATATACTTCCCACAATCACCCTTGTACAATTTTTAGAAAACGTAAAACAGTTGAGTAATTATTAGAAAGTATATTCTTAGCCTCCTTAAAAAATATGGAAAGGGAGTATAATACTTTAATCTGATTTTCTTATTTTCATTTTTAATTTCCTATAGGGTTATTTTCATGTTCTTTACTCATGTATTGAGAATGCTTGGAGAGCTTGATGTTAATTATCTCTGGCTGCTTGATGTTGTTGAAGCGACCGTTTTGGACCAACAAATTTGGATTTTTTGGTTTCCCAAAACAAGAGGTATACATGTTATTTCTGTTTGAATTAGGTTCTCCTTGGATATCATGCTAACAAAGTTATGCAGGACTTTAAAGTTAAATTATGCGGTATAAATAGTAGATTAGGTACGCCATTATAGTGATTAGTGTTGGCAATAAGACATTCTATTGTAACACATCCAAACATCACTTTTATTAGGCATAAAACTTGTGTTTTGCATCCAAAAAGCCCTTAATATAGAATTTCAATTAACTTTTTATGGTAATCACATATTTACACTCTATTGTATCTACCTTGCAGTATGAGGCATTCCAGAAACGGTATTCATTGATGCTCTTTGATGGAACATGCGCATGGCGCAAGTCTGTCCCCAAGAATACCGAGCCAATCACAGGATCTTTAAATCCTAACATCCGGGATGCTACAGAGTTGTCAGATATAATCTACATCCTATAGCACTTTGTTGGGCTAACCGAGGAAGTTCTTTAAGGATGGAGACGGATCGTTTGATGTTGGTATAACCCGAGTTGTAGTGATCACTGATCGTTCGATGTTGATATCCATCTTGAGGAGAAAGTTTCAAGAAGAAGATATGAAAAGTAGTATATTCTGCTTCAAACTGAATTCTGTTACAACTGTAGGTATTTATATGCCTTAGGATATATTCTAACAATGTCCCTAATATATCCTTTATTTACATCTTGTGCCCTATAAGAACACATTATCTCCATACGCCCCCCTCAAGCTTGACATGGTGAAACAAGGCCAAGCTTGACAGAAAGAAAATGATGTTGCTGTTCTCCTAAAGCTTAGTAAAAATATCAGCAAGCTGAAGAGATGACTGAATATGTGGAGTAGAGATGAATCCCTTCTGAACTTCATCTCGTACATAATGGCAATCCAAACGAAGATGTTTGGTTCGTTCATGAAAAACGGGATTAGCAGCAAGATGTTGAGCAGCTTTGTTGTCACAATGCATAGGAATAGGCAATGACACCGAAGAAGATGGATAAAATCAGAGGAAGCTGGATAAAATAAAGCAAGATGGAGTGTGCCTTGAAGATACCGAAGAAGATGGATAGCAGCTTGCCAGTGTGGAACACGAGGAGTAGCTAAAAACTGACTAAGCTGATGGACAGTGAAGGTGATATTTGGGCGTGTAAGAGTGAGATATAGGAGACGACCAACCAGGCGTATGTATGATTCAGGATCACCAAATAAATCACCATCATCTGGAGTAAGTTTCAAGTTGCGTTGCATAGGAAAAGGACTGGATTTGCAATGAAGCATATTGGATGAAGTAAGGATATCCAGTGTATACTTTCTTGATTCAAGTATAAGCCTTCAGAATTACGAGAAATCTCCATGCCTAAAAAAATATGGCAAGACCCATGTCTTTAACAGTAAAAGCATGATGAAGAGTAGCTTTAGTAGTAATGATCATTGAAGGAGAACTGCCTGTGATGATAAGATCATCAACATACACTAATACAATAGTGATACCTGAATTGTCCAACTTAATGAAGAGAGAATAATCTTGTTTGGACTGAGAAAATCAAGATGAAGCAATAACTTAGTGAGTTCCACATTCCATTGACGACTAGCTTGTTTAAGGCCATATAAAGACCTTTTCAGGCGACATACTTGACCAGTAGAAGCCTTGTGGGGGATGCATATACACCTCTTCATTAAGATAATCATGAAGAAAGGTATTGTTGATATCAAGCTGGTGTAATGGCCAAGATTTGACAGAAGCAATAGCTAATAACACTCGTACAGTAGTGAACTTAGCAACCGGGAAAAATGTATGCTTGTAATCTTTGTCCTTGACCTGTGTATAACCCTTGGCAACTAATCGAGCTTTGTGCCTTTCAACCGAGCCATCTTGATTATATTTAACCTTGTAGACCCACTTGGAACCTATGGCCTTGGAACCAGGTGGTAATGTAGTCAGTTCCCAGGTATTGTTAGCTTCCAGGGCATGAAGTTCAAATTCCATGGCACGAAGCCAAACATCATGATTTTTAGCCTGATAATAGATGGTCGGTTCAAAGGTTGCAACTGAGAGAGAATAGGATTAGGTGATGAAGTAATAGAAGAACAAACATAATCCTGAAGATGAGCAGGTTTCTGTATGGTTCTATGAGGTCGAGAAGATGTATGAGGAATGATAATGGGAGGAGAAGAAGTATCTGAGGGAGACTGGAAAGGACAGGTATTGGATTGGAGAAAGAAGGAGATAGATTTTGTGGAGCATTAACAGGAGAAGCTGAAGAAATTGGTAATGGTGAAGAGACAGGACATAAATTAGGAGTGCAAGTGTCTGGGAAATCACAGGCTGGAGAGACCAATGGGAAATGTGGAGTAAAAGATGGCAAAGTAGAAGAAGATGATTTGAAAGGAAATATATCTTCCCGAAAAGATACATTCCTTGTGACCATAATCTTGTCAGTTTGCAAATCAAGAACTTTATAGCCCTTCTGGCCTGGGGGTAGCCTAGAAAAACACAGGGCTTGGAGACAGCTTCCAGCTTGTCTTTTACAGTATTCAAACAATAGCAAAGACATCCAATGATCCCGAGATGATCATATGAAACTGGGCGTTGATGAAGAACTTCAAAAGGGATTTTCCAACCTAATACAGAAGATGGCATAAGATTAATCAAGTAGGTTGCTGAAAGAATACATTCACCCCAAAAATGTAAAGGTAGATGCCCTTGAAGGCGTATAGCTCGAGCTGTAGCCAATAAATGACCATGCTTCCTCTCAACTCGAACATTCTGTTGAGGTGTGTAAGGACACGACTTGTGGTGCAAAATCCCTTTAGATTTGAATAAATCTTGAAGGGAATGCTGAATGAATTCAGATCCGTTGTCAGATCGAATGATTTTAACCACACTAGTAAACTGAGTCTGCACATATACTAGAAATTCAGATACCAATCGATGCACCTGCAATTTATCATTCATAAGAAAAGTCCATGTGCATCGAGTAAAATCATCCAAAATTGTGAGAAAATATCGAGCACCACATTTAGATCTAGTATGGTAAGGGCCCCAAATATCCATGTGCAAAATAGCAAATGCATGAGCAGCATATGAGTTGCTACGAGGAAAAGGTAATTTTTTTTTGTTTTGCCATTGTACAAATATCACATGTCAAGGATGACAAAGTTGTAGAAGGACAGGCAGTGGTATGCTGCAATTTAAGCAAAGATGAATGGCCTAAACGTGCATGAAAGGTTTGCAAAGATATCTTGTCAACAATATTACAGACAGAAAGAGCATCATTAGTAGAAATTGTGACAGGACTGAGCTTGTAAAGACCACCATCCAAGGAGCCTTGAGCTATAACAACATTAGTAATATGGTCCTGACATAAGCAATGACCAGAATCAAAAATAGCCTTGCAAGAAGACTGAATGATAAGTCGATGTACAGAGAGAAGATTATGCTTAAACCCTGGCAGAAACAAAACATTGTCCAAAGTGAGAGATGGAGAAATTTGAACACTTCCTGAACGAGTCACCAATTTTAAAGTACCATCAGGAAGGCCAATTTGAATAGGCTTGCTCAAGGCAACAAGATTGGAGAATAATTCTCGACAATAACATATGTGATCTGTCGCTCCTGAATCAACAATCCAAATATTTAGTGAAGAAGAAGCATGAGCTAAAAAGGACTTCAGGATACCTGCAAAGTTTACAGAACTGGAGGGTCCAGAATGAAAGACTGGTTATTCATGAACTTGAACATCTCTTGAAACATCATGGACATAGTATTAGTATAAACTCCTTTGGCAGGGACATCATCAAGAGGAGAATTGATGATAGAACCGTCAGAATTGTATGCATTCAAAGAATGACAAGTTCTTGAATGGTTTGGAGATCTATCATTAGAAAAGTTCTTGGAACCTTTGTACCAATCTGGAAAACCATACAGCTTGAAACACTGCTCCTTCAAATGACCTTTTTCTTTGCAATGGTCACACTTTCTATCCCATTTATCCTTGCGAAAATCTTGCTTACTTCCTCCTGCCCGACGATAGGGAATCTGTCTATCTGTTGCTAATGCTTCATGAGGAATAGTTAGTGTAGAGGTAACTTCTCTCTGCTTTTCAACTTGTAAAACCATATGGAAAGCACGATTTAAAGATGGCAAGGTTTCAAGAGATAGGATAGTAGATCTAACATGATCAAATTGATCATTGAGCCCCATAAGGAACTGAATCAAGCGTGTTTTGACTTCTCTCTCAATTAAAAGCTTAGGAATCTCACATTTGCAATGTATAATTCCAGCACAACAACAGACAGGTAGCGCATCATGCGCTTGCAGCTCATCCCATAGACGCTTAAGACGACCATAATAAACTGAAATTGTGGCATTCTCTTGTTTCATAGAGTTTAGTTTTTTGTGAATTTGATAAATCAAAGGTGCGTTAGAGATCTTATACCTCTCTAGAACTTCATCCCACAGTTCCTTAGCTGATTCCACATACGAAAATTGCTCAGCAACTTTCCGTTTCATCGAATGAATCAGCCAGCACCGGATCATATAGTCGGCGCGAATCCATCGTGCTGCCTTCTCTGCGTCAGCAGCGTCTTTGACGCAAGAGCCTGTGATGAAACCTAATTTCAATTTTGCACCAAGTGCCATATGAATCCCTCTTTTCAAAAAGAAATTGGATCCATCAAATAGTGTAGATACGAGTTGCATCCCTGGATTATCTGAGGGAGCAAGGTAAAGAGGATCGGTTGAATTTCCAGGTAAAATGATTCCAGCTCCAGTGGACTCTGCAACTCTACTGCTTGACGAAATAGGATTCGGATCGAGAGGATCCTTATCCCAAGCATCATTACGATCATCCATAGATGATTAATCAAAAGGAAAAGAACTAGATCTAGATTGGAAGATTTGCAGAAAAAATTCTTCGTAGCTCTGATACCATTTCAAGAAGAAGATATGAAAAGTAGTATATTCTGCTTCAAACTGAATTCTGTTACAACTGTAGGTATTTATATGCCTTAGGATACATTCTAACAATGTCCCTAATATATCCTTTATTTACATATTGTGCCCTATAAGAACACATTATCTCCATAGAAAGACCCGTTTGAAGGAGACGGCGGTCATTCGATCTACTGGTTCGGCGACCATTTGGTATTCCGAGGCCACGGGTTGACAAAAATACGAACGTTGCTTGGCGATGTTTGGTGAGAGACAACGGTGAGTTGAGTGTTGACGAAGCACCGTTGGTGGCGGAGTTGTTGCGGCAGGCAGTGAAGATCTACTAGTGGTCAGCCACATTTCAAAAGGTATAGCTATAAATTATAATTAACTTTTATCCATTCACCTCAATTTACAAAGTACTGTTAATCGGGATTTAGGACTCTTTAATCCTTCTATTATGACTTGAGCTCATATTGATTTGGGTTATGTGATAGTGTCCTTGAAACATTGTCTTATTTTGAATTATTTATTCCCTTGGTTGCATGAAGTTGGATTCTTGATTGTTTATTTTGATTCAAATGTCATAATCCATTACACCTGTATGGTGTTGTTTAATAGTTTGAATCATAATCCATATTGTTTTGATTTTATATCCTTTGCTAGGAAATGTGTGGAGGAAGCAAAGCAATTATTCTTTGCCATTGGAATGATGATATAAGCGAAGAAGGGATGAATAAATTTACTATGATGAAGGAATAGCCAACTGACTAAATAAAGCCCATACTCAGATAAGTTTCAACAAGTTGGTGGATAAAATCTACACAATGATTGGATGGGACAAAGATAGTACCGAAGTGAAGAATACCGGCAGGCTATGTATGCATTCTAGTCCAACACATTTTTGGAACTTCAATTTTCAATGATTGAAACATTATGGGGGTTACTTGATTCGTTTTAAAGATGGAATAGTACATCGCAGAGCTCTATTGAGATGTGCAAGGATTGAAAATAAGACTAGTGAAAAGCTAGTTGTACAGTACACTCTATCTTCAAATACTTCTTGTTGCTCACCCTAGAAGAAATACATAATAAGAAAGGGCTTACTAAACCTACATGGGCCCCATCCAAACAAATTTTCCTCACATGTTTGCTGAATCCCCATCTGATATATACCAAACAGGCCCTAAACTTTATATTTTTGTGCTTACAACATATATTTTTGGAAAGTTCAAGATTTGTGCTTACAACATATATATTTTTGGAAAGTTCAAGATTTTGAAGGTAGTGGTAAAGAATCGGACAATAATGAAGGTAAAGTATATGAGATCTGATAATGAGACAATTTATATTGATTTTGAAGAAATTTTGTCAAATCAATATACTTCATTAAAACCTAGTAAACCAATATTAAACTGGAAGCACAATACGCAAAACAATTTACCGGGATCAATATCGTATTAAATACTTTCCTAATTATATTCCAGAAAATACTACAAATAGCTCTTCCTCGATAAATAGTTTTGTGTAAAGATTGAAAATATTGATGGAAGGTATGAAGTTTCACTCATTTTACTCAAAACGGGCTGAGCAACTTGGGCATGGCAAAATATGATACCGGATGGCTCAGAATCCCTACCTCATACCAATATGGCAAAATATGATACCGGATGGCTCAAAATCCCTACCCCATACCCATACTCTCACGACCTTTGGGCTTGGCTTGGCTTCCAATCCCCTCCAAAGCATAATCTCGTTGCAAACACCCGCATCTCCACGATAATTGCTTACATCTATTTCATGTGGAAGGCGAGAAATGACCTCATCTACAACAACAAGTCCACCCGGCCATCACATGCCGCCCACCTTGCCATCCAAGCCACCAAGAACCACCTTGCTCATCATTGGAGAAACCGATCGCCTGATTCTCTCTTCTGGGCCAACTTGCTCGAGATCCATCTCTCGTAGTTTTTTTCTCTCTCTTTTGTACCTTGCTATTGCTGTTGTTTTCTAGGTCTAGTAGACCTCCTTGTTGTAAATTCTTTCCCCTCACAATATACGAAACTTTTCAGAAAAAGAAAAAAAACTTAGGCATGACAACATTAAAGGCTCACAATCCTGATACCTGGATTTCAATAAATTCATGTAAAAACATCAAACTGATGCCAATAACCTTACAAGTTGCAACTCAATTTTCACAAAACAGAAGCAGATTACGTGAAAATCGATATCAATAACAAATAAAGTTTTTTTTTGAAATGTTAATTGTATTGAGAAAGCAAGGATATACAGATTACACAGCTTACATAATCAAGGCATATTTCAAGGGCAACACCAGTGATCAATCTCAAGGAACCAAAACACAATGATGAGAGAGATGGTTAGGGATATGAGGATCAAGGGATCAAGGGAGAGTTATGTTCAGATTGAAGGCCATGTCACGTGTGAGATGCGACCTATCCTTCCAATTATGAGCGAAATGCAGCTTTACGTTCCGAATGATCATCCCAGCACATTCAATAGGGGTGATAAAGGTATGGTTATAGACCATGTTGTTTCTGGCAGCCCAGATGTGATTGAGGGAAGCAACAACGGAGGCAATCCTGGCACAATCCATCGGCCGAGGCTTCAGCCTAGTCCAGGAAGCCATCCAAATCCAGATACTATTTATGTAGGGGGCTGGGTAGGAGGTATTGTCCATCGTGAAACATTATCCATAACCAGCGAGCCATAACTACATTGGTGCCATAGGTGATCTCCATCCTCCGGAGCATTATTACATAGCTTGCAAGTGTAGTCACTGATCAGGTTCCAAGTTTGGATCTTTGTGAGGGTAGGGAGACGGTTAAGGGCAGCTAACCAAGCAATATAGGAGGTCTTAGAGATGTTGGAGGAGAGCCAGATGGCTTTGAATGGGGAGGGGTGAATTGCAGGGGGGGCAAGTCATGAATATTCCATAAGCTTTCTTCCTCGAGAAGGAGCCATCAGAGTTAGCAATGGAATCACCCCTCGAGCAGCTAGGAGAAGGGGACGGGATCTCATCCCTGAGAGAGAGGAGAGCCTTCCAAAAGGGGCTATGATGAGTCCTTGCGGTGCAACTCTAGATGTTCTCGCCTCTCTTATAAAGATGGCAATTGACCCAAGACGCCCAGATGTTTGGGCTACCCCTATCCAGTCCATATAGGAGATTAGAGAGAGCAACTTTGTTCCTGGTCTCAAGGGCGGGAAAGTCAAGCCCACCAGTCGCTTTAGGAGCACAGATAGAAGCCCAAGCCACCAGTGCACGCCTACTACTAGCAACATCGGACCAGAAATAGGATCTCATAAGACCATTGATAGTGTTGATAACATTGACAGGGAGCACAAACATGGAGCACCAATATTGATTGGAGGCGAAGAGTATAGATTTTATAAGCTGAGCACGCCCAGCATAGGACAAGGTTTTGGCGCTCCAAGAGTGAATGCGATGAGTAATTTTGTGAATCAAGGAAAGGTAGTCAGGGATTCTCAGACGTTTGCTCCCAGTCGGCACTCCAAGGTAGAGGAATGGGAGAGAAACGATGGACTAACACCTTTGATGAGTCATGCACATAAACGGGATACAAAGTATTGCTTGGTGAGATAGATGATTCCAAGATTATGTGAAAATCAAGGAAGTTGCAATATATATAGTCACAAAGTATTGCCTGCTGAGACAAATAATAGTCATTATCGATTATCCATATATGTTCCATTGTCTCTTTTCAGTTCGTATGTCAGGGTGTCTGGTATAACATGTTCAGCTCAACCGTTGACTAGAGATCCACGGGAAAATGAAATCGATGACAAACCTCTTCACAGCAAATGAAATCAATAACCAGTCTGTTTCAGTCTAAGGGCAGCCTAGGAAGAAGAAAAGAGGCCATAAAAACATCAGGAAATAAGTTCTCATACTCACTTGAACATGTGGTTGATTTTGGCATCAGGTGATTTAGTTAATGTCTTTGTGATGACATATTTCTCAAGCGCCACTTCTCCATTCCTCATTTCCTCTTGTGCCTGTTGAGAATGAAAATTTACGTTACAAAACAAGAGTAAAGTATCGGTAACAACTTCGTTACGTGGAAAAAGTAGCATCTCACATTTTTGACCATGATGAAGGGTAAATACTTCATCTTCAAATTTCAGCAATGGTACCGAAGCACTTTATTCACAACTACTTGATCATCACATGTGTCATTGACAAATTTAACATAACATCAAAGTCCATTTTGTATTCACCTTTTACAAAGTTATGTACTGATTCCACGACAATCTCACACTCACATGATCAACATATCATATTAAAAATCTAGTACACATAATCTAATATTGTAAAACTAATATCGCAAACACTATACACACCATTTTCGAATCAATACACCGTATTAAAATTTAACAAGAATCTAATACCGAACAAGAAAACACTAACGGTATTTTAATACTAAATATGATACCCGAATTAATATACTTCATTAAAAACCAGTAAATCAATATTAAACTGAAAACACGATACGCAAAACAATTAAACGGAATCTATTAGTCACTTTCGCAATTATATTACAGAAAACACTACCAATAGTTCTCATCCTTCATAAATAGTTTTGGCGGAAAGTACGAAGTTTTATTCATTTTACTAAAAGTGGAGATTGGGATAGAGAAGCCACCTATATTACTATATACACAAGTAAACCCTAACTTAAAAAATAATTAAATGACATATTTAGCCCTGTAACCCTAGCCCTAACATTACATAACCCAATCCTCTCTCCTAGTCTCCTCATTCCCCCAATCTTCAAGCTCATTCTCATCCTCTCTTTCTTCAGCCGACTCTTCAATCTTTCGTAAAAGTCCCCTTCAATTTCTTTGATCGACTCTTCATCCCCCAAACATCAAGGCTTGTTCTCTCTTTCTTTGATCGACTCTTCAATCTCCCTCATATTCTCTTCGATCGACTCTTCCCTCTAGATCTGCTGCACTTTCATTCCGCTCGTCTCCGCCTCGAAGTAGTTCAAAAATGGTGAGTTTTTTTTATTTCTCTTACTTCCATCTAGATCTGCTGCACTTTCATTTACTCTGCACTTTCAGTCCGCTCGTTCTCTCTTTCTTTAAATTTGCTGATGCCCATCTTTTTACTTCTCGTTCCGATCTTATACTCTTTCAATTTGCTTTCATTTCTACTATTTTTGATGAATATGATTATGGTTTGGTTCAAGAGGTATATATATTGAATTCGATCTATTTTTTAGTGGTTGGATTTGTTTGAATTCAAGTAGGTTTTGGTTTTGAATGGTACGTTTATATGCTCGATTTCAAATTAGTGTATGAGTTATGTTTTGTTTGCTGAATTCAAATTAGCGTTTGCGTCTTCTTTAGTTTCTTTTGTTTTGATTTTGTGAACACCAATGATTTCATCTATTAATTTTACAGTAACTTTCTTAAACTCTACGATAAAAAGTATGTTGCTCATATAAAAAACTTCAACTTCATGTTATCGTAAGAACTTTACATACAATTAGTATGTTGCTCATATAAAAGAATGCTTATTAATAATAATAAATTGGAGGGACAATTTCATTTATAATCTGTGACAAGAACTTTCTTAGGGATAAAATCCATAATTTTTATATTTTACATTAATAAAATATTATGCTCTCTCTTAAAATTGATTTCTTTTGGCTCGCAAAGGATTTATATAAGTACAACTTACCATATCCATGCAGGAAATCTATGATGGTGCCGCCGAAGAAGAAGTAAAAGATGACAACACAGATCTTCGATTAGCAATTATCGAATTAACAATTTACCAAGTAATGTTCTTGTTTCCTTTCAATCTTCTTTATATGCACAATTTATTACGGTATTAGATATGTATAAACTTGACGGTATGGTCTAACCTAGTTTGTCCACCTTTCAATATATGTACTAATCTTTTGAAAATATCATTCGAGCTCTTTTGATTAAATCCAAAAACCTTTTTTTTTTAAATTACCAATATAAATTTTTATAACTAATCTAAGCAATCACAACGATTCTTTGTTAAGATTGTATCAATAATAAATATTTTAAAACTGATATTATCAGTCAACCTAACAAAACGATTTTTAGTTTAAACAAATCGTTTATTTATACAACTAACCTAATCGATCCGCGGTCAATATATTTAAATTGTTCTATAAGGAAGACAATCAATACATATCTACTAAGTAGAGTGCATAAGAGTTGATGTGGCGATTTGTGGTGCCACTATTTTAAAATCGGACTCTCTCAAATAACACCATATAAACCTTTTTCTTAAATTACTTAAATGAGATTATATTTATTACTTTTTAGAATGAATTATAACGTTCTAAGTTTTTTTTACCCCGCTATTATATCTCTATAAATAAAGCAAATTTCTTTTTTTTTTTATTTAAAAATTTTCCAAAATTATCATTTATCTGATTTGCTACAATTCGAATCTTTTTTTGCATAATGTTGTTATCTACGGCATATAATGAAGAACATGCAAGAGTAAATCGTGAGAGGAATTCAAAAACAGAAGATATTGGTTGCTTTTACGATCTTTGTGAAGTCCAAAGTTGCTGAATTGGAGTCTCAACTTTCTTTGCAGTAAGTTTGGTGTCCTCTATGCCTAAATCGGGACAAGGAAATGGTGATTATGCTAAAACAAGTTTCTGAAAGGAAAGGTAGAATAGATTGGCGTGAGCGAGAGAATGAATCGTTCTATTGCTGAGATAGCCAGGTGCCTGAGATTGACTGCATGCGTTCAGACGTAGATACAAATAAAAGTGGACGTGGTATCAGTTGTTTTTTCACACTAATATGATATTATTTTCTCATACTATTATATCTCGCATCGGAAGGATATCGTGTTCACTCACAAGGGATTGGATTTGTATAAATATGAGTGATTTCTATAGACATTCACATATCAAACACAAATTACTGTATCAATGGAAAAAATATTTCGTGATGGAGAAGAAGAATTAAAATAAGACATTTACCAAGTTTCTAGTTTACTTTCAATCTTCTTTATTTGTAAATGCGTCTTTATATATGCAATTTATTAGGCTATTATATATGGGCAAAAAATTATGATCTAGTTTACTCACTTCCGGAATGGGATACTAGAGTATTGTGTTGATTCAATCCAATCTAGGTTAGGTATTCTTAACTCTTGATCAAAACAAATCAGAATGTATGACCACTCATAATATTGACCTCAACTTCTTTTCAAAGTTTAACACTTTCTGACTGCAAATTGCAAATTGCAAATTGGATGTTGTCACTTGTGATATACGAATCTTTGAAAATCTGCTTCTTGCAGCTTGTTCATGATCCTTGTCGGAAAGGCTACAAACTGAAATTTGCAAATTATTCCTCCAATCCAAATTGCTACCATAAGGTAACAAACATGGTTTGAGTGATCATTTCAGGATAACTGTGTTCCCATGATTATTTCTAAGTTATACACGTACTCCTTCGTTTTCTCTCTTTATGTCATCCTGGAAAGTGGTAAGGTTTTATAGACTATATGTGTGGATAGAGTAAATAAAAGGGGAATATATGTAAATAAAGGAAAGTTGTAACAAACTGTAACAGAACCACAGTGAGCATATATACTCATGTGTATCTGTAAAGAGAGATATGAGAATTCACTTTCATTACGTTAACATGGTATCAGAGCCATGAAAGTAAACCTTGGTTTTCAGATCTGATTTTTTTTTCAGATCTCTTTTCTTCTACACCTTTCTTGCTTCCGCTTTACAAAACACATTTCTATTTCTTCTCTATATCCATGGCTACCGGTAGTAATGATTCTGTCAATTCAACTTTGAATCGAAATACTGCTGTCGATGTCAATGATCCGTTACATCTCTCTAATTCTGATAATCCTGGTATGCAATTAGTCTCCATTCTATTCACTGGAGCTAATTTTACTTCTTGGAGGCGCAGTATTCGAATGGCACTAGGTGCTAAACAGAAGCTTGGCTTCATCGATGGCACTTGTGCCAAACCACCTGCTGGCGAATCTGATCGATTGACTCGCTGGATTCACGCCGATTACATGATCCGATGTTGGATCCTACACTCGATGCAATCAGACATCGCTGAATTGTTCACATATGCTGAGTCGGCGTTGGCGCTGTGGAAGGACATCGTCGAACGGTTTGAGGTATCCAATGCTCCCCTTATCTACCAAATACACAAGGATTTATCATTGCTCAAACAAGAGAATAATGCTGTAGCTGTTTATTATGGCAAATTTAAGAAACTGTGGGATGAGCTCAGCTCAATAGATGCACTTCCTTCGTGTTCTTGTCGAGGGATTGCTCATTGTACTTGTGAGCTGTTGAATAAAATCACGATTAGAGAAGCTAACACTCGTGTTATACAATTTTTAATGGGCCTAAATGAGCAATTTGAGCATATACGTAGTCAGATCATTTCTCTTGATACTTTGCCTACGGAGAATCATGTTTTTCACATGATTTTACAAGTTGAAAAACAGAAAGAACTTACTTGCCATCATCCAATTGTACATGATATTTGTGCGGCGTCACGATCTCCTCCTCACAGACAGGCAGGGGGTGGTCGCAAAGATTTCAAGAGGGATAAACTTGATCGCTTATGTACCTATTGCAAAGAGAAAGGTCATTTGCGTGAATCTTATTTTAAGTTGACTGGCATACCAGATTGGTACAAGGAATTTCGTAACAAAGAAGATAAGAATTCAGGGAGTTATGCTGATACACATAAGCCTTCTTATCGAAGTGCTAATAATCTTGAAGTCACTGTTGCAGAAACTCCTTTAGATCTTGCAGATAATCCTTCCTCATCTTCCACTATGGATCATTCAATGATTAATGCTGTCTGTCAAGAAGTTATGAAGCTCATGATGGACAAACAAGCCAATTCTCCAAGCAATTTTGCAGGTATTTTTGCTCGGTTTGCAAATACTGCTGTAAATATCAATACTTGGATATTGGATTCTGGTGCTACAGATCATATCACATTTTGCAAAGATTTGTTTTCTGTAATGACTAAACTAGACAAACCATTATTAATTGGTCTCCTTGATGGCTCGATGAAAGAAGTATACTACAAAGGGACTGTTATCATCTCTCCAGTCATTACTCTCCAAGATGTTCTATATTTGCCCCATTTCAAACATAATCTCCTATCTATCTCTCGTTTAATCAGTGATTTCCCTACTATTGAGAGATGTAATTTCTGCATAGTGTCTTCTACCTCATCATTAGTGAAAGGGATGATCCCTGACTGAGTCAAGTCCAGGGATGAAGGGCAAGGGAACATGATTCCGTGAAAGGCTTCTAGACACAATATCCTTGTAGTTTACCAAGGTGGCAGCTTGCTGAGCCTTATCATAATTGCACACGTGGTTTAGAGGGGCTGTGAGCGAAAAGCCAAAAGGTAAAGGGTCAGTTATTGCATGGGGCCTCGTCATATCGGATTCAGTGTCAACTTCAAGGGGAGGTGGAGGGGAAACTTTAACTGCATGCGAGGGAATCGATGAGGCCACGTTTGAAGTGCCAGGAACTGAGGGGTCTGAACCCAAGTCCACGGCCGGGACAGTGTTAGGGGAAGCAAGATCAGCCACGTGAACCAAGTTCGGACTAGGGGGCATAGGGACACCCACCGTATTAGTGCCAAATGGAGGGGAATGGTTCGTGGTGGTAGGGCACAATGGGGGGAACAACAGGTCAGAGGTGAGGGCCAGTGGAGCGGGTGGTTTAGGATTGAGCCTGAGGTTGTTAGAACGGATGAGGTCGTCAGGGATTGGTTCAGGCGTTTTTTTCCGGCGAGGTGAGGGATGGAGGGGTGTGTAGGATTTTGGGAGGGTTGTTATGGGAGTGGGGAGGGCGTTGCAACTCCGTGAGCTTGATAGTGAGCCGTCGAGACCTCCTTGAACCAACCATGGGGTGGGGGGTCAGGAGTGGGCAGGGCACGGCCTGGGGGCCGCGCTGGGGTTGCGCAAGCGGGCAGCTTACACCGGAGAGTAGAAGAGAGAAGAGAGCGTTTTTTTTTATATCATGCATGTAAGCTATTTTAACAATAGTATTACTCAAGAACTAAGGTAACTCTAGTTTATTACTATCCTTCAGTGCATAGAAGGAAGAGGAACCCATTATTACTTGTTAGTACAGCTTACAACAGAAGTAATCATGCCGTATGTGGCAGTTTAGAAGCTAATATATGATGATATGAGAAATGAGCTAGAATTGTATGTTTGTCAAAGTCATTACTTCAATATTACATTTAGGGCGCCCTAAGACAATATTGATGGGTTTACAATGTAATATCCGAATCAATATAATAAACCAAAATTAAACAATAAATACTATTACGGTATATATTGGGATCAATATACCATATTAAGTCTAGTGCACGGAACCTAATGCTCTAAAAATAATACCACAAACACTATGCACGCCGTATACGGGTCAATACACTATTAAAATTTACCAAATATCTAATACAAAAAATAAAATATCCGAGTATCGTTTACCCAAAATATGATACGGAAAATATTATACACAGTATTTTTAATTTTTTTATACAAGGTAAGATTATGGGGGTCCTAAAGTATCCTTCCGGATGAGGTCGTCATCATCAGATGGTAGGGCATCGTCATCAGCGGTTTGATTAATTTCAAGGATCGCGAGTCTATGAGTACAAACGTTGATTTTCCTAAAAATACGTTTAGCAGAAAAGTACATGAAGTCGGAGATCATTGAGGATATATTTGAGATGATCATATCCGTCTCTCACGGTGGTTTTCATACTTGGTTGATCGAACTATCGAATATCAGATTATCTCCTTCAAACTCAATGGTTGTAGAACCTAGACATGCGGCCTTTTGTAGGCCCTCCCTAGAGCAAAAGTGCAAAGCTTGTGCATCTAAAACAGCTTCGGCGTTACATATTCCTTTACTTGTAGCTAAAGGACCGGCAAAGTTGTAATGAATGATGTAACCAAAAACATTTTCATTTGACGAGTTTTCTGAGGCATCAAAACTTAGTTTGACAAATCCCTTCCTCGGTCTTTTACATTTGATGTTTTTTATTTTCCTTCTATGTTTCGGTTGTTTGTTGTTGTTCATAGACAATTTTGTATTAGCATTTTCCCTCACGTCTATTTGATTCAATTTCATATGTTTAAGATTTTGTGGTGTATTTTTTATTGAATATGAATTGATTTCTAGCTAACCAGATTTTTCACCATATAACCACTAGTTCTCTTAATTATGTTGGGAAATGTTTTTTGTTAATTTAGAGAGGATATCATATGTTCCGATTTGTTATGTTGTAATTATGCAATATTGTTACAATTTTTGTATTATCAATAGCCAGGCGTGTGTATGGGAATACAAAGAAGAGGTGTTTCGCACTTTATGTATGATGATTAAAGAATTTGAGTGCATCACAACCGGAATTTTTTGCTTGCCGAGATTTTCTTTTGTTGGTAATTGATCAAGGGCCAACTTCCATATAAAGTTTTTACTTTTAGGCATTGTGTTGATCTCCCAGATCCAAGTTTTATCCGATGTTACTCCAACTTTTCGTTGTTGGATCATTTACATAGTAGATTTCTTCGAGTACAATCCTTCTTCATTAGTTGCCCAATATATTCTATCTCTAATATCATTTTGGGAAGGTTATAGTTTTTAATTTTTGTGATAATATTATTTGGTAGAAGTGTATGTAGTTGGTAGATGTCCTTGTTAATTTTCCCATTAATGATAAGACATTCAAGATATTGTTCTAAATTGGTGCATGTTGTGATACCAAGGTGTGTTTGGTTCCTTGTTTTCGTGTTTGGATCGATGTTTATGGTTGTTTGGAAAGCGGGTTTATGGTAGTTTATCACTTGATTAGATACAACACAATAGTCAGTTAAGCCTGATAAAATTTTGTTACCTGCCTTTGTTGTAACCGTTATAAAAACAACTATGTCATCCGCAAAGACTAAAAATTGATTGTTGATCCGTTTTTCGTGATGGGGAATCCTATCGATTTCGGATTCTCACTACAGGTTTATTGTATGCTTCTAGTCAGTATCTTCGGGCCTAGATTGATAAGAAGCAGAAATTGGGATCTCTTTGAAGAAAACCTCTTATAGGGAGAATATTATTGTCGGAGAGTCGTTTATTAGTATGGAGTAAGAGATTGTTGAAACGCGTTCTTAATCCAATTCCTAAAATTTTCTCCGAATCCAAATTTTTCAAAGACCGCCTTTAGAAAAATTCATTCTACTTTATCATATGTTTTTTGCATATCTAGCTTAATTTTCGTAAAACCTTCTTTTTCTTTCTTTGTTTTGAATCCTTGAAAGATTTCATGTGCAATAATAACATTATCATGGATTGCTCTATTTTTGGTAAAAGTACTTTATAAAGGGTAGATTAGTTTTGGTAGGATTAACCTTAATCTCTTTGCTAGAATTTGGCAATTATATTATAGATTGTTCAGGGGTTATCAATTTTCGGTAGGAGGGCAATGAATGTGTAATTAATTTTGCTTGAGAATTTTTCCGGTTCTATAGAAACTTTTCATCACCCTGGTGACAGTCGGTCCAATAATGTGCCAATATTTCTTATAAAAACCGGTTCTCATGCCATCAGGGCTTGGAGATTTATCACCACCGATGTCAAAAACAACATTTTCTTTGTATTTTTTTTTTTTTGAAAGGTTAATTGTATTGAATGATAAGGATTTACAAGAGGGCTACATGAGAGAGAGACAAAGCAAAGTACGTCGATCAACAGATCTACATAAAGATGGGACTAAGTAAGATTGAGGTGCAATAATCTAGCCATGTGGAGAGTAGTAGGGGAACGATCTTTCCAATTGGACTCAAAGTGAGTTTTGACGGACTTGATGATTAAGCTAGCACACTCCACAGCACGAGTAAATGTGTTGTTGAAGACCAAATGGTTTCTAACCATCCAGACGTTGTAGATGAAAGAAGTGATGGAAGCGATCCGGATACTCTCGATTAGCGTCGGGTTGTGTTTGGTGCAGGTGCAGAGCCAACCCCAAAGGTTATTGTGGTAGGGAGGAGGGTAGGGCAAGATGGTCCAGCGAGACACAATGTCCAGGACAAGAGATCCATAGCTGCAGTAGGTCCAGAGATGGTCGTCATCCTCAATGGAGTTGGTGCACAGCTTGCATCGGTCATTGATAGATGGGTTCCAGAATTTGATACGGGCCAGGGTGGGGAGTCTCTTGTGGACTGCGATCCAGGATATGTATATACACTTTGGTATGTTGGATCTAAACCAAATGTCCTTGAAAGGGGTTGGGTGGTTTTGGGGGGTATGTGGTTTGAACATTGCATAAACATTGTTGTGGGAGAAGGTACCGTTGGTGTTGGTCAGGGCCGAGTGAGGGATGGTGATCTCGTCCCTAATCTTAAGGAGTGTTTTCCAGAAGTGACTATGGTGTTGCTTAGGCAAGCAGTTCCAAATGGTGCAGGATCTTTTGATGAGGTGAGTACTAGCCCAATTCGTCCATATGTTATTATCATCTTTATCAATCTCATAGATGAGACGGACAAGGCCAACTTTGTTGCGTGAGTGAAGATCGGGGAAGCCAAGACCACCCTCGGTTTTAGGAGAGCAGATCACATTCCAGGCGACTAGTGCCCTCTTGCTATTCTCAATTCCCGACCAGAAGTAGGAACGAACGAGGGAGTTGATCATAGTGATGACTCTAGCAGGAAGCAAGAATAGAGAACTCCAGTAATGGTTGATTGAGAGGAGGACCGACCTGATAAGCTGAGATCTCCCAGCGTACGAGAGAGTTTTAGCACTCCATGATTGGATGCGGCTAGTGACTTTATGAATTAAGGGAAGAAAGTCCCTGATCATAAGACGACTACTCCCGATGGGCACTCCAAGGTATAGAAACGGTAGAGAGCCGATGGACATTCCAGTAGCAGCCTTGGCATCTTCCCTCTCGGTAATGGACATGCCCCAGTGAAGAGGAGAGACTTGGTGGAGTTAATCATGAGACCAGAAGCAAGGCCAAAGGCATCAAGAGCGCCTTTGAGGATCTTAATGGACGGAATGTTGCCCCTACATAGGAGAAGAAGATCGTTTGCAAAGGTCAGGTGGGTGATGCTGGGGGATGTGCACTTGGGATGGTAGTTGAACTCAGGGTTCAATGTGTCGCGCTTGATCATTGCAGTGAGGCATTCCATTACCATGACAAACAGTGGTGGTGAAAGTGGACAGCCCTGACGTAACCCACGACGCCCCTCAAAGTGTCCGGATAGGGAACCGTTTATGTTGACCGAAAACGTTGCAGTGGAAATGCATTCTTTGATCAATGCAACAAAATGGAGAGGGAGGCCCATCTTCAGCAGGCATTGGATGATGAAGGAGTGATTGACTGAGTCGAATGCCTTAGACAAATCAACCTTCATAGCAACCCTAGGAGAGATGTGTTTGCGACCATATTTGTGAAGCATCTCCTGGCATATTAACACGTTGTGTTTGATGGATCTTTTGGAGACAAAGGCGCTCTGGTTGAAGCTGATGATCCCAGGGAGTATGGAGTTGAGTCTAGCAGAGAGAATTTTCGCAATAGTCTTGTAAATGGTAGAGCAGCAAGATATGGGCCTATATTCTGATGGCGTTAGAGGACAGTCATTCTTGGCAATCAGAGAGATAGATGTGTGGTTCACTTGGCGTAGTAGTCTCCCATTAAGGAAGAAGTCCTGAATTGCAATGATGAAGTCATCTCTAATAATATCCCAGGCTGATTTGAAGAACATGGCACTATATCCATCAGGACCAGGCGCTTTGTTGTTGCCAATGCTGAAGAGAGCCGTCTTGATTTCATCAGGGGTTACCATCCTGCACAGGGAGGCGTAGTCGACAGCGTTAATGGTAGGTAGTACAACATCAGGGAAAGGGCTCGGAGAGTTAGCACTTGACAAGCTAAGAGCATTCCTGAAGTGATCAACAAAAGATTTATCAATGGTATCTGGATCTTCTGTTAGGCTGCCATCACTGGTGCGGATAGTCTTGATGAGATTAGAGCATCTGCGGGTACGGATACTTTTGAAAAAGAAGGAGGTACACTGATCGCCATGTTTCACCTAGTTAGCTTTGGACAATTGGCAAAGCTTGATGTGCAAGTTGCTATAGCAGTCCTTCAAAGAGCTGGAGAGGTTCTTCTCCTCCATCAGGAGAGAGGTATTATGGAGATCCGTTTGTATTCTCTTCTGGGTGTTGTGAAGAGAAGCCTGTTGATCCTGGATTTTAGTATAGAGCTCTTCAATCTTTGCACTGGGGAACCTCTTAAGGACAGGCTTGAGAAGTTGTAGCTTCTTAGTGAGTTTGAACATATGATTGCCATTGATTTCAGTATCCCATGCCTTCTGTACGCAGTCAAGGAAGTTGTCATGGTGAATCCATGCATTATTGAATCTGAAGGGGGGGTTGCGCTTGGCATCAGAGGGTTCAGTGAAGAGTAAGGCCGGAGAGTGATCCGAAAGGTCAGCTAGGCCAAAATGAGCCTTAGACTGGGGAAAGGTGCAGTGCCATGTCTTGTTGGTAATGATCCTGTCAAGTTTGCTCCAAATCCGACAATCAGTCTGCTTATTGTTCCACGTAAACTTGCAGCCAGAGGCGGGGTGGTCTGAAAGCTGATTTAGTTCGAAGCATGTTGCAAGCTCGTCGGATGTTTGAGTGATTGCAGGCAGGTTGTTTGTTGTCCTCTCATCCGGAGTGAGTGTTACATTAAAATCTCCAAGCAGCGCCCATGGGGTGTTTTGGATGATCTGTTTTAATGTAGAAATCGAATCCCAAAGACTGGATCTATCCTCAGGAGAGTTATGGGCATAAATAAAGGATAGATCGGCCACAGTAGTACGGTTTGGGTTAGAGAGCGGTGCTGAGACTTGGCAATGGATTAACTGATCGGTTGAGATTAGGGTTGTTAGGTGGAGTTTAGATGGATTCCACCAAACCCAAATACGACAGTTACGGGCCAAGGAACCATTAGACATGTGATTCCAAGAGGGGAAGAGGGATTTTGAGATTCTTTTCTCATTATTAGACCGCAGCCTTGTTTCAATGATAGCTAGGACGTCGAGGTTTTGCTTCTTAGCAAAGGCTTGTATAGATCTTTGTTTGGCAGGGTCATTTAGACCTCTGATATTCCAGGAGCTGAGTCTAATTATCATTAGGGGTTTTGGAAGGAACCATTGTAGCACTTGCTGTCAATGGGAGTGATGAGGAGGGACAAATAGGGTGGGCTTGGTGATTTGAGTTTGAGGGGGGCGAGAGTTGAGATTCAGTGTTGAGAGCAGGTCCATTCATATGTGGATCTGATCCCACGATGAGGTTGTTGGACAAGTCGGGTATTGGGACAGGGATTGAAGGCGAGTTAGAGTTGGGATGGACATGATTTGAGTGGTTGTCATGTGAGGAGGGAACCAAGCCAGGTGGCTTCGTTGGTAAGATAGCATGGTTCAGCTGGGTTAGCTTGGGTACTTGGTGAATTTTCTGAGATGGGTGGGGTGTAGGTAGGATGGGAGTAGGGTCAGGGTTGGTGCAAGGGACCCTTTGTTTGATAGGGGGAGGCTGGTGGGCAGAAGCAGGCTGGGTATGGTTAGTTTTGTTCTTCTTCTCGTTGCAATTGTGGCCAAAGAGTTTGCACATTGAGCAATGGGACGGTAGCCATTCATAAGAAATTTTCTGAATGAAAGATGTCCCTTCAGGGCCCTTCAGAGTAACTTCGCGGAGAAGGGGTCGAGAGGCTTGGATATCAACTAAGATTCGAGCGAACCCAAGCCTATCATGATTAGCTGAGCATGTGTCTGTAAGGATAGGAGTGCCGAGCGCTGAGCCGATCTTAGCAAGCATATGCTGGGACCAAAATCTATAGTCTAGATCATGCAAGGTAACCCAGATAGGAAGAGATTCAAGGCTAGAGTAGTCAAGGGTAAGATCATTGTTCCATCTCTTAAGCAGCAAGGTGGAGAACCCATTTGTGGCCCAAGGGCTGCCAGCCAAGATAGAGTTAAGGTCTTCCTCAGATGCAAAGTGGAAGACGTAGATCCCCTTCTCATTACGCATGAATTTCGGTTTGGGGATGGAGTTCCATGCTTCAGTAACAAAGCGATCCATGCGGTGGTAGGGTATGGGGCTGCCCAGCGGGAACCCAACCAAGGTAAGTTGCCATTTTTTGACGTTATCATCAATCTCTTCGTCAGTGAATGAGATACATCCAGATTCGAGTCCTGGGAAGAAAGGCAAAGGGACATGGTTGTTGCCCATGTTACGTAAGAGGATGTCTTTGAAGTTAATGCACGTGACGTTTTGGCTTTCCCTACGTTCAGCGCATGCAGTTTTTGGGGGTTGAGTGTCAGAAGTAAAGGTAGGGTGAGATGAAAGGTCGCTCGTGCTGTTGGTTTCGGGATAAGAGATGGTCGGATTAATAACTTCCTTGGGATCCGAAGGGTCAGGCGGCGCCATCAGCTGAGGGTCATCAGTAATCATCACCTTCTCGCCCAGTCGAGCATCACCAACAGCAGCCAGACAAGTCACCAGGGTAGCGTCAGCATCGTGGTGAGTGGGAAGATGCCCAGCAGAGGGTGTGGCATGCACCTGCGTGCCTGAAGCTAGCGGTGGGAAGAGTATGGTAGATGAGAGGGATGGTGAGTCAATGTGTTTTGGGTAGAGTCTTCTGTTGTTGGTGCGGATAAGGTCATCCGGGATGGTTTCAACTGGTGTTTCCGGTGAGCTAGGGTTAGGGGAAGAAGGGGTAGATGGGGGTATATTTTTTGATGGATGACTTTTGCTTAGGGAGGGGGGGTGTAGTTCAGAGATCTTGATGGTTTGCCGGCGGGACCTCCTAGTACCAGCCATGGGGATCAGCGGGGAGTGGGCGGGGCGCGGCTGGGCAGCCGCACTGGGGTGGCGCAGGCGCCGGTTGATGAGGAGAGAGAAGAGAGCTTCGGGAGGGTTTTCCAACAAAGCAATTTTACACGTACTTACCCATGTATTTTTCTTTGTATTTCCCTCGTGGAGAAAGGCATTGTTAACTCTCGGTTCTCATTATCGGTTATTTCAGGTTGTATGACTTCTAGTTGTCTTTGAAATATATGCTGATCTATTATCGAGGTTTAAAACCGATTTTTGTACTCCTTTAAAATTTCATTGATAATTTCATTTTCTTTGGATACGAATTTGCCATCATTTTTGGTAATTGTAGGGATGATTTTCTTATTTCTTCTTTCAATTGCTTTCCTACAATGAAACTTTGTCTTCTTGTTGCCCAAACGTAGATTATTTGTTCTAACTCTTTGCATCCATTATTTTTGTTGGTAGTCCAAAAAACATTTCCGTATCCTTGTTAGTCTATTTATTTTATAATTATTTTGTTTATTAAATGACGTAAATATATGTTTTTGAAGAGATTCAATTTCTTCATCAAATGGTTTTAGTTGTTTATTGATGTTCCCAAATTTTTCACGGCTCCGCCGTTTAAGCTTTTGTTTTAGAAGGCTCGTTTTTTTACTAGACTGAATATATGGGTACCCGGGAATTGCGTTCTCCGGGTTTGTTATATTAGTTTCTCACAATCTTATTTTTGCATCCACATTGATTCAAATCTGAATGGTTTACTCTTGAAATTTGTTGACGGAGATCATGCAATGGTCGGAAGTAGTGAAAACATGATTTCTGATATGGATTCTGGGGTATTCCTCTATGCTTTTTAGAGATGTCATTGTTCAGTCTAGGTTTTCATGTGTTGTCATCTCCGTCTCATTTCTTTATCCGTGTAAATTCATCGCCTTTGATGGGAGATCGGTAAGGTCACATTGTTGGACAAATCGTTGTATTATGTCAAACTTGTTGTTTGGAGACAGAACTCCTTTTTTTTCTTATCATGAATACACAAACACATAGGACCATAGGTAAACAGTGGGCATTAGAGTATGGAGTTTGCATGATCAATAAGGATATCGTCGGATGGTTGTTAACGACTTATTTTCGTCAAACTTTCTATAAAGATAACATGTTTAATGGATGAACTTATCGATTTCATAGATATAAGCCTAACGCCTTGCATTATCATATTCATCTGTATACATCATTTACACATACCACAACTTACCTCTTTTGCAAGTAAGTTCAAGCATCTACTTTCCCATGGAAAATAAGCCTAGAAATTACATGAAGTAAAAAAACATTATTTAAAATTTTACAATGAACAACTCTCAAATGGCAAAAAGATCCTTCAATTGAACCCATCCATAAGCACACCGATCTCTCAACTTGGAAGCATGCAGTGGCTGCAGCCAACTCAACCAGAGGTCTCACTCTCGCCAACTCATTTTCAAATGCTATTCTTGCATTTGCATCCACCTGCAATTCAGATACCCTATACTCATAAAATTTCGACATTTACAGCGATTGAACTCGTTAAAAGCGGAACCAAAAGTTAACCTTCTCGACACATCGGGTGGTGTCTAGCAGATGACACTATAGACTATATGTGTGGATAGAGTGAATAAAAGGGGAATATATGTAAATAAAGGAAAGTTGTAACAAATTGTAACAGAACCACAATGAGCATATATACTCATGTGTATCTGTAAAGAGAGATATGAGAATTCACTTTCATTACGTTAACATGGTATCAGAGCCATGAAAGTAAACCTTGGTTTCCAAATCTGATTTTTTTTCAGATCTCTTTTCTTCTACACCTTTCTTGCTTCCGCTTTACAAAACACATTTCTATTTCTTCTCTATATACATGGCTACCGGTAGTAATGATTTTGTCAATTCAACTTTGAATCGAAATACTGCTGTCGATGTCAATGATCCGTTACATCTCTCTAATTCTGATAATCCTGGTATGCAATTAGTCTCCATTCTATTCACTGGAGCTAATTTTACTTCTTGGAGGCGCAATATTCGAATGGCACTAGGTGCTAAACAGAAGCTTGGCTTCATCGATGGCACTTGTGCCAAACCACCTGCTGGCGAATCTGATCGATTGACTCGCTGGATTCGCGCCGATTACATGATCCGATGTTGGATCCTACACTTGATGCAATCAGACATCGCTGAATTGTTCACATATGCTGAGTCGGCGTTGGCGCTGTGGAAGGACATCGTCGAACGGTTTGAGGTATCCAATGCTCCTCTTATCTACCAAATACACAATGATTTATCATTGCTCAAACAAGAGAATAATGTTGTAGCTGTTTATTATGGAAAATTTAAGAAACTGTGGGATGAGCTCAGCTCAATAGATGCACTTCCTTCGTGTTCTTGTTGAGGGATTGCTCATTGTACTTGTGAGCTGTTGAAGAAAATCACGACTAGAGAAGCTAACACTCGTGTTATGCAATTTTTCATGGGCCTAAATGAGCAATTTGAGCATATACGTAGTCAGATCCTTTCTCTTGATACTTTGCCTACGGAGAATCGTGTTTTTCACATGATTTTACAAGTTGAAAAACAGAAAGAACTTACTTGCCATCATCCAATTGTACATGATATTTGTGCGGCGTCACGATCTCCTCCTCACAGACAGGCAGGGGGTGGTCGCAAAGATTTCTAGAGGGATAAACTTGATCGCTTATGTACCTATTGCAAAGAGAAAGGTCATTTGCGTGAATCTTGTTTTAAGTTGAGTGGCATACCAGATTGCTACAAGGAATTTCGTAACAAAGAAGATAAGAATTCAGGGAGTTATGCTGATACACATAAGCCTTCTTATCGAAGTGCTAATAATCTTGAAGTCACTGTTGCAGAAACTCCTTTAGATCTTGCAGGTAATCCTTCCTCATCTTCCACTATGGATCATTCAATGATTAATGCTGTCTGTCAAGAAGTTATGAAGCTCATGATGGACAAACAAGCCAATTCTCCAAGCAATTTTGCAGGTATTTTTGCTCGGTTTGCAAATACTGTTGTTAATATCAATACTTGGATATTGGATTCTGGTGCTACAGATCATATCACATTTTGCAAAGATCTGTTTTCTGTAACGACTAAACTAGACAGACCATTATTAATTGGTCTCCCTGATGGCTCGGTGAAAGAAGTATACTACAAAGGGACTGTTATCATCTCTCCAGTCATTACTCTTCAAGATGTTCTATATTTGCCCTATTTCAAACATAATCTCCTATCTATCTCTCGTTTAATCAGTGATTTCCCTATGGAGATTATGTTCACTCACACATCCTGTTTATTTCAAGACCTTACCCGTAAGGCTATCATTGCTTATGGTTACAAGGAAGGGAATCTTTACAAGTTAGCTTCCTCAAATTCATTGGAGTTTCCTCATGCAGTGTAAAGTGTTATTAATAAACCTTGTGATGTATCACTGTTTCATGCCAGAATAGGTCATATGTCTTTTTCCAAAATCCATCATATAGATGATTTTGTTAATTCCAAACTACATCATTTGGATTGTCATGCTTGTATTACATCAAAACAACACAGACTTCCTTTTGAGTCTAGTACTTCTCATGCTACCAAGGCTTTTGGTTTGATACATGTCGATATTTGGGGTCCGTACCATACTTTAGCCTTATGTGGTTCTCGTTATTTTCTAACTGTGGTGGATGATTTCACTAGATGCACCTGGACGTTTTTGATGTCAAATAAGCAGCAGGTCCTCCGGATTATCACCAATTTTCTGGCATATGTCAAGAACCAATTTAATACTGAGGTTCAGATTTTCAGATCAGATAATGGGCTCGAATTCCTGCAAAAGCCTCTCCAGGAGTTATTTTTGGCCTCTGGCATTGTTCACCAAAGGTCCACACCATATGTTCCACAGCAGAACGGCAGAGTTGAGCGCAAGCACATACATCTACTTGAGACTGCACGTGCAATTCGTCTGCATGCTCAATTACCTCTTATTTTCTGGGCTGAATGCATTATCACTGCAACTTACCTTATCAACATTATGCCTTCCTCAATACTGGCCTGGAAATCTCTCTTTGAAGCTCTCCATCATATTAAACCTTCTTACAATCATCTCCGAGTCATTGGCTGCTTATGCTTCAGTTTACTTCCCAAAAGGGACAAATTCGAGCCTATCTCACACTCTTGTATCCTCCTTGGATATCCTCCAGGCCAGAAAGCTTACAAGTTATATAACCTTAACACCAAAAAAATCATCATTAGCAGTCATGTTGTTTTTCAAGAACAACTCTTTCCCTTTCACACCCCTTCTTCTTTACCAACTCCTCCAATATCATCTTTACCATTGGTTACTCCAGCCCCTGATATAGACCATATGTATTCATCCACTTCAGATTCATTACCTGCTCCTGTTGTATTGCCTTCACCACCTCAGGTTATTGCATCGCCTGATCCTGTTGCTTCACCTTCATCTAATGAGTCATTTGCTCATCCCATCCACGTCCCATTTCATCATACTTCTACTTCTTCTCCTAGTTCATCTTTACCTCCACCTTCTCCTCCTTTAATTATTCCTCCATCTCAACCACCTATAATTATTTCATCTACTCGTCCTACTCGTACCATTACAAAACCTGCTTACTTGCAAGATTATCATTGCAACACTGTTTCTTCTTTGGCTATCTTTGATCTAGCTCCTCATTCCCAGGATTATATTCATGCTCTCTGTAATGTAATCCAATCAGTCGAACCTTCTACTTATCATCAGGCCAAACAATCTCCTATTTGGATTGAAGCCATGTCCAAAGAGATTCAGGCCCTTGAAATGAATGACACTTGGGAAATAGTTCCTCTTCCATCCGGAAAAATTCTCATTGGTTCTAAATGGATCTATAAGCTCAAATATCGAGCTGATGGTACCATTGAACGACATAAGGCCCGCTTAGTTGCTAAGGGCTACAATCAGATCAAAGATAAGGATTACAAACATACTTTCAGTCCAGTGGCAAAGTTTGCTACTATTCGCACAGTATTGGCAATGGCTGCTTCTCATTCGTGGTCTTTGCATCAATTAGACATTAATAATGCCTTCTTACATGGCTATCTTGATGAAGAAGTATATCTTTTGCCACCTCAAGGTTATACTAAGGCACCTTCAGGTCATGTCTGTCGTTTAAAGCGCTCCTTGTATGGTCTCAAACAGGCCAGTCGGCAATGGAATAAAGAGTTCACCAAATTACTTCTTCAATTGGGTTTTGCTCAATCTCACCAGAACTATTCCTTGTTTGTCAAACGTTCCTCTTCTGGTATCACAATTGTCTTGGTATACGTCGATGATGTGTTAATCACTGGTGATATCCCAACTGAAATCCAGTCACTTAAAGCTGCACTTGATCGAGCATTTACTATCAAGGACTTGGGTTTAGCTAGATTTTTTCTGGGTATGAAGATTGCTCACGGTTCTACTGGCTTGCTTCTTAATCAGCGCAAGTATATATATGATATATTGCATGATACCCAGCTGCTTAACTGCAACCCTACTAAGTTTCCTATGCAGCGTAACACCCACTTATCATCTGACTCTGGTGATCTATACCAGGATCCTGAGGTGTATCGAAGTTTGATTGGACGGTTACTCTATCTCACTCTTACTCGGCCTGACATTGCATACACTGTCCAACAACTAAGTCAATTCCTAGCTTCGCCCCGCATTCCACATTGGCATGCTGCTACATATCTCTTACGTTATCTCAAAGGAACAATGGACTTCGCTCTAGCTTATTATCCACAATCCAGTCTATCACTCACAACTTATAGTGATGCTGACTGGGGCTCCTGTCCTTTTACCTGTCGTTCTATCACAGGTTATTGCATATTCTTGGGACAATCTCTTGTCTCTTGGAAAACAAAGAAGCAGCGTACTGTTAGTAAATCGTCTGTTGAAAGTGAATATAGAGCAATGTCAATGACAACTAGTGAAATCATTTGGCTTGATGGTCTATTGCAGGATCTTCACCTCAATATATCTCTTCCTTTTGTGCTCTATTGTGACAACAAAGCAGCTCAACACTTGGCTGCCAATCCAGTTTTTCATGAGCGAACCAAACATCTCCGTATTGATTGTCCTTTTGTACGAGATGAAGTCCAGAAAGGAGTCATCAAGACTGCTCATGTTCCTTCTGCACTTCAGCTGGCAGATATTTTTACCAAGGCATTGGGCGAACATCAACACACATTTTTGTCTCGCAAGCTAGGCCTTGTCATCCCTAGTCCAGCTTGAAGGGGGGGGGGTATAGACTATATGTGTGGATAGAGTAAATAAAAGGGGAATATATGTAAATAAAGGAAAGTTGTAACAAACTGTAACGGAACCACAGTGAGCATATATACTCATGTGTATCTGTAAAGAGAGATATGAGAATTCACTTTCATTACGTTAACACACAGAAGTAGGAGAGTTGCTTGTAAAGATCTGCAAGTAAGAGGATTGTTATTCTATCATGGCGAAACAAAAAGCCAAGACACAAAAAAGACATTTCAGAGAGTTTATGTCCATGTTAAGATGAAAACCTTTCTAACAAGATGGCCATTGCAACTAGGGTAGTTTGGGCAGATTGTTTCTCTCTCGGAATCGCCAATCACCCTCAGGTTAAGGCTACGGGTAGTGTACTTGCAAGTTTCGTCATCACACTACAATACAATCACGTGTTTGCTTGTGTGAGATCTTCGATAAGAAGGATGCAAGTAAAGCCTTTTTAGAGGATAAACAAGAGACTAACCGTCATCACGCCCTTGTAGTAAGTTGAGATGAATGTTATAACTTCTCAGCATCCCTCCACTCCTCGTATTCCCCCACCACTCGCTGATAACCTCCCTCAACAATCTACTGTTACGGCCACAAACCTCAACCTCCATCCACCTTCTCATCCCATTCCTACCTCGTCCCTCATCTCCTCTTCCATTGACGATCTCGCTCTTCCCTCCTCAAGCCCCCCATTGATCGCTAGTGCTCTCAATGGCCAAAACAAAACTGATCAATGATAATACGAATTTGTGGATGGAATATTAGAGGTATGAATGATCCCTCTAAACAAAGAGCTATCCAATCTCTTGCTAATAAACAACCTTGACCTGCTAGCCATTCTGGAGACTAGACTCAGGTCCAAAAATGAAAATAAAATCTCCAAATCCCTCTTCCCTTCTTGGAACCATATCTCCAATGCCTCCCTCTCCCACAATTGTAGTATTTGGGTCTGGTGGAACCCAACAAAGCTCAATCTCACTGCCTCAATCATCTCTGACCAAATAATCCACTGCCACATTGCCAAGCCATTACCCAACCCTGACCAAGCCACTGAGGCTGAAATATCCTTCATCTATGCTCATAACGCGCCGGAGGCTAGGTCGGATCTTTGGAATGCTATCCCTACGCTGAGTCTCCTTAACTCTAGCAAACCCTGGGCTCTACTGGGTGACTTCAATGTTACGCTTTCTCCTGACGAGAGGACTACTAATGGCCTGGTGAGTATCTAGCAGTCGTCTAATGAACTTGGGACCTGCTTTGAGCACAACATGTTATCTGACCTCCCTTACACTGGCTGTAAGTACTCTTGGAACAACAAACAAGCTAACCCTCGCATCTGGAGCAAACTCGACCGCATTGTCTCCAAATCAGCATGGCTTAATGCCTTCCCTCAATCTAAAGCCCACTTTGACCCTGCCGATGTTTCGGATCATTCCCCGCCTTACTCTTTACTGAAGTTGTGGATGCCTGGAGGTGCTTCCCGTTCCGATTCAATAATGCCTGGATTAACCATGAAGACTTCTTAGGCAAGGTGAGGGAAGCTTGGGACACTGTGATTGAGGGTAACACTATGTTCCAACTTACCAGGAAGTTGAAGGCCCTTAAGCCCATGCTTAAAAGATTTCCTAGTGCTAAGCTTGAGGACCTCCAGTCAAATATCCTCGAGCATCGTCGGCTTCTTCACTCCACTCAAATCAATCTTCAATCTAATCTTCATGATATTTCCATCCAAGATGAGGAGAAGAGACTCTTGATTTCTTTGAATGATGGTTATAAGGCTCTCCACTCCAGTTTGGCACAACTATCCAAAGCCAAATGGATTTCACATGGGGATCAATGCACCTCCTATTTCTTTAGAAGTATCAAGAATCGTAGATGTGGGAATCATATCAATTCAATTCGTTCCAGTGACGGGGCTATGGCCTATAACCCTAATACCATTGACAACATCCTGGTCAACCACTTCAGACTTATCCTCAATCCCCAAAGCCATACCCCCCATCAACCTTTCCTCATTACCAGCCTTCCCACTCTTAACCCTGAGGATGTTGTATCTTTGAATGAATTAATAACTCCTGAGGAGATCAAGTCTGCTATTTTCAATATTGGCAATAACAAAGCTCCTGGTCCGGACGGTTATAGCTCCTTGTTTTTCAAATCAGCTTGGAGTATCATTCACAAGAGCTTTACCGATGCAATTCTGGACTTCTTCACAAATGGCCGGATGTTGAAGCAGGTTAACCACACTTCTATATCATTAATCGCAAAATGTGACTGTCCCCAGGACCCCTCAGATTATAGGCCCATTTCTTGTTGTAACACCATCTACAAGATCATCTCAAAGATACTATCAAAGCGCCTCAATGTTGTCCTCCCCACCCTTATCAGTTTCAACCAAAGTGCCTTCGTCTCAAAAATATCTATCAAACATAATGTACTTCTTTGCCAAGAACTGCTTCACAAATATGGCAGGAAGAATATCTCCCCGAGAGCGGCTATAAAGGTCGATATCTCGAAGGCCTTTGACACTGTAAGTCACGACTTCACTACCCACTACCTGCACCTGATGGGCTTCCCACCCCACTTCATCAGGTTGATTAAGGAGTGTATCTCAACCGTGTCATACTCTATCAATGTTAATGGTTCCCTTAAAGGCCACTTCTTGGGCTCCCGTGGGTTGAGGCAAGGATGCCCCCTCTCCCCGCCTCTCTTTGCAATTGCCATTGAATTCCTTACCAGGATGATTCAATCAAGTACCTCCAGCCCTGACTTCAACTTTCATCCTAGATGTTCCACCCCCAAAATTACTCACCTGGCTTTTGCTGATGACCTTTTACTGCTATGTAGGGGTGATACCCAGTCCATTAAAATCCTTATCGATACCCTTGTATCGTTTGGTAATATCTCCGGTCTTGTCATTAACCTTGCCAAATCATGCTTATACCTTGGTGGAATGGAGATTCTTGAGGCTGAAAGAGTAGTTAATGTCACTGGCATGACAGTTGGAACCCTTCCTTTCCTCTATTTGGGAGTACCGCTTGGAAGCAGAAGACTGAAAATTGTTGATTATCTCCCTCTGATTCATAGGATCACTAAACGTATTCATTCCTGGAGTGCGAAGTCCCTATCTTATGCTGAAAGAGCTCAGATTGTCAAATCCATTCTCTTTGTTGTTAGCCAGTATTGGAGCTCCATGTTTATGCTCCTTGCAAAGGTTATTACCACGATTAATAAGCTCATCCGATCCTATTTCTGGTCTGGGATTAAGAATAGTAAGAGGGCATTGGTGGCCTGGCCCTCTGTGTGTACCTCTAAAGCTCATGGAGGGCTCGACTTTCCCGATCTTGCTGCAAGGAATAAGGTTGCCTTCGCTAGTCTCATTTATGAATTAGATAGGGGAGGTCCTAACATCTGGATATCATGGGTGAAACGGCACCTCTTTAAGGGAAGCAATTGTGTATGGAACTGCATCGCCGAGCCTCACCATAGTGTTTTCTGGAGGTCACTGCTTAGGGTGAGAGATACTATCCCATTACCACTCCATGGCGGCCTGAGAGGCGACGCTATTTCTTGCCCTAACAACACCTTCTCCCAGAAAAAAGCCTATGCTATTTTCTCGCATGTCTACCCTATACCCCACCCGAATCCCTTCAGATCTATTTGGTTGAGAACTAACCAGCCTAGGTGCTGCTATATTGCCTGGCTTGCAGCTCTAAAACGCCTTCCCACTCTTGACAAGATCAGATCCTGGAATTTGATCACAAACGACTCTTGCAAGCTTTGCAACAATGCTACTGAGAATGATGATCATCTCTGGTACTATTGTAGTTACAGCTCCCTCGTCCTTGATATTGTCTCTCGCTGGACCAGAACCCCTTAACCTGCCCCTTACATCAACAATTTTTGGCCTTGGCTGGAATCCTGGACTACACTGGATCCTAACCCTATGGATAAAATCAGGATTGCGTCAATCATTTCCTTCATCTATCACATATGGAGGGCTAGGAACAACATGGTGTATAGCAACACCTTTACCAGAGCAATTGACTGTGCTGAAGAGATTATTAGATCCACCAAGCTGCATCTCGAGCACAATTGGAGTTGCAATGCCGCTCCCATGGTTGATATTGTCCACTTGCTGAACAACTTCTCCCAACTCACCTCATCTCCCTCTTGGCATTGCTGCTGATGTTGCCTTTGATCACTTACTGCCTTTGCTCCTGATGTTGCCTTTTATCTCTTTGCATTGCTGATTTGCCTTGTTAACATTAGCATTGTTTTCTGTGATCTTCCCTGTAAATTCTTCCATCCCCATTCAATACAATTAACATTTCAAAAAAAAAAAGTTGAGATGAAGCCATCTCCTTGTCTTTTGACCTACAAGTAAGAGGATTGTTATTCTATCTAAACCCGCCAAAGGATGAGAGGAATTATGAAAGACGAATGTTATAATATTGCAGTTACCTGATTGGAAACCATTGTAGGTGATATGATGCCAGCATCACCATCCTCTGGGCACTTCGGGCAACGCATGTCCAGCCAAAATTTGTTTTCGGAGTCTTCTGATGGCACCTCATTAGCCTTGGCATTGATTGCTTTACACAAGGATTGAAAGAGACTAGGGCACTCAAAACGGGCTGAGCAACTTAGGCATGACAACATTAAAGGCTCACAATCCTGATACCTGGAGTTCGAAAAATTCATGTAAAAACTTCAAACTACTGCCAATAAACTTGCAAGTTGCAACTCAACTTTCACACTACAGAAGGAAATTATGCCGGCAACGTACCTCTCTTCATTTGCTGAACACAACAGCAAGCTGGAAGAATCAGGCCCGACTGTTACAGCAATCTTGCTCTGGAACTAAACATCAGATATAAAACCGATATCAATAACAAATAAAGTTGATTGCTGTTGAGACGAATGATGGACCAGCACCTTTGATGAATCAAGCCCTAGGCAGTCAGCCAGTCGTGCAGGGCTGGTACCCTCGATGCATGCACATAAACGGGATACAACAGGATGAATCTGCATGGAAGGATGATGCATCAGAGCTTAGTAGACAGGGATGATTCCAAGATTATGTGAAAATCAGGGAAGTTACAATATATAAGACAAAGTATTGCCTGCTGAGACAAATAATAATCAATATCATTCATCCATGTTCCATTGTCTCTTTTCAGTTCGTCAGGGTGTCTAGCACGCTGCGCAATTCCTGCTGAGGTTCCCGAACTCCCTCCCTGTAAAAACAAACATGCAGTCATGTAATCCATTATAATATGTGCATAGAGATCCACTGGAAAATGAAATGGATAACAAACCTCTTCACAGCAAATGATGTATGGAACAGTATCCCCGGAATTGCAGCCAGTTGAATAACCACTCTGTTTCAGTCTAAGTGCAACCTAGGAAGAAGAAAAAAGGCCATAGAAACATCAAGAAATAAACCAATTGATTAAAATGAAATGTACTTCCAAATAAGTTCTCATACTCACTTGAACATGTGGTTGATTTTTGGCATCTGGATATGCATCAGGTGGTTTAGTTAATGTCTTTGTGATGACATATTTCTCAAGCGCCACTTCTCCATTCCTCGTTTCCTCTTGTACCTGTTGAGAATGAAAAATAATGTTACAAAAACAAGAGTAAACTATCCGTAACAACTTCGTTATGTTGAAAGGTGGTTCTCATGCAAAACATTAAAAGTAGCAACCAGCATTTATAAAGAGTAAATACTTCATCTTCCAATTTCAGTAATGATACCGAAGACATTTATCTACAACTATTTGATCGTCCCATGTGTCATTGACAAATTTAACAGTACGTCAGAGTCTATTTTGTGTTCACCTTTGTTAGAGAGATATGTATTGATTCCACGACATCCTCACATGATCTGTAAGAACAAGGAGACGTCCAAAATTTTCTTAGATAAAATACAAGAAGAAATATTTACGTAACCATTAAGAGGATTCTCATAAGGTCTTATAGGTCAAAGGGAATACCTTCCAGACAAAATTTGACTTAAGCAGAAATCACCCATTTCCTTGGCTAGCAAGCTCCAGTCACGTCGGGCCATATCAAGACCCTTTTGTTCAATTACCTGCAGAGAAAAACTAATTCTATAATTCCTTCAAAAGGGGTCTCAAAAATAAGAATATATGACTGTAACTACCTCATATGCTGTGCCGTCCTTGAATTGAAGCTTAACTGCAGCATTTTTTTTTTTTCTTGAGAAGCAGCATTCTCTTGAACAGACCATCAAGATCAATCTTTAAACACCTATACTTCTTGTTGACCTTGAAAAAGAATGGAAATCAAATAGCAGTATATAGGCTTATGAGAATGAGAAGAGAAGGGCAGAAGTATTGCTGAAAGAGCATTGATGTAAAAATCTGGGAAAACACTAACAGTGGAAAGAGTTCAGATAATCAAATTCAAACCCTTCTAGCATCACATAAACCTTATGTGAGATGCATGCATGCATTACAACAAATGTCTGACTAAACTTTAACGATTATGTTTGTCATGTTATTTAGCATGCATATCGAATCAAAACATAAATATGCTAAATATAACTTAATCTATCACCCTCAGGCGCCAACTTATGGACCAAAAGTGAGATAATAGAAAGCAACAACTTTCCAGTAATCATAAAGATCACCTACCTCCTGAATGACTTTTCCAGCTATTGACTTGGCCTTTGCGATATCATCCAGCCCATTATATATCATGATTGAATCTGTGTCACCGTAGATCACCTGTGAAAGAACCCATAAGCTTTGCTAACAATCTTTTGGAGCACCAAAGTTCTGTAAAGGAGAAGGAAATTTCCTTGTTTAATCTACCTCTAAGTTCAAGGTGTTCTGAACAAGATCCACGGTGCTCTGCAGAATTTCCCTCCCCTGCATAAGCAATATATTTGTTAAAGCCCTAAGGAATAAAACTCGTTGCCATAATGCAAGCCTTTGACATGAAAAACAAAGAAATCTACCTGTGATGTTATGAGCTCAGTACTTTTGTCAGAACAGTTTCTGAGAAGTTCATTGATATATCAATATTAATCAGCATAGATAAGTCTTGAGTCACACTACTCAGGATTCAAGTGGAACAATAAAGAAGCCCTTTATATTTTACTTATCACTGTTATGTCCCACTGAGGTTTTGTTGTAGTTTTCCAATTTATAGTTGTTTCACTCAACTTTGTTTATAACTGTTCAGGTGGAGATCTAGGGTTATACCCCTATTGGCACATTATTTGTGTAATTGCCAGTAACATTGAAGGATTTGTAGACTTACTAATGAAGGGGCAGTGACGCAAAAAAATTGCATAATATCGTCGAAGCGAGTCATATCGACTTGAGTAGTGGTGTATGAGACGATGATGTTCCTTTTTGGCGATCCTTATGGGAACAAATTTACTTTTTTAAGAGTTATGTCTGGCCTCATAAACTCCCCAAAAAGTAAAGTGATTACCTCCTTATACTCATTTGGTAGTTTTTTATAATGGGTGTTTTACACAAAGAGTCGTAATGTAAATCCTAAAAACGAGCAGTTTGTGATTGCTACTTATGATTTGTGTAATTGTACTTTTGGTGAAATGTCTATGCCGAATGGTTATAGTTTTGATAGTGCAGTTGTAAGTGAGTTGGATGGAAGTTTGTGTATTATATACCAATATTGCATTCAGTTAGAGTTGCGGGTGATAAATGTAACACCCCCGAATTTTTTGTATTTTATGCTTGTGTTTGTTTTTTCTTGTTAGTGCATTAGTTTCTTTGCTTTTAGATTAGGCTAGTGATGACATCTATTACCGTTTTATGTTCGTGTTATTATGACTTCATCCACTGTAAAAAGACTGAGTAATTGCAAAAATCTCATTAGAGTAGTAGTAGTTTTATGTTTTAGCAAATAATGGTTGTGCTGATGCTAAACTCATTTATCCTTTGATGTGGGTTGTGTAGATGACGAAGGCAACAAGTAGAAGTTGACACCAACCTTTATGTTAAGGTGAGGTTTTGCACAATCTGCATTGTGGTATAAAATATATTACGGTGGAAAAGAGTATATTTTATAGGACAACAAAATATATAATGGAGTTGGCTATAAATAGTAAATAAGAGATTATTTTTATTGATTACCAACCTAATACTAGAGTAAAAATCGGCAACCTCTAGTAATTATAAATGAGAAACATTTTTGTCTCACTAGCATGGTAACATATTAAGGTCACAAGATTATGGTGTCGGATCCTAGCTCCCAAGGGTCTTGATGTCAACATGCATGAAACTGTTGAACACAATGAACTCTTCCAAGTGCAAGCCTTTTGACTGCCACAAAGCCTCCGGGTGAGAAGCATATCCTCCTTAACTAAGAGATAATCGAGATTTGAGAGCACTCTCAAGATGACAATGGATATGGTGACGGGTGGATGATGTTGATCGTCCACCCAATCCATAAACCAAAAATTTTCACCCTACCCACCACCCGGTAAGGTCTCACCCGCATTCAACGGATAAAGCGGATGCCATTCTTTAATTCAAGTCATATTTAGATGAGATGTTTATGACACGGATTCAATTAACATTTTGCGTGCATCATTTACTAGTGAAAAATGATTGTCCATATTTTATGATGCTGGACTTACATCATGAGTGCTCTTGTTATTTATTATGCATGAAGAAATCGTTTGATGATCGGACTATCTTTGTCCCTTTGCCCCCATTTATTTTAGAAGTGTTTCTCTTGCAATTTTATACAACACCTAGCCTAAAAGAATAAGCAACTAGTCTTACTTCTCCTAGCTTCATTGTGATTCACGACTTCATTGTGGTTGTAAATCTGCTTGTGGGAAGCAATGCTCATGTCTTTTGAACGGGACCTGCTGTGAAAAATACCGTGGATGAGTTTTCTTTCTATAAATTTGAAAATGAGGGAGAACAAGTCCATATATAAATTTCGTTTAGCTTTTTATCAGCTCAGTGATGAATCAGTAGATTGGTTTGCCATTGGGTAGGATTTTCAATATTGTGTAACCTCATCAAAGTACTACAGTGCCGCACACAATAGAGAAATAAATGAGGTTTAGATCACAGCAAAGAAACAAAAACGAAACACAAGAATCCATTTCTTATTTTGCAAAACAGAATCATTCTCGTCATTCAACAAATCACCAAGTCCCCACGATTCACGTTATCCCTCCTCATATTCATATTCTTCTAATAAGCATCAATATAATTCAAAACTATATATACTAACTTCTACTACTTAGCTATCTTAGGCTTATTTTAATTTTACTCCATACAAGGGCCGGATAATATAATTAAAGTTTTGATTGGGTATGACCAAGGCTAAATAAGGCTTACACCTACGCACACTCAACTGCTGTTCTACTAGTCTTGCCCCAACGATAAAAAAGTTGAAAGTTGGAGAGGGCGTTGCTCAAGTCAAAGGAATCAGTGCATAAGCAATGTCGTGATGTTCATACGACACATTATGTTCGATGGACATCCTTTGTTTGTTCACTCGATCATCGGGACAAGAAGCAAAGCTAGGAGAAGTAATTGATGAATTTAGTTCTCCCGTCATGAAAAGAAGGCAACAGTGATTCAATTCTCCATTCTTTCTACAAAACATCATTGGGGATCGCTAAATCTTATTTTGGTGATATTCATCTAACCTTGTTTCCGGAGTAAATGACAATATTTTGTCTCATTGTTTTGTACTTCGAATTACAAACATAGTAAAACAGTTTGTGACAAACTTGTCGGTTATCAATTATCATGTTGTTTATGTAACACCCCGAATCCGCGGGACTTGGGATGCCACATTGAGCTAGGATCTCACAATGGATCCTGACCCTATCTTGACAACAAGTTCACTGGACCTTACAACATGGCACTAAAAGATATAAAACAAATACATAAAATTGTACAACCAAAAGGTAACAACAACATAGCCGAGTATAAACAACAACATCCTCACACGGGAGGGAAAAGTAAACACCCCAAAAGACCACAACCATCATATGTACGAGAAGTCCTCGACATGCCACTCTGCTAGATCACCCAGCAGCATGCCTATCTTGTGGGGCATCTACAACATGGTAATAAACCATTAGCTAATCATACACATATATAGAGTAATGCATAAGCACAATCACAAACATGTAAGGATAAGCATATCAGCATGATATCACACATTTACCCATTTTATCATCTTTATATAATAGTCATTCACTCAAGTCGTATATATATATGTATATATATATATAAATATATATATATATATATATATATATATATATATAAATGAAAGTATGTGACACGATCTGAGTGCTATATCCAGATGTACGAGTATCGGTCACACAATCCGTGTACCCTATAGGAGTGGATTGCGCCCTTCCTGTAAACCAGATTGGTCTGACGTCAAAGAACCTCCCAGACTCTACTACGGGATGAAAGGGAAAGGTTATCACAACCACGCAATGGGGCAGTCAATAAAACATAGGTCGGTATAAACAACAACTCATGCTATCATAGCAAACATATAAAACACACACCAGTCATGCAAACACCCAATATAAGGATGGTAGCTAAGTAAGTCCTACGGACTTACCTCAACCTCGTACAATGACAACCACGATCAACCTCCAATCTTGAAAGGGACACTGCCTAATAACAAGGCATAAAGAGATATCAATACTCCTATCAATCATAAAGGTCACACCTAGACCCGAGGGATCCATAAGGATCATACTCCATCTATAAGCCTCACAACCAACTAAACCTCAAAATCTCAACATAACTCACAATTCCTCAAATCTCAAGGTAGTATCTAATCGACATTTCTCAATCTCAATTCTAATCCTAATTTAATTAATTAATCTTTAATTAATTAATTAAATTTCGCCAGAATAAAGTTTTGTCCGCAAGCAATTTCTAAACCCACCTGTCATCAGATTTCATCAAACAAACTACTCATAATCACCAGAATAATATAACGACCATAATGAAATTTCTAATTATCCATTTTGACAAGCCTAAAGTCAATTTAGGCCATATCGTAGTACGGAAAACGAATAAATTCATAACTTATTCGTTACTAACCCGATTTACGATCTGAAAGAAGATTCGAAATCACAACGACGCAGGCTACGCATGGACAACATCAAATTCATCGGAATCTGTGCGACGGAACCTGCCTGGTGACATATATGCTCGACCAGCTCTTCATCTGCTCAGAAATGCAGATACTCGGTACCGTTATGAAGAAAATGAAGAGAGGAATCCAGAAACTCAAACGGAATTGAAATCGGATTAGAAACGGAGAGTAGGTCTGAGTTTGAAGGTTGAGAGAAATTAGAGCTTTTACGAGAAAATGTGAAATGAAATGAATTAATAAAGAATTATCCGCTATTTATAGTGAAGACGATAATTATCCTTTAGCGAAGTCGATAATTATCCTTTAACCGATCCAAAGGCGGGTCCAACCTCCTTCTCAAAACTTGTCGATATTGAAATATTAGATCTGGAATATTGTAGGGATAATTATTTCACAACTGCCTCGGAAAACGTGTATTCCTAAGCCGTCTTTCTTAGTCGTTAAGAAACGAAATAGCGACTCTTTTATTAATTGGAGCTCCCAAATGCTCCAAATAACACCGGAGGGTAAAAATAACTACCCGGGGAAAAAAGTAAAAATTTCTTCAAACGTCCAAAATTAAGCTAGGAACATCGCGGTGGGACTCATACTCATCACTTGTGAAATCTTCGCGAGTTATATGTCCATTACTATCAACGATTAAGTTAATCAACATTAATTAGAATTCGGAAATCCTAGCTATTACATCACACCCCTTAAAAAAAGTTTCGTCCTGAAACTTGAACAATTCCCAAATCCTCTCGGACCCATACGCCGAGGTATAAACACTGTCTCTATCGGAGGTATCACATCTCCGTTCAAAGGTATCAACCTATAACAATCTATAACCTCTAAACATAAGCATGGAGGAATCATCAACTCTAGAAAACAAATTCATAACGCTATCCCAAAGGCATGGAGGTAAAACATCTCCAGCAGTCTAATCTATCCCAAAGGGACAAAGGTAAAACATCTCGGGCAACTATATTCTTAATCACACCGTGGAGGAAAACATCTTCAAGAACTATAATTACTATAACAATATGGTGGAAATACACCTCCAACTGGCTGACATCACAAGGGCATAGAGGAAAAACATCTCCAACTACCAACTCATCATCAAGGAGGAAACACATCTCCAAAACACAAATGACCGTATGGAGGAAGAACATCTCCAGAAATCTCTATACCTAAATTTCAAACATGGAGGCAATATCATCTCCAACTAAACCTAATCTCATTCTACAACATGAAGGTAGAACCATCTACAGCTGACCTATACCCGATGGTATGGAGGTAGAACTTCTCCAATGGTAAAATTATCGTTCGAGGGCTTGGAGGTAAAACTTCTCCAGCCATAACATAACTCGCCCTAATATATATATATATATATATATATATATATATAACAAGATCCACTAGGATCACCAATAATCTAGCATGGAAGAGAACATCACATATCACATAATCACATAATCACATCATCATATATCTTATAATATACAACCATGGCTTGTTCAGCAAGTGTACGGTGCATCCTTCTCTACATAAACTCGGATTAGTTCCTATGGATACTATCCTCGGTCACTCAGGTGGCCTCGTCTTGGTCACTATACTCTCATCATCAGAATGTTCCTCAAGCATAAACGTCTTATACCTCATTCTAAGACTGTAACAGGATATTCAGCAAACATGTGGTCTACCTCGACCACTAAATCATCATGACTTATAGTGCATCTCGGATCTGGAATATACTCCCTTAGCTGAGACACGTGAACAACAGGGTGAATACCCTCTAACCTTGGAGGCAAAGATACTATGTATGTTGCCCTCCCAACTCTCATCAGTATCTAGAAAGGACCGAAATATTAGGGACTCAACTTCCCCCCTTATGCCAAAACGTCTGACGCCTCGCGTCAGAGATACTCTCAGCCAAACATGAGCTCCTATTCTAAACTCTAGAGGCCGGCGCCCCTTGTCTACATACGACTTTTGGCAACTCTGTGCCACCAGCATCCACTTCCTAAACGGCGCTACTCGAGCCATAGCATCCTGAATCTTCTCTGGTGCTATCCCACGGGTACTACTAGACTCATCCCAGCATAAAGGTGTACGACATCTACGCCCATACAGTGCGTCATAAGAGGCCATCCCAATAGATGCATGTCAGTTGTTGTTGTATGAGAACTCAACTATTGGAAGGTAATTTGATCATCCTTGTCCCCAATCCAGCACATCAGCTCACAACATATCCTCAAGGTCTGGATGGTCCTCTCTGACTGACCATCGGTATGGGGGTGAAATGCAGTCATGAAGTGTAGACTTGTCCCCAAAGTAGTCTGAATTTGTTGTCAAAATCTTGAGGTCAAAATCTTAGGTTAGCTCAAACCATCTACGCTGGCGGTTATTCAATTCCCACTGCGTAAAACTATACTTCACACTCTTATGGTCTGTGAAGATCTGGCATGTAGCACCATATAGGTAATGTCTCTAGATCTTAAAAGCATGAACTACCGCTGCTAACTCCAGATCATGAGTCGGGTAGTTCTCCTCATATGTCTTCAACTGGCGAGACGCATATGCAATCACTCTGCCCTTCTACATCAAAACACATTTCAAACCTAGCTTGGATGCATCCCTATAGACCACGAAAGCATTAGAATCCTCTGGTTGTGCCAGAATAGGAGCAGAAGTCACACGTCTCTTCAACTCCTCAAACTCTAGGCACACTGATCAGTTCACACAAATCTAGTAGTCTTCCTCAGAAGACTCGTAAGTGGACGGTGATCACAGAAAATCCTTCCACAAAGCGTCGGTAATAATCGGCTAAGCCGAGAAAGCTACGTACTTCCTTATTGTTCATCAATATTGTCCATGCTGTAACATACTCAATCTTCACCGGATCAATCTTGATCCCACTGGCAGATACCATGTGGCCTAGAAAAGCAATCCTCAGAAATCCAAAACTCGCACTTAGAGAGCATGACATACAACCCTCTATCCCTCAAGATCTGTAAAGATGTCCTCAAATGACCGACATGCTCCTCTCTGCTACGAGAGTATAACAAAATGTCATCAATGAAGACTACCACAAACTGATTAATGAAGTCGAGGAAGATATTGTTCATCAACTCCATTGAGGTAGCGGGGCATTCGTCAGCCCGAATGGCATCACTACAAACTCGTAGTGTCCATAACGGGTAAGCAATGCCATCCTATGCACATCTTGCTCTTCCCCCTTAACTGGTGATATCCTGAGCACAAGGTATTCCTGGAACACATAATCGCTTCTTGAAGCTGACACAACAAGTTGTCAACACGACACAATGAATACACTAGGGCGAATGAAGCCCTTCTCTACCCATTCCTCAAGTTGTCTCTTCAACTCTAACATATCAACAGGCACCATATGATATGGGGCCTTTCAAATCAATCTCATACCACACTTCAATTCAATATCAAAGTCCACACTTCACTGAGGCAGCAAACCAGACGGTTTAGTAACATGTCTCTAAGCTCATAAACCACTGGAATATCTCCCAAGGCTGGACTCTCTTCCTCCTTCATGGCATAACGTCAAAAGGCATCACATGCATGTGCGATAAGCCTTGCTACCCGTATGGCACTAATGACAAACCCGTCTCTTCATAGGTCTTAACCTCGGAAGACCTCTATCTAATCTATCTCAGTAGAGACTATAACAGTATTCCAATTGACATCTAACACAACATGATATCTATCCATCCCATCCATACACATAATGACCTCCTCATGCACCTATGACATGACAAAGAAGTCTACAAGCAACACACAAGTCCCTACATAAAGGGGACAATCACACATCTCGCATGTACCTCAAACCCCTAACTAGTATCCCTATAAAGGAAGGTATACCCTCTATTGTATCTAAAATCAATCTATGCATGCATCAAAAGCGAAGAGTGCATAGCACCCATATCAAACAAAGCTCCACTAGGTAAACCATTAACGGGAATGGTACCTATAACAGCTAACGCTAGCAGCTCCATTGTATATCATCACCCAAACCTCGGATCTATGCTTCTCAAGTATCACTGAGGTCATCACCATAGCCTCCACTTCTACTCTTTCTGCACCGGAAAGAGGAAGGTCTTGCTGAGAAGAAACACTACCTTGTTGACAAAAGGGGCCAAATGGCCTAGTTTACCACATGTAAAGCACACTATAGGTGCCAACGAACACTCAAGGCGCAAATGATCTGGATCGCCACAGTTGAGACAAATACATCCCATTACTATCAACGATTAAGTTAATCAACATTAATTAGAATTCGGAAATCCAAGCTATTACAGTTTCAGACATTGTTTTTTTAATTGTTTTTAAGTACAACCGTGGCAAGTTTGACGACGTTTACCAAAGGAGTTACTTTCAACACCAAAGAAAATTATTAAATCAATCTTGCATTCTGGTGGTTCTAATATGCCTTATGCTCATTTAGAGTTACAAGATTTAATTAGTTGATTAAGTTTCACAAACCAGAAGTTAAATTTCTATGTATCTTTATCCCCATCCAACTCGTTGTAGGTTAGTTCTAATATGTGTGTTGCCCATTCAGACACATTCAATTGGCCCCAATTCTTTATCACACAAATGTTTATTGAGGAAAAGAAACTCGAGGGACAAAATTTATTTAAAATCTTTACAAAGGATTTTGTTCAAAAAATAGTTATACAATTTTACATTATCTATATGATCATTTGAATTCATGTTGCTTTATGATATGTTGAGATGTTGTATCGAAATTATATATACTTCATATGTAATGTTTCACTTTTGCATAACTGAATTTTATTGTGTAAAACTATTACGATATTCATTACTATCTGGAAAATGTACGTTAAATCCAAATGTAGATAAAATAAAAGGAATGCAGTTTTAATTGTTTTTCCATATTGATATCATATTATTATCGATCTCTCTTACTATTATTCCCACATCGGTAGTATATCATGTTCACTCTCAAATGATTTGTATAAATATGCATGATTTCTATAGACATCCCGTACCAAACAAAAATTACCATTTCAATGGAGGAAAAATCTCTCGACGGCGAGGAAGAAGCAAAAGAAAATAACAAAGTTATTCGATTACTAGTTATCGAATTAACAATTTACCAAGTAAGTTTCTTGTTTAATTTCAATCTTCTTTATATTATGAAATGTCTTTGTATATGCAATTCATAAGGTTATTAATAATATGTGTATAAACCCGGACAAAATGTGTGACCTAGTTTGACCACCCTTCAGAATTGAATTTTAGAATCGGTTTAGTCTTTTAACTTGACGCATGCGGCTCAATCAAAACAAATCAAAATCATTTAGTAAAGTATTTGATTCAATTCTATCTAGAGTATTTTAGAAAATCAAATATTTGTTGAACTGAATTAATTAGTTGAATTTCAACTGGTCTAATTAAAATACCATCAGATCGGTGGACATCTTGCTTGTTCGATATAAGTAGTATATTTCTTTCACTAAGATTGAAGTAGGACATCAAGAATATTCACTTTGGATAAATTTGTTGAATCGGATCGATCTGAGTACTTAAGACACATAAAATGTTGTGTATTAAGTTTACCCGAGGTTTGGATCTAATTTGAATTATTTTGTAAGAAGGATTGTGTCTAGTTATGCAACAAACTTATGTAGTTATACAAATATTACGGATAATTAATTCTACATAAAGGCTTGTAGTTATGTTAAGTTGTCGTACGTGTCTATAACAATCACTTTGTTTGACAACTGAATTTACTCATTTGTCATAAGTCTTACACCACATCGGTGTGGTAGAGTTTTAGAAGCATCAACTTGTGTTTAGGGACGGGTTTCAACGATTTGATAGATGCTAGGTGATTAGATCTTGCAAGCTAGAATAGTATTTTTCTTTTCATGACCAATGATTTAAACCTAGGCTTATGTATTATCTATGAGATGTTAAATAATAATCAACATTATATCTTTATTGTTTAGGAAAGCTGATTTTGTGATTCGAGGAACACCAAATTATGAACTGCCAAATGAGGATCAAGAAGAGCTTAAGAAGATGAATTGGAATGAGTTCATAAAAAAGAACAAAGTCGTATGTTACCGCTATATTAGCGGCAAAAAGTCCCTTCTTTTACAAGGTAAACTTCCTTTATGCATACATATTCTTTGGAGTTCTTAGCGTCCATTTGATATCAGTATTCGAATATCATATATGAGTATCGACATAAAAAGTTAATACCTGATGTTTGGTCTACAAGTTATAAGGATATCAGACTGATATCTTGATACACTCATATCTGATACACTCATATTCAGATATGGTTACCAAACAAGTTGTTAATGGTTATCTTCTTTCATACCTTAAAAGTTGCTAACTTCTTCGTGCAGATGTTCAAAAATAGTGTTAAGCCTCACCACCTTATCAATTCCTTTTTGTTCTACCCTATGGACTCTATCAACATCCTGATCCTCAACAACCGGTCCCACCACAGCTCCATTATGTAGACCGTCGAAGTAGCGGTGAGGTTCAGACCGTTGACAACATATGCCTTGAGGCTAGCCAACAAAACTGTAGGTGCATCAGGACCGGAGCCAACCTTGAACCCAACAGTTGTTAGTTTCCCTTCAACTATGAATAGCATTCATCTGAACTGGGAGAACACAACTGACTTGCCACCTAGGTCTTTCTCTCTCGCTTCTTCCGGAAGCTTCTAGAGATTGGAAGGATTTTGATAAGAATGAACACAACTGACTTGCCACGTAAGACCACTGAAGGAACTATAGATATATTAATGAAGGGGCAATGTGACACAAAAAGTTTAAAAACGGTGTCGAAGCGAGTAATACTAACGGGAGTAGTGGTGTATCAAACGATGATGATATTTCCTTTTCTAGCAATCCTTATCAAAACAAATATAAATGTTGAGAGTTCTATTCGACCTGATAAAATCCCAAATGTAAAGTGATTACCTCATACCCGTTTGATAGTTTCTTACATTGGGTTTACACAAATGGGTTGTAATGTGAATCCTGAAAACGAGAAGATTGTGATTGCTACTTATAATTTGCATACTTGTAAGTTTGGTAAAATGTTTTTGCCGAATGAGTATTGCACATTCTGATAGTGAGTGGGATAGAAGCTTGTGTATTATGTATACAAATATTGCATTTGGATTTCACTTGTGGGTGATAAAGGAGTATGAGGTTGGAGAGTTTCGGAAAAAAAAATTTCACATTTCATCCGTCGAGCATTATGAGAAACTACTTCAACGTATTTGAGGTAGCATACATGACAGTATATATACGTATAAGATGGTAAAAGTTCTGTTGTTTGTATATCACCATGACAAGAAGTTGTAATGATACGGGCTACTTAATTGGTTGGTAAAGTGAATAAAATAATCGAGGGTCGGAAGATATTTTTTCCACATTAATATGATGATATTTTTTTTCTCTTACTATCATTTCCCACATCGGGGGATGCCGTCTTCACTCTCAAAGCATTTGTATAAATATGAGTGATTCTATAGACATTAACCTATCAAACAAAAATTTACCATATCAATGGAGGAATCCTCTCTCGACGGCGAGGAAGAAGGAAAAGAAGATAACAAAGTTATTTTCTTATGAGTTATCGAATTAACAACTTACCAAGTAAGTTTCTTGTTTACTTTCAATCTTCTTTATTCAATTTATAAGGTTATTATATATGCATAAATACAGGAAAAATCTGTAACCTTGTTTGCCCACCCTTTATAATGGGATTTTAGATGAGGTTTTGTCTTTTAATTTACCGATTATTATTTTTCTCTTCATGACCAATGAATAAACTCAGGCTTATGTATTGTCTATGGGATGTTAAACAATAATCAACATTATAACTTTAATGTTTAGGAAATTAATGTTTAGAAAAATGCTTTTATGATTAGAAGAACACCAAATTATGAAGTGTCAAAGGAGGATCAAGAAGAGCTTAAGAAGATGAACTAGAATGAGCTCTACTCATATATGAATCTCTAAAATATGTTAAGAGTACGTTGATTATTCTATTGCTAATCTCTTCTTTTCTTTTTATGAGGTGTACTCATATCTAAATCTCTAAAATATGCTCTTAAAAGAACCTTTTTCCACAGAAAAAGGAGACACGTGGGAGAATGATGTGAAAAGGTCGTCCAAATTCCCACAAACAATGACACATTTCCGATATCCCTTTCTGGCACCCAAGCCATGGACTTTGAATCGAGCATCCATACCTCAAACCGAGATGCATCAAACTTGATATCACAAGAATTTTCTCTTCCTTCTCGATTAACGTCGTATATCATCAAAACGAGGTACTCATTATTTGAGAGGATCTTAAGCAAGGTAATCCTTCAAAACCAGCCAACTCTGTAAAACAGAGTAACGTTTTGGTAATTGAGGGATTTAAGGAGGATCATATATATAATCCATCTCTCTTGAAAATGTCTATAAAAGTCATGAGCAAGCTCTTTACAAATGGTTCATGGCATGATGGGAGGATGTATGTCTTAGTCTAGAGAAATGTAATTATTTTTCAAGATATTAAGCTCACAACCTTTGCCAAACCAAAATATTATCAATATTAACTAGCATAGATAAGTATTGAGTCAAACTAGTTAGGATTCAGGTGGAACAATAAAAAGGCCCTTTATATCTCACTTATCATTGTTAAGAAAAAGACGCCTTTTATATTTCACTTATCAACAGCCCAGGAGTGATTCCTTTTCTTTTGTCTATCCAGATGCTCCCTTCCAAGAACCCTAATTTCAGCATCTCCGTTTTGATCAGCAACGGGAGAAGCCGGAGCCGGAGGACTGTCGGGAACTGGGTCGGAAGGAGCAACAACAAGAAGCTTTCCATAATGAATATCGCAAACAGCTTACCAGGTAAAGCACGTCTTTTGCACATCTAATTCCAGCCATTGTTACGGTGGCAACGCCGTTCGTCCCCTTCCTCAACCATTCAGAAATTCCGGCCATCGTTATGTACCAACCCTTCAGATTTAGGGTTACCAAAACATGCGGCTGCTGTCTAGGGTACTTTCTTCTTTGACAGCATCTTCTTCGACAGCATTTTCATTTCTCTGGTATGTGTTTCTACTCCTTTTTCTGCAAAATTTTTAGTTCAATTACAAAAATTAGTGCTTCTTTGTCTGCAAAATTCCATCTACGTGTTTCTTCTTTGTCTGCGTTATTCTTAGTCGTCTATATTTAAAACAGGAAGGCTATGGATGATTTATCACTTTTTTACCTCCCTCGGGAGATCATAATCGCAATTCTTCTCCGCCTCTCGTTTGAGTCCATTCTAGTTTGTAAACTCGTATCAAAATAAGTGTTAGAAATGATCAAGGATCCGGAATTTTCCAAGATTTACCGTGACAAATCTGTGGCGATTTGTCCGATGGATAGAAGGGTGTGCCGCTTCTTCTTTAGTAGCGGCATTAAGCTCAGACGGTATCCTTGTTGCACCACGGAAAGCTTAATCTTTTTCAAAGTTGGTTTTTACGGTACTACTAAATTGCTTTCAGGGTCATCGGGTAATATAGTTTGTGTGAAATCGGACACTTGTGTCTTCATTTACGGCAACCTGTTAACCGGAGCTTCTTACACTGTCTCATATGCACCCCAACACGATCAAAATCTGGGCTGGCTTTGTTTTTGATTTGGTTATGATCCTTATGATGAAGAGTATAACTCTTGATTGTCTGCCGCTTGAGGTCTGCACATTCGACGAAGTTATGTGAGAGGATTGGTAGGGATATTGCTGTTCAGAATAACGAAACAAATTTGTTTTGGGTTTATAGCTTCACAAATTATGGATGGAAATCATTCAATGGTTTTCCTTATGCAGAATATGAATGGTCACCCGGTCAACGCGGAGCTCACTCGTTTAGTGGTTTCCTACCTTGGGTGCTTTACCCAAGAGATTGGGATGTGGATCCTGAAAACTCGAAGTTTTCGATTGTCACTTATGATCTGCATACTTGTAAGTTTGCAAGAATGTCTGCGCCAAAGGGTTATAATTCTGGTAATGCAATGGTAAGTGAGCTCGATGGAAGCTTGACTTTTTCGTGTGAGAATGAAGATCTATTTTGTATGGGCTATGAAGGAGTATGGGGTCGAAGAGTCTTGGACAAATTTGTTCAAAATTGATCTCTCGAGTGTGAATAGACCCTATATCTTTAATATCTTGATGCTATATGAACGTGAAGATGGTAGAAATGGTGTGATGTTTGTATGTCATATACTGTTAGTTATACTTCCAAAGACAAGAGATGAACATTTGGCGGTGCTATTGACTGCAGACAATTTCGAGGTTGCTTCTTGTATGGAACATTGTGTTAATGTGTTGAAGGAGTTGCACATGTGGCCATGTCACCGCTATCCGGCTTTCTGTATCTTGACAGATGTTGAGATAGTTCAACCACTAATCAGAGCATCAAAGAAGTTCGTTACAGAAAATTTTATGTTGTTAACGACTTTGTCATGCATGAGGTGGGCTCATAAACACTATCCTAACACAAAAGTGCGCAAAAAATTTGTCACCAAGCATTTGGTACCGTACATCTTGTTCTCGGAAATGAGTTGCTCGAAGTTGAATGAAGCGATTGTTTGTCCTGACTTTCAGCATCCGGAAGTGTCAAAGCTCATCTTTGATGTCCAAATCCTGGACGGTGAATCTCCCTTTTTGCAATTCATGCATGTCACGCAGGACCAGTTCACGAACGACACCAACTTAATTTTCCGCAATTATGATCAACCTGATGTTAAGGTTGTGTATCTCGAACTTCCTTGGTTTCAATGCGTCTTCTACCTGGAGCTGAAGAAAACTCAATGTGAGTTCATATGTCTATTCTCAAGAGTCCGCCTTTGGTGGACGTTGGCATTCGCTGATGGCGGCATGCACCACTGAGCATACATTTGTATTTGCATATGAGCGACGTTTCGGAAGGCTACATGATGGATATTGACTTTGCAGTAATGCAAGACTCGCTCAAGAAGTTTAAGACTAAGATGAAGTCTATAGACCGTGTTTTCGAGGATGCGGGCAACAGGCAGTGGATTGATGACCTTCTTATGATATCGTGGGACGACTTCATTAATGATGCGGACAAGTATTTCATTGGTGGGATTCTACGTGTTTGAGCTCAGCCGAGGATGAATGACGCTCATTTATTGGGTGAGTAAAGGAGTTGTTGTGGGCTTGGAGGTCATTGAACATCCTAGGTTGTTTCGCATTTCCTTCTGTTCTTGTAGTTATGTTAAACACCTTTTATGATTGGAAGAACATCTAATGCCAAATGAGGATCAAGAAGAGCTTAAGAAGATGAATTGGAATGAGTTCATAAAAAGAACATTGCCAACTTGTATGTTAAGAGTACGTTGTCTATTCTATTGCTAATCTTTTCTTTTTATCAGCTTTACTCATGTCTGAATCTCTGAAATATGCTTTTAAATGAACCTTTTTCAGATGGTTGAAGGTTGTATTTACATGCAGCAAAAATATATACCGCTTTGATAGCATATTATGGAAAGGTTGGTTTGTTGTCTTCCTTTAATTTTTTTTCTTTACCATTCTTACTATTTCTAGAAAGCGCTTCAGCTTTATCTTAATTATCTGTGTAATGTGTTCATCACATGACGGGAGAATGTTTGTCTTAGGCTAGAAAAACGTAATTAGTTTTCAAGATATTAAGCTCACTACTTTTTCATAGAAGTTCATTGATATATCAATATTAATCAGCATAGATAAGTCTTGAGTCACACTACTTAGATTCAAGTGGAACAATAAAGAGGCCCTTTATATTTTACTTATCACTGTTATGTCCCACTGAAGTTTTGTTGTAGTTTTCCAATTTATAGTTGATTCACTCAACTTTGCTTTTATCTGTTCAGGTGGAGATCTAGGATTATACCCCGGCTATTGGCACATTATTTGTGTAATTGCCATTAACATTGAAGGAATTGTAGATTTAATAATGAAGGGGGCAGTGACGCAAAAAATTTGCATAATATTGTCGAAGCGAGTAATATATATCGACATGAGTAGTGGTGTATGAGATGATGATATTTCCTTTTCGGCGATCCTTATGGGAACAAATATACTTGTTAAGAGTTATGTCCGGCCTCATAAACTCCCAAAAGTAAAGTGATTACCTACTTATACTCATTTGATGGTTTTCTACATTAGGTGTTTTATATAAAGAGTCGTAATGTAAATCCTGAAAACGAGAAGATTGTGATTGCTACTTATGATTCATATACTTGTAACTTTGGTGAAATGTCTTTGTAGAATGGTTATAGTTCTGGTAATGTAGTGGTAATCGAGTTGAATGGAAGTTTGTGTAAGTATTGCATTCGGTTTGAGTTGCGGGTGGTAAATGTATCATCCCGGATGTTTTTAACTTTTGTCGTAGATTTTGCAACACGATACAATTTATAAAATGAAAATAGTTATTATGCGGAAATCAATGTTATGCAATGAAAGTGTCATCCTCAATACCAAATAACACCTAGTATTATAAAACCAGTCGGAATGAAATGTATCAAAATAATAGTAATCACAACTAGATCCTAATAAGTAATCACAACTAGATCTTAATAAGTACGTATGCAAATCTGGCTAATCACTCGCTCCGGATCAATCCATAACTTCTTATCATGTCTTCAATTTTTTTTTTTTTTTGAAAAAATTACTTGTATTAAGAAGAGGATTTACATGAGGATAGAACAAGAGGGAACATAAGCATATTCTAACAACTCTCTTGTTCCAAATCCTAAAATATTAATAAGAGGATTCAACTTCTGTTTAAAAAAAATTACTTGTCTTCAATCTATTAAATAAAATGGTATAAAACTATTAGCTAACAATCCTATCAATCCCAAAATACATAGCTAAAGCATACAAGGAAACAATTCCCTTGTTCCAAATCACTAAGTCCATGTGATTCATGTTATCCCTCGTCATATTCACATGCTTTTTTTAGTATCAATATACTGCAAATCTGTATTAACTTCTACTTAGCTATCTTAAGCTTATTTTAATTTTTACTCCACCGTATATATAAACAAGCTGGATAATATAATTAAAGTTTTGATTGGGTATGACCAAGGCTTACACGCACACTTAACCGGTGTTCTACTAGTCTTGCCCAAACGATCCAGAAAGTTGGAGATGACGTTGCTCGAGCAAAAGAAATTAGTGCATATGCACTGGCATGATGTTCATTCGATACAATATGTTCTCACAATATGCCATTATTTGTGATAACAACCGGCCGGCATATCATCTACTTTTAGAGATTTGCCGCAATCAAAATATTAAAGATGGTATTTTTTTTATCTCTTCATTAGTTGGGGGCTTTGTTAGGTCACATTTTCATTGTCACTTTGTTTTTATAAGCCGAAGTTTTTTTTTTGAAAGGTTAATATTTAGATGAAAAGTATGTACATGGGTCAACGGGACCAGGAGAAAATCAAGAATAAGGAAAACAAGGCATTACAACATTACAGAAGTTGAATGCCAAGAATCTTAGCCAACGTGAGCGAATTCTGGGACCGATCTTTCCAATGACTCGAAGTGTAGTTCTTCGTGGCGTTAATAATGTTGTGAGCACAGGTGGTAGCGTGGGTGAAGCTTTGGTTATAGATGAGGTCATTCCGAGCTTTCCAGATAAATTAGATGTAGCATGTGATGGAGGAGATGCAAACATGGGTGATAAGGTCATGCTTGTGGGGATTGAGTTGTAGTGGAGTTTATCTTCAAGTAGAATTATATCTATTAAGGTTTTTGAGAATTTTCTCAAGAATTCCGTTTTAACTTCCAGCCGGATCTCGTTTTCAAAATGAGAGGGTAGTTCGTTTTCTTGTTGTTAGATCCTTTAGGTGTTTGCGGCTTCTTCTACAGGTAGCAATGCGATGAAAGTATTTAGAATTTGAGTCCATATTTTTTAAGTGTTTATTCTTAGTCTTCGATATATTTGGTGAAAGGATAGTAAACGTTTTTGTTTAGTTAAAAGATTTCATTAGATGGTTTCATCCCTTTGGTTCAAAGAGAAGGGTCATGTTCCTTAAATTTCCTAGAGTTGCAATTCAACGTCATTAAGTTGTTTGAAAATATTTCCGAAATAGGATTTATTAGATTGTTTTGCTTTAGTTTTAAGTAGTTGAGTTTTTTTTTCTAAGTTTATACATTTCGGATCTAGAGAAATTAAAACACCATGTATGTTTCACAATATTTTCAAAGGATTTTCGTTTAGTCCACATCATTTCGAATTTAAACAGTAGTGGAGTGTAATTATCCGTTTTCTAAATTTCAAGGGAAATTTGCTAGTGATTAGGGGTGGCAATGGATCGGGTGGTGGGTGGATGACCCAATCCGCCACCCGACCCGCGAGGAAATCTCATTCACCCCACCCGACCCGCCACCCGCCAAACTCACCACCGCATACGATCCACCCGCATCCAACGGATGAAGCGGGTGGATCGGGTGATATTCAGGTGTTCTACGCATTTCCTTTAAATTGATATTAAACTCGGATTCGAATGCGGAAAATTAATAATAATAGAAATAAATTCAATCCGAAAAAGTCTTATCCATGAAAAAACATGATAGTTATAAAGTCAACATAAATCATTCAAGTGGAATTATTACAAGAAGTGTTATAAGTTTAAGTTCTTGAAAAATAGAGAAATTTAGCAATACATAACATACAATAAAATCATACTAGGAACTAGACAAATGTACAAATTTTGCTAAACAATCACGTAAATCACCAATTTATAAATCAAAAGGGAACTAAAGATCACTAAACAAGTAAACAGTCAATAAATTTATAACGGGTGTAAGCGGGTTGAACGGGTCGGATGGCTGGATGGATGATGGATCGAGTGATGGGTGGATGAAAGGTCCATCCGAATCCGACCCGATCCATCATCCGCTTCATCCGCCATCCGCTTTCACCCGCTTCATGACGGGTTTTCACCCTTTTAATATGGTTCGAGTTATCGGGTGTCCTTCAGGTTCGGATGAAATTGCCATCCCAACCAGTGATTCGAAATAGTAAAGGCGTGATTTTTAGTTTTTAAATTTGGATATCATTGAAGGATTTGGTTTTGGACCGATCAAGTTTCTCAAGAATGTTATTTGGACCATCACAATTTTTTCCTCCTAGTAAAGAAATTATGATCCTTTAGGTTGCATAAGTTTATAAAGTTAATCAATCTATTAAATCTATTGATGCTGATGAGCTCCTCCTTGTTTTTCAGAGGGTTGTTATTTCGTTTAGATCTCCAAAGATAATCCAGGGTAGACTAGATTCTAGGATGAAGTCGGAAAGGGAATCCCGTGGTTTTTTGAAGCTTCTTGTGGAGGTGTATAAGTAAAGATGAAGTTCATCTTATAATTCAAGTTGTACAAGCAAATTCGATACAAATGAATGTGTCATTTTTTAACTTAAAATTAATTGTTTGGTTTCTTAGCTGGTAAGCTTTCCATAAGAGATATAAGCCTCCAACCCTCCCGACGGCAGGGCAGTAAATCATTGTATCAAAGCATGCCGATCTCCAAAAACTGTCATCTAGAGGGTTTTCAGATTTTGCTTATACTAAGGCTATAGTGTTGATCTTGTGGATTTTACATACCTCATCGGCTCATCCCTCTAAAATTCGAGAAGATAGCTATCACTAAACACTGGCAATTAAGGGGGCCAAAAGGTCCGGTAATCTTAATTTTCACAAGGCAAAGCCCCATGATACACCAAGTTTGGATAGAGGTAACAAATTCATAGTGGAGCAAATATCTCTCCTGGTCCTCGACAATTTTAGATTGTTTATGGGTCATAGTAGGATGGTAGAATGCATAAAGACGAGTTTTCAAGAGTAACTGAGCTCGATTGGTGAAAAATTGACGGCGCGACTAAAGGACGGTGAAAAGTCAATCGACTAGTAGGATTATTGTGAGGTGTAGTCACCTAGCTAGCCACAACGAAGAAAATCATCCGGGTAGCAAGCAAGCATAATTATATATTGAATGAAAGGAGAGAATGAATGTACAGAAGAAGAACAAAGATCAAAAGCCCCAGGGGAACAACAATAACCAATAACCCATGGGGGCACAAGCTAGCAACATGGCCTACACTAAGGAATAAGGTTGCAAGTGGATGCAGTTGTTAGTAGAGGGAGCCTCGTATAAAAGCATTTTGTGCACGATCAATAAGGTCAGGCACTTTGATATTGCGGAGGGAGATCATTTGTTTGGCAAAGATTTGTTTGAGAGGTGGTTGAGCCCCCTAATATTCCAGCACTAAATAGTTGTGTTAATCATTGATCAATTGTAAATTTGGGGGCTTCTGAGCTTTGTTTTTTTGAAAGATTAATGTATTAGAATAATAAGGATTTATAGGAAGGGTCTACTAGACCAAAATAAACAGGTGTAAAAAGACACATACAATGGGAGAAATTAATCCAAGTGAACCCCAAGGATCTTAACCCACATGGGTTCCTGAGCTTGACATGAGGCGATATGGTAAAAGAAACCAGCGCGAACTATCCAAAAAGTTGGAGATGGCGTTCCTCAAGCCAAAGAGAGGGAATGTAAATGATGAATTCAATTCTCCCATCATGAAAAGAAGGCAATAGTGAATCAATTCTCCATTCCTTGTATAGCACATATTGGGGATCGCTAAATCTTGTTTTAGTGATATTCATCTAACCTTTTTTTAAAATACATGACAATAGTTTGTCTCTTTGTTTTGTACTTCGAATTACAAACCTAATGAAATAATTTGTGACAAACTTGTCGGTTATTATGTTGTTTCAGACATTGGTTTTTTAGTTGTTTTGAATACGATTGTGACAAGTTTAACAACGTTTACCGTAAGAGTTACTTTCAACACCAAAGAAAAATTATTAACACAATCTTGCATTTCCGGTGGTTCTAATATGTCGTATACTCATTTAGAGTGACAAAATTTAATCAGTTGATTAAGTTTCACAAACCAAAAGTTAATTTCTATGTATCTTTACTCCCATTTAACTCCCTGTAGGTTAGTTCTATTATGTGTTTTGTCCATTTAGACACATTCAATTGGCCCCATTTCTTTATCACACAAATGTTTATTGAAGAAAAGAAACTCGAGGGACAATTTATTTATTATATTTACGAAGGATTTTGTTCAGAAAATTTCTATAAGTTTTTACATTATCCATATGATCACTTGAATTCATGTTGCTTTATTACCTGTAGAGATGTTGCACCGAAATTATACTATAACGTTTCACTTTTACATAATTAAATTGTATTGTGCAAAACTATCAAGATATTCATTACTTTACTACCTAGAAAATGTACATTAATCCAGATGTAGGCAAAAATAAAAGGTATGTACCTTTAATTGTTTTTCAACATTAATATGATATTATTTTCGATATCTCTTACTTTATTCCCACATCGGTAGTAGATCATGTTCACTCTCAAATGATTTGTATAAATATGCATGATTTCTATAGGCATCCTGTACCAAACAAAATTTACCATTTCAATGGAGGAAAACTCTCTCGACGGCGAGGAAGAAGCAAAAGAAGATAACAAGTTCTTCGCTTATTAGTTATCGAATTAACAATTTACCAAGTAAGTTTCTTGTTTAATTTTTAAAAATATTTTTTATATTGTAAAATTACTTTGTATATGCAATTTATAAGGTTATTCTATATGTATAAACCCGGACAAAATGTGTGACCTAGTTTGCCCACCCTTAGAATTGGATTTTAGATCATGTTTAGTCTTCTAATTTGACGGCTTGATCAAAACAAATCGAAATCATTTAGTAAAGTCTTGATTCAGTTCGATCTAGGTCATGTTTTTGACATGTAGATAAAAAAAATAAAAAAAATTAAATATCCATTACTATCATATCGGTGGACATCTTGCTTGTTCGGCGTAATTTGTATATTTATTCATTAAGATTGAAGTAGGATATTAAGAATATTCACTTTGAATATCCAATTTGGATAAAATTTGTCGAATATCGCAATAAAATATGAATTGGTTTTCGTAATAATTTCAAATTGGATCGATCTGAGTGCTTAAGACCCATAAATATTGTGTATTAAGTTTACTCGAGGCTTAGATCTAATATTATTTATTTTGGTAAGAAGGATTCGATCTAGTTAGGCAACAAACTTGTGTAGTCATACAAATATTACGGAGAATTAACTCTATTAACTGAGTTTGTTTGTTTTTTTTTATCAGAGCATTTGAAATTTGGATCGATGGTCCGGGAGTTTTACAAACATTCCTTGCATGACTTCGTTTTTTGACAAGCTTATTGATAAACTATTACCGTAGGCCATCTTAATAACCCATTATTCTCAAAGGTGTTCTATGCACAAATCTCATTATAGTAGCAATTTTGGTTTGTAGTTAGCATTAGTAGAAAACAAACATTTCATTATCTTGATTGATCAGTATGGTGGTATATATTTGTACAATCTTTGTACATATCCAGTGGCTTTAATTTATTGTATTTTAAGAGAGAAAATTTGTATGAGGTCTTAGATTAAGTTTTATGAGGTGGAATGAATTTGTACATAATGTCATGGCTTACTCGGATCTGGCTGGATTTAGCGGGGTACATTTGCACAATTGATAATCGGAATCACGGGTTGCTTCGGGTCATTTTAATCGGTTATCGGGTTAATTAGGGTTGGACTCAACTCTGTTTGGGTTTGGTCGGGTTGATTTGTGCAATTGAAGTGCATTGATATGATCCGTAGAGCGAGTGCCAATTTGAGTAATACCTTTATAATGGGATATTAGATGAGGTTTTATCTTTTAATTTACTGGATAGCATATTTATTTTCATTACCAATGATTTAAACCTAGGCTTATATATTATTATCTATGAGATATTAAATAATTATGGGTGAATTTGGTAACTAGCCGTTTTGAGTTTTTGTTAAAGAAAATGGGTTAATACTATTTTTTGCTAGCTAAATGTATCCCCATTCATTAATTTTTTACCGTCCAAACGCTGACTAGTCATCTTCCTCTTAACCCTAGATCTGCAATCTCGCTACCTTCCCTACCCTTCTTCCGTTTTCTGCAATCCCGCCGTGGAAGGGGAGAACATAGAAGATGTTGAAGTAAAGGGATGACGGCTCACCGACTGGGGATTTCGGAGTTTCGTTAGTGCTCCGGCGATGGCGAACGGAGGATCTGATGAAGAAAGGGTCGGTAGGCTCCGACATGGTTTCCAATTCCTCTTCCTCTGAGTGTTGATCGATCGAGAATCCTCTCTTCGATAGTATTTTTAGCTATGAGCCTCACCACCTTAACAGTTCCTTTCTGGTCGACCCGACTCTATCAACAGCCCGATCCTCAGCAAGCGAGTCCCACCACGGCTCCATTATGTAGACTGTCGAAGCAACGGTGAGGTTCAGACCGTTGACAACATATGCCTTGAGGGTAGCCAGCAAACTGTGGGTGCATCAGGACCGGATCCAACCTTGAACCCAGCAGCTATTAGTTGCTCTTCAACTACGTATAGCATTCATCTGAACTGGGAGAACACAACTGACTTGCCATCTGGGTCTTTCTCCCTCGCTTCTTCCGGAAGCTTCTGGAGATTGGAAGGATTTTGACAAGTATGAAAACAACTGACTTGCCACCTAGGAGCACTGAAGGAACTGTAGATATATTAATGAAGGGGAAAGTGACGCAAAAAGTTTGCAAAACGGTGTCGAAACAAGAGTAGTATTATATCAAACGATTATGATATTTCCTTTTCCAGCAATCCTTATCGGAACAAATATAACTATTGAGAGTTTTATTCGACCTGATAAAATCCCAAATGTAAAGCGATTACCTCATACAAGCTCGTTTGGTGGTTTCTTACATTGGGTTTACACAAAAGGTTATAATGTGAATCCTGAAAACGAGAAGATTGTGATTGCTACTTATGATTTGCATACTTGTAAGTTTGGGAAAATGTTTTTTTTTTTTGAAAAGTTATTGTATTGAACCAATGGGAGAATTTACAAGGTGTCAACTTAGACAGCAAGATATCAAGAGGCAATATGGAACGCAATTACATAAGGTGGATACCAAGTTAGTTGGCCCAATCCATGGTGTGTGCGGATCTATCCTTCCAATGGTGTGAGAAGTGGTTTTTAGTTGTTTGGATGACGTTGTGAGCGCAGGAGGCTTCATGGGTGACTTTGTGCTTGGATGATGTTGGGAAAATGTTTTTGCCGAATGGGTATTGTTTTGATAGTGAGTCGGATAGAAGCTTGTGTATTATGTATACTGTTAGCATGAAATATTGTGATATTTTAGGCACGTTTTCTAAACGTATTTGATTCATAATGATAGTCTTTGATTGAACTTTGTACATATGTGAGCTAGTATTACCTATATTGTCGATATGGATGTCTACACTAGTTCTATGTTGATTATAGGTGATTTGGAGCTATTTCCGAACGGAATCGAGCAAAGGAGAGTTGAGTTGATATGTCCACGAATTGAGGACATTCTTTGGAAGCAAATTGGAGTTTTACTTGAGGAATGCACGAGTTTAGGGAAGAATCACGTTCTTGCCCTAAACCACGCTCTAAAATACGGCCGTATCACAAACCACGTTCAGAATTACGGCCGTGGATTTGGAGTCAGAAATTCATGTTCATTCCAGGGGATTACACGGCCGTGGAACATATGTTGCAAACCGTATTTGTTTCCACGCTCTAAATTACGGTCGTGGAACACTTCCACGACCGTGATCTTGGCGAATCTTTTCGCCACACTTTGAAGCCACGATCTTTTAAAGATTGGGCCGGGCCGACATTTTGCCCTACACTATAAAAAGACGGACGAAGCAAGATTCCGTCACTTTCGCTTACACCTGGGCTTACCCCCGTTTACTCTCATTCATCATCGCTTAGACAAGCTTACACTTCGCTTAGCTTGCTTGGAATTATTGAGATCTCTTTGGGAGATCGAAGTTCGTGTTTGGAATTCCTCTAATCTCGCACTTTTGGTGGAGATTGCCGTTGAGATCTCCGGATTTGCGGAAGGTCGAAGTTCTTGGAAGATTTTGCAAGAAGATCTCTCTTCTTGATTAGGTTTGATTTGGAAAACGGATTGACATCCCGTTTTCTCTTTTCTTTCCTAGGATTACGATTGCTTGTTCTATTATGAATCTTTTGACATTGCTTGTTCTCTTTGTGACTTTGAGATTGAATTGAAGATTATTAAAAGTTCTTGAAAGTTTTCATCTTTTTATCTTTTAATTCTTGAATTGATATCAACATGACTGTTATTGGCTAAAAACCCTTAACAATTCTAAGGTGAAGGGTTGATAGTTGTGGCTTAGATGATGATAGATCGATCGCAAACAGATTAGACCCTGAGAGTTAGAGAAATATCGCCGACAACCCTAAATTACGGGCTGTTCTTGAGTCCACGGCCGTGGAACCTCAAGAACTAACCGTGATTTTCCTTAAGTCTACGAACCTGCTTTTACTTTAATCTAAAGTTAAAGATTTGCTTTAGCTTAGTTTAGACTTGTCTTTTCTAGGTGGTAGTGAAGCCTCAACAACCTCTACCTTGATTGTGAGTGTCACAACCTCAATCGGTTAAGTTAGTCTTGATCCTTGGATTATAAGTTTGGGTATTTGACACTAATTCTTGCCTCTAGAATCCTTCTATATTGAGCCTTAACAACCTGTATAGAGAGTGCCTTGTAGGTGAGTTATATAAGGTTTTTGGAACTTCACCGTACGATTACCTTACATTAGTATACCTTTGCATATCTCAACTCTGTCTTTACATCATTAAGTATATCTTGAATCGATTGCCACAGCTGGATACTTGGATCTTTAGGATTGTTGTTTTCCCAATAATTTGCAAAGCTCTTACATTTACTCGCTTGATAACCTACAACTGGATTTAACCCCCCAAATCCCTGTGTTCGATACTCTGGAATTCTTGCTTAACTATATCGATCCGTACACTGCGGGTTCGCTGCTTGATTCTAGTTTTATAAATTTAAAACTTATTTGCACACACCTCTAGGGGCAAACAAGTTTTTGGCGCCGTTGCCGGGGATTTGGTTTAGGCCGAATCCGGTAGCCGGTTGTCAAGCTTGGGAGCTTGCTCTCGTTATTTGATATCTCTTTGAGTGCATGCGCAGGTCTAGGAACACCGCAGATCTCTTACCTCTTGATCAAGAGCTAGAGAAAACCTTGAGGCAAAAGCGCAAGGAAAAGAAGATGGCCGAAGAACACGAACGTGATCTTCAAACGGAGTTGGCGGAGAAGGAAGCTCAACTCCGATGGAATGAGACTCTCCTCCAGGATGAGATGGATCGTCATCAATCTCAAATTAATGGTCTACAAGACATGATCTTCCAAATGAGGATAAAGATGAGCGACCTTGAGAATAAGGGAAGCAAGAAGTCCTCAAGAAGGAGATCAAGGTCTAGAAGAAAAAGCCACTCATCCGCTGATGATAGTGACTCTTCCATGCCACCGTTAGAAGAGATTGATCCCACGATCAATATGAATCCTTTCCATCCACAAGGAGCTGCTAATCGCCGCATTCCACCTAGGAATGCGAGAGTCGAACGTGTGGATAATGAGCCAAGAACTCTTGGCCAGCGGATGGATCCAACACAACAACCACGCCACTTGGGTGTGAATTTTGATGCTGAAGATATGCAAGGGTTTAGCTTTAACCCTCAAGTTATCACTCTTGTTCGCCAAAGCCAATTTGGCGGTACAAGCGCTGAATCTCCACACCAACACTTGCAAAACTTTGAGTGTATGATGGAGACGATGAGACCGAAGAACGCTACTACCAACAGCTATAAGCTCAAACCTTTCTTTTTCTCTTTGAAAGGGAAAGCGTTGTCATGGTATCAAGCTCTTCCCAATGGGAAACTAGACACGTGGGAAGACCTTTCCGCGGAGTTTCTCACCAAATTCTTTCCGCCCTCCAAAACGGCGGAACTTAGAGGTAAGATTAATGCTTTTTCCATGAGACCTAACGAAAGTTTGTTTCAATCTTGGGAAAGGTTTCAGGATTTACTCTTGGATTGCCCTCATCATGGCATATCCAAGCTTGCCTTGCTGGAAATCTACTACAAAGGGCTGGATGCGGGAACGCAATTCAACCTCCAATCCCTCTCATGCGGAACGTTCATGGACATGAGAGAAGATGACGCTTGGGACTTCATTGAGAAGCAAGCAAGAGTCATAGAGAAGTATTCCCACCGGAAAGCGGAGGGAAATCGTGTAGAGCAAGGAGCGAAGCTCACACATGAAGCTCAAAATCAAATCTTCTCCCTCAACAATGAGATCAAAGAGTTGAAGGAGACTATCAAGACCAACTTCCCAAAGCAACAAGAGAAGGATGTTGGCTATTTGGGCAACAACAATGGCGGTGATAACACCAACCGCAACAACAATAACCGGAACAATAACCGGAATAACAATTGGAATGGAAACAACAACAACCGGAACAACAACAATTGGAACAACAATCGGGGTTCAAACAACAACAATTGGCGCTCCAATCAACAAAGTTCCGGTAACTCCTATCCTTCCAATTCTAATTCGCTAACTCCACCTTCCTCTTCCTCTATTCCTTTGAAAAGCCAGGGGCAATCATCTAATGGAGGAAACAATACGGGAAAGGAGAAGTCCGATCCCATGTTGGAGACAATCTTGGGAAAGCTTCAAGGGTTGGAGAACCGCCTCATCAAGGTTGATGATCAAGTCTCTAAGGTTGACAAAGCTCAAAAAGTTTTGGAAAACCAATTGTTCAACCACGCGGAGGAAGTTCCTAGAAATCAAGGGAAACTTCCAGGAAAGACGGAGGACAACCCTAAGGGAAGGGTAATGGCGATTACAACTAGGAGCGGAGTGACTACCACCGATCCGCAGCCTACGTTCGTTGAAGTCCCCGTAGAGAAGGACAAAGGAAAGGGGAAGGAGAAGGAAGATGTCTATGTTCCTCCTCCAGCTTACAAACCTCCCCTACCGTTCCCTCAATCTAGAGCGCGAGCGCGCCTAGACAAACAATTCGGTAAGTTTATAGAACTCATGAGCAAGCTGCATATTAATATACCCTTCATTGATGCAATTGTAGGTATGCCGGCTTATGGCAAGTTCTTGAAGGAGCTTCTCTCTAACAAGAGGAAGCTAGAAGATTTCGGAGAGGTCAAGATGAGTTCGGATTCTTCGGATCTCATCAAGACTATGAAGGAGAAAATGCCCCCAAAGTTGAAGGATCCGGGGTCATTTTGCATTCCCATTGGAGTGGGAGATGTCACATACGACGCTTTATGTGACTTGGGAGCAAGTGTGAGCATCATACCACTTGCATTATGTAGGAAGATCGGTTTAGGCGATCCTAAACCGGTCAAGATGACGTTATACATGGCGGATCGATCCATCACTCGCCCCGTCGGTATTGTAGAAGACGTCCCGGTCAAGCTAGGTAAATTCTTCGTCCCCATTGATTTTGTCGTGCTTGACATTCCTGCAGATAGTCCGGTCCCGATTATACTCGGAAGACCGTTTCTTGCAACTTCCGGCTGCATGGTCGATTGCAAGAATGGGAGACTCGCTTTTGATATTGGAGAAGAGAAAGTAGAGTTCATTCTTTCCACTCTAGTAAAGGAGCCAATCTTTGATGAGGATATTTACGATATCCAAGATGAAGAAGGTTTGTCTAGGGAGGAGGTAAGTGCGATTCTCTTTAACGATCCTTTACAAAAGGTTATCACTATGAGTCTAACCAATGTAGGGGAAGAAGAAGAGTGCAAAGAGGAAATTGAAGCCTTAGAAGCACAAGAAGAGATGCATGAAGTGGAGTTTGAGAAACTCCACGATGAGGCTGAGAATGTAAGAATCCACGGTCATACCCTGTATTCCACGACCGTGGATTTCACAACCAAAATCGACCTCCATTCCAGGGGATTACACGGCCGTGGAACAAATGGAGAGGCCGTAATTCTGACCGTGGAAGAGGGTGATCGGCTTACTTCTTCAACTTCTTTTGATTCTTCTCCAAACCACTCAACAACCTTAGAAACTTCTAAGGAAACGTCGGATGCCCCTCAAGGACCATTGGAAGCTCCGAAAGTGATGGAACTCAAACCACTTCCTACTCATCTAAGGTACGCTTTTCTTGGATCTAATTCTACCTTTCCGGTCATTGTTAGCTCCGAACTAAGCATAGATGAACATGAACAGCTCATGACAGTCCTTAGAAAACATAGAAAAGCCATAGGCTACACTATCGAGGACTTAGTAGGAATTAAACCCTCCCTATGTATGCATAAGATACTAATGGAGGAAGATTTTAGAACTTCAAGACAACCTCAAAGGCGGTTGAATCCGACCATGAAGGAGGTTGTCAAGAAGGAAATTCTTAAACTTCTTGATGCAGGTATCATCTATCCTATCGCCGATAGCAAATGGGTGAGTCCAGTTCAAGTAGTTCCGAAGAAGGGAGGAATGACGGTCATCACCAACAAGAACAACGAACTCATTCCTACCCGAACCGTGACTGGATGGCGAATGTGCATAGACTACCGCAAGCTCAACAACGCGACGCGGAAGGATCACTTTCCCTTGCCATTCATCGATCAAATGCTTGAAAGGTTAGCACAACATTCACATTTTTGCTACCTTTACGGTTATAGTGGTTTCTTTCAGATTCCGATACATCCGGACGATCAGGAGAAGACCACATTCACATGCCCTTGGGGTACGTTCGCTTATAGGAGAATACCGTTCGGGCTTTGCAACGCCCCAGCCACCTTTCAACGGTGCATGATGGCCATCTTCTCCGAGTACGTAGAGGAAATCATGGAAGTCTTCATGGACGACTTCTCCGTATACGGTTCCTCTTTTAACGATTGTCTTTCTAACCTTTCTCTTGTTTTACAACGTTGTGAAGACACTAACCTAGTTCTTAATTGGGAGAAGTGTCAATTCATGGTTATGGAAGGAATCGTATTAGGTCACTTAGTCTCTAGTAGAGGGATAGAGGTAGACAAGGCTAAGATAGAGAACATAGAGAAACTTCCTCCCCCAATTTCGGTGAAAGGGATAAGAAGTTTCCTAGGACATGCTGGATTTTATAGACGCTTCATTAAGGACTTTTCTAAGATATCAAAACCTCTCACTAATCTATTGATGAAGGATGCGGTTTTTGAGTTTTCACAGGAATGTTTAGATGCGTTTAACACCATTCGGCAAGCTCTAATTTCAGCACCTATTATCCAACCCCCGGATTGGACTCTCCCCTTCGAGATTATGTGCGATGCTAGTGACGTAGCCATTGGAGCTGTTCTTGGACAACGAAAGGAAGGGCGAACCCATGCCATATACTACGCTAGCAAGACGCTAGACGAAGCTCAGCTCAACTACGCCACTACAGAAAAAGAGTTTCTAGCCATTGTCTACGCTATTGACAAGTTTCGCTCTTATCTTGTAGGTGCAAAGGTGATTGTCTACACGGATCATGCTGCGATCCGGTACCTCCTTGCGAAGAAAGACGCGAAGCCAAGGCTAATTAGATGGATTCTTCTCCTACAAGAATTCGATCTTGAGATCCGCGACAAGAAAGGTTCAGAAAATTCTGTTGCGGATCATTTGAGTCGCCTCACACATCTAGAGGACGACCATCTACCCATTGATGACTCCTTTCCTGACGAACACCTACACATCATAGAGGAGTGCAAACGAGATCTCCAAAGGTAATGAACCATGGTTTGCTGATTTTGTTAACTATTTGGTTTGCTAGGAGATACCGCCCGGACTATCCTACGCACAAAGGAAGAAGTTCTTTAAGAACGTCCGGGAATACTATTGGAACGAGCCTTTCCTCTTTAAGAGAGGTCCGGATGGCATCATCCGGCGATGTGTGCCGGAAGATGAGATGCAAAGTGTCATCCGCCATTGTCATTCACTACCTTGTGGAGGACACGCTAGTTCGAACAAGACTAGCGCAAAGGTATTGCAATCTGGATTCTATTGGCCTACTTTATTTAGAGATGTGCAATCCTTTGTCTCTTGCTGCGATGCTTGTCAAAGAACAGGCAATATTTCTAGAAGGAACGAGATGCCCCTCAACAACATCCAAGAGGTGGAGATTTTCGACGTTTGGGGAGTCGATTTCATGGGACCATTCCCATCTTCTTGTGGAAACCAATACATACTATTAGCGGTAGACTACGTTTCTAGATGGGTGGAAGCAATTGCCTCTCCCACAAATGATGCCATGGTGGTGGTTAAGTTCTTCAACAAGACCATCTTTCCGCGATTTGGAACACCAAGAACAATAATTAGTGATGGAGGTTCTCACTTCATAGCCCGTCGCTTTGAAGCTCTTCTAGCTAAGTATGGGGTTACTCACAAGATCGCTACACCTTACCATCCACAAACGAGTGGACAAGTTGAGATCTCAAATAGGGAGATCAAGGGAATTCTAGAGAAGACAGTTTCAAGGACTAGGAAGGATTGGTCCTTAAAACTAGATGATGCATTATGGGCGTACCGGACTGCGTACAAGACTCCCATAGGAACCACACCATACAACCTTGTGTATGGGAAGTCTTGTCATTTGCCGGTAGAGCTGGAGCACAAAGCGTTTTGGGCTATCAAGTGGCTGAATTTCGGCATGAAGGAAGCGGGAGAGAAGCGTCTCCTAGACATCAACAAGCTGGATGAACTTCGCTTGAACGCCTATGAAAACGCTAAGATCTACAAGGAAAGAGCAAAACGTTGGCATGATAAGCATATCATTCCAAAGGACTTCAAAGAAGGGGATCAAGTTCTCCTCTTCAATTCAAGACTTCGCCTCTTTCCAGGTAAGCTTAAATCCCGTTGGACCGGACCTTTTCTAATCAAACGTATTTTCTCCCATGGTGCAGTTGAAGTATGGGGTGAAGCTAGTGGAAGTTTTAAGGTGAACGGTCAACGACTCAAGAAGTACACACCGGAAATCCAATCTGAGGAGTTCGCGCCTACCGCACTCGAATAAGTGCGAGATTGGTCTAGCTACAGACCTTAAACAAAGCGCTTCTTGGGAGGCAACCCAAGGTATTGCATTTTTGTTTTTGTTTTCGATTCATAGTTTAGCTTAGAATAGACGTTTTCGCTTTATTTTGCCTCGATTTCTTCCGGTATGTTCGTGTTTTTGGTTGTAGGATCGATGGAAAAGGAGAAGGGGAGAATAATGTCGAAGAAGAGCGACGAAATTTGGACTTTGAAGCTTTACAGAAGGTTCAACGGTCTAAATTACGGTCGTCATAGCTACAGTGGCCGTAATTCTCAAAAGCCTTTGAAAAATCGCCAAAACCACGGGTCCGTACACTTCCACGGCCGTGGAACACCCCGACAGACCGTGATTTTCAAAAATTTGCCTGCGACTATATAAGCCACATTCTTCACAAAATTTCCCAAAAACTTACCCCTTTCCACGCCCTAAACGCCGAAATCTCACGACCTTCTCCAATTCCTCGTTTTCTAATCGTTTTCAACGATTCTTCATCCTAAACTGCAGCAAATCCAACCACGAACAAGATCCAAGCGACAAACCGAGCGGAAATCCATCAACAAACGTGCATTTCGGGTTTTTCAATCCGAAAAAGAGGTTTATTCTTTCTTCTTGAATTTCGCGGATTTGGTTCGTTTTTGCTATAGATTTTTAGGAAGAACTGACAAAGACTGGAAGAAATTAGATTAGGACTGCTTGTTGTGGTGATTGTTGGTGAATTTGCTGAGATTCGCAAGATTCTGAGACGAATCACGGTCTCTGGGTAAACCACGACCGTGGAACCTGAAGAACAGACCGTAATTTTTGAAAAAAATGGACTTTGTAAGGAGAATGTCGGGAAGGATAAAAGAGAAAAAGGGAGAGCAAAATAAGAAAAGAAAGGGCAATCCCTCCACCTCTAGGGCACCACCACCCTCATCTCCCTCACTACCATCCTCACCTTCACCTCCATCTTCACCTCCTCACCCTAGCATTCCAACCATACATGAGAACCACCTTGTTGCACTTGACCGGATCAAGGAAAGGACAGTAATAGGTCCTAGATATTTGTTGTTGGAGGATCTACATCCTCTCAACATTGTTGATGATCTTACATGGCTCTTGGATAGAGCCGGATTGCTTGCCTTCACGAACATTCGTGAAGACGCCTATGAAGAGATCACCCGGGAGGTTGTGACATCCTTCGAGCACAGCCACGTAGATAGGACCGTCTCCTTCCGTCTCATGGAACAAGACTATCAATTGAGTATTGTTGAGTTTGGGACCATTTTCGGGTTCCATGAGACCTATAACGGTCGATTTCCTAGTGGAGTTTACCCCAAGGACTTTTGGGAGGAAGTAGCGATGATATACGCCGACGAGGATCGTTGGCAACCCGCCGATACCAAGGCTAGATTGATGTACCATCTAACCTTGAAGATAGCACACCGCGTTCTTTCGGAGTGTCTCTTTCCTAGGACGGAGACGCCCCAAAAGATCAAGACGGATGAGCTATTCTTGCTCTATAGCATGCTATACGGTCTCCGAGCAGATTGTGCCACTCTTTTGGCGGCTACGATGAGTAAACTCAAGAACAAGAAGAAGGGGAACATTGGATATGGTGGGATAGTTACCCACATTGCTAGGACATTTGGTGTAGACTTTTCTGCTTGCACCCGTATACCGGCGGTTCCCTTAGGGCTACATGCTTTTATGGTTAGGGGACTCATCTTCCCCACACATGGAGGTCCGCCTTATGCGGGCATGCCTTGGGAGACTAGGACGGGTAGGGGGATTGAGTGGCTGCCAGAGTATTCCGTTGTGGTGGGACGCCACAATTGGAAGGAGACGTTCGCTGCGATGCATGCGAACAGGCTAGTAGCTCCCCCTTACGTTCCACCACCGGTTGTGGAGGAGGAGGACATGGGAGATCAGTACGAGAGTGGTGGAGGAGCGGAGCAGGAGTTTGGCACGTTTCCGGATCAGCCGGAGGCGGCCCCGGATGTACCTAGACGCTCTCCATGTCCAGCTAGAGCTTCAGGCTCGTCATCTCGCCGCGCTAGCGTGAAGTGAGAGGCCCACGTGGATGACTACACCTCCCACTTGGTATGACACACCCCCTCCTTGGTCCACGGCGCACCACCACCACCACCACCACCACCAGCACCAGCACCATCCGATGCTCCATCATGGTACAGTCACGCCCCGGGATGGTACGAGCAGATGCCGGATTGGGCTACCGGACTTTCAGAGAGAGTAGGAGCGCTAGAGATCCGGGCGGATGCTAGAGACGGACGCTTAGACGACCTTGACCACATGATGAGGGACGTCTACCGCCAGCAGTTTGGGCGGTTTTATGATCCGAGTTTCTCTCCATTCCCACCTCCGCCGGCGCCGCAGTGATTGATGCATGATCGTTGTTTTAGACATTCCCGCCACCACTTGTGAGTTTCTTTTCTTTCTTTTGTTCTTTCTTTTGAACATTAGGGACAATGTTCGTCCTAAGTATGGAGTGGGATGTACTAAAAGTTTGTAATAACTCTACTCTCTATGTTTGCTTTCATTCGAGACTATCGTTGCATCTTCATTATGTGTTACATGTTTCCTTATTGCATTGCATGAAAAGTGACTTGAAAAACCCATAAAAAATTGAAAAATTTTGAAAATTTTGTGCTTCTAATGAATTGAGATGATTTCCATGATAATCACTACTTGTGAATTGAGTTTGATGACAATTGCATGCTTAAAAGGATTGTGAATTGAAAAGGATTTGAATGAATAAATTTTACCTCTTTTGCAAGTTTTATAATGTGAAAATGTTACCTAAATCATGCTAGGAAATTGAAGTTGAAATCACGTTATAAGTTCCTATACTTCTTATTGAAATGATTAAGGCAATTCAATACTTTCTTTCTTCTTTCTTTGATCATCTAGCTCCTCATTGAAATATTAGCCTCCTTTACCTATCCGGGAATTTGGAGAAGTGAATGAGAAAAAGACATGTTTGATGTGGGAGGGCCATGAGAGCAATTATTTGCAATCAATTGAATAGAAAGAAATTATAGGTTTGGGGAAGTCAATCATGACGATGAGTAACTCGGCACCATTCACATAGCCGGGTGTTTGTGTCTTGCCAAAGTCGGATTGAGCGATATTCCTAGCGGATTATGGTATGTGCGCTAAAGGTTTGAGGCATCTCTTGAAAAATTTGAGAAACGCCGATCTCCTAGGCTTCGGTTTTTGTGCACCTCTATCCATAACTCCAAAAGTAAAGTCGAAAAGTGAAAAGAAGAGAGCGAAGCTCTAAGTTGAAGTGTTGTGGAAACCACATAAGAAGAAGAAGGTAGTTGTCCACTTTCCCGGATTTATGCACCTCTTTCCCTTAAAGTTTTCCCCTCCCTTCCATATTCTAGACCTTTTCTTTGAAAGTCCTTAAGATCATAAGAATGTTATATGACTTGGTGATCTAAATTGAAGTTTCTTGTGATTGATTTTGATAATGTTTGAAGGTTATAATGCTTGTTTAGAAGTTAAGTTGGTTCATGAGTTTTCTTTGCCTTTTACTCTTTGATTAAGTGTGTGAAAGTTTGATAAACGATTGAAGCAAGGTTTGAGAATGATCTATTCTTTAGAAGTCACATTCATCCAAAAGAAGGTACACATATTTCATCCTAACTCTTGTTTAAAGCTTTTTGAAAGACCTTGCTTAGGGACAAGCAAGTGTTAAGTATGGGGTTATTTGTTAGCATGAAATATTGTGATATTTTAGGCACGTTTTCTAAACGTATTTGATTCATATTGATAGTCTTTGATTGAACTTTGTGCATATGTGAGCTAGTATTACCTATATTGTCGATATGGATGTCTACAGTAGTTCTATGTTGATTATAGGTGATTTGGAGCTATTTCCGAACGGAATCGAGCAAAGGAGAGTTGAGTTGATATGTCCACGAATTGAGGACATTCTTTGGAAGCAAATTGGAGTTTTACTTGAGGAATGCACGAGTTTAGGGAAGAATCACGTTCTTGCCCTAAACCACGCTCTAAAATACGGCCGTATCACAAACCACGTTCAGAATTACGGCCGTGGATTTGGAGTCAGAAATTCATGTTCATTCCAGGGGATTACACGGCCGTGGAACATATGTTGCAAACCGTATTTGTTTCCACGCTCTAAATTACGGTCGTGGAACACTTCCACGACCGTGATCTTGGCGAATCTTTTCACCACACTTTGAAGCCACGATCTTTTAAAGATTGGGCCGGGCCGACATTTTGCCCTACACTATAAAAAGACGGACGAAGCAAGATTCCGTCACTTTCGCTTACACCTGGGCTTACCCCCGTTTACTCTCATTCATCATCGCTTAGACAAGCTTACACTTCGCTTAGCTTGCTTGGAATTATTGAGATCTCTTTGGGAGATCGAAGTTCGTGTTTGGAATTCCTCTAATCTCGCACTTTTGGTGGAGATTGCCGTTGAGATCTCCGGATTTGCGGAAGGTCGAAGTTCTTGGAAGATTTTGCAAGAAGATCTCTCTTCTTGATTAGGTTTGATTTGGAAAACGGATTGACATCCCGTTTTCTCTTTTCTTTCCTAGGATTACGATTGCTTGTTCTATTGTGAATCTTTTGACATTGCTTGTTCTCTTTGTGACTTTGAGATTGAATTGAAGATTATTGAAAGTTCTTGAAAGTTTTCATCTTTTTATCTTTTAATTCTTGAATTGATATCAACATGACTGTTATTGGCTAAAAACCCTTAACAATTCTAAGGTGAAGGATTGATAGTTGTGGCTTAGATGATGATAGATCGATCGCAAACAGATTAGACCCTGAGAGTTAGAGAAATATCGCCGACAACCCTAAATTACGGGCTGTTCTTGAGTCCACGGCCGTGGAACCTCAAGAACTAACCGTGATTTCCCTTAAGTCTACGAACCTGCTTTTACTTTAATCTAAAGTTAAAGATTTGCTTTAGCTTAGTTTAGACTTGTCTTTTCTAGGTGGTAGTGAAGCCTCAACAACCTCTACCTTGATTGTGAGTGTCACAACCTCAATCGGTTAAGTTAGTCTTGATCCTTGGATTATAAGTTTGGGTATTTGACACTAATTCTCGCCTCTAGAATCCTTCTATATTGAGCCTCAACAACCTGTATAGAGAGTGCCTTGTAGGTGAGTTATATAAGGTTTTTGGAACTTCACCGTACGATTACCTTACATTAGTATACCTTTGCATATCTCAACTCTGTCTTTACATCATTAAGTATATCTTGAATCGATTGCCACAGCTGGATACTTGGATCTTTAGGATTGTTGTTTTCCCAATAATTTGCAAAGCTCTTACATTTACTCGCTTGATAACCTACAACTGGATTTAACCCCCCAAATCCCTGTGTTCGATACTCTGGAATTCTTGCTTAACTATATCGATCCGTACACTGCGGGTTCGCTGCTTGATTCTAGTTTTATAAATTTAAAACTTATTTGCACACACCTCTAGGGGCAAACATATACAAATAATGCATTTCGATTTCAGTTGTGGGTGATAAAGGAGTATGAGGTTGGAGAGTTTCGGACAAATTTTTTCACATTTCATCCCTCCACTATTATGAGAAACTACTTCAATGTATTTGAGGTAGCATACATGACATCGTATATACGCATAAGATGGTAAAAAGTTATGTTGTTTGTATATCACCGTGACAAGAAGTTGTAATGATACGATTTTTCCAATAACAAGCTCTATTATACTACTTGGTGGGTAAAGTGAATAAAATAATCGAGGGTCGCACTAGTACAAAAATGCACATTGGGTACGGTATATTTAACACGGTTCCGTGTTTTTGCGTGGTAAATATGCAAATTCAACATTTTTACCACGGTTGCCCCAAAAACCGTGTTAAAAATACAAATAATTTACCACGGTTCACCAAATAACCGTGGTAAATGTATAGAATCACCCATTTTAACACGGTTATCTTGCGAACCGTGTTAAAAAGTTTGTTATAATATAACGGTTACTTGTAACCGTGTTAAAATTGTTCATCATTTATCACGGTTCTTTTCGAAACCGTAGTAAAAAGGTTTACAATTTACCACGGTTATCCTCTAAACCGTGTTAAATAAGCTTATGAACACACTTTACCACGTCTTTCAATTAACCGTGTTAAATAATTTTATTAAAATAATTTCAAAATTTTTGAGAAAGCGCGGGATTTGCCGGGAATTAAAAATAAAATTCGTTAAACCCGTGTTAAAAAGCATCGATCAACCGTGTTACAGATAAGATATTCCGTACGTATATATATTTTCTACTTGACCTAAAAATTAGCTAGTTCATGCCCAAAATACCTTCAAGGTCGATTCTGGTTACACGCAGTACGTTAACCCCTTGTTCTCCACTGATTACTTCCGTCTCCTAGTTGATCCCGATTGCACGCCAGTTCACTTCTAGTCTATCTCCAGCGAGTCCTTCCGTCTCACAAGTCGATCCCGGTTCCGCGCTAGTTCACCGTACCCCTCGACGACACCAGTTCCACGCAGGTCGAATTTGGTTTTGGCGATTTAAGGTTTCCTTCTGGATTCTATTGCTTAATTTCTTGTTCGTTCCGATTTCCTTTAAAACTAATACAGGGAAACAATTGTGTAATCCTGTCCTATTCGTTGGGATACTTTGAGCGCAATTCAGTACGAATACAGGTATATGATACGGCTAGTGGATACTGAGCGCAATTTCTCAGGGGTTAATAAAAACCCTTCTAATATGAATTGAACAAACTCTAAGATTTTTAAAATTACCCTGAAATATAATATATCAATAATATTTAATTTTTTAAATATACCTTTAGGGATTTTATTTCTCCCCTAAAAAAATCTCTTAAAATTAAATCTCATAATCTTTTACTTTAGATAATTAAATAACAAAACCAAACCTTAATAAATGTATAGGGGAGCGGTAGCATCTATCTAAAAATTGACCAAAGCAAATTAGACCCTAAACTCAAAGCTGCGCAACAAGCATACGTTCTTCATTCAACTCCCAAAATTCCAAAGGATCGATACAGTTGCAACTCTCAAGCGCCTATCTTCGTCTTCGATTTGTTCGGGCAAATTGCAAGCGTCTTCGTCTTCGATCAAAGCTCAAGGATCTTCGTCTTCGATCAAAGCTGCAAAAGTCTTCGCTCTCGTTGGCCGTGCGATTAGGGATTCATTCTCGCTGGGCTGCAATTCAGTTGCAATTAGGAATTCGACACAAATAGAAAAGAGGATAAAGATCGATTGCAATCCAGTTGCAACGACGGCCCCTATCGCAAGACTTCAAAGTGTTCGGGCATTAGGTTTAACAGGTAAATTTTTGGTTGATTTTTGTCTGTGATATAGGCTGATTATGGTCTGATTTGGTAAAATTTGGTTGATTATGGTATGTAATTTTGCAATTAGTTGGTCATTTTCATAGAAACAATATACTATACATACCTTTGGTCTAATTTTGTAAAGATTGATTGTAGTTTAGTTGCAACGAATGTCTGTCCTTCATTGCTAGTTAATCTTGGCAAAAATATTTAGGTGTATGCTTGATTGCTGTAGAAGTTGATTGTATAGAAGTTTGAAAATTTTGGTAAAACTTTTGGCAAAAAATTTGGCAAAATTTAAGCTTCTTCGGTTAGTAGACAATACCTCTGAGTATCTCAACCTTGCTTCAAAGTGTTCGAGCATCTCAACATTGCTTTAAATCTTGAAACAGGATTGATTGTAGTTTAGTTGCAATATCTCTGAGCATCTCAGCCTTACTTTAAATTCTTCTCATCTTCTTAGTTGCAACTTCCTGATTCTAATTCTTCACCAAAAAATCATTTAAAAATGGATTTTTTTTCTTGGTTAATTTCTGAATCAAATTTAAAGTGAATCATGAATCTAATTCTGTTCCTAATATAATTTAAAATTTGATTTTTCTTGGACCTCTCAATGTTGTTTTTTTTAATAGCTTTCCAGCCTAGGTCTATCATTTTTGTGTTCCACATAATTACTTTATATGATTTAACTGAAGATTTTCACTGATATGCTTTTTGGGCTTAATTTCTATTTTAACTAACAGTATACATCAACCAAACTTAGTAAGAACAACTACTCTAGGATTTGTGTATTATACCCCCACTAGAAGCAATGCCCCCTCACTCCTAAGATTGCAATATGAATTTGATTTTAATATACATTTTAGTCAAACCTCCAACCTTTAACAAAACAAATGAGATGTTTCTTCCTGGGCACATGGCTTTTATTTTTGACATGGTATGACTTATGTGTCTTAAAATGTTGTCAATTTTAGGATTTAAGCACTATCAAACATTTGAATGTTCAAATGTAAATAGGACTTGCATTTGATAATTATTGTGATGTTCATATGTCTTGCCGTCTTTTTAGTCTACCTTTTTGCAAATGCTCCTCTCTTTTGTTAATTTTTAGCATCTTTATCTTAGTTGCAATATACGTTGAGGGCTGTTGGCTTGATTTAATTAAGTAATTAAAGAGAGAATTAAATAATTAAAAAAAGGAAGGAAGCTATATATATGTGTGTGTGGGATATCAAGAAACTACTTTTGGGTTGTTCATGAACACTACTTTTAAATTGGATATCAAGAAACTATATATATTTTCAAGGAAGCTTGCCAAATCTGTTGCTCAGTTTGTTGGTTCTCTTGCTGAGTTTTTAATATTTTTAGTAAAGACGTGTGTTTTTTTAGTCAAAACGTATTTTTTGTGAAAACTGTTGTTGAGTTTAGTGGCTTGTTGAGGTTGCTTCTGTCTTGTTGAGTTTTGTTGCTGAGTTTACATGTGTTTTGTAGTCAAAATGTATTTTTTGAGAAAATTATTGCTGAGTTTGTTTGTTCTGTCTTGCTGAGTTCTTGTTGTTGAGTTTTTGTTGATGAATTTATAGTGTTTGAGGTTGCTTCTATCTTGTTGAGTTTCTATTGCTGAGTTTACACGTGTTTTACTTTTGGTAGTCAAAAAGTATTTTAATTTAGTGAAAACTATTGCTGAATTTTTTTAATCTGTCTTGCTGAATTTCTATTGCTGAGTTTACAGTTGTTGAGGTTGCATGTCTTGCTATTTCATATCATTTCTAGTATCAAGTTTATTCTACATTTGCTAGTTCTGTCTTGGTTTTGTCTTGGGTTTTTTTGTATTTTAGAAGCCTTCCTAAGTTTGTCTATATTTCTTGTATATATATTGTCTTGGGTTTTTTTGTGTTTTAGAAGCCTTCTACCTACTTATTGTGAAAACTACCGAATTGGACATTATTAAACTAAGCAGCATATATGTTTTTTTTGCAGAAATCGATCGTAGAGGTTATTTTTGCATTTTATAGCTCAAGGAGTTTCTCTTCAAAACTTAAGGTATGTTGAACTGAACCTTTGATTTAGTTAGATCGATATATTTTAAAGTACACTTTTCATGTTAGTGCACTTAGTATAAGTAGATTAGATTAAAGTATCTTTTTTGGTTTTTATGCATAAAAAACAGTCTCTTATCATGGATAAAACTTGGATGACTGCAAATCGATTGTCCCAAGAATATGGAAATGGTGTTACACAATTTGTAAATCAAGCAGTTGGATATTATGGAGAGGGTAGGAAAATACCATGTCCACACTACAACATTTAGAAGCATTCATAGCGTTTGAAAAACGCTATGATATACATTAATAGCGTTTTTATAAACGCTATGACAGAGCCCGCTATAATAGGGTCACAGCTTTTCATAGCGTTTGTGCAAACGCTATGAAAAAGTGGACCTATTATAGCGTTTGTAGAAACGCTATGGAAAAGTAACCAATAATAGCGTTTGTGCAAACGCTATGAAAAAATGGACCTATTATAGCGTTTGATAAACGCTATGAAAATGTGTACATATTATAGTGTTTGTGCAAACGCTATAAAAAAAATTGACCTATTATAGCGTTTGAGGAAACGATATAATAAAGTAACCAATAATAGCGTTTGTGCAAACGCTATAAAAAAAGTGGACCTATTATAGCGTTTGATGAAATGTTATGGAAAGTGGACCTATTAATAGCGTTTCCTCAAATGATATAGAAATAATGTCATTTATAGTGTTTTATAAACGCTATAGAACCCAATAATAGCGTTTTAGTCGTGCCTTTCATTCCGTATATCATATGTCGTAACAAGATTAATTTAAGTTTACGTGTCATTCAATTATTAATTCCACCAAATCTTTTCCAAAACCACTTTCAATTCAAATTAAAGATCAAATAGTTTTTATAATTATTAATTTCACAAAATCTTCATTAAAATGAAATCATATATTAATTATTAATAAAAATTACAACAAAGGTTAAACTAGTAGTATATATTTATAACTACGATGTATATTAGATAATCTCTTTACAAGTATGCAGAGTACTCCCAAAGAATACATATGGATCATATGATACGATCAATCAATAATAACTTCGACACAAAGTGAGAGAGAGAAGAATATACAATTGGCCATCTTCATCTTAATCTTAATGAGCTTGAAATGAAGTTGATGCCTTGCGCGTTGTCCACTGGGTCACCCATTCACCTGTTCTGCCTCAAATAGCTTCTTGTTACGCTTAAAAAATCAAACACACTTCCAAATTCGAAACCTAAAAGAGTTCAAAGGTTATATGATCATAAACAAGATTCAATCAATCAATGGCATTGGCAGACGAAGAATTAGGCTGAAAATCTTTTTTAAAAGGAGAATCAGGCAGAAAATTAATTTGAGGTTCAGTTGAAATGATGATTTCAGTTATGAGAACATCTGTTTAGCTGAGTTATAATTTTTTACCTTTTGCTAAGAGAAAATTCATATTAAAATTCATATTAAATAATCAAGTCAAGTACAAAATAGCATATCTATGGGCCAAGGGGATAAAATAATTTATTCAATCAATCTCTAGATGGTAGAATTCAATAAACTCAATAACGAAGGAACTATCCCCATAGAATTCAAGATGTGTTGATCAAACTGCATACACTACCAAAGGTAGAAAATGGTATCATGCACGATTAAATACAAATTAGAGAATGAAACCAAGGTAAAAAGACATATTTTCTATTCAAATACCCCCATTTGAAGACTTAAGAAATAATAGCATCTGGACGATAATCCAATGTTAGTCCTTCTTTGACTCTGAGCACAAAAAAATTGAAGGGGCCAAATATGATTCCATTAAGCAGCAGTGAAGCACGACTGTCTAAATTTACAAGAGAAAAGAAAAATGGGACGATACACCTCTATATCACTTTAAACATTCTAGTGCCAACCTACATGGGCACTCCATAATGATGCATTCACTAACACCCACAATCTGTTCATCTTTACCAATTAGAGAAGCATTAAAAAGATGTTCAACAGTCTTTTCAAAGGATGCCAGCATCAACACACTGTCTTTTATTTTTGTTATTCTAATTCTAGTAATTGGAAGAACCTCTCCCTGTTACAAATAGGAATTTTGTATCATTATCCATCAAAGATTCAGCAATTAAGAGTACAAGGTTAAGAGCATCACCTTAAAAGCCATTATATCTCCTAAAAGCATAATGTGGCGTACATCTATTTTTATAGAATGACTTTCCATGACCTTTTTTTTATCTCCATAATTATACAAATCCTTGCAGCTTCAATACCAAGAACCTTGAAAACAACATTGACTTATTTGATCTTTAATTCTTTGGGAATACTTTGCATACTAACAATAAGTTTATCAAACAAGACATTATATAATCAAGTCAAGTACAAAATTAATATTAAAAGTAGCAGTGAGTAGCAAATTCGAAAGTAGGAACTGAAAGCAATGCAAGTAGAGATGGGTTTGCGGGTACTTTACTTAGTATGGCCTTACCCTTCAGAAACAATCAAATGTTAGTGTACTGGATGGAAAACAGAACATGCATAACCTACTGGTGAAACTAGTTTAATAAACCTACTGTTGAATGTTTGATAAACTTATTGTTAGTGTACAGACAGATTCAAAATGCTAATATGAAACAAAAAATTGTCATTGCCTTCATTTAATATCCTTAGACGATAACAATTTGATATTGAATCTTGTCAAGACAAAACGCGATTAAATACAGATAGTATGCAATCTAACCACATGGAGATAACAATGCTACAACAAACTGCTTCACAACAAGAAGAATATACTCAACAAACAAGCAACTGAAAAATAATGCCCTTTTTTAAAAAATAATATGAAGAAGCTGAATAAATAGTTTATATGAAGTGTATTCCGAGCTGTTAAGAGTACCTTTTTATGACTTAGTGAGTTGCACAGACCGGGACAAAGTACTGTGTGGATTAAACTTGCACATACAGGGTAAAAGAAATGAGAAAAAACATAAAGATGAGAACATGAAGCGTACAAGGATTTGAGAAAAACACTTGAAACTTGATTTAAATACTTATTGCAGTGAAGAAGTGCTTATAGATAGTTACTATGAGCATTCCATGGTGCATGAAAGATATTACAGTAAACAATGTGCTAATTAGAAGGACAACATTCATCCTTGGTGGACCTTCATTTTGTTCTAGTGTGCATGTTAGGTACTATAGAAATGAAAGCGGAGCAAGGAAAGCATAAGGTGAATGCTTGGAATTAACTCTGGATCAACTTCTTTTCCATTAAAAAAATACCATGAAAGTTGGTAAAGAGATGTGGACAGTAATGCTAACGTATGTTCATGTGATGATAATTTCGATTTTACTAGCCATATTCAAACCCCCGAAACAACCAACATTTGATCTGGTTCAATTTAAATTGTTTATCAGGATAATTTCCACAAAACACATGATATAAGAGTGCACAAAGTAGACAAAAAGAATCAGCAACGAATTATTAAAAAAACATAGACAAATTCAAATGAGACTAGTTTGATTTCAAAGTGATATGGAGATTCAAAGTGCTAATATGAAACAAAAATTGTCAATATGCAGCAACAATTGTAGGAAAGAGAAATGAGAAAAAACAAATCAGAAACATTCTAATGTAAGTGTAAAGACAGATTCAAAGTGCTAATATGAAACAGAAAGTTGCCAATATGCAGCAACAACAGTTGCAAGAAAGAGAAATGAGAAAAAAAAATTTAGAAACATTCAAATGTTAGTTTACAGACAGATTCAAATGAAAGAACATCACCAAGAAATCAAAATAATTGAGTTGTGGCTTTTTCATATGACTTGCCAAAGAAAAGAATTTAAGAATTTGAGTCATTAATGTAATGTTGCTATTGATGAATTTGATATCAATGTCTATAATCAAACACTGACAAACTAGGTTATCTTGCCCTTGAGCATATTTTCCATTCAAACATATGAATAGATTGAGAGTTAATTGATCAAAGGAAAAATTAACTACTTTACTCATGGCTCACTGGCTTTCTACGAACCCAAGCCTCCTCCTTCACATAGTTAAATTATCATACAATGAGACTATTACAAATTAAAGGCCAAGAATGGAAGGGATTATTGCAATTAATCATCATACAGTGAGGCTACTACCACTTTTATAATCAATCAAGCACATAGGATACATTCTAAATACATCAGAAAAATATAAAGTTAAGAATTTTAATATTAGCACCAGATTTTGCAATACAGTTATTCTTACATTCCCAGATTCTTGTATACAATTTCAAAGCATTCTCCTTCATGAACATTTTCTTGTATTCTCTCCTCCTCTAGTCTCCTCGCAAATCAACAGTAGTAGGTTTAAAAAAACTCAAATCAGAATTTGAAGCAAACTTAAATATGAAATAGAACAGAAAATTAGAGAATCTAGGGGAAAACAAAACGCATGAAAGGGAGAGGGGAAACCTGCTCACTTGATTGAAGCCCGCGGTGACTGCAATTTTGCAACTCTCGTGGCTGAAACCCTCGTCGGTTAACAAGAAAACGAAGATAGTGATGCAAGTTTGCAACCCTTGCGGCCGCTGTAAAGGGAAGAGATGGATTGGTGTGGTTCTATAAAGAGTTGAAGGGAAGAGGCGAACGCTGTGTAAAAACCTACGAAGAAGAGATCTAGGAATCGGGGCGCCGTCGTGTAAGGTTTGAAGGGAAGAGAGGAAAAAATCACTCTTTTGTATTCATGTCTTCTCATAGCGTTTTTTTCCATGACGGGATAGGGTAAAAATAATTCCAACACGCGCTAAGGCTAAGAAAAAAGGGCGGAATTTTTTTTCCAGTTTTTAACAGCGTATTTGATATAATGAAACGCTATAAAAAAAACTCAAACCATGTCATTTATAGCATTTACGATATAAACGCTATTATTTAATGCTATAGAAACCTAGTTTTGTTGTAGTGCCATGTTTAAGGTGCGGAAATATTCAGATAGTCAGTAGTGATCAATTGAAAGGACATCTAATAATGTATGGGATTGATAGAAGTTACCAAAGATGGATATGGCATGGTGAGGCAGATAATATTAGCTTGAATCGTAGAGAGGATGAGGAGGAGGAGGAGGAGGAGGATCATGAGGGTGACAGGTTAGAAGATATGATACATGAGATTGAAGACAATATACATGACTCGGGAAATGAATTTGACCATCTATTTAGTGATGCAAAAGTACCACTTTATCCCGGCTGCTCAAAATTTACTCAATTATCCTTTGTCTTAAAGTTGTATAACCTAAAAGCGGGTAATGGGTGGAGTGATAAAAGTTTTACATCTTTGTTAGAACTTTTAAAAGACGTGCTTCCAAATGATAATGTTCTTCCTTCTCGGACGTATGAGGCAAAAAAAATGTTGTCTTATATGGGAATGAGCTATGAGAAAATACATGCTTGTCCGAATGATTGCATTCTGTATCGGAAAGAGTATGCATCGCTGAGTAATTGTCCTAGTTGTAAAGCACCGCGATACAAGAAAGAAAATGTTCCTTCGAAAGTGCTTTGGTATTTTCCTATAATACCGAGATTGAAACGTATGTTTAGAATCCCAGAAACTGCAAAGAATTTGATGTGGCATGAGACGGACAGGATAAAGGATGGTAAACTTAGGCACCCTGCAGATTCCCCACAATGGCGATATATAGATGCTAAGTATCCAGAATTTGCTAAAGAGGGTAGAAACCTACGTCTTGCAATATCAACCGATGGAATGAGTCCGAATAATACCACTAGCAAAACCTATAGTATGTGGCCTGTTCTCACAGTAATCTATAACTTACCCCCATGTTTGTGCATGAAACGCAAGTATATGATGTTGTCGATGCTAATTTCTGGGCCAAAACAACCCGGTAATGATATAGATGTCTATTTGGCACCTCTAATCGAAGATTTGAAATTATTATGGGAAGAAGGTGTTGAAGCTTTTGACGCACATAAGCAGGAAACATTTAGGTTGCGAGCGGCTTTGTTTTGCACGATAAATGATTTTCCGGCTCTTGGGAATGTTTCTGGATATAGTGTCAAAGGTCATCATGCTTGCCCTGTGTGCGGCATGAACACTTGCTATACTCAGTTGACATGCTCTTCTAAACCAGTGTACTTGGGTGCCCGTACTTTTTTGCCCTTAGACCATAAGTTTCGTAATATGGATACAAAGTTCAATGGAAAAATTGAGAAGGAGGTAGCAAAAGCACCTTTAACTGGTGAGCAGATATATCAAATGGTGAAAGACATCAAAACAACATTCGGAAAGAAGGATGAATTTGGAAGAAAAAGAAAACCTGAAACAATAAATGGTTGGAAGAAAAACTCCATATTTTTCACCCTTCCCTATTGGAGATTTTTATTTGTGAGGCATTGTCTCGATGTTATGCATATTGAGAAGAATGTTTGTGATAGTATCGTTGGCACATTGCTCAATATGCCAGGGAAGACAAAAGATGGCGAAAAGGCTAGAAATGATTTAAAAGATATGGGAATTAGGCCAGAATTGTTACCTCAACCAAGGGGAAACCGCACTTATTTGCCTCCAGCATGTCATACTCTTTCTAAGAAGGAGAAGAAAAAATTTTGTGAGTTTCTAGCTGGAGTTAAGGTTCCGGAAGGATATTCATCTAACATTAAGAGTCTTGTTTCATTGAATGATCTGAAGTTAGTGGGCCTCAAGTCTCATGATTGTCATATTTTAATGCAAGAGTTATTGCCGATAGCATTACGTGCCGTTCTACCACAACATGTTCGTCTTGCAGTAATCAGATTATGCTTCTTTTTTAAAGCTATTTGTAGCAAAGAAATTGCTCCTTCTCATCTAACATCGTTACAAAATAGTATCATTGTAACCTTGTGCGAGCTTGAGATGTTTTTCCCGCCAGCCTTCTTTGATATCATGATACATTTGACTGTTCACCTAGTGAGGGAGATCAGGTTATGTGGGCCAGTATTTCTTAGATGGATGTACCCTTTTGAAAGACATATGAAGGTGTTAAAAGGGTATGTAATGAACAGATATCATCCAGAAGGATCAATTGCTGAAAGATATATAATTGAAGAGGCTATTGAGTTTTGTATTGAATATTTGCCAGATGTTGATGCAATTGGCCTACCTAAACATCGACGATTAAACACAACAGAAGGGGAAGGCATCACAGGCCGTAAAGTGATCACCATGGATCATGATATGCTACTGAAAGTACATCTTTATGTCCTTCATAATGTTGATGATGTTCTTCCATTTGTGGAAGATCACAAAAATGTGTTGAGAAACCTTAATCGTGGTAGAAATGAGCAATGGATTACAAAAGAGCATAATCGAACTTTTGTTAAGTGGTTTGAACAAAAGATATCAGCTGAGCTAGAGCAGAATAGTGGGGTTACTCTTGTATCCGATAAGTTGAAATGGTTATCTTATGGGCCAAGTATGAACGCATACCACTTTTCTTCGTATGCTATCAATGGTTACACGTTTTATACAAAGGATCGCGATGATACTAGTCCAATGCAAAATAGCGGGGTTACTCTTGCATCTGATGCCCTCCATATTTCGAGTTCTACAAATCCAAATCCAGAATATAAAAGAATGCAATATTATGGGGTTATCAATCAGATTTTTGAATTGGAATATACTGCGTTTAAAGTCCCAATTTTTGCTTGTAATTGGGTTAATAGTAACAGTGGAGTGAAGGATGAGGAGTTGGGGTTTACTATGGTAGACCTTAATCGGTTAGGCCATAAAGAAGATCCATTCATATTGGCGTCACAAGCAAATCAGGTGTTCTTTGTCTCAGATCCATCTGACAAGAAATGGTCAATTGTTTTATCATCAAAGAAAAGGTTTTCTAGTGATGACATTCAAAATGATGTAGTCGATGATAACGTTGAAGGAAATATTTGCTCTACGGTTCCAACTATGGATGATGCTAACTTTTGGCAAGAAATTTATGTACGAGAAGATCACCATGAAGGTATATATGTCGAAGAAACAGATTATGTAGCTGTTGCTACCTCTAACAAACGTCGTAAAACCAAACGTAAAAGAAAGAATACATAAGTAAGTAGCAAATTTATTTCATCCTTGATTGTGTGAATATATTTATACTAATTGAAAATAAATGATAAACAAATATGTAGCTACTGCTTTTAAATTAATTGGAACTATTTGCTTAATTTGATATTAATTGATTTGTTACATCTTTAAAAATGCCATTACTATTCTATAAAATTTAATCATTTGTGATGTTTTTTATAGGCAAATGGATTCCTCTGGCGAAGATTCCGAGAGAGAGCAATCAGATGTAGAAGAAGACACTAACAAAATCAAATCATCGCGCTCGCTTGTACCAAGGATTATGCGGCTAAGGGATAAGGGAGAGAAAATGAAGGTCGAAATGGAATGCCAAAGGACAAGTGATAGGGAAAAGTCGTGCTAATTTCAAGAGTTACATTGGGGTGTCTACACGTACTCGAGTGAATATCAATTACTCGAGATGGGATCAAGTGCCGGATCATATCAAAGAAGCTATTTGGATAGATGTATCGGTAATGTTTATAATATTAGCCAAATTTTATCACTTTTAATAAATTATTTTGATACAAGTCTCTATATATAGTTTGACTCTAATTGATGACTTTAAGCTTTCTGACCTAAATTGAGTTATTTTTTTGATAAATTGATGCACACGTACTGTCAGAATCATTTTGGTTGCTAGTTTTCTTACAATATTAGTGATGTCGTGATTTATTTGGTTTTGAGTCGTCAAGAGTTAGATGTTTTTTAGATAACTAGTTGTTTATTTGATGTTTTCTTAATAGTTTTAGATAATTCAACTGCTATTTTTTAGACAGGTTGAGCTAGTTTTTGATGTTGTTAGGCTTTTTTGATATAATTTTCTCATTGTTTTGAGGCTCTTTTGTGACAGCTTGTTGATCTGTTTTTTGAGAGTTTAGTTGTTGTTTTTGAGACTGTTTTAATATACCATTGTTCTATGTATTTTGTAGGGTGTTTTTGATGTTTCTGAACACAAAAAAAAGTGGCTTTTGAGTGAGGCTTCGGAGAGGTTTAGAACTTTTAAATCAAAGTTGACAAGTAGATGCTTGAAAGATAAAAAAGGAAATATTATTCCTAATCCTCCTGCCTATTATCCATTCATTGATGAAGAGATGTGGAAACAATTTATTGCAACTAGGGAAAGTCCCAAGTTTCAGGTATGAATTTGATATTAGTTGTCACCTTTCATTCATGTCTACACATGCAATTCAAATTGTATCGTATTTTAATTGAATAGGAGGAAAGTGAGAAACATCGAGAGATTGTGAAGAAAAATGTTTATAAATACAAAGGATCTCGTAAAGGATATGCTGCTTTGGAAGAAGAAATGGTAAGTAAATATTTTTGTTACAGATTCTATTATTATTATTCAATAATTTAAAATTTGTTGTGCAGATTTTAGAGGCTCAAAACGAGCTAAAAAATTCCGAGGGTCTAGCATCAACTGGCCAAATTAGCATACCACGAGATGTGTTGTGGAAAAGGGCAAGGGTCGGTAAAGATGGTAACATGGATGAATCTGTTAAGCATGTAGTTGATCAAATGGTAAATGTATTGTACTTTAGTTATATTTAACTCATATCTTCAATGTATCGATGTTAAAACTCTTAATTTTGCTGGACTACTAATTTGATTACTAGGAGTTGGTAGCACAATAAGCAGATAAAGGAGAAGTTGTTCTTTCTGGACGACAAGATCTGTTAGCTACAGCTTTGGGAAAGAAAGATCATCCCGGTCGTGTTTTAGCAGCTGGGTCAGGGGTGAATATATCAAAGTTTTTTGGTAAAAATGTTACTCCATCTCCTTCCGAAGATAAAGAAAAGATAAGTAAGATGGAAGTTGAAATACGAGTACTAAAGGAGCAGGTGGCAAAATTGCAAAGTGAAAATCTACAGAAGCGTAAGCGAGAAGTGGAAATTACAAGTGAAAAGAAAAATTGTCATGATACAGATTTCCCTGAGGTAAACTTTAATATTTTAAACTTTTGTTTCACTTTTATTTAGACATTGTTGGTGTTGACGATATCAATGCTCAATAGGGTTGGACTGACTGCCAATTGGCTTCACTAGATCCGGGTCATCCAATAGTTGCCATAGGAAAAGTATTTAAGGGCCCAGATTCGGAAGTGACAATGGTTCATAGTAAACCATTAAAGCATGGACACATGAAGGTTACCGTCACTGATCCTAAGGTGCCTGATGCACCTTTACCAGTAGCTACTGAAGAAGCTTCTATTGTATTTGATGCTTTGGACGGTTTTGTGGAATGGCCAGTTGAACTCATTTATTTGGAAAAGGTAACTATTTGATAAGTTTATTGCTTGATTACTTATTTTTCTCAAGATCTAATGATGATTTGTGTGAAAGGTACTTCCATTGCAAAATGAGAAGAATGGAATGGAGATGAGTGATAACTTTGATAGACTTTCGGAAGCATCAAATACGAGCACAAAAAGTCCACCAATGAAGGTACAAGGGGAGGAGTGGTTGACAATTGATAAATCTGTGAAACTTACCACCTCAACTTTGGGGATGATGTATACAATTGCCAAAATGATGAGATCCACAGTTGTGATTCCAATTTCTAAAGCATTTAAGAATGAGGGCGAATTGCAAGTTACTAAGGAGGATATCTTCAAATTATTGAAGCAGGATGAGATTGGACTAAAACATGTGTGTGTCTATATCGGGTAAGTGATTTTTGCTCATTTAATTTTATATGTATGTATATGTCACGATATGTTATTGTTAACATTTTATTATTAGTGATAAAATTTTGAAATTTATGAAATAGGTATCTGCTAAAGGCTTGTGAAAAGCAAAAAACACTAGATCAATTTGGTTTTCTATGTCCAAACATTGCCGAAGAGCCCACGGAATTGGATGGATCTCAATTTAAAGACATCAACACTGCGCGATCAGTATATATTGCGAATGCTATGGAAAAAGCTCAAACAAATCAATTGTTCTTTGCTCCATATTTAAACAAGTAAGTGTTGATTATAATATTGATATGTTATTCATATTACAATTATTTTGTTAAATTTGGTTTATTTGAGAAATTTAATTATATGAATATTGCCTAGGGGACACTGGATGTTGTGTGTTATAAATCCATTTAAGAATGTAGTCTTCACTCTAAAAGTATTTGTATAAATATGAGTGATTCTATAGATATTAACCTATCAAACAAAAATTTACCATATCAATGGAGGAATCCTCTCTCGACGGCGAAGAAGGAAAAGAAGATAACAAAGTTATTTGCTTATGAGTTATCGAATTAACAACTTACCAAGTAAGTTTCTTGTTTACTTTCAATCTTCTTTATTCAATTTATAAGGTTATTATATATATGCATAAATACAAGCAAAATCTATAACCTAGTTTGCCCATCCTTTATAATGGGATTTTAGATGAGGTTTTGTCATTTAATTTACCGAATAGTATTTTTCTTTTCATGACCAATGATTTAAACTCGGGCTTATGTATTGTCTATGAGATGTTAAATAATAATCAACATTATAACTTTAATGTTTAGGAAATTAATGTTTAGAAAACTGTTTTTATGATTGGAAGAACACCAGATTATGAAGTGCCAAAGGAGGATCAAGAAGAGCTTAAGAAGATGAGCTAGAATGAGCTCTACTCATATATGAATCTCTAAGATATGTTAAGAGTACGTTGGTTATTCTATTGCTAATCTTTTCTTTTCTTTTTATGAGGTCTACTCATATCTAAATCTCTAAAATATGCTCTTAAATGAACCTTTACTGTGAAAAAAAGGAGACGTATGGGAGAATGATGTGAAAATGCCATCCAGATTCCCACAAACAATGACACATCTCCGATATTCCTTTCTGGCACCCAAGCCTTGGCCTTTGAATCGCGCATCCACACCTCAAACCGAGATGCATCAAACTTGATATGACAAGAATTTTCTCCTCCTCCTCTAACGTCCTCATTAGCGTACAAGATCAAAATCTCACCATTAGAAAACATAAGATCCTCAACAAAGATCCGTTGGTCAAGATGTTCAAGTGGACATGCTGCACGAGACCACGCAGAATCCCCGGTTTTTGCATAGATTAATTGATTCTTTTGGTAATTGAGAGATTTGAGGAGGATTATACGATCCGTCTCTCTTGATAATGTCTATAAAAGTCATGAGTATAATATGCTCTTAAAAAATGTGTTGGTGGCATGATGGGAGGATGTATGTCTTAGGCTAAAAAAATGTAATTATTTTTCAAGATATTAAGCTCACGCTACTTAGGATTCAAGATTAACTAGCATAGATAAGTCTTGAGTCACACTACTTAGGATTCAAGTGGAACAATAAAAAGACCCTTTATATTTCACTTATCATTGTTATGAAAAAGGCCCTTTAAATTTCACTTATCAACAGCCCAGGGTGATTCCTTTTCTTTTGTCTATCCAGATGCTCCCTTCCAAGAACCCTAATTTCAGCATCTCCGTTTTGATCAGCAATGGGAGACGCCGGAGCCGGAGGATTGTCGAGAATTGGGTCGGAAGGAGCAGCAACAGGAAGCTTTCCATAATGAATATCACAAAACAGCTTACCAGGCAAAGCACGGCTTTTGCACATCCAATTCCGGCCATCGTTACGGTGGCAACGCCGGTCGTCCCCTTCCTCCGCCATTCAGAAATTGCCGAGTAAAATTTGAGAAAACCAAAGGTTGCTACTGAGCAGCAGTAGTAGTTGCTTTGAGTACAATGTGAATGAGAAATGTAACCGACAGAGACCTTATAAAGGGTTGTATAATCTCGATGGAAACAATTGAAGAAAAAGGCACTTGGAGGAAAGATTGTGGGTTGTGATAAATGTGAAGAGAGAGAGGTTTGTTTTGAAAAAGAAACCCAGTTCGTGCGATGTAAGAAGGCACTTGGAGTATAAGGCACTTGGAGGCGTTGCAAACAAGTAATAAGTAGGAACAGCATTTCTCTGGTACGTGTTTCTACTCCTTTTTCTGCAAAATTTTCTGTTCAATTAAAAAAATTAGTGCTTCTTTGTCTGCAAAATTCCATCTACGTGTTTCTTCTTTGTCTGCGTTATTCTCAGTCGTCTATATTTAAAACAGGATGGCGATGGACGATTTATCACTTTTTTACCTCCCTCGAGAGATCATCATCGCAATTCTTCTCCACCTCTCGTTTGAATCCATTCTAATTTGTAAACTCGTATCAAAAGAAGTGTTAAAAATGATCAAGGATCCGGAATTTTCCAAGATTTACCGTGACAAATCTGTGGCGATTTGTCTGATGGATAGAAGGGTGTGCCACGTCTTCTTTAGTAGCGGCATTAAGCTCAGACGGTATCCTTGCTGCACCGCGGAAAGCTTAATCTTGTTCAAAGTTGGTTGTTACGGTACTACTAAACTGCTTTCAGGATCATCGGTATTATAGTTTGTGTGAAATCGGACACTTGTGTCTTCATTTACCGCAACTTGTTAACCGGAACTTCTTACACTGTCTCATATGCACCCCAACGTTATGATCAAAATCTGGGCTGGCTTTGTTTTGGATTTGGTTATGATCCTTATGATGAAGAGTATAACTCTTGATTGTTTGCCGCTTGAGGTCTGCACATTCGACGAAGTTATGTGAGAGGATTGGTAGGGATGTTGTTGTTCAGAACAACGAAACCAATTTGTTTTGGGTTTATAGCTTCACAAATTATGGATGGAAATCTTTCAATGGTTTTCCTTATGCAGAAGATGAATGGTCAACCGGTCAACGCGGAGCTCACTCGTTTAGCGGTTTCCTACCTTGGGTGCTTTATCCAAGAGATTGGGATGTGGATCCTTGAAAACTCGAAGTTTTCGATTGTCACTTATGATCTGCATACTTGTAAGTTTCTAGAAATGTCTGCGCCAAAGGATTATAATTCTGGTAAAGCAATGGTAAGTGAGGTCGATGGAAGCTTGAATTTTGCGTGTGAGAATGAAGATCTATTTGAGTTGTGGGCTATGAAGGAGTATGGGGTCGAAGAGTTTTGGACAAATTTATTCAAAATTGATCTCTCGAGTGTGAATAGACTCTATATCTTTAATATCTTCGACATAGCATACATGGCGCTATATGAAGGTGAAGATGGTGGAAATGGTGTGATGTTTGTATGTCATATACTGTGGAGTTATACTTCCGAAGACAAGAGATGAACAGTTGGCGGTGCTATTGACTGCAGACAAGTTCGAGGTTGCTTCTTGTATGGAACATTGTGTTAATGTGTTGAATGAGTTGCTCATGTGGCCATGTCACTGCTATCCGGCTTTCTGTATCTCGAAATGTGTGACCGAGTTTCCCCACCCATCGGAAATTCATAAAGAAAGTTTAACGACAAAATTGAAGTAATATATCAAGAATATTAACTTTGAATATCCGGTTGGGATAAAATTTGTCCAATATATGATTAAATAGGATATGATCTTCACAAAATTTCAAATCGGACCGATCCGAATGCAAAGACCTATAAATTGTTGTGTGTTAAGTTTAACCGCGGTTTGGATCTAATTTTTATTCTTTTGGTACGAAGGTTTGGATCTAATTATACAATAAATTTATGTAGTTATACAACTATTACGGTAAAATAACTCTATTAAATGAGTTTTTTTTTTCTGTTCTTCTAAGCCTTTGACATTTGGGTCCATGGTTTTGAGAGTTATACAACTATTCCTAGCATGGTTTCGTTTGTTTACAAGCTTATTGATAAACTACTGCTCTATGCCATCATAAGAACTCATAATTCTCATAATAGGTGTTCCCACTACAAGAAAAAATTGATTTAGTAACACCTTATATTGTAACAAGTAGCCACAATAAATGAGTATATGTGGGTTATTTCAACACTAAAAAGTGTGCAATGTGTGTGTTACTAAATGGGGTGTGACAAATTTTTAGCCACAAGACAAACTGTTACTGCATCCAATAAAAAAAGATATGAGTTTCACCAACTATTTATTGTGTTGGTAACAATGTCCCTATTATCAGCCATGTATAGTGTGAAATTTTCCGACAAAAAAAGGTGTGATTCTTACCAACGAATTTTAGCATGCGAAAAAATATCTTGATTATCAAATATGTGAATTTTTTTAATTAGATATTAATAATTTTTTATTTAAATAAATTAATATCAAATATTTGAAACTTTTTAATTAGATATTAATACTTTTATATCAATAATTTATATATAATTAATTAATTTTAAAATATGAAAGTCACTTTCCAAACAATTAGCGAATAACAGAAAAAAACGACCAAAACAGCACAATAAAAATGAAAAAAAAAAAAAACAATAAACAGTAAATTAATTACAAGTAACTCTTTATATATTTCTCACGTTAACATCAAGAAAAAAAGATAAATCATCCATTTATATTTGATTACAAAATAAAATTGCCAAACTATACATTGAAAATTATAATTTGATATCCAAATTGCATTTGCAGCTACACAAATGTAGCGACTTATGTATAAAAAGAGCACGGAGATGAAAATTCATATCTTTGGAACTTAACGAATTGATTGACTAACACAACTCCACAGTCACTACCACAAATAGGCAACAATAACCGGTGTATCATTGAAGGTGAACTCTCGTGTGCCATCCTTGTCGATAATCTTGACCACGAAGTTTGGAGGCGCAATAACCAGCCTTGATCAGATCTCAATTGTACACTTGTTAACCAAGTCGACAGCCTCTTGACATGCCACTCTGGCAGTGTCTTTCTATCATGGCAGAGATAAAAATCACAATAAACAAAGGTTGCCTTGTCGACCTTGTGAAGGATAGCTATGTAATCAATGAAGTATAATGATGGCTCCATCTCCTTGGCATAGCCGGCCTAAAAGACATCTACACTCTAATGGTTCTGCAAGATGATTTAACACAGTGAAAACATGTCTTCACGCATCTCACGGTTACAGGAAGAGAAATATGATACCAAAAACGAATGAATAAATGCATTGTAAGGAGCTAATAATATGAAAGCACAAAAGCTTCATATAGCCTTGGACAAGTTGCAAGAAAATATGCTTTAAAGCTACTTTGATCTTCCACAACATTTTCCCACAACAATACTTCACAATCTTCACTCAAACTACAAAAATTTGATGTTCTGCCTGAAACTCAGTGATTTTAGGGAGTAATTTTTATTCATATCCACTCCGTAACATTACTTCTTCCAAAAAAAAATCCAACAGTGAATACTAATGCCTAAAAGTTGAAATAGCTCAGCAAAAAAGATCGAGTTTGTACACCTTGCGAAGGGCAACGACGAGCACACCACTGGCGGCGGCGGCGGTGGTGGTAAGGGGGTTCCGTTCCGGAACGGGTAGAGTGCGACGTTCCATAATTATACGATTTTTAGGTAATAGTTATAAATAAGTTAATCCATAGTATAATTATAATTTTTAGTCCTTAATACAAAATACTTAACCCCGTTTTGTTTAGTTATACTCCGAAAACGGAAATAGAATGAAAATGAATATAATTTATACGTATAGCTTGTGTCATGAGTTTTTTTGGCATCATTTCTTAAGGTTTCTTACAAAATTCATTTGTTTCTCTATAGGGTATCAAAACAATTAAATTCTACTACAATTACTTCAAACTACAATTAATGATTCTTAAAATTTTCATGAACAAGGTATACGTATGAACTAGATTCATTTCCTAGGAGTTGACATAAATCCCGGTTAAGCTCGTCTCATCCCGGTCATGTCCTGATCGATCGGCTGGATTTGAAAAAAAATGTGTATCCCGTCCCGCAAAAAATTTGTGAGACGGGACGCGTGGCGGAAACTTCTCATCTCGGTTAATCTCGTCCCGCCCCACATACATATATAAATAATATTTTTATATTTAAAAAATATGATACTACCCTTTGTATTACTACCATTTGAAACTTGTAATATATAAATCGGCCTCATGAACTCCCAAAAGTAAAGTGATTACCTCTTTATACTTGTTTGGTGGTTTCTTAAATTGTGTGTTTCACAAAGGGTAGTAATACTTGTTTGGTGGTTTCCCAAAAGGAAAGTTGTTTGCTCCTCTAAGAATGATGGTGGACTATTACATCCATCAAACAAACTACAAAACGAAACCCCTTTGAAAACACTCTCTTCTCTCTCATCCACTCCGGTGCAAGCATTGCTTGCACCACCCCCGCGCGGCCGCCCGGCTGCCCCCACCCCCAACCTCCTCACTGTTCAAGTTATGGCTGGTTCACGGAAGTCAAGCCGTCGTTCAATCAAGCTATCCGAGTTACATCGCCCTGGCCCTAACCAAAACAAACCACCAAACAAACCCCTAAACTCCCCAAACCCACACTCACCAGACACTCCAGTTGAGGCTTTACCCGACGAACTGATCCGTACCAACAACCGTCGACTCTATCCAAAACCCACGAAACCTATTCCCCTCTCTTCAGACATCATCTTCCCACCTCTTACAAACCAAACACAAAAACAAACCCCTGCCCCCTTGCCATGCGCCAAGATCAGTGTTGTCCACGAGACCCCCCCTCCGAACTCTCAGTTAAGGGATGCAAGCCCTAGTATCACTTCTGTTTCCGGGGGAATGGTCTCGGCTGAACCCAGCGAACTTGTTGACTCGGTGGATGGGTCTGTACCCTTGGCCTCCATCTCAACCTTTCCGCCTACCCCTCCTATTCCCGAGGTGATGAGCACGTCTGCTCCTTCATCTCCCAAACCCAAGCCAACCGACTCCTCGGACCCCCATGCAGCTTTAAAGTCTATCCCTACTTTATCTTTACCCGTGATAGCCGCCTGTTTGGATTCCCATGCAGAAACCCCTGTGTGTGCGACTCCAAAGGTCTCCTTTGTTAATTCCAGTATTAATTACAAAGAAATGCTGATGGGGAATATTGGATCGAACCATGTACCGCTATCATTCACCCCTGGACTCGAATCAGGATTGATTCCATTCACTGATGAAGACATCGATGAAACAACAAGAAAATGGAAGCTCTCGATCGTGGGCTTCCCACTCGGTGGCGCTATTTCTTTCCAACGCATGACCAAGTTTGTCATGGACAACTGGAACACTATCAACAAGCCAAAAATCCTTCGAAACGAGAACGGGATCTTTGTGTTCCACTTTGACAACGAAGAAGATCTCAACACTATACTTGCGGGAAGTCCCTGGGCTACGTATGGTACCACAACCATGATGCTAAAGCGTTGGACAATTGATCTTCCACTCGACTATTCTAGCTTGAGTTCCCTGCCAATATGGGTCACCCTTCATGGACTGGATTACAGGTTCTGGTCCCAGAACATGCTTGCAAAGATTGGCTCCGCCATTGGTAATCCGATCCTTACGGACACGTGCTCTGCGAACCAAGATCGTCTGGGTTTCGCACGTATACTTGTGGAGATTCAGGCCTCTTGCCCACTGCTGAGAGAGGTTACTTTGGCTGGTACGAACGGTACCTCTTTCACTCAGAAAGTTTCTTATGACTAGCTGCCACCTCGATGTTCAACATGCAAGATGTTCGGACATAGCTGCAAGGAACCCAAAGTGAATAAGGAATTCCAAAGGGAAAGTTACGCTGCTCCAATAACAAAAACCCTTAACCCCCCAACAAGAAAAAAAACCCTAAACCCTAACCCTAATTCTCTTCCCATCCTACCAACTCCCCATCACTCACAACGAATTCTCCCAAAGCCGATCGATCACCTGCTGAATCCGACGCCCCCAGAAGCTTTACCTGAGGCAATGAGGCATGCCAGGCCTGTACCTTCTACTAGCCACTCTATCCCTTGTCCTCCTGCTGAGTTGGTGCGCTCACTCCCTGGAGACACCAGAAAAGATCACCCCTATGATCCTGCTGAGAAGAATATCCCTGCTGAAGCCAGCACCTCCTCAAACACAACCTCTCAACCATCTAGCCTCGAAAATGCTCACCCTGATCCTGTCCTAGATGCAAGTGCCTCCAGGGATAAATCCATAAGTCTCCATGATAATTAGAGCCTGCTCTTGGAACATTAGGGGGCTTAACGACCCTGCAAAACAAAAAGCTATTCAATCCCTTACAAAGTTGCAAAACCTTGACCTTCTGGCAATCCTGGAATCTAGACTCAAATCTAGTAATGAGCTGCGTATAGCTAAGTACCTTCTTCCCAACTGGAATCACTTCTCTAATGGATCTATAACCCATAACTGCCGGATATGGGTTTGGTGGAATCCGGCTAAACTTCATATCACCCCCATCCTTAAAACTGATCAAATCATCCATTGTATGATCTCCAACCCTTTACCAAACCCTGATCAATCCGCCCAAGTCGAATTATCCTTTGTTTATGCTCATAACTCTCCTATTGATCGGGTTAATCTTTGGTCCACAATCTCAACGATTAGAATGCTCAATCACTCTATCCCCTGGGCATTAATGGGGGACTTCAATGTCACACTTTCTCCGGATGAAAAAACCACTAATTGCCTACCCACAATATCACAAGCCTCTGAGGAACTCGCTAATTGCTTTGAGCAGAACACCCTTACTGATCATCCTTATTCTGGTTGTAAGTTCACATGGAACAACAAACAGATTGACTCTCGTATTTGGTGCAAACTGGACCGAATCATCACCAATACTTCTTGGCATGCACGCTTTCCCCATTCCAAGGCTCATTTTGATCATGCCCTTGTTTCGGATCACTCTCCTGGCATTCTCATCACTGAGGAGATTAATGCTAATAGGAATGCCCCGTTCAGATTTAACAATGTCTGGATTAGCCATGAATCCTTCCTGGATACGGTTTCTCGCACTTGGGACACTGAGATTGATGGAAACCCTATGTTCAAACTCACAAGGAAGCTGAAATTGCTAAAGCCACTTCTCAAAAGATTCCCAAGTACCAAATTTGAAGAGCTCCACTCCAAGATCCATGATCATCAATGCAAGCTTGCTGAGAAGCAGACAAGGCTCCAAACAGCACCACATAATGTTGAGCTCCAGGAAGAGGAAAGATCCCTTTCAAACGCACTGAAGGAGAGCCTTAACAACCTAAACGTTACTATGGCACAGCTTGCTAAGACAAATTGGATTGCACATGGTGATCAATGTTCCTCAGTCTTCTTTAGAAGTATTAAAACACGTAGAAGCTCCAATAGCATCAAGTCTGTACAACTCTCTGATGGAACCATCACCTATGATCAAGGAGTTATTGATACGGTATTTGTAAACCACTTCAAACTGTCACTCAGTAATGCTAACCCTGTGATCCGGACAACTTTCCCTGATGTTATCCTCCCTTCCCTAACCGCTGGGGAGACTGATACATTGAATCTGAGGGTCACCCCTGACGAGATCAAAAAGGCGCTCTTTAGTATCGGTGACAATAAGGCTCCTGGTCCGGACGGTTACAGCTCCAAATTCTTCAAGTCTGCATGGGATATCATCAATTCGGATGTTACGAACGCTATACTAGACTTCTTTGCCCATGGTAAACTACTGAAGCAAGTGAACCATGCATCCATTTCCCTTATTGCCAAGCATGACCGGCCACTGGTTCCATCAGACTATCGACCTATTTCCTGCTGTAACACGATCTACAAGGTGATATCCAAGATACTCTCTACCAGGGTCAATGCAGTGCTTCCTAGAATCATCAGTTTCAACCAGAGTGCGTTTGTTTCCAAGCGATCGATCAAACACAATGTAATTGTCTGCCAGGAATTGCTCAATAAATACGGAAGGAGGCATCTATCACCAAGAGCGGCCATGAAGGTGGACATATCAAAGGCCTTTGATTCAGTGAGCCATGATTTCATCTTTCAATGTCTACATAAAATGGGCTTCCCGGATCACTTCATTGGGCTGATAAAAGAATGCATCTTAACCACAACTTACTCGGTTAACATTAATGGCTCCTTACGTGGTCATTTTCCTGGTGGACGTGGGTTAAGACAGGGATGCCCACTCTCTCCATCTCTCTTTGTGATTGTGATGGAGTTCCTTACTAAAATGATCCAGTCAAGTACCTCTAACCCGGAGTTCAACTTTCATCCGAAATGTACGTCCCCAGCTATCACCCATCTCATATTTGCTGATGACCTTCTGATGTTGTGTAGAGGTGATCTATGCTCCATTAAAATTCTTAAAGACACTCTTGATGCCTTTGGTGATGTCTCGGGGCTTAGAATCAACACGGTTAAGTCTCAGCTCTTCACTGGTGGTATGAAGGAGGATGAGATTGAGTGTGCTTCCAACATTACGGATATGGCCATTGGTACCCTCCCCTTCTTCTACCTGGGAGTCCCGATTGGTAGCAGCAGGCTATTAATTAATGATTACTCTCCCTTGATCCACAAAGTCACAAAATGCATCCAATCATGGAGTGCGAAGTCTCTTTCTTATGCTGGGAGAGCCCAGCTTGTGAAGTCCATTCTCCTCTCCATCAATTACTACTGGAGTACTATGTTTCTGCTGCCTATCAAAGTAATTAGAATGATCAATAGTCTCATCCGCTCTTACTTCTAGTCTGGCATTGAGAACAGTAAGAGAGCCTTGATCGCCTGGCACACCATTTGCTCTCCTAAAGCTAATGGTGGACTAGGGTTCCCTGACTTGCATACCCGTAACAAGGTTGCCCTATCCCGATTAATCTACGATATTGATAGGGGTGACACCAACATCTGGATCTTGTGGCTTGCAAAACACACTCTCAAAGGGAATGATAGTATATGGAACTACAGGCCTAAACCCCACCATAGTGCATTCTGGAAAAGCTTACTCAACATCCGTAATGACATTCTTGCCTTGGGTGGGAGGGGAAACCTGCTTGCTTGCCCGAATGGATCATTCTCACATAAGCATGTATACGCTTTACTTAAGCCCGCTCCTCCCCCTGGGCCTCCGAACCCTTTCCATGCAATTTGGCTCCGCTCCAATATTCCTAAATGTAGCTATATTGCCTGGATTACTGCCCTCAAAAGACTTCCCACACTGGCTAAGATCAAAACCTGGAATTTGATCGACAATGACATTTGTAAGCTATGCAAGAGCGCATCTGAGAATGATGATCACCTTTGGACTCACTGCAGCTACGGATCCCTGGTCCTTGACATAGTGTCAAGATGGACTAGAACACCCTTCCCAGCACCCTATCTGGCTAACATCTGGAACTGGCTGAGCTCCAGTATCACTAGTAACATGAAGCTGATTGACTGCATAAGAATTGCCTCCATTATCTCCTTCATCTACCACATTTGGACTGCTCGCAATAACTTGATATACAACAAAGAATTCACAAGAGCTATTGTTTGTGCGGCCAACATCATAAAGTCCACCAAGCTCCACATTGAAGCCTCCTGGAAGGATAGATCCTCCAATTCCCTCCTTACTGCTGGACTGCTGAATCTTCGATTTGACTAAGGTTGTTGTTCCCTCACTATGATGTTGCTACTGTCTAGCTGCTCTTGATCTTGTTTTGATGCTTGTAATCCCGAACTAGTGTTCTGATTCCTGCTTGTAAATCCATTCTCAATACAATTAACCTTTCAAAAAAAAAATGATGGTGGACTCATCTTCAAAGAACTTCTTTCCTGGAACAAAGCCTGCCTTGCCAAGCTTATCTTCGACCTGGACCACGACACTCATCCCACCAACCTTTGGGCTGATTGGGTTCACAATAACATCCTCAAAGGGCTCTCTATCTGGTCCACAAGACCCAACTTCAGATTTAGCTACGTTTGGAACATGGTTCTAAAAATTAGAGACGAGATCCTTACCACCGTTAATAGCAGCCAGTTCACCAGCCTCACTGCCAGACCTAATGGTAACTACTCTACCACTGAATCTTACCATTTCTTGTTGAAGGTCCCAGCTACCACCACCCCATAATCTCTCGGGATCATTTGGATTGGAATCAACATTCCTAAGTGTAGCTTCATCTCATGGATTGTTAACCACAAGCGCCTTCCGACTCTCACCAAACTTCATGCTTGGAATATAGCCCAAAATGATACTTGCTTGTTGTGTGGTAACCAGGCCGAAGAGGAAGACCACCTCTTCAACCATTGCAGCTACTCAACCCTCACTCTTAACCTTATTGCTCGTTGGTCTTACACTCCAGCACCATATTCCTACAGTGATTGTATATGAACTTGGCTTAGCTCTCAAAAACCACTACACCCATGCCACCGGCCACTTGTGTCCACAATGCTATTAGAGCCACAAAGAACTTCGCCTCTAGTCATTGGAAAGAAAGATCATAAACATCGCTCATGTGGACCAAGCGTCTTGGCATATCTTTTGTAATCCCTCTCTTATTCCTCCTATGTACTCTACTTTATGGTCTAGTAGACCCATGTAAATTCCGGTTCCAATGATATATATACATTATTTTCAAAAAAAATGTGAATAACAAAAACGCAAAGATTGTGATCCCTGCTTATGGTCTATGTAAAGATATTTGAGTTACGATGAAAATATGGCTATTTCCGAATACATACTCAAGTTGATCCAATTCCATATTGGGAGGATTGGGCTCGTTGTTGTCATGCTAGTTGTCCGAAGAAGCCCAAGAGCCCAATTCTCATACAAGCCTGATGAATAGATAAATCGGGTTGAGTGAAGAGAAAAAGATATGAGCCGGTTCATGTCAGTTTAGTTGAAAACACGTTCCTTAATCGGAGTACAGCGTTTTGGTTAAAACGCAACGCTCTGGCTCGTTGTGATATATATATATATATATATATATATATATATATATATATATATATATATATATATATATATATATATATATATATATATATATGGTTAGTTGCCCTTGAGCTCAAAACCCTAATATCACTTGGCCGCTCCTCACTTCATATTTTCTCATCCCTTCCTTATTTGAGATAACTCCACATTCGAAAGCGAGATCGAGAACTTCAATACGAAGTGTGGATTGGTTTTAACCACATATTGTGAGGATTTGTTGAATTCTTTTTGCTTGATTGGACGAATAATTTGTTGCTTGATTGATTGAGTTGTCACTTTACAAACTTCAAGGCAAGAAAAGCTAGATTAATTGGGGACCAAAATTGACCAGCATCTTCACTCTTCTCTTCCTTTTCTGACTCAACTAAGGAGAAGACCGAGGAGCAAGATTGAAGTTTCAACTCCATCGACGTGGATGGTCGAAGATGAGATCCTCGGAGCTCAGAGCCACCCAAATTCACCTTTCTATCTATAGTTGTGCTCTTACCACCACCGCAATAAGGTAGTGCATGGTCTGAATCTATAACTATCTCATTATCTTTTATAATTGTTTTGATTTGATGTTCTCAAATTATATGTAAATTGTTGAAGCTAAAACACTATTATTGCTATATTTTTAGGTTTTTGTAGATTTGGTATCACAGATCTGGCATAATAATGAATAGAATCAAAGATTATTTGATTCTCAAAGTGAAGGTGTACTGCAACAACTGGATTGTTCAAAAATAGGTAATACACCACTTATTGGCTTGTTTATGCTAATTAAGTAGTTGTTACAAAATAAGTTATAGTGCATTTGAGCTATACTTCATCACCTTCATCAGCCTAGGACATATTCCCCTGTATGGTTTGAAAATCAGTAGGTTGTTTTAGCGTTATGCCAGTTATTTTAACCTATTTTATTAAAAAAATGTTATAAACTAGCTATTAATTGTCGGTTTAGAAATGACATAAAATCTCTACTCGGTCGTATAAAAAACACCATATATAGTACAAAAGTTTAAGAAAAAATACTTTTTAAATGAGTATGTTTTGTTCTGCTAAGGATTTGAAATTTGGATAGACAGAGAGTTATACAAACACTGCTAGCATGATTTGGTTTATTTAAAAGCTTATTGATATATAAGAACTCATAATTCTCAAAGGTGTTCCATACACAAATCTCATTAGAGTACCAATGGTGGGATCACATGTATAATCGTTGTACATGTTGTTTGTATTCGTGGTATTTTAAGGGAACAAAATTGTAAAAATAGTCTTAGATTAAGTTTTGTGAAATGGAATTGAGAGTTAGAAGATCTCTTAATGCCATTTAAGAAGATTTCGATACCTTTTATGTTTTACCATGTGTTGATCCTGAATATTTGTATCCTTTGACTTGGCTTGTGTAGATGACGAATAATAATCAAAATGACAACGAACATCCGGTCTGAAAACGCGTTAAGTTTGGGGAAATGTTTTTGTCAAATGATTATAGTTCTGGTAGTGCAATGGTAAGTGAGTTGGATAGAAACTTGTGTATTTTGTATAAGAAATTTGCACTTCGGTTTGAGTTGTGGGTGATGAAGGAGTATGGGGTTGGAGAGTCTTGGACAAATTTATTCACTTTTGATCCCCTGAGTATTATGAGAAGCTACTTCAGTGTATTTTATGTAGCATACATAGCGCCATATGTATGTGAAGATGGTAGAAAATTTGTAATGTTTGTACGTCACCATGACAAGAAGTTGCATTGGTATGATGCCCAACAACAAACTCAATTATGCTACTTGACGGATGAAGTCAAAAAAAAACTATTGAGGATGTCGAGGAAGCGGAAAGCGCGATCATGGTTTTTACCTTTGATTTTGCCAACAACAAGCTCAATTCTTTTGAGGGACATATATGCAAAGTTTCTATTGGACTTGCTATGTTTGATGTATTGTCGTAGAATTTCTAGGCTCATTGTAATATAATATTATTGTTTTAGTAATTTTGAGTTTAATATTAATCATGTCTTGTATAAAAGCATTTAGTCGTATACTTTATCTCCTACAACCCTAGACTCCTAGTGTGTCTTTTCGATTATCAGTTATCGGATTAACAATTTACTAAGTAAGTTTCTTATTTCCTTATATTCTTCTTGATTTTATAAAATCATCTTTCTATTTGCAATTTATTGGGTTATTATATATGTATAAACATAGGCGGAATGTCTGGCCTGCTAGTTTGTCAACCCCTAAGGATGGGTTATTAGATCAAATTCAATTTGTTAATTTGACGATTTGATCAAAATAAATCTGAAATTATTCAGTGAAATGATGATTCAATCCTACGTTATGTTTTTTGACCTCTAGATAAAAACAAAAAAAAAAAAAACATTTCAAAAAAAATGGATGTCCGTCACGTTCAACCAATATGTAGAATTTCAATTAGTCTAATTAAAATATCATCAAATTGGTGGACATGTTGCTTATGCGACATAAGTAGTATGATTTTCCATTAACACTGAACCAATAGGTAAGCCAACAAAAAAAAGGGTGAATCGTTGGTTTTAGACAATAAGGCTCGATTATAACAAATGTGATATGTGGCTCCAATGTCAATGATCCAAGTGTGAGCATCATTCTTGCAAATGGATGAAGAAATAGGTGATGATTGGTTATGATTCTGTATTAATCCCATAACTTGTTGAAAAACTGAATTGCCAAGAGATGAATCATTGGCATATCCAGAAGAAAATTCAAGGTGACAATTTCCAATAGGAGAATCATGGACATTAGCAGAAATATGTTCAGATTGTTTATATTTTGATATACTATCACTAATTTTCCCTTTAGTACCTTTATATCATTCAGGAATTCGTGTGATTTGGAAACATGCTTCCTTTTGATGGCCTATCTCCTTACAATATGTGCACATCCTGTCTAGTTTTTCTTTTCTATAATCTCTCATGTTACCACCTTCTTGTCGTTATGAAAATGATCGATCGACAGCAAGTGCATCATGGCATGACTCTCGACTATTCAAGCCTTTTGTCTGTTCCAGTTTGGGATACTTTGCACGGCCTGGACTGCCAGTTTTGGTCCCCGCGTATGCTGGTTAAGATTTGTTCAGCCATTGGTCTTCCACTGCTCACCGACTCTTGCTCCGCTAACCATGAGAGGCTAGGTTATGCTAAGATTCTCGTGGAAATTCTCGCATCCAAACATTTGCTCCGGGAACTGACCTTTATTGGACCTGATGGCAAATCAATCTTGTAATAGATTACTTATGAATGGATTCCGGAGTATTCCCAAATTGCCTTGTCTTTGGTCATCGGTGCAAGGTCTTTAAGCTGCCACAAAAACACCAAACCTCCAGGTTTCTCTGAACCCGTCGCATCCCTCCCTCAAACCACCCACCCATCCTCCCCACCCCGGATAATTCTCTTCGTATCCAAGGTACCCTTGATACCTTACCCCCACTCTTACTGATCTCTTCCCCTTCAAATGCCTCTCACACCATCTATCTCAATCTTTCCAACCGGAAACTCTAATCCCTTCCCCAAGTCACCTATCTTCTCCTCCTAAACCTTCCAAAACCACCACCGAAACACCAAATCCAAACCCTTCTTCCCCTCAGGAGTTACCCCCTAGCCCCCCCTGCAACACCCCTCTCAAACCCCTACAGTGCAAGTGTCAAGGATCATTGCTCTCCACCCAAGGTTAAGTCATGAATCTTAACATTTGCGCTTGGAACGTTAATGGTCTAAATCACCCTAACAAACAAAAAGTGGTTCACGATATGGTAAACCTTCACAGCCTTGACATCATCGCTATCATTGAGACTAAGCTAAATGATAGTAATATGAGTAGCCTTTCCCTTCTTATTCCAAGCTGGAACTACACCTCAAACTTCTCCATCGAACACAAATGCGCGCCGTATTTGGGTTTGGTGGAACCCTCATACCCTCCATCTCACACCCATCTTCACCAACGATCAACTCATTAACCGAAAGATATCTCCCCCTAAACCCCCCCCCCCCCCCGCTCTCAAACCACCTTCGCTTGCACTTTTGTGTACGTTCATAACTCCAAGACGACCGTAAGCCTCTCTGGGACAACATTGCCACCATCAAATTCCTAGACCCTAATGACCCTTGGGTTCTTCTTGGGGATTTTAATACCTTCTTAAGCCTTGGCAAAAAGATCTCCGATGGCTCCCTCACCACCTCGCAACCATCTACCGAGCTTTCGGATTGCTTCTCTATCAACTCACTTACGGATCATGATTTCTCTGGTTGTAAATTCACGTGGAACAACAAGTAGATCTCATCTAGGATCTAGTGCAAGCTCGACCGGATTGTTATAAACCCCTCTTGGACCAACTACTTCCCCAACTCCACGGCTCTCTTCGACAACCCTTATATTTCCGATTACTCTCCTTCCCTACTCTCCCTCGATAGTAAACTCATCCCTCTTAAACGCCAGTTTCGCTTTAACAACACCTGGGTTCACATGAGAACTTTATCCTTACCGTCTCCCACTCATGGTCTCTCTCCACCCAAGATGATAGAGACTGCCACATGCTCAATCTGGTCCACAAACTAAAGCGTCTAAAGCCGCCCCTGAAGAAGTTTTCAAGTTTGAAGTTGGAGGACCTTTACTCCTCGATTGAGAGCCTAAAGTCCACCCTTTCCATCACCCAAACAAGCCTCCAAACCGCACCCCACGACCAAAATCTCCTGGTTACTGAACGCAACACTATCATCATGATTAACTCCAAACTTGATATGCTTCGTATTACCCTAGCCCAACTTTCAATGGCCTCTTGGTTCAAACATGGTGATCAATGTAGTGCTTTCTTTTTTAAGAGCATAACTACCATGCGAGCCTCAAATGAAATCAAGATCATCCAAGATCCCTTAGATCTTGCTAATGGACCCACCCACAATCCCGATAACATCTCCTTTATCCTATTGAGTCACTTCACCGATATCAAACCCATCCTCCAGCCACAACCCTCGTAACCTCTTCCCGGATTATCCCCTCCCTTCCATCTCTCCTAAGGATATGCTCTCTCTCTGTAGTGAGATCTCCAACGATGAAATAAAGGGTGCCCTTTTCAACATGGGTGATCAAAAATCCCCTGGGCTTGATGGCTTCAACGGTTTCTTCTTCAAGACCTATTGGCGTATCACTGGAGATGATTTCTCTAAAGCCATTCTTGATTTCTTTGATATGGGAAAATTTATAGACCAGACCAACCACACATCCATCTCTTTGATTGCCAAGAAAGCAAACCATATGCTCCCTTCGGATTTTAGGCCCATCTTTGCGATACTTCCTACAAAGTTGTTGCAAAGATCCTTGCCTCCAGATTAAATGCTATTCTCCCATCCATCATTGGTAACTACCAAGGAGCGTTCATCAAAGGCCGATCTATGAAACACAACATTCTCATTTGCCAAGAGATTTTTAAGAAGTATAATCAATGTCACATCCCTCCTAGACGCGCTCTAAAGGTGGATATATCAAAAGCTTTCGATATAATCGATCGTAGGTTCATTCTGAACTGTCTCAGAAGGATGGGGTTCCTTGAGAATTTTACCCGTCTGACTGAAGTCTGCATCACTAGCCCTACTTACTCGATAAACCTAAATGGGTCTCTAAATGGCTTCTTCTTAGGGTCTCGGGGGCTATGGCAAGGTTGCCCTCTATCCCCCCACTCTTTGTTATTACAATGGAGGTGCTCTTCTCGATGATCTGTATCAACACCACAAATCCTGATTTCAACATCCACCCAAAGTGTGCCTCTCTCCGCCTTGTGTTTTGTTGACGATCTTATGTTGTTTTGCAGGGTTGACATTACCTCCATTAACATCATGAAGGGTACTCTGGACTATTTTGGCCTTTACTCTGGGCTTCACTTGAACCCATCCAAGTCTTCTCTCTATCTCGGTAGGCTGTCTTCTCAGGACTATGATCTCCTATCTTGCTCTACTGGCCTTCCTTTAGGCTCTCTTCCTTTCATCTATCTGGGCATCCCCGTTGGTAGCAAACGCCTCTGCACCATGGAGTATCTTCCCCTCATCACAAAGATCACCAACAAGATTAACTCGTGGAGTGCGAGGAACCTTTCTTATGCCGGAAGAAAGCAGGTTATCTCCTCCATCCTCATGTCCTTGCACTACTATATATTGGTGCTTTGTCCTGCTTATCCCTTCTACTATCATCCTCAATATTTTAAATCTTCTCCACTCTTTCATGTGGTCAGGCAAGGCTTCTAGCTCTCGTGCTTTAGTGGCATGGAAGGTGGTTTGATCGTCCACTACTGATGGTGGTCTTGGTTTTAAAGAGTTGATATCTTGGAATAAGGTGTGTCTCTCAAATCTCGTTTTTGACCTTGATCAAAATATGCGCAACACAAATCTCTGGTCCGAGTGGGTGAATAAGAACATCCTCCAAGGTCAATCCATCTGGACCTATTCGGAAAACTACAAGCACAGCTTTGTTTGGTATATGATTCTCAAGGTTCGGGAGGAGATTGTTGCCTCCGTAAATGGCCCTAGCTTCCCCAGACTCACTGTTGATACCCGTGGAGGCTTCTCCACCACTGCTTCCTACAATCTTATTTGGAAGCCCTCACCCCCTCCACTCCTTACTTGCTTGATATCATATGGAAGGGTATTAACGTGCCAAAGTGTAGCTTGATTTCATGGATCGCTAGCCACCGTCTCCCTACTCTTACCAAGCTCCTTCATTGGAACCTTGTCCAAGATGACACTTGTAAGTTTTGCGCAATCCATCCAGAAGACGATGATCACCTCTTGCACCACTGCAGCTTCTCGACTCTCGAGTTCATCTCCAGATGGTCCAAGACCCCTCCTCATTACCCCTACAGCCAAAACATTTGGACCTGGCTTCGCTCTCTCAAACCTCATAAACATGATCTTATTACCCATGCTTGCATCCCTTCTATTACAAGTTACATCTACTTCGTATGGAAAGCTAGGAATGACCTCTTGTACAACAACAGTTTCACTCATGCCTCCATCTGTGCTCAGAACACCATTAGTACTACCAAGAACTTCGCCTCCATCAACTGGAAAGATCGATCCCCAAACTCGCTCATGTGGGCTAAGATTCTTGGCATTTACTTGGCTTAATTTTCCCCTTTTGTACGTGTTTTAACGCCTGCTTTCTTTGGTCTAGTAGACCCTCTGTGTAAATCCTTCTTATTCTAATACATTAAACTTTAAAAAAAAAATACCTATAAACTATGCCTCAATCACCCTAAAGACGAGCTTCGCCTCTAGACCAACTGCAGCTACACCATTCTTGTGCTAGACATCATCTCTAGATGGACGCATCTCCTTTATCCTCCACCATACAACCATAACCTTTGGAACTAGCTTAGCTCTCAAAAGAAATTCAATTGTAACTTCATAAGCAGCATCCACATCTCCCGTATAACAACATTCATATACTTCACCTGGAAGGTCAGGAAAGGTATGATTTTTAACAACAGCTTCACATTCGCTACAAAGTGTGCCAAGAACACCATCCTCGACATCAAGAACCACTCCTCCCAGCACTGGAAGGAGCGCTCCGCCGACACCTTATTCTGGGCCAAGATGCTTGAGATCCACCTTGACTAACTCCTTCTCCTTGCTTTCCATAGTCTCCTTGCTTGTTTCCCCTTCTTGCTTTTGTAACTTGATCTCCTCATCTTGTAACCCCATCATGTACATTTTCTTTTCTATACACGTAAACTTTCAAAAAAAAATAAATAAATAAACTCATGTAAAAACTTCAAACTAATGCCAATAAACTTGCAAGTTGCAACTCAACTTTCACACAACAGAAGGAAATTATGTCGCCAACTTACCTCTCTTCATTTTCTGAACACAACAGCAAGCTGGAAGAATCATGCCCGACTGTTAGGCAATCTTGCTCTGGAACTAAACATCAAATATAAAATCGATATCAATAGCAAATAAAGTTGATTACTGTTGAGACGAATGATGGACCAGCACCTTTGATGAATCATGCACATAAAAGGGATACAACAGGATGAATCTGTATGGAAGGATGATGCAATTCCATTGTCTCTTTTCAGTTCGTCAGGGTGGCTAGCACGCTGCGCAATTCCTGCTGAGGTTCCCGAACTCCCCCCTGTATAAACAAGCATGCAGTCAAGTAATCAACTATAATATGTGCAACTCAACCGTTAGATGGAGATCCACTGAAATGATGTATGGAACAATGTTTCAGTCTAAGTGCAACATAGGAAAAAGAAAAAAGGTCATAGAAACATCAGGAAATAAACCAATTGATTAAAAATAAGTTCTCATACTCACTTGATCAACGTATCAAATTAAAGTCTAGTACACAGTATCTAATGATGTAAATTTAATATCTCAAACAATATACACCATATTTGAATCAATACACCGTATTAAAATTTAACAAAAATCTAATACCGAACAAGAATATTTAAAAACACTACACAGTATTTTAATACTAAATATAATACCCGAATGAATATACTTCATTAAAACCTATTAAATCAATATTAAACTGAAAGCATAATACCCAAAATAATTTAACGGGATTTATGAGATACTTTCCCAATTATATTACACAAAACACTACCTCATCCTTCATAAATAATCGAAAAAGCTAAATACACGGCCATCGTTTTTCTAACGATAAAATTTTTCGCAATCGGATGACGCTCAACGAGCGCAAGCGCTCTGCGCCAAGGCTTTCCTTTAAAAATCGGCGGCGGCAGCGCCTACTTCGTTTTTTGAGCGCAAGCGCCCGGCGCCAGCTCTGAAACCCTAAAAGAGGTTGAATAATAAGAAGGCACGGTCGCTCGATTTTTTTTTTTTGAAACCGAGGGGGTTTACGTGTTAAGTAGTGGAGAAAGAATTACAAGAGAGGGAGACAGCGAGCGGGGCATTACAAGCAAAACAAAGGACACAAAACAAGAGAGAGGCAGTTCGATACACAAGCAAGTTCAGGAGAGAGAAGCAGTTCAAGAGATCTGGAGGAAGTTCATCCAATTGGAGCTAGTAGGGGAGACCTTGGTCCATTTTGTAGCAGCAATGCTCTTAATGTGGTTCATAATTTTGTGAGCAGTGAAGGTCGGGTTGGGGTTTATGTTGTTGAAAATAAGGTCGTTTCGGCTTTTCCAAACATGATAGATGAATGAGGTGAAGGAGGTTGCATAGATTTGGGTCTTGAAGCACTGTCTTTTGGATGAACGGAGCCATTCGAGCCAGTCAAGGATTGTATGGTGTCTCGGCGTGATAAGTAACCATCTGAGGACGATGTCCAGGGTCGCTTTGGAGGTTGGGCAGTGGAGAAATATATGGTCCTCCGTTTCCTGGTGGAAGTGGCAGATGGGGCACGCCGCAGAGGTGGAGCTCCCCCATAGGAGACGTTTAGTGTTTGTGGGCAGCTTTCCAAGTGCGGCCAGCCAGGTGATGAAGCTGCAACGGGGGGAGTTCAGGCTGCCCTAGATGGAGACATTCCAAGGGAGATGAGAGCCAGGGCTTCGGAGAAGGTTGTAGATAGATTTGCTTTGGTATTTCTGATTAGCGCCCATCATAAGAGTCTTGAGCTGAGAAGGCGTACCAAGAGTTGTGAGCTTGTCCCGCACCATGAGGATAGTATGCCAGGAAGCACTGTGGGAAGGTGAGGCGGAAGCAGTCCAAATGGAAGCATGCTTGAGGGTGTTGGCATTGGTCCACTGGCACCAGAGGTTGGGGCGGCTGTCATTGTACGTGTCCAGTTCGAAGATGATCTTAGCGATGCTTGTGATGTTCCAGGCGTTCATATCCAACAGGCCAAGACCACCCTCGCATAGAGGCTTGCAAACATTGTTCCACGCGGCAGGGCTTTTCTTCGAGCTGGAGGAACCAGACCAAAGTAATGAACGGAGGAGAGACTTGATTGTACCTGCAATAGAGAGAGGGAGGAGAAGGACATTGCACCAATAGTTTTGCATACCGAAGAGAATAGATTTGATTACTTGGAGGCGACCAGCATAGGAGAGCTGAATGGAGTTCCAAGAGGAAATTTTTGATGTGATTTTGTGGATCAGAGGGTAGTAATCCGCCCTTCTAAGCTTGTTGGATCCAAGGGGAAGACCAAGGTAGGTAACCGGAAGCTTTCCAATTGAGAACCCATTGGCATTGGCGATGGAGTTTTGAGCAGTAAGCGGGATGCCCCCAAAGAAGATGGCAGATTTGTCCCAGTTGGTTTCAAGGCCGGAAGTGGAGGAGAAGTTATTGATTCCCTCCTTGAGAATGCTAACCGAGATAGGGTCAGCTCTACAGAAGAGGAGCAGGTCATCGGCAAAGATGAGGTGGGTGGTGCGGGTTTTGTAGCATCTTGGGTGGTAGTTGAAGTCTGGGTTAGAGGTTTTGTTGAGGATGGTACGCGAAAGGTATTCCATGGCAATTGTGAACAGATAGGGGGACAAAGGGCATCCCTGCCTAAGACCTTTGGAGCCTTTGAAGAATCCTTCATAGATACCGTTAACGTTGACAGAGAATGATGCAGTGGTAACACATGCTTCGATCCAGGCAATGAAGGTGTCCTTGAATCCAAGCATACGAAGGGCCTCAATAATGAACTTATGATCAACGTTATCGAAGGCCTTACGAAGGTCGATCTTAATAGTGCACTTGGGAGAGATAGAAGCTCGATTGTAGTGCTTGAGGAGTTCGTGGCTGAGAAGCGAGTTATGTCTAATGGAACGACCTTTGATGAAGGCACCTTGTTGGGTTCCGATGATTTGCGGAAGCACATCCTTGAGTCTGTTTGCAATGATCTTAGCAATCACTTTGTAGATAGTGTTGCAGCATGAAATGGGTCTGAAGTCACTAGCTCTGGTAGGGTTTGGGATCTTTGGTATGAGAGAGATAGTGGTGTGGTTAACTTGTCTAAGCAGACGTTTGTAGGCAAAGAAGTCTTTGACCGCTTTGATGAAGCAAGGGCCGACTATATCCCACGCCATTTTGAAGAAGTGGGCATTGAATCCATCCGGCCCAGGGGCCTTGTTATCCCCAATACTGAAAAGAGCCTCCTTGATTTCAATATCAGTGAGCCGCCCACAGAGATTGAGAGCATTATCATGGTCAAGCAGAGGCCCAGAGTTAATGACAGATTGGTTAATGGTCATGGGCGCCGGGGAGGGGTTGTGAATTTTTTTGAAGTGGGAAATGAGTTCACCCGCAATATCCCGGTGAGCAGTGAGAATAACACCCTGGTCATTAGTAATTGAGCAGATTCTGGCTTTGCTACGGTTTCCTTTGATTTTCCTGAAGAAGTAAGAGTTGCAACTATCTTCGAACTTGATCCATTCAGCTTTTGCAAGCTGAGCGGAAAGAGTCTTCTGGTTAGCGAGGAGTGAGGTGAGTTGATCAATTGCAACATTTTCTTGCTGCTGGAGAGCGAGATCGTTTGGTTGTGTGCGCAAGTCAGTTTGGACCTGGTCGAGGCGTGCTCTAAGGCTTTCAATCTCTAAGCTGAGGTTTTCAAAGGATAAGTTCCGGAATTTCTTGAGCTTGTTCTTCAGGGATTTAAGGTTATGTACGAGGTTGAACATGTGGTGATTAGGGAGGTCATTGCACCAAGAGTTTTTTACAGTGCTGAGGAAGGATTCGTGGAGGCACCAGACATTACTAAAACGGAAGGGTTTGTTAAGGTCAGGTTTCGGTGACGAAGTGTATAGGATGGATGGGGAGTGGTCAGATATGCCAGGATTGGGGAACGTGGCAAGAGTACGGGGAAAAGCAGAATCCCAGTCAGCATTGTAAATAATGCGATCAAGCTTACACCAAGTTCGATTGCCATCTTTCCTTTTATTGTTCCAAGTGAAGAAACATCCAGAGGAGCCGTGATCATACAGAGAAGCCCTGGACATGAACTCGTTTAACTCAGAGGGCACGTGAGAAGGGAATCCCGAGAGCTCATTAAATTTTTCATCGGGATAGCGAACGACGTTGAAGTCACCCATGATGACCCAAGGGGATGGAGTAGGCGGGGAACAAGTAAGGATTGTGTTCCAAAGGGCAACTCTCTGATCCTCAAAGTTGGATGCATAAACAAAAGTTGCATAGAAAGCGGTGTGGTGGTTAACGTTGGTGATGTGTGTATGGATGTGTTGGTCGGAGGAGGATATGGTATTGATGCTAACGGTGGAGGGGTTCCACCAAAGCCAAATGCGGCAGTTGTGGTGATGGATAATGTTGGAAGAGTGGTTCCAATTCGGAATGAGAGAGGAACCAAGGGTAAGGAGACTTGATTGGGAGAGTCGGGTTTCAAGAATGGCAATGAGATCGAGGTTGAAGTTTTTGACAAGAGATCTTATTGAGGCGTGCTTGGGGGCAGATCCCAGGCCACGGATATTCCAGGAAGCAATGGTTATGCTATTCATTGGACAATGATTTGGAGGGAGATTTTGGACACTTGTCCTGGCAAGGGAGAGGGTTTTCGGTGGGATTTTGAATGGAGAGGGTGGTATTAGGGTTTGCAAGAATCTCTCCGAGAGAAGAAGGTTCGGAGAGGAGGGTGATTTTCCCAGATATCAGTGGGTTGGGATTTTTGGCGTGATTGACGGTAGGGCCGCTTGGACTGGGAGCTGTGTTGGTTGGATTTGGATTTGGATTTGGTTCGGCGTGTTGAGTGAGAGCCACGTTAGGTAAGATAGGGCAGATGAAGGGTTGGGAGTTAGGGAGAATTTTTTGGGAAGGTGGGGGGGTGGGAAGCAGTGGTTGGTTGTTTATTGTGGGGTGGCGGTTACGTGAGTGAAATGTGGGCGTGGGTGTGGGCCCAGAAGCATTTATGAAGGCTTCTTTTGTCAGAGCTTCAGGATTGGGTGGGGGGATTTTATTTTGGGGGCACGAGTGACCGAATTGATTACAGCTGGGGCAGTGAACCGGCAGCCAAGGATAGACGAGGACCTGTCGGATGGATTCGCCATTGCTACCCCGGAGCGTGATTTCCCGGCGAAGTTCGTCACCGGCAGAGATCTCCACAAGGATCCTGGCAAAAGAAAGTCGATCCTGGCAAGCTGAGAGGGCATCGGTAAGGATTGGTTTGCCGATAGCGGAGGCAATTCTGCTCAGCATTGTTTCCGACCAGAATCGGACATCAAGGTCGGGGAGATGAATCCAGACCGGGATACTCTCAATACATTTCATATTCAGGATCATGCCTTGAGACCAACGTTTGAGGATGAGGGGGGTGGTGTTGTTGATCATCCAGGGTCCAGAGTTGAGAATGAGGGACAGGTCAGCTTCATTGTGGAACTGGAAGGCAAAAATCCCGTGGTCATTCAGTAGGATCTTAGGGGGCTGGATATTGGTCCAATGTTTGCAAATAAAACGTTCCATGGCTTTAAACGGCATCTTGCATCCAAGAGGAGAGCCAACCAGAGAGAGATTCCAGACGTCAACCAAACCAGAGATGTCGAGGTCGGAGAACGGGACTTCGCCATTTGTTAGGCCAGGCATGAATTGGAGTGGAATAGTGTTGGCGGAGGGGGTTCTCGAGTTAAGGATGTCCTTATAGGTGGTGGACGGAGGAGGAGGATGGAGCACTTTTTCCCCCAGGGGTTGGCAGTAAGGAGGGACGATTCTCCGCGACATCATCAATGCAGGGAGTAGCACCAGGAGGCGTTTCAGAAGGGAGAACGGATAAGGATTCTCCGGTGACAGCAGCATGGTCAGGGGGCATGTCAATGCTGGAAGGAGGAGGGGAGGGAATAGCTCTGAATAGGCGGGCATTGTTTGAGGCTATGGGGCTGTCGGGGTTAGGTAGGGAAGGCGTTTGGCTGGGTGGTTTGGTGAGGTCTGAGATTTTGAGGGACTTCAGGGTTTTGGTGTTGGTAGGTTGGTTTGTTTTGGATTTTGTGGCGGCATTGGGGGTGCGGCTTGACGGAGTAGAGGCTGGGGTTTTGGAAGGTCTTCCCATTGGAGCAGCAGCGGCAAAGGGATGGAACTAGGCAGCGGCGCGTGAGGCGCGTTCTTTCTGCATTTTGAAAGTCATAACATCGGTCGCTCGATTCATCTTCTCATTGTCGCTCTCCACCCCGGCGACCTGCTCCATCATTCTCTAGAATCCTGAAATCGCAACTCTCAGGCGATCTACTCCCCTCCTTCGGTCCGTGTGACGCTACCCTCCGGCGACTTTGCTCCCCTCCTTGGTGACGCTACTCCCCTCATTCGCTACTCCTTCGGTCCCTTGGTGATTTACAGGTTTGTTTTTAGTCAATTGATTACCTCTTTTGCATCTGATAATTTTTCTGGTTTATTCATGGTTTTTTGCTACAGGCTTGTTCTTAGTCAATTGATTACCTCTTCCACATCTGATAATTTATTGGTTTGTTTATGGTTCTTTGCATCTGATTTTATAGGTTTGTTTTTAGTCAATTGATTACCTCTTTTCCATCTATAATTTTTCTGGCTTATTCATGGTTCTTTGCATCTGATTTATAGGCTTGTTCTTAGTCAATTGATTACCTCTTCTACATCTGATAATTTATTGGTTTATTCATGGTTCTTTGCATCTGATTTTACAGGTTTGTTCTTAGTCAATTGATTACCTCTTCTGCATCTAATAATTTGCTAGTTTAGTGCAAGTTTTGGTAGCGAGAATTGTGATACTTGTATCTGCACTGGGAGAATGTTCACTAACATCCTTGTATAGGGTTTTTCCCCCTCATTTCATTCTAATCTAAACTAACTGTAAATTATGAATCATTATGTACTTTTTCGGCTTTTGTCCACATATTTGCTTCCAATTTACATATGACTATTTATACTGAAGATGTATTTAAGCCCTTCTAGTTTCCTTATTTCATAGAATACAACAAATTAATGGTAATCCTAAAGAAATTTGCTGGATTGAAGTGTTGTTCCCCAAAATCAAGTGCATTTGTAAGATGAAGTTTCATAATGATTTACCACCTCTCCCCTTGATAATTGATTGACAGTCATAATCGTGTTGCCTCATGTTAGTCCACATAAGGCATTCATTTTGCTACCACCTTTTAGTAGCTAACGAAAGATAATTAGTGGTTTAGTTGTATTGGTTAATTAGTAGGTTACTAGTATTCAACCTAGGTAAACAATCATAATTTATAGTGGGTTAAATGAATCATAGCTGGTGTCTTTTACTTCAATATGTCCAGAAGCGTGAAACTACTGTTTTTTGGTATCTATTGGTAATGTATATGTCACCTAGTGGTTTAACAGTAAGGCTCAGTGTTAGTTTTCGGTATCTGTTGGTGATGTATATGTCACCTAGTGGTTTAACAGTAAGACTCAGTATTTGATGACCTCAGCTTTTGATTTCTCTTGGTAATTTAATTTATTTTTTTTTTTCAAAAAAAAATTATTGGGCGCCAGCGCCTTGTGCCGGCGCCCAGAATAGTTTTAAAAAATTGGAAAAAAAAAAAGACAATGCGTTGGCGCTCGAACTTGGACGCCGGCGTCAACTAACGGCGCCCCTGTTGAGCGCCAACGCTTAGCGTTTAAATTCCTTAACAAGTAAATTTAAGGTTGTGTATTTAACACGCCCCTAATAATTTTGGCGGAAAGTCCAAACTTTTATTCATTTTACTAAAAGTGGAGATTGGGATAGAGAAGCCACGTATATACACAAGTAAACCCTAACTTAAGTAATAACTAAATGACAAATTTAGCCCTGTAACCCTAGCCGTAACATTACATAACCCAATCCACTCTCCTCGTTCCCCCAATCTTTAAGCTCATTCTCATCCTCTCTTTCTTTAGCCGACTCTTCAAGCTTTCGTAAAAGTCCCCTTTAAGTCCGCTCGTCTCCATCTAGATCTGCTGCACTTTTAGTCCGCTCGTCTCCGCCTCCAAGTAGTGCAAAAATGGTGAGTTTTCTATTTCTCTTACTTCGGAATTCTATTTCTCTTACTTCCATCTATATCTGCTGCTCTTTCATTTACTCTGCACTTTCAGTCCGCTCGTTCTCTCCTTCTTTTGATTTGCTGATGTCCATCTTTTTACTTCTCGTCGCGGTCTTATACTCTCTTTCGATTTGCTTTCCTTTCTACTATTTTTGATGAATTTGATTATGGTTTGGTTCAAGAGGTAAATATATTAAATTCGATCTATTTTTTAGTGGTTGGGTTTGTTTGAATTCAAGTAGGTTTTGGATGCTGAATGGTATGTTTATATGTTCTACTAATTTCAAATTAGTGTATGAGTTATGTTGTGTTTGCTGAATTCAAATTATTGCTTGGGTCTTGTTAGTTCCTTTTGTTTTGATTTTGTGAACACTAATAATTTCATCTATTAATTTTGAGGTAACTTTTTCTAGGATTAACAGTAGACTTGATTTAGCTGAAGAGATTAACATACCTCTATATATATATATATATATAGTCTTCAACTTCAGTTTATCGTAAGAACTTTGCATACAATTAGTATCTTGCTCATCTAAGAGAATGCTTATTAATGAAAATAAATTGGAGGGACAATTTCATTTAGAATCCGTGAAAAGCACTTTGTTATAGATAAAATGCAAAAGTTTTATATTTTACATTTATAAAATATTTTTTCTCCCTTATAATTCGTTCCCTATCGGAAATATCCTTTTCACTCACACAGGATTTATATAAGTATGTGTGGTTCATTTTTTTTTATAGACATTCAAATATATATTAAACACAACTTGTCATATCCATGCAGAAAATCTACGAGGGTGCTAAAGAAGAAGAAGCAAAAGATGACAACAAAATTCTTCGAATAGCAATTATCGAATTAACAATTTACCAAGTAATGTTCTTATTTCCTTTCAATCTTTTTTATATGCATACTTTATTACGTTATTACATATGTATAAACTTGGTTGGAAGGTCTAATCTAGTTATGTTTTATCTCTTAATTCGACATCAAAACAAATATGAAATTGAAGTATGAAATTGAAGTGTTGATTTGTTCTAGTTATGTTTTCTGGCCTCTAGATCAAAAACAAAATGTATCGGATATTCATCATGAATCACACATATATGTACAAAACTTTTGAGCCGATCATTTGTATGATTGTCGGAAATGAACTATTATGGCTAATACTAATTGTTACGGGATCTATTTTCATAAAGAATAGTATTTTTTTTTTCACAATACTATTACAATAATAGAAAACAATCTTTTTAGATAAAGATCGAAAAGGTAATGGGACAGAGTATAAATTTTAGTTAATAAGGGAGTAAACATCAAAGCTATTGTTTAGTAATATTGGATACATTAGTAATATGTTATTTCGTTCAATGGTAAGTCGATCTATTTCGTTCAATCGTAAGTCGATCTTTGAAACAAGGATAGTTTCGTCAAATAGGAATTTATCATTCACGGAACTAAACTATTTGGATTATAACAATAGAGTTTAATTACAAGAAATGACATTAATTAATTTAAGAGACTATATGGCGACAACGTAGGGTTACTTATTGTTTCGATTGTGTTAATTCGTATATACGGTCTCTTAATCTCAGTGTTTTGCTTTGAATTACAAACCTAGTGAAATAATGTTTTGGGCATTTATTTTTGGATTGACGATTGTAGACAAAAATAAAAATGGATGCGGTTTTAATTGTTTCTTCATATTAATATGATATTATTTTCTCTCTTACTATTATTTTCCACATCAGGAGGATACCGTGTTCGCTCTCAAATAAGCTTTAATGAGTTGGTGGATAAAATTTATTCAATCACTGAATGGGACATAGATAGTGCCGATGTGAAGATTATTGGCGGGCTATGTATGCATTCTAGTCCAGCACGTTTCGTTGGAACTTCAATTTTCAATGATGAAGCATTATCGGGATTACTTGATTCGTTTCAAGATGGAAAAGTACATCACATCGAGCACTACCTGAGATGTGCAAGGATTGAAAATAAGACTAGTGAAAAGTCAGTTGTACAATACACTCTGTCTTCAAATACTTGTTGCTCCTTACCACCAGATGAAGTTGTTTTAAACCCTGTAAGAGAGATACATAATCAGAAGGGCTTAATTACTAAACGCTACATGAGCCCCATCCAAAATGTTTTTCCTCACGGGTTTGTTGCAACCTTGAGGAAAATGAATCCATTTGATATATGCCAAACAGGCACTAAATTTCATAAAGACTAATTGTCATCTTCATCATAAAAGAGACTTTAGATTTGTGCTTCATGCATTAAGCATATAAATCTGGACGTGGTTTTAATTGTTTTTTCACTTTTAATATGACATTATTTGTTCTCACACTATTATATATCACATCGGAAGGATATCGTGTTCACTCGTATCAATGGAAAATATATCTCGTGATGGCAAAGAAAAAGCATAACAAGACAGTTTATCCAAGTTTCTAGTTTACTTTCAATCTTCTTTATTTGTAACAGCATTTTTATAGTTGCAATTTATTAGGTTATTTTCTATTCTTTCAAAAGCTAAACGAATTTTAGTTAAAAGAACAAAAATATCAAGGCATTCATCCGCAAATGTCGAATTTCAAGATTATTTAACAACTTGGTTCAGTTTTTATAGTGAAACTTTTGAAATTTTGGATTGGTGGAAGAAGTTAGCCCCGAAGTATCCAACATTGACCAAGATTGTGCAACAATTCATGGTCGTGCCCGCATCAACGGTGGTCGTGGAGCAAACTTTTAGTCAAGGGGAAATATGCTAAGTTACAAGAGAAGTCAAATGAAGCCTGAGAAATTGGAGGCACAAGTATGCATTCAAGATTGGATAAGGGTGGAGAAGCGGAAACAACGGAATGCCCCGGTTTATGACTCAAGATCGGATTCCAACTCCGATGATCCGGGCACCACTTCCGATTCCGAGGTGGAAAGTTAAGGGGTTAACGAAAATAACTCGGAAGTCCGAAAAAAGGTAAGCAAAGGTTAGAGAACTATGTAGGCTTTGATTCCTCTTAAATCCCGAGAGGATACGTAAGCAACCGGAAAACCGGTTCAAGCCCTTTCCTTTTTTAATTCAATTACTAATTTAATTTTAAAAAAAGCGAGAGCAAACTCGGGTTTTTTTAATAAATGAAATTACTAACTAAAAAAACCGATTTACTCTCGTTTTTTTAGTTAGTAATTTTATTTATTTAAAAAAAACTGAGTTTGCTCTAAGTTTTTTTTAATTGAATTACTAATGTACAAAAATTATTACTAATACAAACTCGGTTTTATTTTAATTAAATTACTAATGCAAAACCGATGCAAACCCGATACAAACTCGGTAAAAATTTAAGATAAAAAAACAAGTTATACAAATATAAACTTTTTTATTTTAATTTTTTTAATTTAAAAAAAACATGTGCCAAACCGCCAAACCGGCAGTTTAGAGCCAGTTCGGCTTCCAGGCATGATCAACACCAAAATGATATGTTAATCCCGATAAATTATCTAAATAGTATTATGATTTTGTTTGGGTTTATTATAAGGTATATACCAAAAAAAGAATCTTTTTACTTGATTTGGTTGTTGTATGGTATGCTTAAATTCAACTAGGTTTGAATTCAATTAGGTTTTGTTTGAATTAGTGTCGAATAGTATGTTTATAAGCTCTACTGATTTGGTTGCTCTACAAATAATGCTCATACATGAAATGCTTCTTTTTTTTCGAATTTGATGAACTCCCCACCCCTCTTTGTTATTACCATGGAAGCGCTCTCAGCCATGATTAACACCAAAACCTCAAACTCCGATTTCAATCATCACCCCAAGTGCCATAGCCCCAAGTTTATCCACCTTTGTTTTACTGACGATATGCTTCTTTTTTGCATGGCTGATCAAATCTTTATTTACATGCTGATGAACACGCTGTCTGAATTGGTACTTACTCCGGCCTCAAGATCAACATTGAGAAATCTTCTATCTTCCTTGGAGATCTTCACCCTACCTCACTTGATCATATCACTCTCAACTGCCACCCCATTGGCTCCCTACCTTACCACTATTTAGGCGTTCCAATTGGTAGCAAGCGTCTCAACATCACCGATTACAATCCTCTCATCAACAAGATTGTCTCGAGAATCAACTCTTGGAGTGCTAAAAACCTGTCCTACGCCGGCCGCAAACAAATCACTGCATCCATCCTCATGGACATCATTCAGTTCTGGTGCAATGTTCTCCCTATCCCCTCCTCGGTCGTTCAACAAACCCACAGCCTTCTCAGATCGTTCCTCTGGTCATGCTCTTGCACCAGTTGTCGTGCCCTCATCGCTTGGGATACTATATGCTCCCCCACTTCTTCTGGCGGGCTTGGTTTCAAGGAGTTACTCTCCTGGAACCAAGCATGCCTTGCAAAGCTTGTTCTTGAACTAGACAACAACCTTCCTAGCCTTTGGAGTTCCTGGGTCATTCGTCACGTCCTCAAGCACCATTCCATCTGGATCATCACCCAAAAATCCTCACTTAGCTTCGCCTAGAATCAACTAATTAAGATTCGCGGCAAGATATTTTCCTCTAGCCATGGCTCTCCAGCCCTCACCACTTCTTCTGGCTCCTTTTCCAACTCAATAGCCTACCACCTCTTCAAAAACAACAACCCTACCCTTGCCTCCAACAAATTCAAGAAAACCTGGCTTAACACTAACATCCCCAAGTGTCGATTCATCGCTTGGATCGCATGCCACCAAAAGCTTCCGACGCTCTCAAAACTTCGCCTTTGGAACCTTGTCTCTGATGACACCTGTCAGCTTTGTGGCTCCTTCACTTGCACCCGTGTCTCCTCTATCATAACCTACATTTACTTCACATGGAAGGCTAGAAACAATCTCATCTACAGCAACTCTCACACCTCTACAATAACCTGCGCTCATGAGGTCATCCTCGCCACGAAGAATTTCATCTCCTTCAAATGAAAATATCGCTCTCTTAATTCTATTACTTGGGCTTTTTTGCTCGATATTCACCTTATGTAATATTTTCCCTTCTTCTTTGTAACCCCCTCTAGTCTAAGAGACTACCTGCACATCTTTTCTCTTCAATATACGAAAATTTATTAACAAAAAAGAAAAAAAATTTGAAAATATTGACGGAATTAAAGGTAGGTAGTTTTACTCATCTATTATACATACTAAAACAGAGCACAAGTTGATGACGTGGCGCGTTGTGGGTACAGTATTTTTTAACTGGAGCTCCCACAATTAAAACCAATAAATCTTTATTTTTAAGCCAAAAAATATTTTATTATTAAATTAACAATTTTATAGGAATCAACTCACGTTAATTCGAACGACTCTATTTTGTGTTACAATTTTTTTATAATAAAAATTAAGCCAAAAAATATTTTATTATTAAATTAACAATTTTATAGGAACCAAATCACTTTTATTGGAATCTATTATACATACTAAAACAGAGCACAAGTTAATGACGTGGCGCGTTGTGGATGCAGTATTTTTGAAATGGATCTCCCACAATTAAAACCAATAAATCTTTATTTTTAAGCCAAAAAACTTTTATTATTAAATTAACAATTTTATAGGAACCAACTCACGTTAGTTCGAACGCTTTATTTTGTGTGACAATTTTTTTATAATAAAAATTAAGCTAAAAAATCTTTTATTATTAAATTAACAATTTTATAGGAACCAAATCACTTTTATTCGAATCTATTATCTATCTATATACTAAAGCAACCCATGAACTTCCACTTGACACAGTTTCGTGCAGCCACCTCATTAAATTTACACGTGTTAATTTTTTGTTAATTCAGGTCTCTAATGTTAAACCAAATTATTTTAAGTATTTCATTTATGAATTTATTTTAAATATTTTACTAACTAATTTTGTAATAGTCTCTCATATTATTAATGCCTTTAATTATTTATAATTTAATAATCAAAATAGTTAAGATTTGCAATCTAATTTAAAGATAATAAAATTTTGACAACTTATATTTTTTTATTTTTAATTGAACTTTATACTTTCTTAAACTTAAACAATTTAATTTTAAATTTAATTTACTCATATTTTTAATTGAACTTATAAACTTTATTTTTTTTATTAAACTTTAAAAGATCCTAATATTTTTTATATTTTTAAATTTCAATTGAACTTTATTTATTTCTAAACTTATAAACATTATTTTTTTCTAAAATATTTTTTTTAAACGATTAACAAAAATATTTCTTCATAGTTTTAAAATAAATAAAGTTTTAGAATTAAAAGAATTCGTTTTTTTTCATTTACAAAAAACAATTTTAATATTTTTTTGCAAACAAAATCACATATTTTAAAATAATTTGTATAAAAACTCATAAATTTCATATTAAAATATATGGAAAAAAAATTGAAAAAATTTTTGCAAAAAGTAAACTTCAATTTGTTTTAAATAAAATATCAGCTTTTTAAGAATAAATAAAATATTTTAAAAAAAGTTTTTGGCGCTTACATAAAAGTATTTTAAAAAAACAGAATAAAATCTCTTGAAAAAAAAAATCAAGAAAGTTAAATAAAAAAACATTAAAAATATTTTACTTAATTTTTAAGTTTTAACATATTAATTTATTTATAAAAAAAAGAATCCACTTTAAATATTTAATTTACGAATTTATTTTAAATATTTTATTAACTAATATTTTTATTAGTCCCTTATATTATTATTTAACCTTTAGTTATTTGTAATTTAAAAATCAAAATAGTTAAAATTTGCAATCTAATTTTAAAGATCTTAATATTTTGTCAACATTTATATTTTTAAACAATTTTAAAATGTTGTATTTATTTATACGGTACTATTTACATAGAAGTAGAAGGTAAGCGAGCAACAAGTTGCGCCGCTACCCTTTTTGGATGGCAAAACCTAACCTTTTAAAAACAACATCTACAAATCTAGAGGACATAATATTACTATGCATAACTCTTTGCACCCTCTTGAGAATATCAACAGCATCGGGTGCAAAAAATCCAAACGTGTCAAAAGCAAATGGAAGAAAAACGTGTTGGTTTTCAACACATGCCCTTCCATGCTTGACCACCTTAGCTGATGCCGCTCTACAAGCTGTATGACCCACAACAAAAGGTCTGTTCCCTAATCCCACAAGCGGTGAGACCCCCGTCAAATCAATACATGCATGCTTCCCTCCACTCCAACCAAACACCAAAACATCTGCCGGCCGCAATGTCGACCTTCCATCCCGCGGATCAGTCAAGAAGTTCACAAGTGCTTCTTTCTTTACAGAAATTCCGGCCCGTCTAAAGGTATCACAAAGAACATCATGAACTAGATCATGCCTATACTTGAAGCCAGAAAGTTCCTTACAATGTACAGCATGCTCCCCAAAAGCATCCAACACCCTCCGACAATTTCTTTACAGAAATTTTTTTTTAAACAATTTAAAAAAAACACTGAAAATTTCGTTAAAACAACTTTTTAATTAGAAAATCATGAGGTTGATCAATATCTGGCTGTTAAACAATTAATTTGATAATCAATATTTTTTTAAATGATTTTTTAACATATTTTTAAGCTAATCATTTTTTAATGAACTACCCATGAATTGATAATTGACTTAATTTCGTGCAGTCACCTCATCAATTTTGGCAATGTCGTCTATTCGTTAACCTAAATCACGTATTCTAAATTTAATTTAATAAAGCTGAATTTTTTCTAGGATTGATACTAACTTTGACATTCGAGTATCTCAAAGGATATTGCCCCGGGATCCTCTTTCCCGGTTGTTATTGCAAGATTTGAATTCTTTCTTGATTTTCATTCATAATGTGAAAAATACAATCTTACAACAAGTATCACATAACAATTAAGACAATTCTGAACATAATAAATTAATAAATCATTTTTGACACACAATTATCGTCTAACCCGTGCAGGGCACGGGTATTAAAACTAGTTTTACTCAAAAGTGGAGATTGGGAAAGAGCAGCCAGTTATATACACAAAAGTAAACCCTAATTTAAGTAATCATTGAATGACGAATATAACCCTATAACCCTAGCTGTAACATGCATATAAAAGTACATAACTCAACCCTCTCTCCTCAATCATTCACCAATCTTTCTTCAGCCTACTCATTCACCAATCTTCGATCGACTCTTACTTCAGCCGACTCTTCATTCTCTCTTTCTTCGATCGACTCTTCAATCTCCCTCATATTCTCTTCTCATCTCCTTCATTTCCAGCATCTCCATCTAAATCTGCTGCACTTTTAGTCCGCTCGTCCCCGCCTCCAAGTAGTGCAAAAATGGTGAGTTGTCGGTTTCTCTTACTTCGGGTTTCTATTGCTACGGTTTTCATTTACTCTGCTGAATTTGGGATTTTGAGTAGTATCTTTCTTTTGATTTGTTGATGTCCATCTTTTTACTTCACGTTCCGATCTTATACGCTCTTTCAATTTGCTTTCCTTTCTACTAATTTTTTAATTCCATCTAATTTTTAGTGGTTGGGTTTGTTTGAATTCAATTATGTTTATATGCTCTACTGGTTTCAAATTAGTGTTTAATGTCACTGTCCATCTTTTTACTGTCCATCTTTTTACTTGATTTGGTTGCTGTATGGTATGTTTAAATTCAACTAGGTTTGAATTCAACTAGGTTTTGTTTGAATTAGTGCTGAATTGTATGTTTATAAGCTCTACTAATTTGGTTGCTCTACAAATAGTGCTCATACTTATAAAGGCTGAATGGTATGTTTGAATTCAATTAGATTTTGTTTGAATTCATCTAGGTTTTGATTGCTGAATAGTAATTGATTTGGGTGAATACCTAATTGTTGTCATTGTCCATCTTTTTACTTCTTGTTCCGATCTTATACTCTCTTTCAATTTGCTTTCCTTTCTACTATTTTTGGTGAATTTGATGATGGATTGATAGAATAGGTAAATATATTGAATTCGATCTATTTTTTAGTGGTTGGTTTTGTTTGAATTCAAGTAGGTTTTGGTTGCTGAGTGGTATGTTTATATGCTCTGCTGATTTCAAATTAGTGTATGAGTTATGTTTTGTTTGCTGAATTCAAATTAGTGCTTGCGCTTTCCTTAGTTCCTTTTGTGAACAGTAATAATTATCTATTTATTTTGCAATAACTTTTTGTATAATTAGTAGTATACTTGATTTAGCTAAATAAATTAACATACCAATATATAGTCTGCAACTTCATCTTCCTGTTCAAATTTATCCCTACATCTAAACCCGATTTCTATAAATTTAAAGTCGTGATTTGTCATTTTCTCGCTCATTTGAATTGCCGTGGTTTAGTTCTAAAATTCTGATTTGTATGTTGCCATCTAAAAGAATGCTTATTTCTGAAAATAAATAGGATGGACAATTTAATTTATAATATGTGAAAAGAACTTTGTTAGGGATAAATTGCATAATTTTTATATTTTATATTAATAAAATATTATTTTCTCTCTTACGATGCTTTTCCATATCGGAGATATTTTGTAGCTTGCAAAGTATTTGTATATGTGTGGTTCATGTTAATACAACTTACCATATCCATGCAGGAAATCTCTGATGGTGCCGAAAAAGAAGCAAAAGATGACAACAACGTTCTTTGATTAGCAATTATCGAATTAACAATTTACCAAGTAACATTATTGTTTACTTTTCAATCTTTTTTACTTTATAAAATTACATTTATATAAGCAATTAATTACGTTATTGCATATGTATAAACTTGGGTAAAAGGCATGACCTATGTAGTTGTGTTGTTGCTGTTTTCAAGTTCGACGTTTTGATGTTGATTGTTTAAATTTTGCCTTTTTTTTTTCCAGGAACAATTCGATCCAATAATTCTCCTGACTCAAATCAAGATATCATACCACACATGGTTTATGGGTAAGCTTCATATTACTACATTACGCGGTGACTTGTTGTAAACCTATTATCTGGCTTCTAAGATCAACGCCATCCTTTCTTACAGGAGGAATTTGAAGGATGAGGAACTTGGAAGGACGTACTGTGCAGTCCTGACCGTCGAGTAAGTATTTTTTTTCCCCTTCATGCTTCCACTTTGGCGTTAATCTGATTATTATTTCTGTAACTATTATTCCCCGATCATGCAGCTCAAGAGTTGTTTCAGTTGGAGTTTTTGTATCCTTGGGAAGGAAATTGCAGAACTTCTTTTAGTGGCAACATCTTCGGTGGGAAAAGCTGGTAATCTTATTCTTCCTTGAGTACATCTTCCCTAGTAAATTAACAATCCCTAGATTTCAAAAAAAAATGGCATTTTAGCTTTTGATTTAGCTTAAAAACATTTGTCAAATTTATAATTTTTACTATATACTTTTCGCAATAACCCTTGTACAATTTTTAGAGAACGTAAAACAGTTAAGTAATTATTAGAATGTATATTTTTAGCCTCCTTAAAAAATATGGAAAGGGAGTATACTATTTTATTCTGATTTTCTTATTTTCATTTTAATCTCCTACAGGGTTATTTCCATGTTCTTTACTCATGTATTGAGAAATTGCTTGGAGAGCTTGATGCTAATTATCATTGGCTGCCTGATTTTGTTGAAGCGAAACCGTTTTGGACCAACAAATTTGGATTCTTTGGTTTCCCAAAACAAGAGGTAATGCATGTTATTTCTGTTTGAATTAGGGTCTCCTTGGATATCATGCTAACAAAGTTATGCAGGGCTTTAAAGTTAAATTATGCGGTATAAATAGTAGATTTGGCACGCCATTATAGTGATTAGTGTTGGCAATAAGACATTCTATTGTAACACATCCAAACATCACTTTTATTAGGCATAAAACTTGTGTTTTGCATCCAAAAAGCCCTTAATATAGAATGTCAATTAACTTTTTATGGTAATCACATATTTACACTCTACTGTGTCTACCTTCCAGTCTGAGGCATTCCAGAAACGGTACTCATTGATGCTCTTTTGATGGAACATGTGCATGGCGCAAGTCTGTCCTCAAGAATGCCGAGTCAATCACAGGAACTTTAAATCCTAATATCCGGGATATTATAGAGTTGTCAGATTCAATCTACATCTTATAGCACTTTGTTGGGCTAACCGAGGAAGTTCTTTAAGGACGGAGACGGATCGTTTGATGTTGATATCCATCTGGAGGAGAAAGACCCGTTCGAAGGAGACGACACTCATTCTACTGGTTCGGCGACCATTTGGTATTCCGAGACGGAGCATCGTTGGCCACGGGTTGACGAAAATACGAACGTTGCTTGGCGATGTTTGGTGAGAGACAACGGTGAGTTGAGTGTTGGCGAAGCACCGTTGGTGGCGGAGTTGCTGCGGCAGGCAGTGAAGATCTACTAGTGGTCAGCCACATATCAAAAGGTATATCTATAAATTATAATAAAAGATTTAGTACTTTTATCCATTCACCTTAATTTACAAAGGCCTGTTAATCGGGATTTAGGACTCTTTAATCCTTCTATTACAATGTGATGTTGAATATGTTATCATGTCACAATATGACTTGAGCTCATATTGATTTGGGTCATGTGATAGTGTCCTTGAAACATTGTCTTATTTTAAATTTTTTGCTCCCTTTGTTCCATGAAGCTGGATTCTTGGTTGTTTGTTTTGATTCAAATGTCATAATCCCTTGCACCTGTATGGTGTTGTTAAATAGTTTGAATCATAATCCATATTGTTTTGATTTTTATATCCTTTGCTAGGAAATGTGTGGAGGAGGCAAAGAAATTGTTCTTTGCTATTGGAATGACGATATAAGCGAAGAAGGGGACGAAGAAATTGACCATACTCGGATAAGTTTCAACGAGTTGGTGGATAAAATCTACACAGTGGTTGGATGGGACAAAGATAGTACCGAAGAGAAGAAATACCGGCAGGCTATGTATGCATTCTAGTCCAACACATTTCGTTGAAACTTCAATTTTCAATGATGAAACATTATCGGGTTACTTGATTCATTTTAAAGATGGAATAGTACATTGCATGGAGCTCTACTTGAGATGTGCAAGAATTGAAAATAAAACTAGTGAAAAGCCAGTTATACTTTACACTCTATTTTCAAATATTTGTTGTTGCTCACCCTAGAAGAAATACATAATAAGAAAGGGCTTACTAAACCCTACATGGCCCCATCCAAAAAAAAATTCCTCACATGTTTGTTGAATCCCCATCTGATATATAACAAACAAGCCCTAAGTCTTATAAAGACTAAGGGCTCGTTTGGTGATTCCGAATTAATCAAAAATTATGTTTGGTTGGAGGTTTTTTAACACATGAATATAATCTCATCATTTCCTTACCCTTATCCGATTCCATTCCGTTTCCATTCCACCGCTCCAACCAAACGGGCACTAATTGTCATCTTCACCATAAAGAGACTTCAGATTTGTGCTTAGAACATATAAATCTGAAGTTTTTGGAAAGTTCAAGGTTTTGAAGGTAGTGGTAAAGAATCAGACAATAATGAAGGTAAAGTATATGAGATCGGATAATGAGACCATTTATATTGATTTTGAAGAAATTTTGTCAAATCAATATACTTCATTAAAACCTAGTAAACCAATATTAAACTGGAAGCACAATACGCAAAACAATTTAGCGGGATCAATATCGTATTAAATACTTTCCCAATTATATTCCAGAAAATACTACAAATAGCTCTTCCTCGATAAATAGTTTTGTGTAAAGATTGAAAATATTGATGGAAGGTATGAAGTTTCACTCATTTTACTCAAAACGGGTTGAGCAACTTGGGCATGGCAAAATATGATACCGGGTGGCTTAGAATCCCTACCCCATACCCATACTCTCACGACCTTTGGGCTTGGCTTGGCTTCCAATCCCCTCCAAAGCATGATCTCATTGCAAACACCCGCATCTCCACGATCATTGCTTACATCTATTTCATGTGGCAGGCGATAAATGACCTCATCTACAACAACAAGTACACCCCGGCCATCACATGCCGCCCACCTTGCCATCCAAGCCACCAAGAACCACCTTGCTCATCATTGGTGAAACCGATCGCCTGATTCTCTTCTGGGCCAACTTGCTCGGGATCCATCTCTCGTAGTTTTTTTCTCTCTTTTGTACCTTGTTGTTGTTGTTTTCTAGGTCTAGAAGACCTCCTTGTTGTAAATTTTTTCCCCTCTCAATATACGAAACTTTCAAAAAACAAAAAAAAAAAAAAAAAAAAAAAAAAAAAAATTGGGCATGACAACGTTAAAGGCTCACAATCTTGATACCTGAATTTCAATAAATTCATGTAAAAACTTCAAACTGATGTCAATAAACTTGCAAGTTGCAACTCAACTTATACACAACAGATGGAGATTATGTGAAAATCGATATCAATAACAAATAAAGTTGATTGTTGTTGAGACGAATGATGGACCAACACCTTTGATGAATCCTGCACATAAACGGGATACAAAGTATTGTCTGCTGAGACAGGGATGATTCCAAGATTATGTGAAAATCAGGGTAGTTGCAATATATAGGACAAAGTATTGCCTGCTAAGACAATATCGATTATCCATATATGTTCCATTGTCTCTTTTCAGTTCGTACGTTTGGGTGTCTAGTATAGCATGTGCAGCTCAACCGTTGACTAGTCCTAGTAAGAAGAAAAAAGGCCATAAAAATATCAGGAAATAAGTTCTCATACACACTTGATTTTTGGCATCAGGATATGCATCATGTGATTTAGTTAATGTCTTTGTGATGACATATTTCTCAAGCGCCACTTCTCCATTCCTCATTTCCTCTTGTACCTGTTGAGAATGAAAATTTACGTTACAAAACAAGAGTAAAGTATCGGTAACAACTCCGTTACGTTGAAAAAGTAGCATCTAACATTTGACGATGATGAAGGGTAAATACTTCATCTTCTAATTTCAGCAATGATACCGAAGCACTTTATCCACAACTATTTGATCATCACATGTGTCATTGACAAATTTAACAGAACATCAAAGTCCATTTTGTATTCACCTTTTACAGAGTTATGTACTGATTTCACGACAACCTCACATGATCAACATATCATATTAAGTACACAGAATCTATTGTTGTAAAACTAATATGTCAAACAATATACACACCATTTTCGAATCAATACACCATTAAAATTTAACAAGAATCTAATACCGAATAAGAAAACATTAACGGTATTAGTTACTTTCCCAATTATATTACATAGCTACCAATAGTTCTCATCCTTCATAAATAGTTTTGGCGGAAAGTACAAGTTTTATTCATTTTACTAAAAGTGGAGATTGGGATAGAGAAGCCACCTATGTACACAAGTAAACCCTAACTTAAGAAAATATTTAAATGACAAATTTAGCCCTGTAACCCTAGCCGTAACATTACATAACCCCAATCCTCTCACCTCATTCCCCCAATCTTCAAGCTCATTCTCATCCTCTCTTTCTTCAGCCGACTCTTCAATCTTTCGTAAAAGTCCCCTTTAATTTCTTCGAACGACTCTTCATCCCCCAAACATCAAGGCTCGTTCTCTCTTTCTTTGATCGACTCTTCAGTCTCCCTCATATTCTCTTCGATCGACTATTCCCTCTACATCTGCTGCACTTTCAGTCCGCTCGTCTCCGCCTCGAAGTAGTTCAAAAATGGTGAGTTTTTTTATTTCTCTTACTTCCATCTAGATCTGCTGCACTTTCATTTACTCTGCACTTTCAGTCCGCTCGTTGTCTCTTTCTTTAAATTTGCTGATGTCCATCTTTTTGCTTCTCGTTCCGATCTTATACTCTTTCAATTTGCTTTCCTTTCTACTATTTTTGATGAATATGATTATGGTTTGATTCAAGAGGTAAATATATTGAATTCGATCTATTTTTTAGTGGTTGGATTTGTTTGAATTCAAGTGGTTTTGGTTGCTGAATGGTATGTTTATATGCTCTCTTTCAAATTAGTGTAAGAGTTGTGGTATATTTATTTTAGACATTCACATATAAATTAAACACAACTTATATCCATGCAGAAAATCTATGATGGTGCCGGAAAAAGAAGCAGAAGATGACAACACAATTATTCAGCAAGGAATGATCGAATTAACAATTTACCAAGTAATGTTCTTGTTTCCTTTCAATCTTCCTTATATGCACAATTTACCAAGTAATAGTTTTAAATTGTTATATTTTTTTAAACAGATCAATTTTTTAACAACTAACCTAATCAATCCGAGGCCAATATATTTAAATTGTTCTATAAGGAAGACCATCAGTATATATCTACAAGTAGAGTGCATAAGAGTTGATGTGACAATTTGTGTTGTGAGTATTTTAAAATCGGACCCTCTCAAATAACACCATATAAACCTTTTTCTTAAATTACTTAAAAGAGATTATATTATTTTTTAAAAAAAACGAATCTTAACGTTCTAAATTTTTTTACCCCACTATTGTATCTCTATAAATAAAGCAAATCTCTTTTCTTTATTTAAAAATTTTCCAAAATTATCATTTATCTGATTTGCTACAATTTTCTATCGAAGGTTATCTACAACATATAATGAAGAACATGCAAGAGCAGATAGTGAGAGGAATTTAAAAGCAGAAGATATTGGTTGTTTTTACGATATCTGTGAAGCCCAAAGTTGCTAAATTGGAGTCTCAACTTTCTTTGCAGCAAGTTTGGTGTCCTCTATGCCTAAATCGGGACAAGGAAATGGTGATTAGGCTAAAACAAGTATCTGAAAGGGAAGGTAGAATAGATTGGCGCAAAGACACTAAACGGTATAGAAGACACCACAGCATAATGGCGTGAGCGAGAGAATGAATCGTTCTATTGCTGAAATAGCCAGGTGTCATGCATTCAGACGTAGATACAAACAAAAGTGGATGTGGTTTTAGTTGTTTTTCCACATTAATATGATATTATTTTCTCATAATATTATATCTCACATCGGAAGGATATCGTGTTCACGCACAAGGGATTGGATTTGTATAAATATGAGTGATTCGTGATTTCTATAGACATTCACATATCAAACATAAATTACTGTGTCAATGGAAAAAATATCTCGTGATGGAGAAGAAGAATCAACATAAGACAATTACCGAGTTTCTAGGTTACTTTTCAATCTTCTTTATTTGTAAAGGCGTCGTTATATATGCAATTTATTATATTTTTATATATGCATAAACTCGGGCAAAAAATTATGACCTAGTTTACTCACATCCGGAATGGGATACTAACCTTTTGATTTGACGGTCGGATCAAAATAAATCCGAAATCGTTCAGTATTGTGTTGATTCAGTCCGATCTAGGTTAGGTATTCTTAATTCTTATCAAAATAAATCAGAATGTATGACCACTCATAATATTGACCTCAACTTATTTTCAAAGTTTAACACTTTCTGATTGTAAATTGGATGTTGTCACTTGTGATATACTAATATTTGAAAATCTGCTTCTTGCAGCTTGTTCATGATCCTTGTCGGAAAGGCGACAAACTGAAATTTGCGAATTATTCCTCCAATCCAAATTGCTACCATAAGATAACAAACATAGATTGAGTGATCGATCATTTCAGGATAACTGTGTTCCCATGATTATTTCTAAGTTATACACGTACTCCTTCGTTTTTTCTCTTTATGTCATCCTGGAAAGTGGTAAGGTTTTGTATGTGAATGAGCAACACTTGGTGATGCACAGGCTATAATGGTAGTTGGGGATCACATGCCGGGTTAAAATATTTTTCAAGGTTGAAATGCGGAATAGGCAGATAAAAAGTTTAGCCAATACTCTAGAAGGGGGGATGAATAGAGTATGAAAACTTTTCGCAATCTCAGGATAGGTAAGACCTTATCCGAAAAAGATAAGACCTTATCAAACGAGATAAAGTCTTATTAGTAACTATAAGACCTTACTCGTTTCTCTAAGATTGATATTAAATGTAAAGGTTTAGACAAACCAGGAATGTTAAGAGCAAGACGAGATCAGCAGTAAAGGACACACAATATGTTAACGAGGTTCGGTCACCAACACGACCTAGTCCCCGCCTAGGATTGATTCAACCCTAGGATTCCAAGTAGCTTTATTTTCCTTCTTCTTGATGAGCTCTAGATACAATCTTCAGAAGACCTTCCCTCTTCTAAACTCAGAAGTCTTACACTTCCTATCTAGCAACTCACACACTCAAAAAGGAAAACTAAAGTACTCCAGATACAACAATCGTATCCAATGTGCCTAGAAGAAATAACTGTTTGTATGATTCTAGTTGAATTGTACTATAAGCTCGAATAAGATCTCACACTCTTAGGGGAGTAGAACGATAGAGCTTCGAAGGTGAGATCAACACTTTGTAAGAAGAAAAGGATGTGTCGATTTGTCACTTGTGTTCCAGTCGTAGGTAATGAATGTATTTTGTGTCTTCTTCCTTGTCTCTTTAAATAGGCAAACGTATCAGCAATTTTGAACGTTGAAGAAGATCTTGGCTGCGTGATCTTGGTTGTTGAGATTTGATCCAATATTGTTTGTTGAGATTTGAAGTCAAGTCAAACTTGTTTGTTGGGATGTGAAGTCAAACTAGGTTGTTGAGATTTGAGAATCTTCCAATTTATCTCAAGAAGATTTAATTAAAACAAATCAAAGATTTGTTAAATCAAATCCCTTAAATAACTCAACAAGAAGGAAAAGCCATTTGGACGTACGTAACCCAAGTGTAGTTTTTGTCCAGTTTTGGTAAGGTCTTACCAAATCGTGTAAGGCCTTACTGAAACCTGAAAACCAAGGTTTTCAGCAATATGGTAAGGTCTTACCAGACACTGTAAGGTCTTTACCAAAACTCGTAAGATCTTACAAAAACCTGGAAACCAAGGTTTTGGCTTTCATCAACCATTATCGTAATGCCTTATTATCAAAGTGAAGTTAACAAAGGTGTCTGTCAATATATGCGGGAGGTGGATGTTGATGACATGACAACTTACGACGATTTGTTTAACTATGATGAAGAAGGAAGATAATGATGAATTTCAAGTGTGGACATGTGTTTCACGGGGATTGCTCTTTGATGAACGTCTAACTGTTTGGTTTTGTGTTGTATATTTGAACGATATCCTGATAGATTATTGTAAATCATGTAAATAGAGGTTTGCCTTTTGTAATTATTGTAAATACGTTTACTCTATTAATATTACCCATCAGACGATGGAAACCCTAAGGGGAATATTATTCACATTCTCACATGGTATCAGAGGTTTCTCTCCTCTAACCCTATTCCGCTGCTTCTTTCCCTTCACCTCGTTCTTTTTCGGCAATCTTGCTCCGATGGCCGACAAAAAGCCTTCTTTTCACTCTGCTCTAGGAATCTCCAACATCAAGAACAACATCGCTCTTGTTTTGGATCATGATACTCCTTATACATCTTGGGTAACCCTATTTCGCGTTACTGCGAAAGCCCACAATGTTCTTGATCATATTGATGAATCAGTTCCGCGACCTACCGACATCGACAACTCCTTATGGCTTCAAGTTGATGCCACTGTTCTTCAGTGGATATACAGTACGGTCTCTCGTGACATTCTTCTTCAAATTCTTGACTCCGACGACACCGCGCTCCAGGCCTGGAATCGCGTCAAGGATATCTTTCAAGATAACAAGAATACTCGGGCGGTGTATCTTGAGCATGAGTTCTCCAACTGTAAGTTATCCGGTTTCTCCTCCGTCAATTCCTTTTGTCAACATCTCAAGTCATTGGCAGATCAACTAAAAGGTGTCGGATCACCGGTTCCTGCAACTCGATTAGTCCTTCAACTAATCTCGGGTCTCCCTTCTGAATATAATGCTGTGGCGAGTTTTATTCAGCAAACGGATCCTCTTCCGAGTTTTATTAAAGCACGTTCTCAACTTCTCCTTGAAGAAACCCGGCTGGCGGCACAAACGGGCACCGGCAAACCCTCGTCGGCCTTGACCGCCGCAGCAAATTCGTCATCCACGTCTACTGCTAATTCTCAGGCGCAATCCTCAACATCTGCAGACAAGCCCAATCAAAATAGGCCCAAGGGCAAAAAGAACAGGAGCCGGCCCAATAATTCAGCTTCAACTCCAGCCCACCGATTTGTCTTCAGGCCCAATGTTGGCTGGATACCTCTGTCTTCTAATGCTGGCGGGCCTTCTGCTGCAAATTCCTGGATACCGGCCCAATTCAGCAATGCCAGCCCAGCGCCTCCTACCTGCCCTTACCCAAATACTCAGCAGGGAATTCTTGGTGCTGGCCCACAATTCCGTCCGTCTCAGGCCCACTTCGTGCAGGATCCTTTTTCCTATGCTCCTCAGCCCACTTCACTGGACCAGTCATTCGCTACAATGACGTTAAATCCGACGGATAATTTATGGTACATGGACACGGGCGCCACCTCGCATATGACGAACGATTCCGGTAATCTCTCGTCTTTTTCGCATAATGGTCCATTAAATTCGATAATTGTTGGCAATGGTATGCGTATTCCTTCTACAAGTCTTGGTGATGCTATCCTACCCACCACAAACAAACCTCTCCGCTTATCCAATATTCTTGTCGCACCAAAAATTGTCAAAAACCTCGTTTCAGTTAGACGTTTTACGACCGATAACTTTGTTTCAGTTGAATTTGACCCTTTTGGTTTTTCTGTGAAGGATCTACCCACGGGGAACGTTCGTCTGAGGTGTAATAGCTCCGGGGAGCTTTATCCGGTTATCAATTCCCCAGTTAGTTCACCACATGCCCTCTCGGCAGAGTCTTCATCCACTTGGCATGCTCGTCTAGGTCATCCCGGCATGCCGGTCTTTAATTTTCTTCGCAATTCTTCTTTTTTCAAAAGTATTAAGGAGACATCTACTCCTCTTTGTCATGCGTGTCAACTTGGAAAACATCATAGACTTGCGTTTGATCGTTCATCCAATAGTACTTTTGCGCCTTTTGATATTATTCATAGTGATATTTGGACCTCCCCTATCCCTAGCCGGGAAGGTTTTAAATATTATTTATTATTTCTTGATGACTATTCGCATTTTTTATGGATTTATCCAATTAAATTCAAGTCTCAAGTTTTTGATCTCTTTGGGCAATTTCACAAATTCGTTCAAACACAATTTCATACAACCATTAAAAGTTTTCAATGTGACATGGGGCGTGAATTTAACAACACGAATTTTCACAATTTTTTTGCTACTCATGGCATCTCTTTTCGATTTTCGTGTCCTCATACCTCTCCTCAAAATGGCAAAGCTGAGTGTACTATTCGTACAATCAATAACATGATGAGATCTCTTCTTTTTCATGCATCTATTCCCGTCTCTTATTGGCCTCACGCCTTAGAGACAGCTTGCTATCTTCTCAACATTCTTCCTACCACCACCATTCAAAATCAATCTCCTACACAAGTGTTATATCGCACTACACCATCATTCGGTCATCTCCGGGTTTTCGGTTGCCTTTGCTATCCCAATCAAAGTGCAACCATTTCCCACAAACTTCAACCTCGCACTACAAAATGCATTTTTCTAGGGTACCCCTCTCATCATCGGGGTTACAAATGTCTAGATTTAAGTTCAAATAAAATCATTCTTTCCCGCCACGTCACTTTTGACGAGTCACAGTTTCCGTTTTCTAACCGGAACACACCCTCCCCGGAATCCTATGATTTTTTCACCGACGACGGACCTTCACCGTACAACACTGCACTCCTTCGCAGTCTTGAGGAGCTCCCTGCGTCATCCACTACTGCGCCAGCACAACCAGCTCCTGTGTCCGGCCCAGCCCACCCTTCGTCCGGCCCAGCACACCCTTCGTCTGGCCCATTTCCTATGCCAGCGATTTGCTCCCGTCAGCCCACTGCTTCCACTCAACAGCCACCTTTTTCCTCCAGCCCACCATCTTCTTCTACAGGCCTGCCACACGCCTCTAGCCCATTAGCTGTACCAGGCCCACCTCCTATACCTGCTCCACCTGGTCCAACTAATATCCCACATCAATTAGATGTTTCGTCCACTACCCATTCCCAGCCTATACAATCAACTTCCGACCATCCAGCTACCATGCCCACTCGGCCTCAGACCCGGAGTCGCTCCGGTATTGTGAAACCCAAACCTATATTCGACCTATCCGTATCCACTACACCTTCTTCCCGTCTTATCTCACCCATACCCAAATCACACAACCTTGCACTTCAGGACCCGTATTGGAACCATGCCATGCTTGATGAATATCGAGCCCTTATGCGAAATAAGACTTGGATTCTGGTTCCTCGTCCTAATAATGCTAATATTGTGCGATGTATGTGGATTTTTCGACATAAGTACAGGTCTGATGGCACTCTTGAACGGTACAAGGCTCGTTTGGTTGCCAATGGGTGCTCTCAACAAGTTGGAATTGATTGTGATGAGACTTTTAGTCCCGTGGTTAAACCGGAAACTATTCGCATGGTCCTAAGCATTGCAGTATCCCGTTCTTGGTCCATTCACCAGCTCGACGTTCAAAATGCTTTTCTCCATGGCCATTTGAATGAAACGGTGTACATGTTTCAACCTCCAGGCTTCCGTGATTCCTCTCACCCTGATCATGTATGTCTTCTTCAAAAGTCTCTATATGGTCTCAAACAAGCTCCCCGCGCTTGGTTTCAACGCTTTGCTGGTTTCTTGACTCGAATTGGCTTCATCGGCAGTAAGAGTGACTCCTCTCTATTTATTTACCGACAAGGAACTGACATTGCGTATTTGCTTCTTTATGTTGATGATATCATCTTAACTGCATCTTCTGATTTGCTGAGAACTCATCTGATCGTGCTTTTAAGTAAGGAATTTGCCCTCAAAGATTTGGGCACTTTATCTTATTTTTTGGGCATCTCAGTTCATCACAACTCAACTGGAATGTTCTTGTCCCAAGAGAAATACGCCCGGGATATTGTTGACAGAGCAAATATGACAAACTGTAAACCTGCTGTCACCCCTGCAGAAACATCGGTTAAGCTCAGCGCATCCTCTGGTCCACCAGTCAGCGATCCCACTCTTTACAGAAGTCTTGCTGGTGCCCTTCAGTATCTTACCTTCACTCGCCCTGATATTAGTTTTGCTGTTCAGCAGGTCTGCCTTTTCATGCATGACCCCCGAGAACCGCACTTTGCTGCCCTCAAACGTATCATTCGCTATGTTGCCGGCACTTCTACCCTCGGTATTACTATCTCTCCCTCTCCTAAATCGGATCTTATTGCCTATACAGATGCTGATTGGGGTGGTTGTCCCGATACTCGTCGTTCTACTTCTGGGTACTGTGTCTTCTTCAATGACACACTTATATCATGGTCAGCAAAACGTCAATATGTGGTCTCTCGGTCTAGTGCTGAAGCTGAATACCGCGGGGTTGCGAATGTTGTCTCTGAGTGTTCCTGGCTACGGAATTTATTATTGGAACTCAATTGTCCTTTATCCAAGGCCACGGTTGTTTACACTGACAACATTTCGGCTACATATCTTGCCAATAATCCAGTTCAACATCAACGGACCAAGCACATCGAACTCGACATTCATTTCGTTCGTGACAAGGTTGCCCTGGGTCACATCAAGGTTCTCCACGTACCTTCTGCGTTTCAATATGCTGATATCTTCAATATGCTGATATTTTGGGATCTAATTCTTGATCAACAATAGTATTACTCAAGAACTAAGGTAACTCTAGCTTATTACTATCCTTCAGTGCATAGAAAGAAGAGGAACCCATTATTACATGTTAGTACAGCTTACAGAAGTAATCATGCCATATGTGGTAGTTTAGAAGCTATATATGATATGGGAAATGAGCTAGAATTGTATGTTTGTCAAAGTCATTACTTGAAGATTACATTTAGGGCTCCCTAAGACAATATTGATGTGTTTACAATCTAATATCCGAATCAATATACCGTATAATAAACCAAACTTAAACAATAAATACTATTTCGGTATATATCGGGATCAATATACCATATTAAGTCTAGTGCACAGACCTAATGCTCGAAAAATAATACCACAAACATTATGCATGTCGTATACGGGTCAATACACTATTAAATTTTACCAAATATCTAATACCAAAAATAATATATCGTACCCAAAATAGGATACTGGAAATATTATACACAATATTATTTATACAAGGTAAGATTATGGGGGATCAGTTTCTAGAAACTGACCATCCTAAAGCATCCTTCCAGATGAGGTCGTCAACATCATATGGTAGGGTATCGTCAATAATTTCAAGCATCGCGAGTCTATCAACAACAACGTTGATTTCCCTAAAAATACGTTTAGGAGAAAAGTACATGAAGTCAGAGATCATTGAGGAGATATTTGAGATGAGCATATCCATCTCCCACGGTGGTTTCGATACTTGGTTGATCGAACTATTGAGCATTAGATTGTCTCCTTCAAACTCAATGGTTGTAGAACTTAGACATGCTGCCTTTTCTAGGCCCTCCCTAGAGCGAAAGTGGAAAGCTTGTGCATCTAAAACGGCATCGGCGTTACATCTTCCTTTTCCTAAAGGAACGGCAAAGTTGTTTTGAATGATGTAACGAGAAGCATATTCATTTGACGATTTTTTTGAGGCATCAAAACTTAGTTTGACAAATCCCTTCCTCGGTCTTTTCCATTTGATATTTTTTATTTTCCTTCTTTGTTTCGGTTGTTCGTTGTTGTTCACAGTCTGTTTTGTATTAGCATTTTCCCAAACATCTATTTGATTCAATGTCATATGTTTCAGATTTTGTGGTGTATTTTCTTATTGAATATGATTTGATTTCTAGCTAACTAGATTTTTCACCATATAACCACTAGGTCTCTTAGGTCGGTTGGGAAATGTTTTTTGTTAATTTAGAGATGATATCAACTATGTTCCGATTTGTTATGTTGTAATTATGCAATATTGTTATAATTTTTGCATTATCTATAGTCTGATGTGTGTATGGGAACACAAAGAAGAGGTGTTTCGCACTTTATGTATGATGATTACAGAATTCGAGTGCATCACAACCGAAATTTTTGCTTTCTGAGATTTTCTTTTGTTGGTAATCCATCAAGGGTCAACTTCCATTGGTAGGTTTTACTTTTAGGCATTGTGTTGATTTCCCAGATGCAGGTTTTATCCGAGGTTACTCCAACTTTTCGTTGTTGGATCATTTACATAGCAGATTTATTCGAGTACAATCCTTCTTCGTTAGTTGCCCAATATATTCTATCTCTAATATCATTTTTAGGAAGGTTATAGTTTTTAATTTTTCTGATAATATCATTTGGTAGAAGTGTATGTAGTTGATAGATGTCCTTGTTAATTCTCCCATTAATGATAGGACATCCAAAATATTGTTCTAAATTGGTGCATGTTGTGATACCAAAGTGTGCTTGGTTCCTTCTTTTAGCGTTTGGATCGATGTTTGCGGTTGTTTGGAAAGCGGATTTATTGTAGCTTATCCCTTCACTAGAAACAGCACAATAGTCAATTAAGCCCGATAAAATTTTGTTACTTGCCTCTGTTGTAGCCTTTGTAAAAATAATTATGTCATCTGCAACGGCTAAAAATTGAATTATTGATCCGTTTTTCGTGATGAGGAATCCTATCGATTTCAGATTCTCACTGCAAGTTTATTGTATGTTTCTAGTCAGTATCTTCGGGCCTAGATTGAAGAGAAGCGGAAAATGGGATCTCTTTGACGAAGACCTCTTATGGGGAGAATATTGTTGTCGGAGAGTCGTTTATTTGTATGAAGTAAGAGACTGTTGAAACACATTCGTTAATTCAATTCCTAAATTTTTCTCCGAATCCAAATTTTTCAAGGACAACCTTTGAAAAAATTCATTCTACTTTATCATTTGTTTTTTTTCATATCTAGCTTAATTGTCATAAAAACCTTCTTTTTCTTTCTTTGTTCTAAATCCTTGAAAGATTTCATATGCAATAAAAACATTATCATGGATTGGTCTATTTTTGGTAAAAGCACTTTGTAAAGGGTAGATCAGTTTTGGTAGGATTAACCTTAATCTCTTTGCTAGAATTTTGGCAGTATTTTATAGATTGTTCAGGGGTTATCAATTTTCGGTAGGAGGGCAATGAATGTGTCATTAATTTGCTTGAGAATTTTTCCAGTTCTATAGAAAATTTTCACCGCCCTGGTGACAGTCGGCTCAATAATGTGTCAATATTTCTTATAGAAACCGGTTGTCATACCATCAGGGCTTGGAGACTTATCACCACCGATGTCAAAAACAACATTTTTTTTATTTCCCTTGTGAAGAAAGGCATTGTTAACTCTAGGTTCTCATTATCGGTTATTTCAGGTTGTATGACTTCTAGTTGTCATTGAAGTATATGTTGGTCTATTATCGAGGTTTGAAACCCTTGTTAATTTCATTTTCTTTGGACACAATTTTGCCATCATTTTTGGTAATTGTAGAGAGATGAATTTCTTATTTCTTCTTTCAATTGCTTTCCTACGAAGAAACTTTGTCTTCTTGTCACCCAAACGTAGATTATTTGTTCTAACTCTTTGCATCCAATACTTTTGTTGGTAGTCCAAAAATCATTCCCGTTTCCTTGTTAGTCTATTTATTTTATAATTATTTTGTTGATTAAATGACGTAAATATATGTTTTTGAAGAGATTCAATTTCTTCATCAAATGTTTTTAGTTGTTTATTGATGTTCCCAAATTTTTCACGGCTCCACCGTTTAAGCTTTTGTTTTAAAAGGCTCTTTTTTACTAGATTGAGCATATGGGTACCCAGGAATTGCGTTCTCCGGGATTGTTATATTAGTTTCTCACAATCTTGTTTTTGCATCCACATTGATTCAAATCTAAATGGTTTATTCTTAAAATTTGTTGACGTATTTTGTATGTTGACGGAGATCATGCAATGGTCGGAATTAGTGAAAGCATGATTTCTGATATGGATTCCGGAGTATTCCTCTATGCTTTCTAGAGATGTCATTGTTCAGTCTAGGTTTTCATATGTGTTGTCATTTCCGTCTCTTTTCTTCTTCCGTGTAAATTCATCGCCTTTGATGGGAGATCGGTAAGATTACATTGTTGGACAAATCGTTGTAATCTGACAAACTTCTTGTTTGGAGACGGAACTCCTTTTTTATCATGAATACACAAACAAAAACAGTGGGCATTAGAGTATGGAGTTTGCATGATCAATATGGATATCGTCGGATGATTGTTCACGACTTATTTTCGTCAAACTTTCTATAAAGAAAACAAGTTTAATGGATGGACTTATTGATTTCATAGATATAAGCCTAACGCCTTGCATTATCATATTCATCTGTATACATCATTACACATACCACAACTTACCTCTTTTGCACGTAAGTTCAAGCATCTACTTTCCCATGGAAAATAAACCTAGAAATTACATGAAGTAAAAAAAAAACATAATTTAAAATTTTACAATGAACAACTCTCAAATGGCAAAAAGATCCTTCAACTGAACCCATCCATAAGCACACCGATCTCTCAACTTGGAAGCAGTGGCTGCAGCCAATTCAACCAGAGGCCTCACTCTCGCCAACTCATTTTCAAATGGTATTCTTGCATTTGCATCCACCTGCAATTCAGATACCGTATACTCGTCAAATTTCGACATTCACAGCAATTTGACTCGTTAGAAGCGGAAACAAAAGTTAACCTTCTCAACACATCGGGTGGTGTCTAGCAGATGACAGAAGTAGGAGAGTTGCTTGTAAAGATCTGCTTCAGTGTACTGCAAGGAACAATATCATTAGTATCATGGCGAAACAAAAAGCCAAGACACAAAAAGACATTTCAGAGAGTTTATGTCCATGTTAAGATGAAAACCTTTCTAACAAGATGGCCATTGCAGCTAGGGTAGTTTGGGCAGATTGTTCCTCTCTCGGAATCGCCAATCACCCTCAGGTTGAGGCTGCGGGTAGTGTACTTGCAAGTTTCATCATCACACTACAATACAATCACGTGTTTCCTTGTGTGAGATCTTCGATAAGAAGAATGCAAGTTAAGCCTTTCTAGAGGATAAACAAGATACTAACCGTCATCACACCCTTGTAGTACGTTGAGATGAAGCCGTCTCCTTGTCTTTTGACCTGCAAGTAAGAGGATTGTTATTCTAACTATGCCCGCCAAAGGATGAGAGGAATTATGTAAGACGAATGTTATAAAAAAAATATTGCAGTTACCTGATTGGAAACCATTATAGGTGATATGATACCAGCATCACCATCCTTTGGGCACTTCGGGCAACGCATGTCCAGCCAAAATTTGTTTTCAGAGTCTTCTGATGGCACCTCATTAGCCTTGGCATTGATTGCTTTACACAAGGATTGAAAGAGACTAGGGCACTCAAAACGGGCTGAGCAACTTGGGCATGACAACATTAAAGGCTCACAATCCTGATACCTGGAGTTCGATAAATTCATGTAAAAACTTCAAACTAATGCCAATAAACTTGCAAGTTGCAACTCAACTTTCACACAACAGAAGGAAATTATGCCGGCAACTTACCTCTCTTCATTTGCTGAACACAACAGCAAGCTGGAAGAATCAGGCCCGACTGTTACGGCAATCTTGCTCTGGAACTAAACATCAGATATAAAACCAATATCAATAACAAATAAAGTTAATTGCTGTTGAGATGAATGATGGACCAGCACCTTTGATGAATCAAGCCCTAGGCAGTCAGCCAGTCGTGCAGGGCTGGTACCCTCGATGCATGCACATAAACGGGATACAACAGGATGAATCTGCATGGAAGGATGATGCATCAGAGCTTAGTAGACAAGGATGATTCCAAGATTATGTATTACAATATATAGGACAAGGTATTGCCTGCTGAGACAAATAATAATCAATATCGATCATCCATGTTCCATTGTCTCTTTTCAGTTCGTCAGGGTGTCTAGCACGCTGCGCAATTCCTGCTGAGGTTCCCGAACCCCCTCCCTGTAAAAAACAAACATGCAGTCAAGTAATCCATTATAATATGTGCATAGAGATCCACTGGAAAATGAAATGGATAACAAACCTCTTCACAGCAAATGATGTATGGAACAGTATCCCCGGAATTGCAGCCAGTTGAATAACCACTCTGTTTCAGTCTGAGTGCAACCTAGGAAGAAGAAAAAAGGCCATAGAAACATCAAGAAATAAACCAATTGATTAAAAATGAAATTTACTTCCAAATAAGTTCTCATACTCACTTGAACATGTGGTTGATTTTTGGCATCTGGATATGCATCAGGTGGTTTAGTTAATGTCTTTGTGATGACATATTTCTCAAGCGCCACTTCTCCATTCCTCATTTCCTCTTGTACCTGTTGAGAATGAAAATTTACGTTACAAAACAAGAGTAAAGTATCGGTAACAACTTATGTTGAAAGGCGGTTCTCATGCAAAACATTAAAAGTAGCAACCAGCATTTGACCATAATGAAGAGTAAATACTTCATCTTCCAATTTCAGTAATGATGCCGAAGACATTTATCCACAACTATTGATCGTCCCATGTGTCATTGACAAATTTAACAGAACATGAGAGTCCATTTTGTGTTCACCTTTGTTAGAGAGTTATGTATTGATTCCACAACATCCTCACATGATCTGTAAGAACAAGGAGACGTCCAAAATTTTCTTAGATAAAATACAAGAAAATTTATTTACGTAATCATTAAGAGGATTCTTATAAGGTCTTATTAGGTCAAAGGGAATACCTTCCAGACAAAATTTGACTTAAGCAGAAATCACCCATTTCCTTGGCTAGCAAGCTCCAGTCACGTCGGACCATATCAAGACCCTTTTGTTCAATTACCTGCAGAGAAAAACTAATTCTATAATGTCTTCAAAAGGGGTCTCAAAAATAAGAATATATGACTGTAACTACCTCATATGCTGTGCCGTCCTTGAATTGAAGCTTAACTGCAGCATATTTTTTTTTCTTAAGAAGCAGCATTCTCTTGTACAGACCATCGAGATCAATCTCTAAACACCTATACTTCTTGTTGACCTTAAAAAATAATGGAAATCAAATAACAGTGTATAGGCTTATGAGAATGAGAAGAGAAGGGCAGAAATATTGCTGAAAGAGCATTGCTGTAAAAATCTGGGAAAACACTAACAGTCGAAAGAGTTCAGATAATCAAGATTCAAAACCTTCCAGCATCACACATAAACCTTATGTGAGATGCGTGCATGCATTACAACAGTTGTCTGACTAAACTTCAACGATTATGTTTGTCATGTTATTTAGCATGCATATCGAATCAAAACATAATATGCTAAATATAACTTAATCCATCACCCTCATGCGCCCAACTTATGGACCAAAAGGTGAGATAATAGAAGGCAACAACTTCCCAGTAATCATAAACATCACCTACCTCCTGAATGACTTTTCCAGCTATTGACTTGGCCTTTGCGATATCATCCAGCCCAGTATATATCATGATCGAATCTGTGTCACCATAGATCACCTGTGAAAGAAACCATAAGCTTTGTTAACAACCTTTGGAGCACCAAAGTTCTGTAAATGAGAAGGAAATTTCCTTGTTTAATCTACCTCTAAGTTCAAGTTGTTCTGAACAAGATCAACGGTGCTCTGAAGAATTTCCCTCCCCTGCATAAGCAATATATGATTTGTTAAAGCCCTAAGAAATAAAACTCGTTGCCATAATGCAAGCCATTGACATGAAAAACAAAGAAATCTACCTGTGATGTTATGAGCTCTGCAAGTGGCTTTGCATAAAACCTAGAATTGGAAAAACCCAAGCACCCATACATACTGCATGCACAGCAAGTCAAGAAAAGTATCCAAGATAGAAGGAAAAAGCATCACAAGTGTGGTAACTGGTAACTAAAAGTACAAATGACTAAATGTAAGACCTATTCGCTGTGAGCTTCAGTGCTTGCTGCTGTATGTCAAGTTGTTGGGCCTTGAGTCCAGATGCATTCTTCATCCAAGATTTAACCATCCTCCGCCTCTCAACTAGATTTTTGAGCAACTGAAGCAGAGGGAAATAACAATAGTTAAGAGAAGAACAGTTGAGCATAGATGGCAAAGTTATACAATATAAATCTGTGCCTAGAGAAAACTGAAGATATTCTCATCTATTTTGCAAAAACGCTGGAGACTGGAGAACAAGTCTGACCAGATTTTAGGAATCTACACAAAAGTCTCATGATTATGATAGAAATCATTATTCAAGAGGGCACACTAGGCCAAATTTAGCTTACACCAAGCACAATAAAGTAATAAGATAGAAGAGTATGACTATGTACCTCTGGTAAAACCCCTGTCCTATTACAAGATGGTAAGTGTGGCATTGATCCATCAGATGACCTTTCAACTGTCGTGAAGCAGATATTATACTCCTGTTGGCATATACATTTCCTTGTTACATATTGTGCATTTACATCAGTAGGAAGAGAAATAATCTAATTGACACAGATAAATATGGATTTGAGAGAGAGACCTGAATGATAGAAGGATAAAGACTATTGAAGTCCAGAAGTAGAATATATCTGTCATATAAACCTTTCTTTGGCTCCAAGACTAATCCACCTGCATAGGCAGGACCCTTTTTGCCTTTCCCGTTATGATCAAGTGGCGCTTCGTTTACAGCAGTTGTATCATCTATATCAGCATCATTGTCATGATCCACCTTACGCTTAGACAATTTTGTTTCTCTTTCATGGGAAGAATATTTGTCTGGAACAATGTACTTTTTCGCATGAAAAGCATGCAATAGAAGATATTCCACTCTTTGTGCTCTAGCACCCTGAATATCGAATATCATACATATTGTATTAGCCAGGATTCTGTAAGTTTATTTATTTAAAAAACAAGATGAAGTTAATAAAAACCGTCTAACCTGAAGAGTCTTTCCCCATAGGTTACCACTGATATTAGTAAGCTGACGTGTAAGTGGGAGTATGCTCAAATGAAACATGAGTTCCATAGATAACCATGCATCTGTTTCATTGCATTCTATCTGAAAAGACCGCACCATATTAAGCCATGATTTGCTGATGTTATATACGTATAATAATCACAGTGAGCTAATAAGATTAGGATAAGCACACACAAGTTCCATAAGCGACTCTGATGTTTTAAACAAGCTGGGGATATCATGTGGAGCAATCTCCTTCCGATCTTTGCTAAGTTGCGTTTTTGCAAGTTGTGTCAGTGAGTAACTTACCTGCATTACAAAACGCTCATAATTGAGATATCATGACTCTGTAGGCATTTCAAGGTAAATCATAAATACGAATGTGGATATAATACCTCTTTCAAGAGATCACGAGAGCTCAAAAATGTATCACATAGAAGACGGCCAGCCATGCATGTCATTATTCCTGGACTTGCACCAGATCCAAAAACATTACTTTTTTTAGTAAGCTTAGGCATTACAGAGCGCTTAAGACGGCCTAGTTTTGACCACATACTGCTAGGGACCCTACAAGCCTGCATGATCAGGAAACAGAAAAATAGCATAAATCAATGTGCTAAGCCTAATTGTTTAGAAATCAAGTCCCCATTTCAAAAAATAACTCTCCTAGTCCATAAGATTATAATTTCCCTACCCGTAACTTAGTTACAAGAATGTAGAGGGGCTGATAAGTAAAGAAGTCAATAAAAAGAGCTTCCACCCACCTGGGCTCTGTGAAGAAGAACATCAAGATCAAATCCTGAAATATTATGTCCCACAAGAACATCTGTATCCAATTTGTACAATTCTATCATCAGACGGTTTAGCAATGCTCTTTCACTGTACGTGTCAAAATCAAAAAAAATTGAAATGTTAGCAGGACAAAAAAAATTTAAAAAAATTACCTCAAAAAGCTCCTCCCAAAAACTGGCAAAAGATATTTGCAACTTATTCAAAGCTCAAGACCTCTAGAATAATATATAAGAAAGAATTTGAACAAAAAGACCTGCCTGCTTTCAGAAGCTAGTACATTGTCTTGTGCCTCTAAATTTTTATCCGCAACTTTCGGGCCAAACCCAACTGGAAATACTCCATCTTCAAGTTTTCTTATAACAGTAAAATGACCAAGGATGCCACGTCTCTTCCACTCCGAGGGTAGCATTGGAGTGTCAATCTGTAACAAATAACAATCATTGATCAAGATTAGCATTATAACTGATGCAATAGAATCAAACATTAGAACTTAAGCACCAAACTAAAATGTTTTTTTATTAAGTTTGAAGTTTTTAGCACAAGAACTTTACACAGATTCAGTAAAATGGCTCTTAATCGATTGTCTTTTTTACAGATATTCAGTTTATAACTTTTCCTAAGTATGGCTGATAAAAAAAAATCTTCAGTTTCTGATTTTCTAGTGATCTTCCATTTTTCATTTGCCTACACTTTGGATGTTTATGATATTACTTTGGAGAAAATTCAAGATAAGGTCAACTCTCTATGTGTATCTATTAAAGATATTCAGTATGGTGATTGGTGACATTTAACTTTATACCACAAGGAGTAGATTAATTATAGAGAGTTGGCCTCCTTGTGAAACTCCTCTAAAATAATATCATACTTATCCAAAGTATAGGCAAATGAAAGACACTAGAAAATCAGAACTGAAGATTCGTGATCAAGCATAAACAAGTTATCCCTTTTCCACTCCATTTCTTGAACCATTTGTATGGTATCAGTAATGCAGGTGCGCAAATGTACAGCTGACAAAGTGCCAAAACTATGAACCGAGATATCTACCAAAATGATAATCAACTAGGAGGTGTGAGTACTTCACGTTGCTTTAGATGGAAACTTCTATAGTTTGTATTTTTTTTATTATGTCGACTCCCTACTACAAAATAGAGAAGTGTCAAGTATACTGCGCATACCTTGGCTTTGTTGCAGGAGATAATAGAAGCAGAGACAATTTCATGCACATTATGCTTCGGGTTGATAATAGTTTTCAAATTGATTGATGTAACAATCACTGGTGGTACTTCAGCAGTCTTGGTGGAAGTTGACACCTTTATGTCCTTGGGAGAATCGACAGTTACCTCAAATTTGCACCAACTTACCTGTATTCAACAACAATCATTCTTATAGTGCAAAGTACAGAAGATGTTGTCCAGACAACAAGCATTGATGCTGGTGCTAACAATGGGGATGAGTAGGAACCTCACCCGCTGATGTGAAGAGCAGACAGAGAATTTCGAAAGAGACAGCCATGACGGTCCCTTTATCTTTCTTTTAACCAGAAATAGTTCTAAAGGACTGCAAGTGATGATCATAGTTAGTTGCCCCCTTCATAAAATAACTAGGAAAGTGAATAAACTCAAGCTCAAAGTAAAATAGCATCATGTCCTTTAGCAGGTAAAATATAACTAAGAAAGTGCATACAACTCAATGTAAAGTGCATATAACTCATAAAAGGTGTCTGCCATATGATCCGTGTCAGCGAGATATAACATAAACTCGGCTGGACTTGAAGTTTATGGGCATTTTGCTATTTAAGTTACCTTTGCATTCTCCATATCATTTTTTTAAAAAAACTTGTCTAATGCTCAAATAGGGACAAAGTCAAACTTCATTTATCGGATTAAATTTGAAATGGAAGTGACATTGCTTGTCAAAGGAACCAGTATACAGGCTAATGGTGACCTTCCTGGACAAAAATCAGAAAGCAACATATGGTGTTACCGTTTTACCTGGAATTAGTTCCAAGGACTGCAGAAAATTTCTCTCCCTTAAGGTCTGATGGAAGTGGAGGATCCTACATGTAAAAGATTTTACAAGAGAACATACATCAGATAGCACCAAATAAGCTTGTGTACTAAGCATGAAATTTCACAAGAATTTAACAGTTCAAACATAACTTTACTTCAGAAATATTAACAGGCATCTCAAGTATTCACCTTGTATGGATAGTTAATCTTTAGGACATAATTTTCCCCAGAAGGTAGATCAGATAGCTCAAATGCATAACTTCTCTGTCACATTTTCATATGGCAGACCATTAATAAAAAAAGAAGACTAAATAACCACATAGTAATAATAACTTAATTTCAAATTTCAGGATAGCAGGCTGATAGTGTCTCCAAACCTTGACAGGTGCCATGCTAAATGTAGAAACGTTGAGGTCTACCAAATGTTTTGATACTTCACTTTTCAAACCTGAAGCTACATCCTAAGAAAAAAGAAACAAAGATTTCATCAGGATCAAAAGAGACAAGATAAATCCATACAAGGTATAAGACACCTACATGAAGCTTTGTACGGAAAGCTCCCGGAGTAATCCTAGACTCTGCAACATCTTTCTCGATCTTCAACACTTCCTCATTGTGAAATAAGTTGCTACTTGGAATTGCATAAACACACCTCTGCGTATTCTTTACAACTACACAGCAACTATGATATGTGCTTCCCACTTTGACCTTGATAGCCACATGATATGATAAAATTGTCAGCAATTGAGTGTAGATACAATTTAAATTTTCATTCGAGTGGACTAAAAGGATGAAGGAATATAACTTGAATGAAAAATTAATAAACTCACTTTTCCAAAAAGGTAGATGGTGCCTAGATTACCGCCATAAATCTCTTCATGGGCATCAAGTATGTAGAAGGGTAAAGAACCATCCTGTTCTAACACGAGCTCAGATTTCTCCAAAGAATCAGTGGCAGTATTCTCCTCACTCTTACCATTGACAATATTTTCATTCCCTGAGCTCCCGACAGTTCTAAATTCAGCTGAGGCACTGAAGCTCTGAACTTTCTCCTCTTTAATCTTTGCATTCAATGAGAAAACCTTCTCTGCATTTCCTTTTAGGCCCGAGCAGACCTTATTTTCTTCCTCCTTTTGGACAGGCTTAACTCCTTCCTCCTCAACCTTTGTTTCCACATTTCCATTCACATCTGATAGTGAAATCATAGAAAAATCACCATCGTCCCTAGGCGCACTATCCCCTATGTCAAGCACGGAAGCCTCCTTGAATGGCGCTTTCAGCTCATTGATGTCACTGACATTACCAAAATCCGGTAAAGATCCATTATAAGCCTCAGTCTTCTTCTCCGAGCCAATATTTCCATTCAAATTAGAACTAAAATTAACCAAACCATCAACTCTTGAAGAGTGCAATTGACCTAACCCTATGCTTCTTGACTGTGCCCTCCTCCTCTCTCTATCATCCTCATCAGGCGCAAATTCAGCAAGTACATCATCCACAATACTATCAGAAGACATCAAGGCTTTGCTCTTATCTCCACCTCTCTTCTTAAACGCGTTATTAGTATACATAGTCGGGATCCTTTGCTTACCCATCATAGCAGCGGCATCCGAGAGAGAAGAATGCGGATGCTTCTTAGGCTGTGGATCTTTCTCCTTTTCCTTCTTCTCCGGCCTCTTCCTCTTAGGCCTCCCCGATTCTCCGCCGTCCGATTCATCAGACCATTCAAGGTGATCGGCCTTTGTCCAGTCCTCCTCTTCGCCTAAATCAACGTAACCTAAGTGTCCAGCACCAGCACCTTTAGTACCGTCGTCGATGAACTTGCTGTACTCCTCACGACGCTTGTTGACCATATCCGCGTACTGGTCTTCATCAACTGTATCGAAGATCGGTTCTTCTAATTTGATTTTATAGGATGACTTGGATCGGCGTTCGCCACTTCTAAGTGCCTTTATGGTTTCCAACGCTTCTGAACGAGCGGTGGAACCAGTGTTTCTGGTGCGTCGTCGCCCGGCCGTCGTCGCTTGATCGTCTTCCATCTCTCCGTGTCACTCTCAGAGTCCGATTGAACTCTTAGGGTTTCGCTCTTCACTCCCGTTGATAACTGAAGTGAAATGGCGGGCAGATCTGCAAGGTTAACACTTTGAGCGCCAAATCTCAATTGTCGGATGATGACGTGTGACTTGTTAGACGGCCGCTATAATTAGGCTGGGCTTTCTATTCGGCCTATCTTCCCCTTTATGGGCCAGTCGGCCCAGCCCATATGTGATTTTCACAATGTGCGTGAAGTACCAATTTTTTTTAATTATAATTTATTATTGTCATTTTTAAAAAAATCATCCTTTGTATTTTATTTTTGGTATTTTCTCTTATTATTTTTCAAGTTTGAACTTTTTCTCTTGATATCCACAAATTTTTAAGTTTTCTCTTGGTACTTTTATGGGTTTAATTTGGTTGCTCTTATACTCTTTCTTAATATATTTTAATAAAAATTTAACTATAAAATTAAAAAAAATGAAACTAATTATCATCGTATTAAATATTAATTTTATAAATACTAAGTAATCTATGGATGTATTTTTATTTATTATAAAAAATCTAAAAAGGTAAATTTAAAGCTAATTTTTAAAACTAATTATGTACCCTTACCTAAAATAAAAATACTATGTAATGTATAGATGTATTTTTTACTTTTATATTAATAATAAGTATTTTTTATTTTAAATAGGTAAATATTAATTTTATAAATACTAAGTAATGTATAGATGTTTTTTTTAATTTACTAATCATGTACCCTTACTTAAAATAAAAAAATAAATTTTTTATTTATTATTGAATTAGTATTAAACTAAATGTTCTGTATTTTATTTTAATTCAAATTAAATATATTTATTTATTTTTTATTAACTTTAAATTTATTTTTCTAGATTTTTTAAATTAAAGAGATACTAAAAAACACTTCTATTATAAAATTAATTTGTTTAAAATTTAATGAGGTTATAATTAGGTTTAAATTTATTTTCTAATTTTTATATTTTATAATTAAATTTTTAACATAATATATTTAAAATGGAAATAAAGAGAAAACAAATCAAACCACAACAATAACAAAAAAAATTTTAAAAATTTGTAGATATCAACAATAAAAGTTCAAACGGACATCAAAAGGAGGAAATTTTACTTAAATTTTTTAAACTATAGTCTTGTCATATTTTAGGATTTTTTATTTGACAAGAAAATCTAATAATGAATAAACTCGGATTTTCTATAAGAGTTATATGTAGACAATGAGACGACGACCGATCTGAACTGCATGCGATAGAATAGAATGAATTTAATATGAGGCATACAAAAAATGCAACATGTGGGTGCTTGATCGATGGCAACAATAACAAGTTATTCTAACATAATAATTGATCGCAAATTATACAGCAAAACCTTTACACAATCTGACTCTCAATGCGTGGTTTCAAGTTTCAATCAATGACGCAGAAACAAAAAGCCCAAACATTGGGAAAACTCATACTAGCATCATGACAATGGCAACAACAAATGTGTACATACAACTCAATTCAATAATTGGCCTCCTACTCGTATGAGCATTGCTAGTATTTGATGTCTCAGTACTTGTCGCCAATGCAGCTGGCGGCGGGGGCGCCAGCTGTGGAACGTTGCACGTAGTCGAATTCCCGTTTACCTGTTCATACGCAAAGTTCCAACTGTTCAGCTTGTTTAAAAGTAAACGAACTCAAACCGAAGTTTATAAATGTGTTCATATTCCGCTCTTTTAGAAAGTGAACGAGCTCAACAATGAAAGACGAAAGGGGGATCGATGTCAGAACCTTGCAGTAAGCGATGCTGCTGCAATTGCAGGTTAGTTGTCCATTTGCTTCATCAACAGCCTCCGGGGCTCCTCCACCATCACTTTTCTGTAACAAAGAAAGGCCATTCATGTAAGTTTGTAATGAAGAGGCTACAAACATAACCAAGAATGATTCAGACTAAACCTTGTAAAAATCAACAGCAATAAAATTCGGCCACCGCTTTCCATCTAGCTGATGGCAGGTGTTCATCATGCTAATCAAGGGAGCTGAATTATCTGTACAAGATCTTGATGAATTCGGGTTAGTCGGAAAGTAATTCATAAAAACAAGAGAAATCGAGCTGGTGTCTATTGATGGTGATTCTGCACGATTCGAGCATTTTCCTGCCACCATTCCTTGATCACCATCTGCAATTTCAACCCAACATCAGAATACATCAAGCTTGTAATTAAGTCAGTGATCAAAGCATGATTGTTGACTTACAATTGTTTTCAACCATATAGTTCCATTGATAGGCAATCCCTTCAGAGGCCTCTTTGGATTTGATGGAAGTAAAAACAACTAAACGTTGATTGTTTGTAACCATATCGTCCACCGTTGGCCAATCTGCTCCGTTTTTAGGCATCTTAGATAAAGGGAACATATACTTAGTTAAGCCAGCTGAATCGAAGACCTTAGTGAGGCCGTTTGTAGACGTCACGTAGTCCTCAATAAAAATGGTGATGATTTCTGATGGATTCGAATCCAAGAAAGATCGAATCTCCCTCAACACATTAACTGCAGGTTGCTGTGATAACAAAAAATTGATCATAAAAGTGACAGTGAATATTTACAGCTTGAATATAAGCAAGATTTTGCACACTTACAAATGCTGTGAAGTTGTAGCATTTTCCTTGGAAGGAATGGCATAGCCATATGTCATTCATGAAATCATACATATCTAACATCATTCCTCGAGCTCCATTCTACAAGAGAACATGAAAAACAACTTCCACGTTTAGTTATACATATCAACTTTCATTTGCTTGCTAGCTGCAACATTTCTGAAAAACTGAGACATGGGAAAGTAGATATCCTGAGTTTCTATGAATAAAATTCAGCAAAACAAATCATCAAATAGGCTTTTCAAAGCTAATTACAGAATAATAGGAAGTGTTAAGGACAAATGCACATGAAAGATGCTCAATGATTCATCAAGTGTTAGGTAGTTGAATAATTGAATGCTTATTCTACAATCTAAAGAAGCCAGGAATGAAATTCCAAAAACATCTTCTTTTTCACCTTTTCATGCCTACTATAATAATGTAAAGGTAAAAAGGCTTGCAATACACACAATGAAAGAGTACCCACTCTATCACTTTTAATTTATTAAGCAAAGGGTTAGTGTAGAATTAGCATATTAGGAATATCTTTGTTTCCATAAGGCAAAAAGAAGTGCACCATCAGCAAATCACCATCAAAACAAAGAACAAATGAAGATAGTTTCAACCACAAGGATATATGTCATTTTCGACAACTATCAATGAACCGAAAGTCCTGCGACTCATAATGTTTAGTAGAATGGTTTTTAAGGTGATATTTTGTTGATTGAACAAAAAGATTGTTCAAGGGCCTTTTGAGAAGCATAATCAAGTTAAAGGCTAAGTCTGCGAAGAACTTTTCATAAAGGGAACAAAGACTTAACTCTGCTAACAACTTTTCATAAGTGCCAACAGAGATGAATAAGATCAAACTAGTGGACATGAACTATGAAGCCTTCAACATTGACAGCAAATTAGTGACTTCTTCAATCAATCAGCTTATTCTACAAAAGCTCTTTTGGGTTTTTTCAGAAAGAAATTATGAACCAAAATCAAAACTTCATTTTTAACCAAAGAAAAAGGGCAATTTCCATGGATAGAAATCAGAGATACCTTGAGCTGCGCAGTAACACCATCTTCCTGGTTAGTAGGGGCAAGAATCATGGAGCCAGTGGCTGAGGTCATATCGGTAAGAGCATATGAATTATGAGTCGTCAACCATGAATACTTGTTGAATGGCAATCCTTTCACCTTCACCAAAAATCAATTGATAATAACAAACAATAGAAACAACAGAAATGATCTCCATTAATTACTAGAAGATGGGTAGCTTGAATTTGAACAATAGGGTACCTTAGTGGTCGGAATAACGGGTTGGATCCGAGTACATCTGGGTCGGGTATTACCATTAGCCTTGCAGGTTTCACATTGAAGACCTGACCCGCAATCGCCATCCTTAGAGCAAGTTTCTCCAATCTACAACCAATCATTTGAAAAAATGAGGGCATCAGCATATCTTGACAATTTCAACAAAATTCAATCAAACTTCTGCAAATCAACGAACCTGAAGAGAATATGAAGATGATATTATGGAGAGATAAAAAACTGTAATGAGCAGCATCAAACAAAAAGAAGCCTTCATTTTCGCATGAAGCTAAAGAAACGGAGATTTGATGGTGGAAAAACGGAAGAAAAAACTAGAAAATGAAAAGACAGTGATGGGTTTTTGTGGGTTTTGAGTTTTAAAGACAAGAGAGTTTGATTAATAAATTCCTAATTAGAAGAGGGGAGATTAAAAAGGAAGGATTTTTAGGGTTCTTATTGTTGGATGTGTTGTTGCTTTAGCATCTGGAAGATTTGAAAATGTAAAAATTGCAGACAAGACCGAAATGGTAATGTTTTGAAAGAAGAGGTGAAGTTTGAATTGTGGTGTTGTCTGACAAACAACAAAAAAATCGGTTGCAAACTTAGATTAGCAATTTGAACCCACCAAAAATCTATAATTTAGGTGTAGAAGATATTTTAGTTAAAAAAAAATAAAAGACAAAGGAAGTATGATTGCGACATAAACATATGTTGGCCGCACGACAGGTAAGTTAATTACATTGGTGGAAGCCTAGAAGAGTAGAAGGTACAAATGTCAAATAACTATTCATATTCATCTTGTTGGGGTTGAAATTAATATTTTTCAGCTTTATTAAAATTAATTATTTTTAATGATTAATACTTCAGCTTTATTAAAATTTAATATTTTTCATTTAAACAGGTTTTGTATCAAATAAATTTATACTATATTTAAGTGGGAAGTGGATTTTTCGGCAGACACCGAGAATTATCGGAGGGATCTAACTTATCACGTTGATGTCCTACTAGCATATAAAAAAGGGGTGGAAATAAATCCCGGTTAATCCTGTCTCGATTCCGGCGGGATTTGGAAAAAAAATGTGAATCCCGTCCCGTGATAAATTTGCGGGACGGAAACTTCTCATCTCGGTTAATCCCGTACCGCATATATATAAAAATAATATTTATATATTTTATAAAATATTATATAGATAACTAATATATATAAATTATAATTTTATAATGATAAGAATTATAAAAGTAATAAAATATTAAAAGATAACCTTTTTACTTGTTGTGATTCACAAATTGTAAAATTATGTTTTATTTTTGTAAACTATCGTTGTTGTAGTGCAATGCTAGATTTTTTGAATATGAATCGGTAACACACATTTTAATGTAACTTGTATTCATTTTGAATGTATCAACTACTAATGTAGGTCTATTGAATCGGTAATTTGTTGTTGAGTTTTTTTTATCATTTATGTCTTTAAAATGAGAGAAAACGGGTACAAATGTGAAATATAATCATTGCATAATTCTTACGGGATTAGGCTCGCCCCGTCTCGTCCCGACCCACGTGGGACAGGGCCCGCGCGGGACGAAGAAAAAAAGTTGTATATCCCTTCCCGTCTCGGTTATAATTTGCGGGACGGGACACGGGACGATCCAATCCCGTTACGTCTTGTCTCATGCCCACCCCTAGTCTAAAACAACTACTTTGTTTTTTTCAAGTCAATTATTATAGTTTTTCATAAATATTATTACAATCTCTTTTTTTTAACTATTAATAATTAATTAGATTTTTCAAGAGTGAGTTGGGTAACTAGGTATTTTACGTAACATTGAGTATAAAGTAGGTACCTTTTTGTTTTCTATTAACAAAGTAGACACCCTAAATTATGATGAAAAAATATTTAATCAAAAATTATAAAATAAATTACCATGTAAGTCAACAATCTCTCTCCTATCTCATTTAATTATTTTCTAATTAAAGATTTAAAGAAATATGTTGTTACGTCAAGTAAGGAATGAGATAATAATTAATCCTAAAATCTCTCCCTAATTATTTTCCCAATTAAAGATTTAAATAAATCTTCTATCTAATTAGTTATTTATCATAATTAAAGAAATATGTTGTTATTAATTTCGTGGTTATGTACGTATGTTGATACATAATTCCAATATAGTTGGGACGTGATATTTGTGTACATATGAACATACTAATGTGTCAATTTCAATTTAGGATCCGTGATGAATACATAATTTTTGCGACTTTCTACATAACGATTATGTTTATGTAGTACATGTGTTTGTCATTTTGACAATGTTTGGTTACACAAATTCGTCATTTACACAATGTTTGGTTACACAAGTATTTTATGTATTAAATTGTGTAGTTGAAATTGTGTAATTGAACATGTATGCCCAATTCATTTTATGTAGTTGATATTTGTGTTTTATGTATTAACATTGTGTACGGACATTGTGTAATTGATATTATGCATTAAAAGTGTGTATTAAATATTGTGTATTGTCAAAAGAATACACGAAGTTTGATTAGTCTAACTGGTATAAGGGCGGGGATGGGGCTACTCGTCCAAGGTTCGACGCCTGAAGAGAAATAATAATATTTAGTTTCCCAAAATTTAATTGATTATTAATAGGAGATAGAAGAATTTTGAATTTCCATATTTTTGGTCATATCCACTCATTTTTATCTTTATTTTTTTATTATAAAAATAGGGCGTCTAGTTAGTATATAAGTTACAAAAAGTGTCCTATTTCACCAATCTTCTCATTTTTTAACTAGTAATTTTTTCATAAATAATTTTTATAATTGATCTACTTAGAAGGCTCTAACCTATACATATAGGTTTGCGAGGGGGAAAAACAAATGAAGATAATCATATAATCTAAACATACTTATCATTAATTCAACAAGTTTTTATCCAAATTATATATTGATTTGTGTTGTAAAACATAGATTAAAAAAGGCCTAGAAAGTATGATGTTGACAATGGAACGTGTCATGTGTGAAAGATGAGTATGAGACCGGTTCCAATTCATTAGTAGTGTACGTTATAATATGAACAAATTCAAGTTCAAAACACAAGGGTTGAATGCATCTATAAACTTGAAAGTTATAGGAAGGAAAAAAGTCAAATATTCGTCATATTTAACCCTTTGATTTTTGTCAAACAACTTCATTATGCGAGATTGCTATTCGTACCCATGTGTTCATATTATTCGTACCCTGACTACGCGTACGCAATGCGTAGCCGTAGCGAGAAGCTCATTTCGTTCAAAAAATAAAGGAAAATGGTTACGGCTACGCATGGTCGATGTGTAGTCGTAGTACAGCTACGACTACGCATGGCATACGCGTAGTAGTCCGTAACATATATTTAGTTTGAAAAATGAAGGAAAACTTACTACGTCTACGCAATGCGTAGACGTAGTAAGGTAACAAAAAAAAAAAAAAATTCCTACGTCTATGCATGGCGTAGATGTAATATGTATAGCATGTATATACGGTGGTACGAATAGCAAGAACGTTCGTTATGTTTAATTTGACGGAAAAAAATGCATGTAGGCCCATATAAAAAATGAATAAACTTTATAACTATTAACTTAGACACATAAATATAAAACAATTATTAAATACTGTAATATAATGTAGATTTAAAGCCCCTTAAAGTAGGATATATAACCCAGTCATGAATAAAATAGACCTGGGCCAAATGTAAATAAGAAATGGGCCTGAGCCTTACGTGAAAATGGGCCTGGGCTAACGAGGAAAAGGGCTTGGAATTGACTACGAGCTTTTATGATCATCTCAATCCTTTAAGAGCTCATGATGAGATATTAGTAAGCAACGTCCTTTTTCTCAGTGTAAATTTTCCATCTCAATCCTTTAGTAATATTAGATTTATATGTGTTGTTGTAGATTTTGGGTAGATTTTTGTAAATTTCGATTTTTAAAAAACACGGTAGATAAATATGTAAGGTGATATAAAATAATAAAAGCCACAAGTACCCATCATTTTCGATGCGTACATTACTCTGAATTGGATAATCGAGGAAGTCAATGAACCGATTGATAGAAGAACGAGAAAAAAAAATATAGGGAAAGAGGAAGTCGAGACCTTCAACTTATTCTCTTTCATCACCAGTCATCCTATAAGATTGACATAAATAAAGATTCAATCCAAGGTTCGATTTTGTTGTTCGTTTGAATAAAAGAAATAGGAGGAAAAGCAAATATGGGGATGAGAGCTCACTTGCAATTTATTCGTGTTGTTGGAATTACTATTCGTTTGAACATAATAAATAGAAAGAAGAAACTAAATATATGTTCGATTTTGTACATATCTAGATAGAATTTTGTTGTTGTTTGTTTGTGCAAAAGAAATAAGGAGAGAAAACTATATGAGGCGATGAAAAGGGTGAAAACCTAGGAGTAGGCGAGGAGTTTATTAACAATATCGTTCAAAGATCAATCCTTCGACAATTTTCACGGTTCGGATGAGACTGGAAGAGGAAGGAGAGGAACCATGCCCATTTCAGAAGAAGGGAGGAAACAATGGTCGATCATGACGAAAAACATATTTGAATGCGAAGGAGAATAAAGAAAAGAACTTGAAATCCTTTCCAAAAATCTTCAAAATGAAGATTCTTAAATCAGATTTGAAAATACTTTAAAAACATATATCACTACTGCAATACAAAACCAAAATCTATAACTAAACACCCACGTAATTTGATGGGACCCATCCGAAATCGAAAAAAACCCTTCAACGCTGATACTAAACAGGTCATTAGTGTCCTACTTTTCTTATTACATTGCGTTTTTTGTTTTTGTTACAAAGAAAGGTCTTATATGGTTTTCTTCTTTATGTACTTTGACGGGATAAAATTTATATACACTCGGTCATCATCTGACCCATAATTTACTTGCACTTCATTACAAAATCATTTGGTATAACATTACACACGTGTTGTTTTTGAAAAATACTTCTATTTTTTATGCAAATTTAAAGAATGAAGAGGTAATTATAAGTTTTAAAATTATAAAGAATAAAATAATAAAATATAAGAGTAAGTATTTTCTATTTTTAGATTGACAATAAGTTTTGATATTCATTTCTTTTACATTTGTTTTTGTCATATAAACTCATTATATTCTAAAGATCATCTTATACCCGTATATTGATGACATGTCTTTTTCTTATTTATTTTGTAATACGTCATTTTTTCACACAATCATATAATAAACAAAAATCTAAAAATTAGGTATAAAATTTTCGAATACCTAGCTTTCACATTTCAGTCTTCCGAAAAATATAGTATTACTCATCATGTTTCTTTCCTTTACATGTGATTCTATGACAAACAAGTTCACCTACTTTTATAACAAATATCATCTATAATCTTATCAAAATCATAAGTATTTGTATCAATCTATGAATTCATACATATGAAATAAAACTAGTGCTAGAATAAGATATATAGTATATTATAAGTATATTCCATTAGTTAAAAGGATATCTCATTACCTCATTGAATTATCACATGTCTCTTTAAGAGTCATCCTAAGTTTATACTGCAAATGTCCCTTAAATGTATAATTTGGTAGAAAGATATTCTCCAATTTCCCTTATATTTCAATTTTGTTTGCCAACATGAAAAACACATGTTAAGCATAAAAGAATAAGTTATTTGGTGGTCGGAGATGAGTGTGGGTCCATCTCGAGGTTATGAATTTTGGCTTTTGTACATATTTTTTTCTATTTTAAGTTATGAAAAGTGCGATTTGATTTCACCTAATTTTCTTTACTTGTAAGTTTGTGTTTAATATCATGTTTTGGTAGGTGAAGATCTATTTCAGCCTGCAGGGTAGCTACCTAAGATTGTAGTGCATCTAACACAACAACCTCAAAGCTTTTTAGTTTTATAGTCTAAATTTGAGGGGCGTTTTGTGTATAACTGATAATATTCGTTTTTCGGAATATAAGAAAGATTCGTAATTGATTATATAGAAAAGAATTTCAGATATCCCGTGACGGTTAACGAGATTCCCGTTTTAGACCCGCATAACAACGTCTTCCATCAATGAGGATCCTTAAATGAATATGTGAAATATGATAAGTGAAATACTATAATTGACAATTGATGTTACGATGAAACAACATCGTGTTTATGCCGAGTTTGAGCATAACGCGAATGAACGTGACCCTAGTCTACGGTCTGATGGACTCAAACAAAATAGAGGAACAACGCTAGAATCAAGATATTATCCGGCTGTTATTCTAACGTCTTTTTTCATTTTAATTCTTGTGGTGGATGAACCGATCTCAAAGATCATATACAACTAAACCTAAAAGCGTATATTATGATGATATGCTTATATCTTGAGTTGGAATGAAAGGCAGTCAAAACATATGCAATGGGTTCTCATAACGCAGTCACTATAAACAAAGTGTTACATAAGACTCGATCCACTTAGTATTAACTTGACGATGTTAAACATTGACCCGGTTCGTTATTTTAACATCAAATCATTGACTCGATTGAGCTCAAGTTTGAAACGAAATGTTCTAAAAGATTCATACTTTGAGATATTAATCTTCACTTATCCAAAACAAGTACACCAATTGATAGTTTGAGGTTATCCTAATTATACTACTAATTAAAGTTAAAGTAAACACTATTTTTTTTTTTTTTGATACTGTACGGTAAGCAATTAGGGTAGATCATCTTCTCGAGATTCTCCAACCTAGGGCATCCTTCCGGATGAGATCCACCACCTCTGGGGGGATCGCTGAATCACCTATGGGGTAGTCGTGTCCCAACTTCGCGAGTTTATCGGCAACACTATTGACTTCCCTGAAGACATGCTGTATTTTGACCTGCTGGAAACTAAGTAAAATGTTAGAAATATCCGAAATGATGAGATCAAGTTCCCATGGGGGTTTCCACATTTGTTTAATGGAATTGATGATTGTAAGGTTATCACCTTCAATCTCCAGTTTATTGATCTCCAGATCACATGCTCTGATCAAACCCTCCCTTAGCGCGCATGCTTCAGCATGAAGGACCGATGCGTTCCCACATTGTCCATAGCCTAGGGAGATGGTTGATGCATGTTGATTCCTGAGAATGTATCCGAAGGCTGATTCTCCGGACTCGCGTTTAGATCCATCAAAGTTTAATTTGATAAATCCGTTATCAGGTTTTATCCACTTAATATTTGTAGTTTTCCTGTTTCTTTGAGGCGTTTTTTGTGTTGCTGTGTTTTTAGTTTTGTTAGCGTCTTTCCAATTCCTAATCTGATCCTGTATTCGTATCCCAATTTGCTGGATTTTCTTATTATTGAAGATATTTTGGTTTCTTTCGATCCAGACATTCCACCACGTAACCGCAAGTTGAACCATTTGATTATTATCTAGCTTATTGTTAAGTTGTGTGATCATATTTGCTATGTTCTGGTTAGAGTTGCTTACAGCTTGAAGCCCAATCAGAGTGTTGGCATTATTGAGATTTCCCACCATGAAGGGGCAATTAAAGAACAAATGTTTCGCAGTTTCGTAAGGGTGGTTGCAGAGGACACAATGCATGGGCACTGGTACCCTTTGTTTCTCCAGATTTTCCTTAGTAGGGAGTCCATCAATCGCCAGTTTCCAAGTAAAATTTTTAACTTTGGGCATGATGTCCATATCCCAAATCCATCCATTCGCATTGGCTGTGAGCCCTTTATTTTTATGTATAAGATCCATAGCTGATTTTGTCGTGAATGATCCTTTGTCCGAGGCTGCCCAATATAGCCGATCTCGAATAAAGGACTTCGGGAGTTGGTATGATTTGATTGCAGCTATAGCCTCTTTTGGGAGGAGGTTTCCTACTTTAGTTTCAAGTTTTTGGGTGTTCCATTTATTCTCAGTAATATAGTTACCTACTAGTTCATTCTCATCAATATTCCCACTATCTTCAAGAAGATTAATGAGCGGTTGATCAATCACCCACTTGCTTTTCCAGAATTTTATGGTGCTTCCATCCCCCACACTCCATCTTAATCCGTTCTCGAATTCAGATCGGAGATTCATTAGTCTTCTCCACTGCCAGGATGTATTTTTCTGTGTTTTGTAGTTCCATAGGAATGAGTCTTTAAGGTATTTTTCATTCACTATTCTAACCCATATATTGTTTGGGTCTACCATAATTTTCCAGAGTAGTTTCATTTGGAGAACCTTGTTCATATCTTCTGCTTTTCTAATACCCACCCCACCACACTGTTTTGGTTTGCAAATTTTATCCCAACTGATGAGAGGGTGGTGTTTAGGTCCTTTATTCCAAAAGAAATTGCGGTTGATTTGATCAAGTTCTTTATGAATGTGGGATGGAAGCATGAAGCTTTGCATTATGTAGTTTGGCTTGGCATTCAGGTTTGCCTTGATTAGGACTGTTCTCCCTTCCTGGGAGAGTGTAGATGCTTTCCATGCCGTCAGTTGCTTCCTAGACTTGGTTATTATATCTTCAAAGATTGTTTTATTTACTCTACCGTTGATAATAGGACAACCAAGATATTTGTCCAGTTCTTGGGTAGCATTTATTCCAATTTTTAGTTGGATTAGTCTCTCCATTTCATCACCAACATTTTTCGTAGTTTGAAATGAGGATTTATGAAAATTGACTTTTTGTCCCGAGATATAGCAGTACCTATTTAGTATCTCCAGAATTTGTGTGCTAGCATTTAAAGACGCTTTGGCAAATATAATGATATCATCCGTGAATCCTAGAAATGGAACAGTAGTTCCTCCTCTTGTAACTGGAAAGCCAATTAGTTTATTATTTTGGTTGCATTCTTTTTGGATGTTCCTGGCAAGAACTTCTGCTCCTAAGTTGAATAGCATAGGTGACAGCGGATCACCTTGACGAAGGCCCCTCTCAGGGTATATTACTTCTGATGGGTTATCATTGATTAGGATGGAGTATGATACCGTAGATATGCATTCTCTTATCCAACTGATGAACTTTTGCTCAAAACCAAATTTTTCGAGAACAGCCAAGATGAATGGCCATTCCACTCTGTCATATGCTTTTTCCATATCTAGTTTAATGGCCATGAAGCCCTCCTTCCCTTTTTTGCCCTTGAACCCATGAAAGATCTCATGTGCTATGAGTATATTATCATGGATTGATCTGTCTTGTGTAAAGGCACTTTGTAGCGGATGGATGAGTTTCGGTAGCAGCCTCCTTAGTCGGTTTGCTAGAATTTTTGAAATTATTTTATATATTGTTGAGCATAAACTTATCGGTCTATAATGTGTGGTTAGAGATGGGTTGTCCACTTTAGGTATTAGGGTAATAAATGTATGGTTGATTTGTTTTAGGATTCTACCCGAGCTAAAGAAACTCTTTGTTGCCCGGATAACATCAGGTCCAATAATTGCCCAGTATTTTTGGAAGAAGCCAGCAGGCATACCATCTGGTCCTGGAGACTTATCGCTTCCAATATCGAAAGCAGCTTTTCGGATATCCTCGTTTGAGACTGGTTTGATTAGCTCCATATTTTCACTATCCGTGATCTCTTTGGTAATGACTTCAAGGTTTTGTACTATGTTGTGCTCATTAGCTTGATTGGACCTGAATCGGTCCTTATAGTCCTTGAGGAACTCAGAGCTAATTTCGTCCTCGACAGATATTACAGTACCGTTCGCGCTATGAATGGAACTTATTGATTTTCTATTCCGCCTGCCTGTTGCTTTCCTATGGTGGTATCTAGTGTTTTTATCTCCACATTCTAATGCTTTGGTTTTAGCTCTTTGCATCCAGTACCTTTGTTGAAATTCTAGTAGGCATTCTCTCTTCTTATATAGACTATTTAATCTTTCGTTTTGTTGAATAGAGAAGCTTCTGAAATTGAGTTTTTGTAGCTTCTCAATGTTTGCATCCGTTTCTCGGACTTGTCTATTTATATTCCCGAATTTTAACTTACTCCAGACTTTGAGCTTGGTTTTGAGGAGATTTAGTTTTCTGACTAATTTGAACATGTGTGTCCCCGGTATTTGTGTTCTCCAACACTGTCTGACAATTCCCTCACAATCCTCTCTTTCGGTCCACATGAGTTCAAATCGGAATGGTTTGTTCTTGAATCTTTGTATTTTGTTACCAATCTCAGTTGTGATAAAACAATGATCAGATGATGTGAACGCATGGTTCCATACATGGATGGAATTGTACGCGTTAAGCACCTCACAATGTGCCATGGCTCTATCTAGCTTTTCATACGTATTATTCTCTCCATCTCGTCTCTTCCGCCATGTGAATTCATTCCCTTTAGAAATAAGGTCCACGAGGTTGCATTGCTGAACTACATTTTGTAGTCTTTGAAGTCGATTGATTCGTAATGGTGCACCTCCCAGTTTGTCGGATGGGTTGAGGATATCATTGAAGTCGCCCATCATGATTACTGGTTTGGTTTGTGCGTTTATAGTATCTACTAGTTTATTCCAGAATTCATCTTTAAGCCCCTCATTTGGAGGTGCATAAATGAAGAATATAGCCATGTTGAATTTCGATTCGAAACTTGTATGATCCATAATAACGAATCTTTTATCCTTATGTCTCAATTCTACTTTTTCATTGATGAGTAGGTTGTTTTTCCATAGAAGACATAATCCTCCTGCTAAGCCATCCGATGGGATAAAACATATACTATCAAACCCCGCACTCCTCCAACATGATTCAGAAGGTTCGATATTTGTTTTTAATTCTACTAACATTAACATATCAATATGCTCATTTTGCGTTGTTATTCTTATGTCTGTCCAAAAATTTTTCTTCCTGATACCTCGACAATTCCAGAAGGCTATCTTCATAATTACTTAGTACTTATGTTGGATGGTAGGGGGCCATCATTTTTACCTAAGATGATAATGTTTGTTAGACTAAGAGCTTTAAGAGTATAAAGGTATCCTATACTCTCAATCTTGCTTAGGATCTTGATCTGATTTAGTAATTTGTTTATTGGACACTTACCTTCTGGTTTACATTGTTTTGTAGTATTCATTTTCTTATCAAATGTTAAGGTTATTTTGGGAAAGATGATACTCTTGTATATACTTGGGCTAAAAAAGCCGCCCTTAAGGTTCGATATTTTTAGTAGAGAGACATAGTGACATTCCAGGAGTATGCTATCACACTTCTCTAGCATGCATTTCTTATTGTAGTTGGACATATTAGCCATACCTGGCCTACCAAGCTTAAAAACTTGCTCATAGTTTAGTTTATGGACAACATAAATTGTAGAACTTATTATATTAGTTCTTAGTTCTAACTGGTAAATAGGTGAAAAATATTTACACTGCTGCCTAAGGTATGGTAATTCATCAATTCCAGCCTTATTCGTTTTACTGCACAAGTACAAACAGTGAGCCCTTTGAGTGCTTAACTCCATATTCTTGGGCGATGAACCTGCGTTGTTCCTTTTCATTACTAGCTCAAGTAGCTGAGTAGAAGCATTCCGGTTAATTCTTCTTCTGTTAGGCGCTGCAAAAAACCAGCAGGTAATACCCAAATTAATATGCCAAGTATTTTCCAAGTCTAAAGATCTTGGGATGGAGCACATCAGCTGCATATTTGGCCAATATTTTAGACAGTTTAGTAAGAAATCGATTTTACTCCAATCTCTAATGAATCTTGGCAGATTTGACATCCATGCCCAATAGTCATTAGTTATTACTGGTTCCTGATCATATTTTTTTATATCACGCAGTATACTAACAATCCTGCTAGCTATACCTTGCGACCCTGTCATAGCAACGAAAAACACCAAATCATCACATTCAGCTAAAGAGAAACACCAAATCATCATATTGAACTTCAATAATCTAAATGCAGTGAACTGTATGCACACATATATTTGCTTTGTCGGATGGTTCATGTCCAACTTGCTGTTAACGTTTTTAGAGTTTTGGGGGAATAGGTTGGGAAACCATACTCTTCTAGCTCTCCAGAGAGATTTGTTATGCTGGTCTAGCAGACTCAGACTTAGTGTTTGGATATTGGTCATTGACCAAAGATCAAATTGGGTCATACCTGTATCATGAAACAGGTTCATGTCTACTCTTCTGGGCATAGATTTCAAAACATCAGTCCAGTGAACACAAAGGTGGAATAGCCGCTGGAAATGTTGGTTGAAAATTGAGATCCCAACGAATCTTTCCAAAGAAGAGAAGGAGATGGAGAAACCTTCCAAATAGAAAACAAACGGGTGCAGTCCGAAGCCGCAAGACCAAACACTAGCCCTGGGACGTTGACTAGAAGTCTTGCGCGAAAGGGGGTCCAGCCGGAGGTTCCAGACTCTTTTCCCGCGCCCATGATCGGAAATCGGAACGACTTCAGGACAGGGGTACATACAATACCAACTGGATCGCAGCCTCATGTTGAATCCAAGCACAGACCAACCACACCAATGGATTCGTGAGTAGGAGACATCCCTTGATTGAAAAGTCGGACGCTTATCGGAGTTTGAGGATTGTTCCATCGTCCAAATTTTGTCGAATGAAATTGAAACCTGAATCGAGAAGAGGAGTACACAGCGAAGAAACACTAGGCATAGTTTCTGGCATGAGGAGGTGCAAGCGGCGGCAGCCTTGGGGAGGGAGGTGTTTAGGTTTAGGGTTTTGGGTGTTAGGAGGGGTGGGCTTTTGCGCGTGTTAGGCGCGTAGATCTGATGGGTAGAGGGGTTTTGGGGTTTCATTTAATTTAAAGTATTATCAAAAAAAAAAAGGAATATAAAATATATTTAATGCAAAAATACACTATAGGTGGGACCACTCGAGGATTGTGGATACAAAGAGGCGGCACTGAATCTGGGGATGGTGGACCATCCCGCCAGCTGAGGCTCTGAGGCCGTAGCCTAATTTCACCCACATGTATTACCTTTTTTTAATTTTATATCACTATCTAATTATGACGTCAGATCACGTCAATAATTTTGTTTATCAACTTACTTAGACATAACTATTCCTTAAGCAATTTGTTGATATTTTCAAGCCAAAGGGTCAATCTTTATTGATCATAAAACGATTCTATAACAATAACAGTATTATTCATAATAAAAAAATATACCATGTGTTCAACAATATATCTTTAAGAATCATGTGAAAATATCCAAATCAAGATCCAATGTATCTTTTTATAATGACATCGACCAACTTAGTTATCATATCATGAATTAGACGTTTATAGACTTAGTGCAACGTAAAACTAAAGATTAGAGTATCACCTAATCAAATACTAGTCAAAATTGGAAACTGTTACGCAGTGATACGCTGAATCGAACCATGCCACCCTTGTTAACCAATAAGATTTCGCTTCCTATTCCATAAAGATTGCATTTTTATTTCGAAGAACATGCAGCCGCCCATATCGTATTCCTGGGTTTCCGGCCACCTTTCGGTTTATTCAGTTTTTTTACACATTAATTTGAAATTTTCGATCTTGAAATGAGTAAATAAATAAAAACAGAAACAGAGCATCTTAATTTGGATATTTTCATGAAAAAATCATCAATTTTTTGAATGTGATTGTATCTGTACAATTTGTAATGTACACTGTTCTAAATCTCGATACAAAATTCTGATCAGAAATTCAGAACAAATGGTCTGAAATTCTGAATAATGTGTAGTTTAATCATCTAATGGTTACCCAATTGTCGAAATCTGACCAATCAGGTAAACTAACTGGATTACCCGCCAAGGTGTTGACCCGGTTTAGAACCGATTCTGAACTGTAGAGCTCTTCTTCTAGCTCGGACGAATAATACGCTACGGATAATTCGGATGCAGTCGGCGTTAGCTCAGGGAAATCGAACGGACCTCTAGGAGATGTTGTCGGTTTACCGTCTTCGTCGTTGTTTAGACCGGATACAAACGGATGATCCAACAACATTCGGGCGGTCCATCTTTGATTCGGATCCTGTACGAAGCACTTGGAAAGAAAATCCTTTCCATCTTCGCTCATAGATTCCGGGATCAATGGTGACTCTTTTCCGGCGGCGATCCGGCACAATAGCTCGCCGACACCGCATCCAGGGTTACAGCTCCATGCTGGCTTTCCGGTCATCATCTCAATTACAGCACATCCGAGCGCCCAGATGTCCGCCGGAGATTCACCATCGTTACCGGCGACAACCTCCGGTGACATATACAACGGAGTTCCTCTCAACTCAAATCCAGTTCTTTTAATTTCATTCTTCTTCTCTCTCGCGAGCCCGAAATCGGAGATCTTCACCTTCCCGTCGGGGAAGAGGAGCAAATTCTGCAATTTAATATCACAGTGAACAAATCCACTGTCGTGGATGAACACCAGCCCTTTAAGAATCGAATTCGCGTGTTGTCGTGAATCCAATTCAGAGAATTTCTTCACCCTAATCTGATCAGCGAGGCTTCCACCGGCGGCATACTCAAAGAAGAGATTATACAGATTCCTTCCGTTCTCAGAGGTCTGAGATTCACCAAACCACTTAACAATTTCTGGACAATCGCCACCCAATCGGAAGAGAATCTCCCTCTCATTCTTCAACGATTCAGAAATCGCAACCTCAGAGGATTTGACCACCATTAATGGCGGATTTTCGAGATTTTGTGAATTGGGTTTGGGAATTACAAGATCAACTGTACCAAAGCTTCCTCTACCTACTTGAATACCACGAATCCACTCCATTGAAGCGCAGTCTTTCAAAGTGTTCTTCAAAATTAGGGAAAAAGAACTCTTCTTTTGTGGTGTGTTGAAGTTGAATTGCTGAGAGAGAGAGAGAAAGATAGATAGTTATATATAGAGAAGTTCGATTCCGTTGAGAATTAGGAGGAGAATTTGCGTGTGAGTAGAAGAAGAGCGTGTCGATTTTGGAACACGTGATTGTTGAGGATATTTATTTCTATTTCTCTTGGGGTTTTGTTGTGTTTCTATTGGTCAGATTTATTATAAATTAAATTTGTGAAAAAAGATTTGTAATAAAATTGGTATTTTAAACGTGGGTGAGGAGAATACTTTAGGGTTTTTTAAAATCAAGATTTGGAAAATTGATTGATCTTTCTTTCCCCAATAGCTTGGCACTTCAATTTCGGAGTGGTTTCGTGTATTCAAAGTCAAGAATAGTATTTGTATCAATTTAAAACAAGTCAATAATGGTTAGTATCTTCACATACTATTGTAAATAGTTTTATTTTGACAAAATCCTACTTAAAAGATAATGGATCAGGTCAACATAAGGTAAAAAATTATCAACCTAAATTTTCGTATATCTAAATTTTTTGTATGTACTAGATTTTATCGTTATACAAATATTTTCAAATATATTTAGTTTTAGTCATTACTTTTTATTCAAAAATTTCCTTCAAAATCAAGATTTTTAATATTTGCATGTAAATACCATTAATAATAATATCTCATAATTGATTAAAATCTTTATAAATGGCCGGTCCACTAATGAGGCAAAGAGGGTTGGACGGTCGAGGCTGAACCGGCCATCATCAGTTTCTCCTAAAGCATAATTTTACTATTTATGGTTAAAAATCATTATACAAAAAATGTTAATGCTTATTATCATATACCTAATTTTGGGCAAATGAATCTCCTCACTTTTGTTGCGGGCGGCCAAATAAATATCTTGAGAGTATGATTACGTGTTCAAATTTTTGTATCCTAACAATCAGAAAATAAGATTTACACCTTAAACTAGTTAGTGAAAGAAGAAGGCCAAAAATATCGAGCACGTGGTGTAATACTTGGTATAATACCTAATTTTGTCCGAAAAAGAGATATTTTAATGGACTTATTCCTAATATAGTAATTTGTGCTCTAGAAGAGGAGGCTTCTAATAAATTTCCTATCTTTGATCCACTCGTCGGTCAAAGGACTCGAGTCAAAGCTAAAAACACCATTTTTTACTTGAAAAGTATGGAGTTGACTTGTAAATCGTCGCATGAAGTACGAGGAAATTGCTCCTTAAGATGTTTATAGTGGATTCACATTTGTACATACATAAAATATGTAGTTTATTTGGAATTTGACGTATGAACAGGGGGTAGCGGAGACCGAAGCGTTTGAATGAAAGGAATTCGTTTTGTGATTATATAAAGAAATCTTATTAATATACGTGGAAAATAAAATAAGGGGTCCTATATGCACGGTGAAAAAATAACAAGCGGGTCAATATATGACGGTTGCGTTGAAATGTTCAACATTGAACGCAGGTTGATAGCGTTGAGAATCTGAACTTCAACACGTACCGACTGTGTTGAATTCACAATATAGTCGTTGGTTCGAACGTTGTCCAACGGCTATAGTTATATTCGTGGTTATAGATATAACTAAAAGTTTCAATGTACATATCACATTTGTTTCGTATCTTACTACCCAATTCCTGATTAACGTTAGTGAAGATGGCGGAAAATAAAGACGAAATCAAGTTTCCATTCCTAGTTACTAATACATCAATACCAACGAGTTTGTTTTTCACATCCAAGTAAGTTTGTGATTCGAATTTTTATTCTAAACGTGTTATTAATTATTGGTAAGTTTGTTATTCTAGTTTCGGAATTAGCCATTTTAGCATTAGCATTTTATCTATGAAATATTAATTGGTAGTATCCCGAAAATTTTTAGTTTTCTTAAATAGACATTAATTGTAGTTAATTTGTTTATAGGGACTCTAGGGCTATTTACCCGACGCCGGTACAGTCAGTACAGATTATCCAACTATGTTTGAGCTTCACGAATTTTTCCATTATAGAGAGAACCTAGTCACTTGGGTATGGTTCATGACGAGGTAAAAGAATACGGTGTTAGTAACAAAATCGTCATGGCTAAATAGTAAAGGTATGCCCATGTGTTCGCTTGATATGCGAATGTTATGGGCACCGTATAAGAAAGAAAGATGTTGATCCGGAATATGAGACATCAAGTAGTTGAGAAAATAGGTTAAGGAAGTTTGGGTATACATTTGAGTGAGGGATGTCAAAGTGATGATGGTAAATGGACATTGAGGGTAATTTGTGGAGTTCACAAACACGACCTCGTTGAACCATTAGAGGGTCATTCATTTGTCAATAGGTTTACACTCGCACAATATCGAAAGGTGTGTTGTGAACTTGGGTCGGATTTACAACCAAAATATGTATTGGAAACCTTGAAGTTGTATGGCCAGACAACGTCATATATAACCGGTATATTTACAATACCGAGTTGCAAATGACGAAGGAGATTGTCAAAAGTCGGGGTTCAATGCAACAAGCGCCGCGTTTATTAACCACCAAGATTACATGTCCTCACACGAAGGTCTATTTATCTCACATCCGGTTATAGGCATATGCTGATCCTAATTCGGTACGTCATTGTCACAAATTCAACATACAATACAAACGAGTAAGCCCTAATCATTGAATTTCGTTGTGTTATTATTCATGATAATGTAATTTAGTGAAGTGATGATGAAACGTTTCAATATACAAGCATAAAATGCCTTTACTTGAGATTGTTGGGATCACCAACACCAAGATGACGTTCGCAATCACATTTGTATGTTTTGGAAAAGGAAAACTTTGGTTTCTACGAGTGGGCTTTAGGGGGCCTTCGACATTTATGTAACAATAAAATTCCAGATGTCATTGTAACTGATCTAGAGTCGGGCCTCGTCAAAGCATTCGGCACCGCCAACCTTTGCAAGTGTCAAGACGGAGTCTTCGGGATCGAAATCCTCGAAGTCGAGCAAGCAGATCCCTAATACTCAATTTCCGTGGCGGTTGGACCGCAAGAAATGGAAAGTGCGCATAAATCCACGCCTATATTTTGCAAGAATATAATTTTTTTTATCAATTATTTGATATATATACAATCTACTTAAATAATGAAAAGATGTCTCGAATGTTGATACTTGTAGAAGTGAGATGCATTCCCCCATGGTCTTCACCCTAGACCAAAAAGATAAACCAAGTTGCCGATGCAAAAAGCATAAAATCCTTACCCATGCATACGAGTCAGTCATATCTTGATCGTGTACGAGGTCAATCACCCATTACTGTATCTTGTTGGTAGTATTGTTGACTACCAACATCGCTCCCATTATCAACATCAGATATCCGGATGCAAGTGTAGTTGCCGGTGTGGATGGATAGATGAGAAGACGTATGGTGACCCTCCAAATGACATCTATTCGGATTGAGGTGTCACGTGCCTCAGCCTCGGCATGTGTCATCTCAAATCTGGAGCTCAACCACTCAATGCATCGATGTGTGTTCCATGGCGTCTCACATGAATCTCCATCTATTTGGACTCTTGAGGCCCATTAGGATAGTCACATCCTGGATGGTGATCGTCATCTCGCCCAAGGGAGATGAAAATTGTTGGTATTTGGGTGCCACCGCTCGATGAAGGCATGCCAAAGCACGTGAACAACCCCGCCAAAGTCAAATGTCTCCAAATCAGTTAATTCACTCCGGATCTGGCCACAACAATCCATACCTTCAGGTCATTAAGATTATATCATCAGCTCAACACTTCTCGTACCTGATCTAGATGTCGGTTTACCTTAATTACCCCTTTGGCGTCATTCTTTTGAATCAAACAAACATTAAACATGGAAAAAAAAATACATTCATTCACATTCATCGCCTAAAACTAGTAACGTACCTCACTCATCCATATATGGGAAACCCTATGATCGACATACCTCTTAGGGTTTGAGGTTTGCTGACGAGGTATGCCGACCATAGGGTTTCCCATAATTATCGAAGTTAAGTTTTTTGTCGGTAGAACACGAGTTATATTGATAAATACATTGAACCACTAGTATTTTTAAAGTTGATATTATTTTAAATTTATATATAAATTAATAAACAATTATTATTTTTATTCATTGATACTTGTAATTCTTCCCGATAATGACTATTGAAACAAGAACAAGGAGAAATTGGATACCACAGGATACGCACACCATGTGAATACGTAGATGTTGAAAACAAAGAAAGAATATTCTTTATTTGGTACATACCCTCTACAAAATTGACCCTAACGGTCTACCACAATGAAGAAGCTTCTTTATCATGTTAAAATAGACATGCTATATTGTTTTATTAAAGAAAACGAATTACAATAACGCAAAAACTAGACATTTTGAAAAAAAATTAAAAAGAAAAGTAAAATTAATAAAGCTCAAATTTCGAGGAAGTAGCAAGTTGTTGTGGTTAAGCCATCCCCAATAAAAGTCGAAGTCGCAAGTTGTTGACGATGGCAGGATTCGTAAGTTAACCCGATCAGCCGCATATAGATTCTCATACTACTACTTGCTACTTATTACTTACTTTCTCCTTTTTCTTTTTTTTATAATTATATTATATGTTAAATTATATATATATATATATATATATATATATATATATATATATATATATAGTATAGATCCTATGAGAACACCCCCTAACGTGAGAACATGAGAACAGATTCGTAATTATTATCAGTTTTTTTTACGAATGTGCCATATCGTTTAATGTATTATTCGTAGTTATTGTTGGTTGAGTAGATTATTCGTAGTTATTGTTGGATTACGATTGTTCTCATGTTCTCACGTTAGGGGTGTTCTCATGGGAACCACACCATATATATATATATATATATATATATATATATATATATATATATATATATATATATATATATATATATTATAAATACTTATGACAACCATCCTTATCGTACAATCATGAGAACATATCTTATTGTTTAATATATTATTCGTAATTATTATTAGTTTGGTTACGAATGTGTCATATCGTTTAATGTATTATTCGTAGTTATTGTTGGTTGAATGGATTATTCGTAGTTATTATTAATTATGATATCTACCCTAAATTTCGACCCTTAATACTCACCATCCGACGGTCTAAGATTGTTCTCATGATACACAATAAGATTGTTCTCATAGGAAACGCATCCTCTATATATATAGGGCGCGGTTCCCATGAGAACAATCTTATCATGTAATCATGAGAACAATCTTAGACTATCGAATGGTGGTATTAACTATTAAGGGTCAATATTTAGAGTAGATATCATAATTATTAGATTAATAATATTCTGAAACTAATAAAAACTACGAGTAATTCATTCAAACAACAATAACTACGAATAATACATTAAAGGATATGACACCTTCGTAGTAAAACTAATAATAACTACGAATTGTTCTCATGATTACACGATAAGACCTGTTCTCGTATAATATATACTATATATAATCGATTGGTTCGGGTGTAAGAAAACATAAGAATATATTTAATTTTTTGGATCTCACATTACGTCAATACAACCTTGCAAGAATCTATATACTTATTCTAAATTAGGCGATCAACTAACGTGGCAACTCATATTTTTCTCGTAGTGTTATTTTTTTCCAAATCACTAGTTATAAAAAAAATAAAATTTTATATGAACTAATATTGTAAAAAATTGGAAGGGCAGACTATTGTAATAAAAATTAAATTAAAACAATTTCGTTTATTAGATCTTTTGAGTTTTAGCTTTAGTAAATGTAGCCCTCGATAGAAGATTGTTTAGAGTTTGAGAGAAAATACAAAAGGTTGGGTATATTTACCCAATTAAAAAATTAAATGGCTAGTTATTAAAAGTAAAACTCAAAAAAACCTATTAACCAAATTAGACCATAAAAATTTACGCGCTCAAAAAAGATGTGATCTCCATGAAAATTGTTAATACAAAATAATTGAACTAAAGCCACGATAACGTTCATTTAATGTCCATTTTAAGAAAATGAATATTTAGCTTATACTATACTAACTAACGATTTATACATCAATGCACGGTTTGTTTGTCCACAATTTCGTATTATTATAAAATATATTAAAAATATAAATTAATCTGTATTGATAAATATAAATGTTTTTTCGGGGCGGATCAACCCGAAAGGAGCGGGTCAGAAATGATATGCCATAGCATATTCTTTATTTATATGATATTCCCTATGTAAAGCTTGCATTGCTTGGTGAATGGATAAGCTAACTGCAAAAGCTCATTGATAAAAGAATCTAGTTGTGTAGCAACTACCAAAACAAGTAATTGAGTGCGCAGGAACAAGTTGTGGTAGCTGCCCGGTTCACTGGATCGTATCAAAAACCGATCTTTAACTGCAGCCGTCAACTTTATTCCCATTAACTCACTTGCAGTTCAGCATTTTCTCACTCTACAGGTTTATTTCTGTTGCGGCTTGCGGCTTCGGGTCGGGTCACTGCCCTCAACCCGTATCATATACATGAATAATGTATACGTACTATTCTTGTTTAAACCATGAGTATAAGATCAATACAAAAATTATAGGAATTTTGTTGACCGATAATCCAAATTCGATCATTTGTGATTTTTTGGCAAATCACCGCGGGTTTGGGTTTGTAATTTTAATAAGACGGTAGATTGGGGTTGCGTATGTGTTACTAGAGTGGACAATTTTATCCATATTCGATGGATATCTAGTTATCCGAACTAATAAAAATGCTAAAAACCCGTTAAAAGATGGATGATAGATGGGGTTGGAACTGGATGACGTTTCATCCACACATCACCTGATTCATAATTCACACATCCATCATACCATATTTACCCGCATAAAAATATGTATTTTTCATATTTATATGCTTATATTATAACAATTTTACTGGTATTTCCATATTATATGAACTATATTAAAGTAAACACTATATTTGATTATATATAGAGAAAGATAGGTTGTTATTATTATTAATTTGTTAATTTGGATTCTTGCTTAATCATATGATTTTTCTAATGTTATTTTTAGTCAGATTTTAATATTCTCTTGTTTTTCACTAAATTATTTAATTAACAAATTTATAAATAAGGTGTTCAACAACCGAATTCTCACCGATACGGGTGGATTGAATTCAATTGAAACCCTTATTAGGTGGTTGGTGGGGTGGACAAATTTGGGTAATGGATCGGGTGACGGTTAAGACCATTCACCTGCCACCTGACCTGTTGTCATCCATACGTGTTAGAAATAAGTTTGACACTCATTGAGGGTTCAACCCTAAAACCAACTGAAAATACTTCATACTCTTCCATAAACTTACGTATATGCGCAATATCCAACTTTAGATGTGAAAAGTATATAATCTCCGATACAAACAACGGGGTGTGAAAAGTTTATTTTTTGTCGATTTATATTTCTGTAATATGATATGGTGGCATTTCACAATTGTTGACGGATGCGTGATGAATAACGGGTTTTGTTCGATGTTAGGGTTTGAAGCTCGATTATGGTCGTAAGTTAAGGGAGTTGATAGATATACCGACGAAAATATATAATAGTCAACTAATACGCTCTTCATATGCGTAGTTGATATTTTTTGGCCGGGAACTAGTAGTCTAGTACTACGCTCTTCACATACTTAGTTGAATACCCTATCAACTACGCAGGCGAAGTGTATAGTTGTGGTGACTATTTAGGGCTCGTTTGGTATGAATGTAAGAATGTGGTTGGAATCAGGAAGTGGAATGGAGGAACAAGGAATTGGAATAAGCCATTCATGATACTTGGTGTTTAGTATGATGTTGGAATGAAATATTTTTGACACGTGTTTTTGATTTTATATGGGTTATGAAACGACAAATCATATCATATTTGATGATATACGTATGAACGTTTATACTGTAAATATATGTTATTTTTTAAACTACGTTTGAGAAAAATGAAGACCAACGAATAACTTAAGATTAAACACCAAACAATCATCAACCCAAATAAATAGGTATATATATTTTTTCTATCAAATATATTGTTTCTAACTAAACAAATTATATTGTTTTCGAACATTTTTCGGTTACATTACATCTTGAATGAATTATTCGTATTATAGGTAAAAAAAACTTTTTGTCAAAATCTTGTTTTTCTACGAATTAGTTATATAATTTAAATTAATTGATGGACAATAAATAAATTTTATAAAATATATTAATTTTATTTTGTGAAACTAAATAAGCAACTATATATATAATAAAAATATATAAATGTAATTTTAAATTTAAAATAAGTTTATGTTGAAATGGGATACACACCTTTAATTTTTATAATCAACTTCTTCTCTAGAGTTGAAATGAGTCATTCTATATAAATCATTCTCATTCCAATTCCAAACCTTACCAAACACGAGGCATTGATATGACTCATTCCGATTCCGATTTTTGATTCCATGGGAATCGTATCAAACGAGCCCTTAAAGATTTTCATTCTATATGTTTAGAAGCTAAGTAAATTAATTGTAAAAAATGTGATTGTTTTTACGTATTGGGTCTTTAACTACGGTTTGCATATACCATTTTCTTAATCTTAATAAAATGTATTTAAAGCGAAAAGAATATCGTCTCTTTGTACCAAATAAAAATACGAAAAGAATTGAAATGAGAACACCCAAAACTAAAACTAGATGCTTGGCATCTTGATTCCTCCAACCCCAGTCCTACACTACCTGCCTAATACTCCTTTCTTCATTAATATTATTTTGCTTTACAAGAGTTGTTCAAGTAACGTATCTTATGTACGTTGTAATAAACATGTCTACGGGTCACGGATACGGATAAGGGTCGAGGTGATCCTTACCCGTGCCGTGACCTGGCGGGTCGATCCACCAACGTTCAATTTTGAAAAAAAAAATTAAAAAATCGAACCCAAGACTATTTTAGCCGTTTGGCAAACTCGTTGACGGGGGACCTTTTTCTTTTTCTTTTTTAAAAAAAATCGGGTTTGAAAACAAAAGGGCAAACCTGTCGACCCGGCAGGCAGGTCACCAACCTAGCGGTAGGCCTATTAGGCGGGTCTGGATTCAGATCACCCTTCCCGGATCCTTGACCCGTGGACATACTTACGTTGTAAGTTCTCTATAAACACCCAATAGGAACAATATGAATATAGTCTTCAAACAGATAATAATATTACTAGTAAACACTCTGATAAAAGTTTTTAATCTAATAATAATTTCTTTAAATATAAAAATTATATTATATATTTCTAATCAACATTTTAAGATGTGAACTAAACTCCCGAATATCAAATATTACCGTACTTATATATCAACTTACGTTGAATTTTCTAAATAACCTTTTAAAATTTTGAGAGAAAAAAATTTAACCTTAAAAATTTGTACCTATACTTAAAAAATGAGTTAATTTCTATATTATTAGAACACTATATATTATCTGTATAAATTGAAAAGTCGACTATATTAAACTTTGTCAGTATTTTTTATATATTTATTGACTACTCTATTATTATTTTTAATTCTGAAGAATTATTTTTAGATATAAAATTAGTAAAAGAACATGGTGCATAAAATGTGTTGGATGGTTTTAGATTGGTCTAGCTTGCGGTTTTAGATTAAAGTATTTAAAAATTAAAGGTGCAAGCGTGCATAGCCGTATTTTGATCAAGTTCCAAGCTTTTAGTTTTGGTTTATTTCATTTATGCATTATATAATATGATTTTACAGCATATATATATTGAGGTGTCGGCCGCTTTTATGCAAGGTTGCGGCTCGGCTAAATTACATAATAATTTTTGATGCTAAATTCGACGAATATATTATCATGGCTTCTAGGCGGACGGTGCGTCATTCTTCACTTCATCTATGTCTTTTTTTCTACGCACCAAATTATTGCATTCCTAGCTTCGACTTCAGGCTAAATCATATATATACTCCATCCATAATTCCATTCTATAATTACTTTTTTTAATTTTATTCTAAATATTTTGCATTTATATTTTTACAAATTACAATGAAGTGCACCACCCACGCTTTGCGGTCTGTCTATACTGGTCATTAAGATGGTATATATTAGATCAATTAGCCTACAGTCAATGTTGACCCCAATATGTTCAAGTGTCAACTTAGTAGCACGTGTGGAGGGGTGTTGGAGATTATATCTCACATTCACAAGTTGAGATGTTTTGAACCCTCATATGTAAGATGAAATCCCAGTGAACTTGTGTTGGACTTGAGTTTAACATGTCTGTACACTCATATGACCATGTTCTAACGCATCTTTACTAGATCTTTATTGAATGATCTTTTGAGTACACTACAACAAAACTAGTTTTTTATAGCATGAATTGATAGCGTTTGTACCATAAGTGCTATAAATTATGTGGAGTTTATATTCAACAGCGTTTGAGGTTTCCGGAAACGCTATAAAAAGAATTAATTTCGGAAAAACGCTATGAAAAGCCCTCATTTTCTTTAGTGCGCGGCTGAAAAAAGTTAACAAAGAAAAATAAAAAGAAATTTTAAGGAACGCTATTGCCTCTTGGGTTTCGGCGTCCAGTCTTCCCTATCTCTCGACTGCCTCTTACGATTCTTTCACACTTCTCTCTCGACCGTCTCTTAGGATTTCACATCCGTTCTTTGTTTTCTTCTTGTGTGCCGGCGTGAAAGTCTCCGACAACCTATACAACTGCTTCTTCCCTTCCCAACAATCCTCCTCAAGCCGTTGCCAATGAACGATTCTTCTTTCCGGTTAGCTTCTTGTTCCTTGTATGCCTGTAATAATAGGATGCCTTATTTTTCTAGTTCTCTAGAAACTGAATCATTTTGTGAGCCTACCAAATACGATTGCTAGATTTTAGTATAAGTGTAAGAGTTTTAGAATATTAGCACCTCTTTGGGGAACTGCGTAATTTAGCTACAGAAGATGAAGACCGAAAAATGAGAAGAAAGACAATTTGTAACCCTAAAATCTTTGGGGACCGGTGTATTATTGTTTCCAGGCAATAATGGATACTATGAAACACAATTTGTAACCCTAAAATCTTCTTTTGATGTGGTTGACTAGACAATACTAGCAGATTCCTAAAGATGATGAGGAAGAAAATGAAGACCAAAAGCAAGAAGAAAGAGCTATGAATTCGAAGATCTCCAATTATGCAAATATCATTCTCCTAGCTTTCAAGGTACAATATTCGTTCTTCTTTTTTTTTTGTTTCCTAAATCACCTTTCTAAGTGTTTAATATGTGTGCAAATCTTTGCTATTGTTGAAAGTGGTTCTATAGCCATTGCTACAGCTACATTAGACTCATTGCTTGATTTAATGACAAGTCTTATACTTTGGTTTTCTCATCTTTCTATGAAAAATGTTAACATGTATACATAAATGCCCTATTGGGAAGTTAAGATTTCAACTTATGGGTAGCATCATCTTTGTTGCTATTATGGCTACTCTAGGTGTGTTCACGGGTCTCTAGTCATGGTTATTCAAATATGAGATCAATCTCTTAATCAGACCATTGCACTACCACTTATAGGATTCTAAATTTTGATTCAATTTAGGGAAAATCTTATCAAGGGTACAACTTCAGATGACTATACAGGGAGTCAAATTAGTCAATTGATATGGTTGTGATCCATTACTACAGGTGCAATTGTGGTGAAGCATAGCTTGTATCTTTACTATATAACCCACCGAACAAGATCATGCAAGCCTACTCCAAGGTATATATCATGAAAAGTGTTGTGCAATTTTGGAAAGATTGACCTCTGATTGATCTTCAATTGTTGATTTGTTTTGGAAATTTGAAATGCTTGAATTGGTGTTATATGTAATTCAAGACCATTATTTTATAATGTTGTAACAAATGTGGTTGGGTTAGTTGGTTCTCTTATTCAAGACATGTTTTACTGGTGGATTGATCATGTTGGGATCATTCTCCTTGCTCTGTACACCATCATAAATTATTCTAGTAATGTTATGGAGAATGTTGGTGCAAATGAACTTCTGGCTTATTTTAATTGGTATAACTTTTCATACCGAAAGGCTTAATTACAAAAGATGTGATTATCTACTTTCGACTTTTCATGGTCATTTTTTTTACATTCACATATATTTTTACTTTCGTGGTTTTCTTGTTTGACCACCATTTGCTTTCCTTGCCAAATACTATTTATTATTCTAATATATAATTTAAGGATATATGTTAAAGTTCAATTTAAAAGTTCTTTCTTATAACTGATTTATGTTTTAGTAAATATTTGGTGAGAGTATTATTTACCAATATATGGAAAACCAAGAAAATGCAACATTTTGGATTACAATTTTGACTGCTATTAATTCTTTTACTGTTTTCCACAATGAATAGTCTTATCATTTGAGACCTTTATGGGCAGTAATTTTCTTAGTAGGAAGCAAAATGTTCCTGTACTGACAAAATAAACGATCTTATTTATGGAATTTGCTGATTGGGGTAGTGCAAACTTTACTGTATTGAAGCTTTACCTATTTAGTAAATACACACTTTGAATCTCCTATTAATGTTAAATCTTGCCTCCCACAAGCATTCGACGGTTTCTACCTGCACACTCAATAGACAGTCTCTTCGATCAAAAGATCATAAATTGCATCTTTAGATGTCAAGCCACCCTCATTACCTTTGATAGTTTGCTTTAGGATTTTCTGAAATTCTTGATTCTCCGTTTGAAATTGACAGTTCCGTTTTCTGTTTCCTTGTTAGATTGTTAGTTGATTCATTGACGATGACCGATAGTGACCAGTATTGAGTACATTAGTGATTGAGTTTTATTTGAAATCAGAGGCAAGCTTGTTAGTTGTTAGTTTATTTATTGATTGAGTTTTATTTGCAGTCCCTCCTTCTCTATGTCTCTTCTGCAACTGCTTTCTCTTGTTTGCATTCTCACTGTGTTATTTGTCTTTCGGTTTTTCCATACTTTGACCTTTTTAATGTTTATCTTTAAGCATTTTTAGACTATTATATGTTTTTTTTTTGTGTTTTTATAAGTGTTTGGACCTATACTTACCTGAGGCGCGCGCCTCGGTGCGCCTCGCGCCCTTTAAGACTAAGACTTTGAGTAGACAACATCCTTAATTGCTTAGTATTGTGCATCTCGAGAACATGGGAATGTTGGGAAGTAGAAGATTAGTTGAAACCATTGACAATCATACAATATCTGCTCTGCAATTGCAACATATCTTGATTTTATAGTGATAAATGGTAGCTTTCAATATGTTCTACATTGTTTCTCTTTGAACTGTATTGCCTTTAAATAGCTTAGTAGATGCCTTACATATATACTCAAATATTGACCCTTTTTTTTAAGCTCTTTGTTGTCTGCAAATTCACAATTCTATTTCGTAAATGTAAAATTTAGATTATGATGTCATGCTGGTAAATCTTAATGGAGGAGAAATCTGATTTTGACTTATCAACTTTGCCAACTCTTCTATCGATTTTTAACTGTCATGTGTGCTAGATGTTTAAGAGAAACCGTAAAATTCAAGTACTAATGTGATATTGTACATTTGTATGCAAAGTGCTTTGTGGCTTGTCTGAAAGGACAAGTATTTTGTAGTTTTTCCTTCCCCGTACAGAGAAGAAGTTCAGTACAAGATAAAAATTCACTTTAGGGTACACAGCTTTTCCTCCTCAATCCTGAAAGTGTGCTAGTTATCTAATAATTCTTCAAACTGCAGTTTATTTGGTAGAAATGTTTAACTACTCTTTATTATGCAAAAATGGTCACAAACTGCACTATATTAGGCATAAATGTTTAACTAATTTGAATCTTCTATTAATGTTAAATCCTGCCTCCTAATTTGAATATTCACACTTTGAATCTTCTTGTAATTGTTGCTGCATATATGGTTACAAACTACACTTTATTAGCCAAAAATGTGTAACTAATATCTAGTAGTGTTCTTCAACCCTCAATGTACGGATACAATGACATCTCCTCTTGAACTTACTTGCATCACTGTTGTACTATTATGTGGATATATTTTGATAAGATCAATTTAAGGACTTTGTATAGCAAAATAGGAATTGGGTGCTAGATAGTTAGTATAGCTATAAGTTAAGGGATAGTATGCTATACTAGTGCTTATTAATCGTTACTTTCTTTGATTACTGACTTGTCCAGAGATGGTTGATGTCCAGAGAAGGTTCAACCTCTCTCTCATGCAACAGAAGGTTGATGTCCAGAGAAGGTTAGGGCTTGTTGCATTTTGTGATTTGATTACTGGCTTCGCCTACTACAGTTTTTTTTCATACTTGTTGTGAATAACAATCAATAGCACCTACTGTAGTTTATTTTTTCCACAGCTGTTGTGCTCTTTTGAATTCTGATTCTGTCTAGAGAAGTTTAGGGCCTGTTATTTGATCACTAATTTTGTCTGCTGTTGTCCAGAGAAGGTTCAGGTCAAGGCCTGTTGCTGCTGCATATTCAACCTCTCTCTCATTTTGCGAGAAATTTACTATTGTTGCATATTTCTTCCCACAACTTTACTGAATTACATCTAAAAATCGATTGGGAGGTGACTGAATTGATTTGGGATGTTGAATGTCTTTTTTATATTGTTGAATTTTTATACTATAATTACTCTTATTTTATGTTTGATTTTGCTTCAATGGTTCTTATATTACCATCTCTATCTTTTGCTAACATAAACTAATGTATCTTACTATAACTTTATTATTTGCTTTAGAGTTTAGATCATTATTTATATTTATCTATCATGACTATATATTGTTTTGTGTAAGCAAGTGTTTGTTTTCATTCCCAACAAAAAACGATCGCATAATTGACATAAACAAGTTGCATTGTAATAAAAACCTGCAAGAACTTCCAATCTAGAATTACTATTGCTAGAGCACTAACAATTACCTAGATACATTAACATCAAAGCCATGGTGTAATGAACTTAGCGGACTTTTGAATTCCAGGCTCCAAGGATAAAAAGACACGGGAGGGATGAAGAAATCTAATATATAAGTAGTAAATGGTCATGTGATTTGGATGCAGATAATATTAAAGGTAGTGGCAACGCAAGAGGCAAGTTAGCTGCTATTTCTGGAATGTTCAAGGCCTATGGAAAGGAAGGTAAATTTGTTCGTTGGGGTGACCAGGTATGACGTCCGTTTGTCACATCAACTATGTGCATTGTAACTTTATTACAAAGCAATATGGCTGATTATCCTCCTATATATTTGCTCCTGGTTCATTTTATATGTATATGTTTGTTCTAAGCTTGTTCTTTTGAAAAAAATTGAATAATTTTCTATTTGCCCTGAGTTAAAGTATAAGGTCAATGGAGTAAACTATGACGAGCTTTTGTGGTGGATGTTATCCAGAAATGAGTAAAATGATGGTCTATAAATATTCATTATTTGGTTAACATTGAAGAACACAACGAGAATGTTAGGCTTTTAACTTTGACACGTGTTGGAACCAAAAGGGTTGTACAAATATCAGTTGAGTTTTATGATCTTCTTCTCAATCCTAGGTATTGTTTGTTCAACAATGGTATTCAGTATTTGTGCAGTTTGTTACTCAAAATCTCAGTAATTTGACTTACAGGTAAATTCGGAGGATGCACCCTCTGCTGGGCGGAATCCCATGCTCTCTTCAGCGGGTTTATGATGATGTCATCGGAGGAGAAGGTCCGATCAATGTGCATGCATTTTCAGCGGGTTTATGATGATGTCATCGGAGGATCTGTTGGTGAAAGGGCGTGGGAACAATAGGAAATGGATGCTGGCCAACCCAATTAGGGGGTTGGGGAAGCATGAAAGGAGAAGGTCCGATGTGCAGGCATTTTAGATTAGTAATGTCAAACTATGTTCTCTTGGTAAACAATTGTTATAAACAACTCATGTTTTGTATCATTTTGAATCTTTAAAATGAAACAATGTGGTTTTTGTCTGATGTCGTTCTTGAGTTTCTATACCATTTATAGAAAACGTTATTGTTACGTTTTATAGCGTTTATTAAAAACACTATTATTAGGTTTTATAGCGTTTATAAAACACTATAAGTGACATTATTTCCATAACATTTTATCAAACGCTATAATAGGCCCATTTTTTTCATAGCGTTTGCACATACGCTATTCATATGTCCACTTTTCCATAGCGTTTCCTGAAACGCTACAATAGGTCCACTTTTCTATAGCGTTTGCACAAACGCTATAATAGGTTCACGTTTTCATAGCGTTTATCAAACGCTATAATAGGTCAACTTTTTCATAGCGTTTGCACAAACGCTATTATTGGTTACTTTTCCATAGCGTTTCTACAAACGCTATAATAGATCCACTTTTTCATAGCGTTTGCACAAACGCTATGAAAAGTCGTTACTCTATTATAGCGGGCTCTGTCATAGCGTTTATAAAAACGCTATTAATGTATATCATAGCGTTTTTCAAACGCTATGAATGCTTATAAATGTTGTAGTGGTATATTGTTCTTTTATGACCAAAATAGTAAATACAATATAATGACAACCCAACTTACATCAAGCAATTAAACATTTTAGAAAATATAATCACATAAAGTTCCCGTTACAGTCTTTGTCTTGGGTCCATTTTCCTTCGTTTTCTTATGCATGATAGAGCCGTGGCATTATAGGTCTCGTTGGCCGAATGTGCTTCTTTAAATTTGCTTCTAAATCGTCATTTTTGTGTGCTTCTTATGAAGCTACAAATGCGCAACCATGTCCTTTTTCGTCCGGAAGAAATTGCCTATCTTTCATTTTCATATTATATATTTATTACAAATTAATAAGTAATATCTTCCAATAAATATCAATGAAATAATTATAATTATATTATATGAAGGAGACTCGGACGGTCCAAACTAAAAAATAAAAATTAACGTTGGTCCCATATCACATAAAAACACATAAGGAAAGAGGTAATGCTTTGCAACATTGAAAGGTCACATAAGGCATCCTACGGTCAATTTCATTCAAAAAGTTTAGAGTTAATTATTCTAAATATCCCAAACATTTGAGCAGTTGCAGATTTATCCTTCACTGTGCAAAATTTATCAAATATCTTACTTATGAAGCCAAAAATATATATTTTACTATTTTTTTTTGGTGGGAATATATTTTACTATTAAATATGAGAGATTAGTGTGTCATAATAGTTCAGGGTATTATAACGTAATTTCTGTACAAAATACTTATTACGTAAATAGTTAAGTTTGGATCTTAATTTGGGCCCAGCCCATTTAAAGAAGTCCATATCAGGGCCCAACAAAATTGTGGGCCCAAATGATATCGGTGTCAGATTTAACTATGCTGTTCAAGTGGGGTCCCCTGGTTCGTTTTCAAACCCATCCCCCCGCAAGATTTTTGTTGGCTATTTATTTATATTAAAAAGAAAATATTAAAAAGAAAATATTAAATCATATTTAATGGTGACATTATTTTATTTGGCTTTGATTAGCCTTAACTAGCTGAAAGTTGAGTAACCGACACACATGTTTCATGTGAGGAAGGTCTTTTTAAACCAAATAGTTCAATAAGTGTTGAATAAGGGCGTGTTTACCTTGCGGGTTTATAAACTAAATGATAGTTTATAAACCTTTGCTGATTTTTGTGTAACCGTTTACCTTGCGGGTTTATAAACTAAATGATAGTTTATTTGGGTTTTTAAACCCGTAAAAAATAACCTTCTCAAGATGAGGTTATTTTTATTTGGGTTTTTAAACTCGTTAGTTTATAAACCCGAATAAACTCAAACCCTTAGTAAACATGCCCTAAGTGCTCATTATAAAGTTTAAAAAATATGTTTTATACAACTAGTAAAGTACATTTTGTAATGGAAACACGGAAAGAAGAATACTATTTTTACCTGATAAAATAATAAGTTACTAATATAAAAGCCATATATCTAGAGTGATTTTATTCAATTAGGTAAAAAAAAAACAATAAGAAGGATTTTTGTATGATTGGAATATATACGAAAACATGTCACGTATATTAAGTAAAGGGAATTTTTGGATGGTACTCGTGTGATTTGAGATTTTCCGGATTTTGCACTTATGTTTTCTTTAGTTTGGATGGTGCTCTTGTGTTTTAGTATTTTTTGAAAAATATCCGATTCAATTCAAATTTTAAAAAGAAATGTCAACTAAAATAATTAGTTTTATTGAGAAAAACTTCTTTTTTAAGAAAATGATAAAACAGGCTAAACATTTTGTACATATATCTTTTATAACAAAAAATTATTCTAAGTTAACACCCCTTATAGTTTAAAGGAAATTGAACATTTTTTCGGAAAACACTGAAATTCAACGATACTAAAAATACATGTGGGCAAAATCCGGAAAACCTCAAACCACCGGGGCATCATTCGAAATTTTCCTTAGATTTTTGGATGATTTGGAATATATATGAATTGGGCCTTATTATATACAAATCACACATTCATACCTAAAAAACTATATTAAGGAAATTCTTCAAAACTTCAAAATACTTTTAGCATCATCAAAGTCATAAGATGATAAAAAGGATTATAGTAGACGATTCTAACGAGTCACTAGTCAAACAGTAAATTAACATAGACCGGGCCCAACAGATTGCTTCGTTTGATATAATCAACTCCGGTTCGCTAGCCTCTATTGTCAGTGACCCAGGTGGTTGACGTGGCTAAGTCAACGCAGGACATATACATGTCCGGCTTTAGAACTGGTGGTAGTGCCGGTGGGATGTGATCACTCGACATACCGTCACAATCGTTGATCTCGGCGGTTGAACACGCGGCGCGTTGACCACACGGATCCACCGGTGAGCGTTTTTGTCCATCGAATGTGCTCCCTCTAAGTGCTTCTGACATCCACTGGACAGATGAAGAACAAAATTGAAACTATATATTATATTAATATATATACATAATATAAAGTATATAACTCATTGAGAGAGTTAGGATTACTTGAAGGTGAAACTTGGACGTGTGGACGTAATCGATAGCATTTGTCAAGATTGAGTCTGCGTCGTTCTGACACGTACACATGCAACTAGAAGAAGTTAGGTGCGTTCGGCAAGACTGTATTATGACCTCACTGAATAAGGGCTATTGTTATTCGTACCACGGTTTCGTGTAGGACTACGCGTACGCATGACGTAGTCGTAGCATTTTCTTATATTTTTTGAACGAAATCACTTATTGCTACGGCTCCGTCAGGCGTAGCCAAACCACGAGCATGAATTGTATGAAACATGTGGTACGAATAGCAATCTCGCTGAACAAGGCCGTAATATAAATGTTATCACACTTATTACAGTTAGTCTAACCGTTAAGTTCAACACAGACAGACCGTAAACATCGTATGCGTATGCATATAAACGTACGTACACGCTAGGTCAAAACCTAACGCATATGTAAATGGCTAACCTTGTCACAATTGGGTAGTACATCCTTGAGAATCTGTATTTTCTCTTTCAGCCGACTTCTTCTATTCTGCAAATAATAAAACATGCTCCTTCCGTCCAATGTTATTTGACATTTATTGTACATAAATATTTATCGTGTTAATAATTTTAAACACTTCTTTTCAACTTTATCCACAATAAATTTTTTATCCAAATTAAAATTTAGAACTAATTGCATAAAAGGGTATGAAGTAAATAGTTTGTATTTGCTTGTTTTTTATGGAATTCAAAATTTTAAATTAAAATAAAAGCAAAGGTGTAAAAAATAATATACTTTATAAGGTTCAGCATATTTTATAAAAAAAAATTTTTACTAATTATTTACTGAATTTATTTTAATAAAAAACATTTAGAATCGTATTTTTACAAAACACGTTCTATATTATTTAAATTCAAACACCTTATATACAATAAATCATAAGTTAGACCATTAATTATAAAGTGAAACACATAATTTTATTACATAAAATTAATATCTCCTTAATGTTGAGTCAAGGGCCCGTTTGGTTTCAACTCCGGAATCGGATACGGAATGGAAACGAATATAGTCCATATGCATACTCTTGTTCATGAAATTTTTTGAAATCAAGTGGTTCGAAGTAATTAGAGTTGAATTTAATTACTTTTTATACCCTATATAGACACAAAATGTTATGGGAGAATGATTCCATAAAATTTCATAAATAAGGATATAAATATGAACTAAATTCGTTTTCATTCCGTTTTTAGAAGGTTGAATCAAACGGGCCCTACATGTATTTATTCCTTTGTAAATTTAGAGAATACAAATTAGAATTTTGCAGGAAAAGAGAGATGAAGACTCACCCTTTCAGCCAAGTTATGCGTCTCAGCGGATCGTGGACGTCTGAAGGGCTGTTTTTTCTCCGACGTGTTGCCTTCTTCACTCTCATACTTGATTGGAAATAATAAGGAAGACGATCAATTAATATGGTATAAATCTCCAAAAAAAAATGAAAAGCTGTTATCTTTAGCACTTCAAAATCAAGAACTATGCAAGAGAAGCATATTTTATAAAAGTTGAAAATATATTTGTATAAGAATCATTTTCAAATTAAAAAAAAGAAGTGAGATTGAAAGCAAGTAATTAAATTGTAAAATAGAAAAAAATTTAGAGGATAAATTTGTGAAAGAGTTAAGGTTATATGTACTTACATGGTTTAGAAAATGAGGAGAGGAAGATGAAGAAGGTGGTTGAGGGTGAAGTAATTGTTGAAATATGTTGGCTTCTTCTTCATAGGGTATGAATTGTAAAGGAAGAGGAAAGGGGTGGTTTTGGGTAATATTATAAATATTAGGGGAAGGAGAGTTGACATCAAGTGGAATATCAGATAAAGCCTTGAAGAGGTTGTTACCCTCAAAATCATCACTTGAAGAGGATTGACCTACTTGATTGTTCATCTTCTTTTGACTTTGGTCAAACAATCAAAGATCTTCTCTAAATAAGTCATAAAACATCACCTCATAATTTTGTGTATTTATAGAGGAAGATGTCAAAATTGATGGAATGAACGAAGACGTGTATTTTTTTTAGGGATATGGCTGTAATTTGGGTTGGTTTATCCATCCGTTCGGAAAAAAATGGATATGAGCAACTATTTTGGTCATTTCGAGTCTATCTTGATTCGTTCCATATTTTTTAGGGTAAAACGGGAGGAGTAGGTATGTTTTGTAACTATGAGCATATAAATTGTCACAAGTTAATAACGAGAACAAAATAGGCCCCTCCATATTATATAAAAAATTTTATTAAAATAAAAAGAGGATATTAAGGAAATCAGAATATAGTTCCCTCTTCATTTATTAAACAACCAATTATTACAAAACGGAAAAGTAAATATCTTTCTCCCTCCATTTATTAAAGAAATAAAAAAATCTCCATTTATTAAGGAAATCAAAATATTTTCCGGAATGTTCGTCATTTCCAACTTGCGTTCATCTATGGCGACGATATTGAATCAATCCTAGTTAGATTTCCGCAGCAACGTATGTACATAATCGCAAAGACTGTAAACATATGTACATATATAGTTAGTCAATAACATTTTCGCAACGTACATGCAAACATAAAACTGTACATAATCGCAAGAGACTGCAAACATACGTACATATACAATTAGTCAGTAACATTTTGCCAGCAAAATATGTACATAATTACCAGAGACTGCAAACATATGTACATGCAAACACAAACATAAGCCTATATTACAACACATTTTGTTCTATTGTATGTATTTTCGCAACAACATATGTAGATAATCAACAACATATGTACATAATCAGTCTTTAACTTATACCTGTTGAAGACGACCACTGAATTCTCGATTGAACTTCATCATTCTCAATTGAATATTGCCGACTGAAGTTATCGATTTTTCCAAAAATCAAAGTAAAATCGGCGACAAAAGCATACATGTTTGGCGGCTGAAGTTATCAATTCGAGATTTCGAGTATCCTTGAAAGCAATTGGTACCTATTACATGTGAAAGACGACCGACTACTAGACGATTGAAGGATACTATTGATGATGGATGATGGGAGGAAGACGAGAACTCGAACATTGTGGCTATGGCGAGAGAAGCTTTGCGAGAGAAGAGCGCTCATTTTTATTTTGGAACCGGTTGAAAAGCGAAAACTTTTGGGATATTTAATGATGGGATATTTTCACGGTTACCATATTTTAACCGTATCCTATTTTTGTGCTTACTAAATATCTTTTACCATAAAAATAACTTCGATTAAGATAATAAATGCCTAGTAAATATATTAATTTATTTTTTTTTCGAAAAATGATAAATACAAGGGCCCTTGTTTGTATTATAGAAAAATAAATTACCCTAGTAGCTTAATATTCTCTATTTTTTATAGGGCAGGTATGAATAAACAATTTTATCAGTGGACCAACCCGCTTCGACCTATATATAGTTCGGTTATTGCTATTCGTACCAGATGAAACATACTATTCATACCGCTTGTCCGACTACGCATTGCGGAGCCATAATAAGCGTTTTTTTTTAATTTTTGATTAAAAAAAGCAATTGAGCGTCGGCACCCAAAACCCTTTTTTTTAACGAGATTTTTACGCTTTACATCGAAAAACACCGGCATTTTAACCTGATTTAGGATTTGAGCACATGCGCCAAGAGTCAACGCTCAAATAAATATTTTTTTAAAAAAACAAGCGTTTACGCCTTCGCATGTTAGACGCGTACCTCATAGAGTTTGAGGTTAATCATACTAAACCGTATCTTTAAGGACAAAAAGGTAAATAAAAAAATACTTGCCCGACTGAAAGACAACCCGAAAAGGACAAAAAGGGAAATAAATATAAGATAGATCGTCAAAGGCGGAATCGAAAAATGCAAAAATCGGCCGACTTCATGGCTAGATTGGCCGGTCCTTCATGTAATGGTCGATTTAAGGCGGAACACATCGTCTAGAAGAATAGGTCATATGCTCAAATTTTGACACAAAACGGCCGATCAAAAGGAACTAATCGGCCGACTAAGAGTACTTTCTCGAGTTGTCTTCATTTATTCACTCTCAAATCTAGATCATTTTAGTCTTGACACTGACTTCCTTGATCGTATAATGATCATTTGTGTGTCGCAAGTACTCTTCCGAAAATAACTTCATTTTAGCTACAAGAAGGACCATAATGCTTGTATTATTATAAACTTACGAGTAGATCTCTAAAATACAATAAGAAATATAACTTAAGGCAATGCAAATCTACTCTGAATGTCCAAAGAATGAATACGAACGAGGATGAAAATAAATACTAAAATGGACGTTAGCATCGAATTGCGTATACAACGCTTGTGTCCTCTTGCTTTATTTGTTCCTGCATTAACGAGACTACACAATACACTTATTCAAATGAGATCATTCAAGGCAACACTAACAAGATAGTCCAATACTTCATCGGTTCATGATAAACACAATGAAACTAGAGGATTCAATTTCTTTTAATATAATTTTTACGCCTACATGCCAAATACATCACATGATGAAAATACGCTAAAATGTGTCACAGACCATTACCTCTCATTCCCACAAAAAACGTAACACGCGATGGTGATGAGGGACGTGATCATGATTTGGGTAGTGAAAACACAATTCAAACCCGTAGTTAACTCATTTAGAGAAAGTATATGGCAATCAAGTCCTAGAACATATAATACTCGGGGCAAGTGAAGGGAGTTATTGAGTCGCAAGGTGCATGCGTGTTCAGCGGAGACCAAAACTCCATTAGGGAGTTTAATCCGGCATGTAGTGACCGGTTTGAGCGATGAAATTAATGAACGATCACCTGTCATATGAAAAGAAGCCCCCGAATCAAGAATCCAAGGGAACAAATTTGAACGGTAGGAGTTCAAAATATATATATATATATATATATATATATATATAAGAGTATTCCGTTGAGTATCATTAATTTCATACCAAAAAAAATTGAGTATCATTAATTGGAAGGACAATGTCTTTAACAAAGGTTAAGGGACAGAGAAAGGGTATGTGGAGTTAGCTTCCCGTCGTCCCAATAATTGTGGTGGTCATGATACCAGTCAAAGTCGTTTCTAATATTGACGGTTAAAGTATTTTCTGATACCGGCTGCCAAAGTTGTTTCTGATACTCGCAGCCGAAGTATTCCCTGATACTCGCGGCCAAAGTATTTTTTGATACCGGCTTCCAAAGTCGTTTCTGATACCAGTTGCCAAAGTCGTTTCTATATGCCAAAGTCGTTTCTGATACCGGCTGTCAAAGTATTTTTTGATACCGACGGCCAAAGTATTCCTGATACCGATGACCAAAGTATTCATTGATACCGTAAAAACGGCAAAAGGTTAATTTTAGGGTTTGAGGTTTTGTTTTGTGCGGAAGCGTAGGTCAAGGAAAGCGCTCTGATACTATGAATAGATTTGTGAATCAAAAGATTGTTTATTTTATTGACCATGTAATGTTTATATAGGAAAACAGATAAAATAATAAACTAATAATCAAAGATAAACCAAATAATACTCTAACATGAAACCCGGGCTCGACTTTAAGGCTTATTTAATGTTTATATCTTGATATCGGAATTGAGTATGAAAATAAAAAAAACCTCGTACCTTATGTTTAACTATTTGTGTTATCATTTATAAACTTAAATTATAAAAAAAATATTAATATCATATCTTAACACCAATATCTAATATATTAATACGTTGGATTTAAGACCGCTGAATATGTCAAACACTTGACCTCGATAATTTGCTTAAGATATTCATGTGTAGTTGATGAATAACACGAGCAAAAGATTGAAGATTGTGTCGATATACAATTCATATAGGACTAAACTTTTTTTAACATCAAAGTGAGCATCCAATTAGTAACACACATATGTTATGCTTTCTAGGTTGATAAGGCTTTCTCAATGCAATTCGTGGCGCATTTACGGGTCATTTTGACAAACTTAACGGTGGCCCGCTTTACAATATGACCTTCTGACTAACCGCTTCCACGTGTTTATATTTCCTTTTTGTTCTCACATGTTAGGTAAATTGCACAAATCACCCTTACTTATATTGTTTTGCAACTCAAATCCCTTTTTATCATTCAACATATTTAAATCACCCTTACTTATATTGTTTTGCAAATCCCTTTTTATCATTCAACATATTTAAATCACCCTTACTTATATTGTTTTGCAACTCAAATCTCTCTTTATCATTTAACATATTTAAACCACATTATACAGAGCGAGTGTTAGGAAAAACACATTATTTAAAAAAATTAAAAAATTAAAAATTTAAACTCGTTAATATAAATTAAACTAGTTACTTATATTGTTTTGTAACAAAATTTATTAGAAAATGAACGAACTTTTTTGAATTGTTTAAAAACAATTCATGAAATACAAAGTGGTAAAATATAAGTTAACCGCTAATATTTAAAATGTTTGATTTAACTTTTCTAATTTTGTTTAAAAAGAACCTCCTTTTACATTAATAGCTTTTTGTTAAATATAACATATATATTTCTTTCAAATACAATAAAATTATTAAATTTATATTACTAGTAAATTAAAATGTTTTTGAGTATTTTGACACAATGATGGAATGGATAGGTATATAAATAAATTATAATGGAATAAGTAGTCGGATGATTATAATTTTGTAATTTAATTTACTCTTTCTATTTTCATGACACAATATACTTGTTTTTCTATATTTTTTGTGGGTGTTGTAAACTTATAGTTATTTATGACATTAATTGTTTAGAAACCATAAATTATGTAAAGCTTTGTGTTGAGCATCCATTTGTACGTACACGCTACACGTGTTATGTAAGATTAGATGACTCATCCGGATCCAACAATTATCTATCTAATAGGAATCCACTTTCACATAAAATACTTGTTTGCTCCACGAAAGTATTATATTTTCTGTAGTTAGTATAATAAGGCTATCTTACACGAAATTGATATAAATATAACCCATGTAATAATAGTGTAGCGGATCATAGAGTTAGTATTTGAAATATTTCACCAATTACACAATATTATAAAATTTTACCAATTATATAATATTATAAGAAGTGCGGTTGTTTGTATGAAATGTTTCGTAATATTTGAGGGGAGTGGTTCAAGTAAAATCACTTGTTATGGTATATTATTATGGAGTAATATGATATGTTGATTAATTTGATCTAATTGTCTAGATCTTTAACCAATTATACAATATTATTAGAGGTGCGGTTGTAATTTTGAAAATTTAAGAAGGTGTGTTGACTCTTTTTTCTTGACGGATTTTTTTTAAATATATTTTGTACAATTCGTTGTTTATGTTCTATTATCTTATATCTATTAAATTGGAAATTAGAAAAAACGTATATAAATAAATATTTAATTAGATATTCTTTTTAGTTGTAACAAACCGTATAAAAAATCTACAAATAAAATAGTACATCGGAAGTTTTAATATAAATAAGTATTAAAACTTAACAAGATTTACTATTAATTTGTTAGTTTTTTTTATCTCTATAAACAATATATATTAATATTATAAAGAGAAATGCACACTATCTACAATAAAACTTATAAAATTAAAAATTTTGATTATCATAATATATATAACATATTTTTCTTATATATTTGTTATTATTGTTAGTTAATAAATTTAAAATTAAATACAATTATTTTATATAAAAAGATATTTTAAAAAAAACCGTGCAGGGCACGGGTAATATACTAGTTTAAATTATTTGTATAGTTGTATCATACATTTTTATAAGAAAAGTTGTAAAGGTTAATTTGTTAGTTCAAAATTTTACTTCAATCGGTTTAAAGTTTATATACTATCGATTCAAAATTTCTAATATTTTTATGTTTATGCATCTTTTTGTTCCATTCATTAGTTATGTTTTTATATACGTTTTTAATTGCATATGTTTAAAATTAATTAAATACAATGTTTGAACTGACGGAATAAATTGCTCAAAACTTCCAATTAAAGATACCCAAATTTGGACTAATATTGTAAAATTTCAATTTTTATAATTCTAGTTATAGTTATAATTCAAAACTTTTTAATATTATTATTAGTTCGTTATCGAGTAATATTAGTGTTTATGGAACAAAAATTTAATAAAACATTTTATCATAATATTTCTTAGTTTAAAATTTCTATATTATTAGTTCATATAGTGTTTTATTTGTTCAAATATTTTATATCATTAGCTCAAACATTATTGGAACGTATAAATTTTTTTGTAAAAATATATGAACCAATAATACAAATAATTTAGACCAACATAACAAAAATTTTAAACTAAAAATTATCCGTTAAGAAAAAAAACGCGTGTCAGAATGTCAGTACGACAACGCTCCATATCGTAGAACCAAACAATCCCTTTATACATAAATCTGCCCATTTCCGAGAAAGTATAAACCTAAATATATAAAATAATAATGTAAAATGTTATTTATTTAATTTTTATGCGATAAGAACTTGTAAACCGCCTCCGAGATGGCAAAAAGAAATAAGGGAAATCTCGGATGGTACCCTCGTGGTTTGAGATTTTTCGATTTTGCCTAAAAGTTTTTTTCCAATTCGGATATTACCCTTAAGTTTTCATTCTTTCCGGATTTTGCCCAAATTTATTAAACTTCTTCAAATTCGGTTAACAACGTATTTGCCCAAAAAAAAGTTAAAAGAAAGAAAATAAAGTAAAATAGAAAAATAAATAAATAAAAATACTGATTTATTTATTTAAAAAAAATAAAACTTTTTTTGGCTTTTCAAAAAAAAATCCTTATCTGATTTATTTATTTTTTTTAAAAAATATAACATTTATGTTTTTAGATTTTGTTAAAAGAACGCTAATCTAACTTATTTATTTTTAAAATAAATTAAAACACTTTTTTTTTTAATTTTATAAAAATCATTTGATTGAATTATCTTTAAATGAAATTAATATGAAACACTTTTGATTTTTTTAAAAAATATTGTTTTACTTGATTTTTAAAATAAATAAATTATTCTTTTTATGTTAATTTATTTTTCAATTTTACTTTATTTTCTTTCTTTTAATTTTTTTGTGGGCAAATATGTTTTTAATGTAATTTAATAACTTTAATGAATTTGGACAAAATCCGAAAAAACGAAAATTTAAGGGTATAATCCGAATTGAAAAAAAACTGTTGGCCAAAACCCAAAAAACCCCCAACTACGACGGTATCAACAGGAATTTCCCAAGAAATAATGAATTGATAATAAATAAGATTTATATGATTTTTAACTTATTAAATCTATATTTTTGAAAAAAAAAACATCAGGAAATAGATTTATTCAATATATTAAAAAAAAAAGAAGAAGAAAAGATTAGTGTACGTAAACAGTTTTAAAATTAAGGACACAGCTTATAAAATTTTGGAATATTACGATCGACTTGGCGAAGCTGTCTAAGTATAATCGAGATAAATTATAAACAAAATCTTACATATTTTTATAAAAGATATAGTTGTTCGTTTATACATTAGGCTAAGATTTTATCAAAAATATCTCGTAAGGAATCCAGTCTTTCATCCAAATTCATTTATTTTTTCAATTAGATATCCGAAACAATTCTTATCTTTAATTATCCCTTATCTATTTGACCCAAAAATATATCATCATCTTTAAAAAAAATATATATTCTACAATTAATCTACAATAAAATAACTATATATCCACAAACTTTTTGCAGGATAAATTATATCCAAAATACGACTTTCTTTATAAGCCCATATAAATATACCCTCTATAGCAAAAAACCAAAGACAAATCTAATGATGAAGACGAACACCATTAACGATCAATGCAACCCTGAAGTCGAAGAGGACCCAACAAGTCCTCCTAAACTATTTTCCTTCACGGCGGTCAATCGATGGCCGGAATCGGAAGTCGAGTTCTTGAGAGGGCTCGGAAGTACGAAGAGAGTTCAGCCTGTTCAACAAGAAGTGTTCGCGAACCCTTCGATGTGCCATAACCGTTTCGTAAGGAGACAAGAGTATCTAAGAAGCTACCCTTTTTCGAAGAAGGATGATAGGTGCATTGTCACGAAATCGATAGAGGTGTTGATAGCGAAGAACAAGTCGTTGATTCGAGGCTTCGAGCGTCGATGGAAGTCGGTTTCGAGTAGGGTTTTGTTTGGTTTTATGATTAGGGTTCATGCCTTCATGGTGAAGCTGAAGGGTTTAGTAAAGGTTAGTACTTTGTTGCTTCTTGATGCATGTGAAAATACCAGAATTTTTGAGGCTTGTTTTATCTAGCGTGTTATAATTCATTGGTGAGTAGACAGTATTGGGCCCAAAGTTATGTTTATGGGCTGATTAATGGGCTTATTATTGGGCTTGAAGGAAGCCCAAATGTGTACAGAAACAATTTAGTTCGATTCTTGACGTTGCCTTTTACTTTTTTTCTTCGCTTATTCTTAATATAATTTCATTATTTGTTAGTTAAGTGTTTACCTTGAATTGATTAGTTCGTTTTATTAAGTGTATTAAAGTTCATATTATTTATAAATATCTAATAATTGTATATAAAATATAAGATTTACTTGGTGGATAACAAATTATACATAAATTTATAAGTGAAAATATAGAATATATTAATAATAACATGCATACAAATATATGATTTAATAGTATAAAAAACTATTAAGTAATAGCACAAATACACCTAAAAATTTAATAATAACATGTGATTATGTTAAAATCCGCTAGTTTTGGGTGATTTTGCGCAATTTATCCAAATTTTTGTATCCAATTCAATATGAATTATCGAATTATTCGGGATTATTGTTGGATTATAATTCAAGAAGGATCGGTTCATGCTACGTTAACAAAACTTCTTCAATAGCGATTTTTGGAACTTTTCTTACATGTAGTAAGTGAAAACTTGTATATGATGAGTGATTTATGTAACTTACACGTCGTTGCGAATAAAGAACACATTATAGTAAGTACGATAGAGTGATAGTTACATGAAATTAGTAGCGTTTATTTTTTGATCTAATGGCATATTGGACGGACCAAGTCCATAAACTATCCTTGAGTCAGTTCTGAATCGTCTATTCAGATAAACTAGTAAGTAGTAAGTCAAATTTTTTAGGTCTATATTTTGGACTCAATGGCCATAAGTATAAGAAACCTTACTTGGTCTAACAGGTCTAGGATTTAATCCCAAGATATGCCCTGGACCAGAACTTGATTAAAATAGTAGTCTAGATTCGCTCCAAAAAGCTTACAAGTTTAAGTTCAGTCTTGAACCGTCGAACTAAACATCTCTACATAAAATACGAAATAATAATAAATAGTTGAACAAATTACATACAAACCGAACTTGACTACATAAGAATTATGACAAGTCGTAGAGATGAAGTAAAATATGAAATAAGAATGACACGGGTGTGAGAAATTTTCATTTGATGAAACACAGTTGGTTAGGGTTTAACATCAGTAGGTAAAAGGCATCCTTTATATAGCAACCAAATACACATAAAGAAGCAACCCCATAACTCTATTTGGAAACCTCCAAAGACCAAATCCCAAACTCGACCACTTCACAGGAAGACTTGATGTGATTGCCCACTGACGCCAATATACCCTTGAGAGCTAAGACCCACAATAGGGTATACCTTCAAAATAAGGACAAACCCCAAACTCGAAATCTTTCCCGATCTATTCCTTCCCTTAATAAAAACTCGAGTTTTTCTCCCTTTTGAAGTTAATCGATCTACACACCAACTGCTTTACATGTAAATTTTATGGGCCGTTTGGTTAGAAGAAAGGAGATTGATTAAACATATTTTGTTGAAGTAGAATGAACTTATTCGATTTCGAAGATATATTTTAGCAGAACAAACACTTCCTAAAATTTTCGAATCGAATAAATTTGCAAGAAGCAAAGTTTGTACTCACATCAGCGTGAAAGCTAAGGGATAGTAAGTAGTAAGTGGTAACTAGTACTTGCTCTTAGAGTGGTACCTATAGGCCAAAGAATATTCTTCCTATTTGCTAATGCATAGAATCCAATTTAAAAGGCACCATTTTTAATATTACTACATATCTTATTTTATGAAAAAAAAAGAACATGCTATTATGCATGCATGATACTGATTATGAAGTTAAAGTACCCCTCTGGTTCTCAATAATTATTATTTGTCAAGCGGGATCTCCGTTTCTTTGACGAGGTCCATGTTAGACATATCTTCAGAGAAACCAACTGGGTTGCTGACTGACTGACCCATCTGAAAATATCGAACCCCAACATTTATTTTTTCGACGATCCCAAATTTCGTGTTCTCATCCACAAGGATGCTTTAGGGTGGGCTGCCTCTATGAGATAGACCAACCTAACCGCTTTCCGTTTATCAAAAAGAAATTCATAAAAAAAAAAAAAATCGTGTAAAAATATACATATTAAAAAAAATTAAAAGTAGAAGTTATAATAATTTAAAAAAATTGTATAAAAATAATGGTAGGATGTGGAGAGTTTGTGTGAGAATAGAAAAATAGTTTTTTAAAAATACAAACGATAAATAAAAAAAATATGTGAAATTCTATTTATAGAAGGTTTGGATATTAACTAAGCTATTATGACATATATTTTAAACTAAAATTTAATATCTAATAACAATTATTGAGAGCCAAAAAGTGTATAAGTTTATTAAAGAGGTATATATTTAAAAGAAACAATTTCAAAAAACAATTATAAGATTAATAAAGACTAATTGAACTATCATTTTATAAATAATAGAAAATTAGCTAAAACGTCATGTCATTACATTAACAACTAAAAAATATTAAAAATTAATTAAGTTAAATCAGTAATTAAAAATTATTTATAATATTAATTATGAACTTGCTACACATAATTACTTGTCATTAATATTTATAATATATAATACATACGAGGAACATCAAACTCGTAAACAACTTATCATCTTAATAGATTGATCTTATGAGTAGGTATATGATATGTAACTTTAATTATGATCTAAACTGGTTATTGTCCTTTTTTTATATAAAAAATAGAGATAATTTTCAGAAAAAATAGAAGAAAAATTGTAATTTTGTGTGTTTATTTATGTATAAAATGTGGTTCTTTGGTTTATGTATATGAAGACTCGAAACTTTGCAATTGGTTAGATGTCGTACTTGAGATGATACTATCATGTGAAAGGAAAATCTGAACCACATGGACAACGAAATCAATACGAGTATTAATATCGACTTTTCAAAGTTATATTGTAAAAGCCTAAGAGTATAAGTTAAGTATTTAAAAAAAATGTTTTAATCATATATGTAGTTTTATTTATAACAAGTAAAGTTTGTTAAAATATACTTAAATGGTACCTTTATATATTTGTCAACTGTAACATTGTTAAAATATATTAACACTAAATTAAATTTTCAAGGGTTGTGAGTAAGTCAAATTTACAATATTAGTAAGAAACAAACCCAACTCGATTAACATAATTAAGTTCTGTCAAAGTCCGATACTGACGGACCGGTAGAGCGGGGTTCGTGTGCATCCGAGCACGCATGCGCATTAGGCCCAATCCCAGCACATAAACCCGGCGAGGTTCCATCCTAAAACCAATTGGCAATAGGAGGAGTAGCCCACCGACCTTATATAATAGGCTCGGAGTGTCGGACCTTATTATCTCCAACACGCCCCCACAAGTGCAACTAGAGGATATAGACCGAGTTGCACTTGTCCACAGGTTAGGATCGCGAGCCGAATTAAGTCTAAATATCATGTCAAAATCCGATACAGACGGATCGGTAGAGCGGGGTCGTGGGTAAGAAACCTAATAACAACACTGTCAACACAAGATAAAAACTCATAAGTAAAAAATGTATCAATTTACTTTTAAATTGATTAATTGGGTACAGATATTTATCAATCTTTAATTTTTTTTATAAAAAAAAATTAGAAAAAACGTGTCAGTTTAAGTACATAATATATTAGTTTATGAAAGAATGTGGATCGGACTCCAAATAACACTTATTTTTACAAGAAACGTTTATATATAGAAAAATTATTTTTAAAAAAATATAAAGTTTGAATTTGGGGTGAGACCAATTCACATTTATTTAAAAATTTAGTTTATACTGTAAATTGTTTAATGTATAAATATGAACTAAATTTTAATTTAATGCTCAATTTTTATAAGAGCGGCCGATTTACCCATATTTATATAAACTATTTTTGAATATAGAAAGTTAGTCTGAAAGTAATTGAATCTAATTAATAATTATATTATAATGTATTTCAAAAAGATGTGCAGTGTTGTAGAATGTAGCGAATAGTCTCCATCTACATAAGTAAAATAAATAAAAAAAAGTAAAAATTAGATTTAAAAAATGGAAATTAGATTTCCAATCCCTAAAAAAGGAGTTGCTTGTGTTCTTTTTCGGTGTGGGATTAATTGTGTTTTTCAAGAAAAGGAAGGCAAAAAAATGAAGAACATGGCACGTACGGTGCAATTAGCCTGTGGGCCCAAAGTTATTTGTTATTTATCGTTTGATGGTCCCCTCTTTGTGGGCCCTTTCTATTTTGATATGTCCATATCCTCTCTCTCCTCTACCCACAACACGTGGACCAATCCTAGAAATATCTTATTGACAGCTTTACCCTTGACTCCTTCTGCTCGCCTTCTTTTGCTTTGGAGTGTGTGGGGACAAAGACGACAATTCAACCTAACGAATATCATATTAATATAGGCCAAGAAGTTTGGTGTTTATGTCAATATATGAAGTGTTAATTATCAATGTCCATATTTTTACAAATAAAAAGTATCAAACTTACAGATAATAATAATAATAATAATAATAACTAATTAACTTATTAATATTAGAAATGAAAGGAATAAAGCACTTACCATATATAGATATATAGGAATCTAATCAAAATTTTGTTTTACCAAATGCTTCAACTTCTTCCTTGTCTATAAATTTTATCTATTATAAACACTAAAACTGAATTAATTTATAATAAAGTTCTTCATGTTGAAGAGTAATTTAAGGTTTATTTCTTGAGGGTTACTAATTCTACAAAATATTCTACGGTAAAAGGCTAGTTAATTATTTTACCAAAAAAGAATTATTATTTTTAGCTATTTTGATCTTATTTTATATATTATGTACTCTTCTAATTATTAGTACTTGGTTAATTATTATTTTTAATAAATTAAAAAGTAAATAATTATATAGGGGTATAAGGATATATTTCATATTTCTTTTAATAAGTGAACAAAATATTTAAATAAAAATTATTATAAATGAAGGGAATAAGAATGTAATAATAATGTGTCAAAATTGAAAATAATTCTCATAATTGGGAGATAAATATTAGACAATATTTTTAAAAGAAAAACAACCTAAAATAATACCAATCATTAACATTTTACCCAAAATAATACCAAATTTTAAAATTACTAGGAGCGATACAAACTATCAATATATTTAAAAAAAATAATATGTCTTGCTTTTCCGGCAAAAATCTTAACTGACGATGACATGGCAACCGGAATCTTACCTGTCATCAAAACATAGTTATGTGATGTGGATTTTATTTTTTTAAATAAAGTTAATAGCATTTAATATGTTAAAAAAATCTAAATTAAGTTTTTAAAAAAAATAATTTTGTAACTTTTTTATAAAAGTAAATAAATAAATTGGGGTATAAGGATATATTTCATAATTTTTTTAATAAGTGAACAAAATATTAAAATATATTTTTTTTGTTTTTTTTTTCAAAAATATTTTTATTGTGAATATTTTTTTCAAAAATTTAGAGTTTTTTTAAAATTTTTTATATATTATAAATAATATTTAAATAAGATTATATTTATTTAAATTAAAATTACTTAATATATATATAAATTCAAATAATTCCCCAAAAAAATTTGTAAAAATTCACAAGAAAACAATTTTTTTAGAAAAATAATACTTTAAAATTTGTTTTTTTTTTCTTTAAAATAAATTTTATAAATTTTAAAAAAATATAGTTGAAACAATTATAATTTAAATACAATAATTTTGAAAAAAACAACTTAATTATTTTTTTTTTACCAATTTTATTTTATTAACTTGATTTTAAATAAATAAAATTCACATCAAACAATTAATACATATTTTTTGATGACATGTAATATTCCGGTTGACACATCATCGCCGGAGTTATGTTTTTTTGCCGGAGTAGTAAGACATTATTTTTGGTAAATACGTTGATAGTTTGTATCGTTCATTGTAATTGTGAAAGTTGGTATTATTTTAGATTGAACGTTGATATTATTTTGGATTATTATTTTTATTTTTAAATGGATAGATGAAAAATAGAGCTCAATAAACTTAAACGGTAAACATTAGTATCTTTTGAGAAATTTTGCTCAATTGCATATTCTTATCGTCCAAGTTATACTCGATCATTTTCATATAATATTTCGGTTGACTTGTGAACTTTTTGACCTAAGCCAATAGCTAGTATAAACAACATTGACATGTATAAAGTCTATGATACTTGATTGCTACAACAAAAGTTAAGAATCACATATCGATATATGTAAAGTTATTTGAAACTTATTTGAGAGTTTTACCTTATTTTATTTCATTAAAAAATAACATGTATATTTAAATTTAATCTCTCATATGTCATAAATGTAATCCTTTTTCTAACTTACCTTGTTGTCCATACGAAAAACCTAAAAACTCTACTCACTAGTAAGTTTAGAATAGGCCTATCTCATTCATGGAATTATGGTGTATTTGTTGGATATTATAATTGATTTAAATCTACATTCTTTTTTTTTTCCCCACAAGAACTATAAACACCTAAGTTGAAGGGCATTTATTTTAAAATATATTTTTGAGTAAGAGTAAAGTGATATGAATTGTTACGGATCGCTCATCCGTGATGACACTATCCCGTTTATCATGGGAGAAAGGCTGAAAAAGGATATACTAATATAGCACAAATGAGACAATGAGTATTCTGGAAAGATTCGAGATAATTACGAAGGATCCACAGTACTCAAGAGGAATTCGAAATGTCGTAGAATATATCAAAAGGGTCATAACATCATAGAAGGTGGTGGAACCTTCCGGAAGGAGGTGAAACACTTTGACGGTGACAGAACCTTCCGAAAGGAGATGGAACAAGTAAAAGTAGACGGCACATTCCCGAAAGATGGGTACCTCTAATCTTCAGACTTATGTAAAATTTTCGAAACATTGTGTTATTCTAGAGAATATCCAAAATTTCTAGAACCGTGTGAAATATCATAGGATTGACTAAAACCCTACCAAATATTTTAGAAGCCTATGTAAAGATGAGCTCCAAATTGACCGTGGGAGAAAGAATTCCAAAACATTTTCGGAGAAGCGGTAATGACCATAAATAGGGAGGACAATCCCTATTTACATCATCCACCAAGTTCAACCTCTTTGATAAAACTCTTTGTACAAATCTCTTTCACGTAATAAAAACAAAGTTTATCGACAAGACTTGGAGTGTTGTTTAGCAATGCATCAAGCCAAAATGCTTATTAGTTAAACGTGGAAGTAAGGTTGGTTTTAACTTGTTCGGGCGACATCTCATTTAAGAACCCCGCAATTTTGAGTCGGAGAATAACATACTTATATGCATACACATTTGACTACTTTCTTTGTTCATTTACTATATAACTTTGTTTCTAAATATATGGTTTGAGCAATATGTCAAAGTCCGATACAGACGGACCGGTAGAGCGGGAGTCGTGTGCATACGAGCGCACATGTGCATTAGGTCAAAGCCCAGCACATAAACCCGATGAAGTTCCATCCTAAAACCAATTGGCAATAGGAGGAGTAACCCACCGACCTTATATACTAGGCTCGGAGTGTCCTCATCTTTCGATGTGGGACCTTATTATCTCCAACACGCCCCCGCAAGTCCAACCAGAGGATATAGACCGAGTTGCACTTGTCCACAAGTTAGGATCGCGAGTCGAATTGAGGCTAACCACTCTGATACCATGCCAAAGTCCGATATAGGCGGACCGGTAGAGCAGGGGTCGTGTGCATACGAGCGCACACGCACGTTAGGCCCAAGTTCAACACATAAACACGATGACGTTCCATCCTAAAACCAATTAACAATAGGAAAAGTAGTCCACCGACCTTATATACTAGGCTTGGAGTGTCCCATCTTCCAATACGAGATCTTATTATCTCGAACGCAATATTCTTTGTTAGATTTATAAAAGTCACGACATTGGTAAATTTACACGGATTATAAGATTAACTCACATTTTAAACTATGTCATCATATAATTAATGCAATTTTATATATTTGCTGGATATTCACATGCATAAAAAGTATATACTATGATTAATCATATATGGATAGATTTGTAATATACTAAATATTATTTTTATGTTTTATATTTTTTAATTAAAATTTAATATTATAAAATATTCTTCTAAATATATTTACAAAATTATTACAAATTATACACTAACATAAAAACGGTTAAAACAATGATAAAACATTTTAAAAAATAATATAAAATAATGTTATGAGTTCTTAGTTTATATATATATAATTAGAAAATTAGTAAAATTTAAGAGAGAACAAATCTCAGGGTAGATTCACAAGGTCAATTTAGGGATTTCTGAGAGCCAAATTGATGACCCCAAGTCATTTTCTAACATATAATTGTCTAAGTATAGCACTAAAAAATACAACTTCGTCAACTAGGAGGAGCAATAAAATTTATTTATATTATAATTTATTTTTCTTATAAAGAATATGATATACGATTGGAAGAAAAGTAGTAGCAAATTAGGGTGAAAAAGAACCATCAACAGATACCTCTTCTCTTTCCCTTTTAAATTTTATAAAATTTAATTTTTATTTAATCTTTTAATGTAAAACGTACACAAATATATCGTCTTCTTTCTCTCGTTGGGTTGTCTTGTATGAGAGAGATACTGAAAATTGTGAAGCCTTCCGTATACCATAAAAGCTTATCGTCTTACTTTAATCTCTTTCTCTCTCTTCACATATCTCTTTCCATAGAAGGCGATTGCAGTAAGAAGTACTCACCTGCACAGACAGAAGAAGGAAAGCGAAGATCCAAGAAGATAAAATTAATTCACTTACAGAAGATCGAAACAAGTGAATTCACTTCTTGGAAGCTCTGAGTAATTGAAAGAAAGCTTTCAATTTCATTATTTTAAGGTAATTTTAATCTCCTTGTAGTTTCATTAATGGCTACGAGTGTACTCTTTCTTCTGTATGATTGAAACCCTAAAAATGGTGGAATTCTATGTTGCAGTGATTGGTGATGGAGCAGCTCACATCATTATGGGAATTTTGATTACAGCAAAACCCAGAAATTTTGTGCCGCGAATTTGGAAGAAAGATTGAATTCTATGTCACAAGATTATCATCATAATCAACAAGGACTCTTTTCCTTTACCGATCAACAAGATGAAACTCAGATCCGAAGAGATAATCATAAGCTTCGAATCCAGGGTTTTGAGCATCATCCGCTTGTGGGTATTTCTCACGCGCCTGAAGGCGCGTCGAGTGGGAGTATGCATCCCGCCGTTTATGAGACCGCCGGAATGTTGTCGGAGATGCTGAATTTTGGTGGTGGTCCGGCTGCCGGAGATTCCACTGCTGGTTCGATGCAATTCTTTCTATCTGACCCTCAACCAAGAGCTCCTTCTCCTCCTCCACAGCACCACCAGTTCACGTGGGTCCCCGGAGTCGAAAACCGAGGCTTATCATTATCCTTATCTTCGAGTTTGGAGGCGGCGAAGGCGGAGGAGGAACTAAGAAGCGGTGGTGGAATGATGTTTTTTGGTAACCAAGAGACTCAAAATCAACATGTGTTGCAATTACAAGGCTATGGCCTTGGTCAGCATTCGGGTCATTTCGGGTTCGGGTCAACTCCTCCCAACGCTACATCTCCAATAGGAGCGGTCAACGTTTTGAGGAATTCGAAATACACAAAAGCAACACAAGAGTTATTGGAGGAGTTTTGTAGCGTTGGGAGAGGCCATTTAAAGAAGAACAACTTCTCGCGGAACAACTCCATGAGTAGCTCCACCACTAGCGCCGCTAGTGGGAGTGGCGGTGTAGGGCCTTCTTCTTCGAATTCCGCTAAGGATCTTCCGCCTTTGTCGCCAGCCGATCGAATGGAGCATCAAAGAAGGAAGGTCAAACTCCTATCAATGCTTGATGAGGCATGTAGTACAATTCTCTATCACCCTCCAATCTTGCTCTCTCCTAATAGTACTCAAAGGACCAAATCTTCTTATTCTATTGCTAATCATTTACTTTAGGGAAACCCACCCACACAATTAGAAAATTCCATTGCTTGATTACATCCAATTAAAAGCTAACACTTACATAAATTATTAAACCTATTGATGCCGGCGGCTAAACTTTTATATTACACATGATATGATTTCTATAAATGTTTGGTAATTTGCATACATGTAGAATCAAATCATCATTCACCTTGGAAATCCCAACTTTTTACACCATACACACATTTAACATAGACAACACTATTTCTTGGATACTCTTTATATATTTATCTATGTTGACTTAAAGAAGGATTTTCTTAGTGTTTTCTTCATGCTATAAACCTACACTAAAAAATTATATGAAATTAATTACATAGAAAACCCTTGTTGCCATCTTTAGGGTTTTATTTACTACATAGTTTTTCAAAGAAGTTAACATGGCATAAACCTCATCTAACCTTAATCTCATGTTTGAGTTTGATTATGAGATGCCTTTGTTTATAATGATTAACAAGGAGTTGAAACTAAGCATCTAATATTGTCACATTCTTATAGCTACACCACCTTTTGTCTCTTCTAATATTGGTGGTTGAATGAAAACAACCCCATTTCTTCCCAACAACATTCATGCTTGTACAATCATAGTTTGCTAGGATTTTTTTGCTAAGATGATTAATTCTTTGATATGATATCATGATCGAGTAAAAAGCAAGATGAATGATTTGCAGGTGGAGAGAAGGTATAGCCATTATTGTGAGCAAATGCAAATGGTGGTGAACTCATATGATGTAGTAATGGGTTACGGAGCCGCGATCCCCTACACCGCACTCGCACAAAAGGCCATGTCTAGACATTTCCGGTGTCTTAAAGACGCTATACAAGCACAGCTGAAGCATAGTTGCGAGCTTCTAGGTGAGAAGGATGTGAGTTCGAGTACGGGACTAACGAAAGGCGAGACACCTAGACTTAAGGTGTTGGAGCAAAGCTTAAGGCAACAAAGGGCTTTCCATCAAATGGGTATAATGGATCAAGAAGCATGGAGACCCCAAAGAGGCCTACCTGAGCGTTCTGTCAACATACTTCGAGCTTGGCTTTTCGAGCACTTCTTACATCCGTATGTTATCTCGTCTCTCTTAATCTTGCCTCGTTCTTTTTATTAGAAAGAATTGGGTTAAATAGGCTTTTTTATAGATTTTTTTATAGATTTTTGTTTTGTAGACCTCTCTAGTGGTGAAAAAAGGCCTAGTTAGTCATCTTATCCTTCTCATTATCTATTGCTTTGCATAATCAACATTGCTTATTAGTGGAATACCAAATCTCGGTTCTTATAAGGTTGTTTAGATGAGCCAAGCTACTCGACTAGAATTGACTTGATTATAAACGAGTTGAACATACAGTATCTCGGCTCAAATAGCAAAAATGAATTGCATTAACTAATTTATGCTGATTGGTTTATGTACATGACTTTATTCTTGCTTTATCTGTCTGATGCCATAGCTAGCTTTCAGGTTAGCGAGATCCAAGAGATTACTTTGGGAAATAAGCCCTTTTGTTTCTGCTTGTTAGAGGGTTAAAAGAACAGTAACTTCAGTGTCCTTTGGAGTAATTTTATGGTCAGTAGAGTAAAAGCTGTTTTCTTTGAAGCTTTGTTATCTCTCATATATATTGAACACTCTCTTCTTCAACTAGCTTTATATGTTTTTAACCTTTCACCTTCAGCAATCCATACGACAAACCCCATCATCATCAAAAGCCTTATTGTTCTCCTGCAAATTTCAAATGCAATCATTTCATCACTATATATTAATGGCCTGTTCAAAAGAATTCAGCCAGCTAGATAGTAAATAATATAAACCCAAAAAAAATCTAAAAAAATACAGTAAGATCCATGAGATGTAAAACACCATTAAATTATAAAAACTACTGTGGTCCTGGCCTGCATGATATAAAGATTCGTGTTTTCGTATATCCGTGTTTTCGAGTTTTTACAGGAAAGAGTAGTTTAGATGGATGATTAGGTTGACAAGATTAGGTAGGTAGACAAGTGAGGAAAAGAGAAAGGTAAAGAGAAGAAAGAAAACAGTAAAAATAAGTTAAGTGGTCCTCAAAATGCAAACAACACTTTGCAGTTGTTGTTTCAGTAACACTTAGGTGTTGTGCTGTGCTGTTCATCTTCTTTTTCCTTTGGGTTCTTCTTTTGCGTTTAGATTCTCACGCTCAGTAAGGGTTAAAAAACAAAAGGGTAGAGGGTAAAAAGATCAAATTTGCTTATTCCATGCACGCAAATGGAATGTTATTGGTAATTTTTTTTTGTTTATTGTTTTTTGGTAGCAAGTTTTTTGAAATTTACCATCTTTTGGATTGCTGTAATGTCAATTTTCGTTTGCATAACTGTGTCACTTTCTCAGGTACCCAAGCGATGCTGATAAGCATCTATTAGCTCGACAGACTGGTCTCTCCAGAAACCAGGTTCCTTTCTAATTTCCCTTTCATATTTCTCTTGCATACATATATATATAGTTGCATTCACTAGCTAGCTAGCTAGCTAGCTTCTTGCATAAATGAATGAAAGAAGAAAATCTGGATTAATTAACATGTGTTTGGCAAAAATACGTTTGCTTGTAAAACATTGATTTTGTAAAAAATAATTGATTTATAATTCAATAGATGTTAACAACTCATTTGAATCAACATTGAAGAATTTGATAAAGAAATATTATAAAAATTAATATCCAATAAATAACCATAAATTAATTATCAAAAAATCTAAAATGACAATTAAATTTAAAAAAAATTAAAATATAAATATATTAAATTAAATTGATTTTGTAGAAATAATTCATTTATAATTCAATAAATGTAAACCACTCATTTGAATCAATATTGAAGAATTTTAAAAGGAAATATTCATAAAAAAATCTAGATTTATTGTCAAAAAATCTAAAATGATACTTAAAGATTTAAACAAAATTAAAATATAAAAACATTACAGTAAATAACATTGATTTTTTAAATTATAACTCAATAAATGTAAACCACTCCTTTCAATCAATATTGAAGAATTTTAAATGAAAATTTTCATACAAACCAAATTCCAATAAATTACTCTAGATTTACTGTCAAAAAATCTAAAATAACACGTTAAAAACAAAATTCAAATGTCAAAACTTTAAGACAATACTACTCTATGGGTAAATTGAATGAATGCAAAGGAGTATTAATACTTGTGAATGCCCTGAATAGAATGGCTCATTAATTAAGAAAATCAGTAATAATCAATTCCTGATCAGAAATCCAAAAAGATAAAGTCTTTATGAAGTAAATTAGATATTTGTCTCTCTTGTGCAAGCCATTAATAAAAAGAAAGGGGCCCATATCTCTCTTATATCTCCATCCATTTTCATGCAATGCATGCAAAAATATACACACTATAATGGTGATGAGTAGAGGAGAACTGATGAAAACCTGATGTTTACTGTCTACGTTCATACAGAGACATAATATAAATTAGAGTTGCTTTCACTCAGGCCCCAAAATACTTAGATTCTTGCATGTATTTTGGTTTTATGTTTGTCCTTTTCACTCTCACTTACCTTTCGTTTTCTATCCATGCATGCTCAAAACTACCATTTTTCTCTTCAAACAAAGCTGCAACAGCTTTATCTGCTTCTCCATCCATCTCCATTTCTCCCTTTTCCCTTTCTACTATGTAAAAAATTTAGTGGAAGTTGAAGGAAATCCATATTATACTAAACTTTTGAAGATATGAACGGTTAGTTAACAAAATATGAATCGTTGTTGATACAAAATCTACTCACGGTAGTTGAGTTCAATGGAGATATCAATCTCGAAATCTGATAGCAATCCGAACACTATAAATACATATAACAATATCGAAGTCGATATCTCATCTAAGAGTATGTCCACATAACTCTTAGAACACAAAGATTTTCTTTCATCATCAAATCATATATATGTCAACATGTAGTGAATGGTCAATTTTACCCTACATATGTCTAGGGCATAAAATAACAATATGTGGATAAGATATAGTCGATTGAACCAATGGAGATCGATTTTTTTAAAATTATACTATCTTCGGGACCACTCTGATCCGATATATAAGTAAAATATTATCTTTTTAATAATAGTTGAATTGAACGAATAGAGATTAATCCCGAAAACCGACAATAATCCGAACCCTACAAGCTAGCCATCAATCGTCAAAGTAAATATCTCAACTAAATTTATATACAAGGGTTGCTTAACTCTTCAAAAAACTAAGATTTTCGTTCATCATCAAATCACATATATTTATGAACCAATTATATAAGAAGACTATAATAGCAATATTTATTTTGGATCAATTCATATTGTTGATGTGTTACGTCAACATCCTTATTTTTTTTTAAATTGTGTTTTGTTTGGCATATAGATTTTGTCATGGTCAAAGCTAGGAAGTTTATTACTTTAATTGGAGCTATCAATTGAGTCAGTTTCTTATTAACTAACTAATATTACAAGCATTTGTCAAATACAAAAATGAAACAAATTTGAATTAAAAATAATCAATTGAGACTGTCAATTGAGGAGTTTACCGAATAAAAAGTATATCTGTCATTTAAATGACATTTTCTCAATCGGGGAATAAAATAATCGATTACAATTTACAAGTCATAATCATTGATTTCGTCAAAAAGGGTCTTAATCTCTGATTAGGTACGTAGCAAATAGTTTATAATAGTATAATTTAATTTTTAAACTACCTTAATTAGCTGTCGACGTACATGCTGACGTCAAATTAACAATATAAAACGTATATATTTTTGGTGGATTATTGGAATTTAAGTTTTGATCAATCAAACACGTTCGATTGTTGTCCCACAATCTTGGCATGCAAACTTAAAATCAAGATTTATTGTCTCCACTGAATATTGAGAAAGTAGGTTTGCGAGTTGAAAGCATTTAATATAAAAATGTGTCACGTCCGACTTATGTATATTGCTTGTACATATGTGTCAATGATAATAAATTTGTTGGATTATTTAGATGTGGCTACCGTTATATTCAATTCGCAACTTGTCATATGATTGCTCCATTGTCCCATACAAACAATGACACGATGGCATTTACTCCTTAAACTTTAACACTGTCAATAATAGTAATATATAGTACTATCTTAAATCATAACTTGTCTTGTAGGAAGTCTTCTTCATATATCTTAAGAAAATTCATTAAAAAACAAAATAAAAATAAAAACTTAGGTCGTGTACGTTTGAGACTTGAAAGGTTGTTTACATCAACTACTAGTTCATCAATCGTACAAGCCTCAACATCTCACATACTCTATATTAGTAGATAACTATTATACTTGCATACTGTATATCTAAGAGTTGTTCACAAATTAGTCGAACCCTTAACTTAGGTTGTGTACGTGACATGTTCAAGCTTTGCTCGTTTAGAAATGAGTTGAGTATGAGTCAAGTCTAAGTTTTAATTGATTTTAAAAATGTTTTCATGTTCGGATGTTTTGAAAGTGATAAACCTCGAGCCAAGATTTTTTGTTGCTCGGGTAACTCGGCTAATTAATGTAGTAGTTTTGCGGTGTTCTTATAGTCGAACGAGCCGATCTTTGACATGTTCAAACTCAATCCGTTTATAAATGAGCTTAAATTTTAATCGAACATAAAAATATGATATTCAACTCATTTAGAAAGTAAACGAGCTTGAACAAAACTTTTTCTAGTGGTGATCACGATGAGATTGTCTCATATAACAACCCTAAGCATTGATTTAGTTTGAACATAATTTTTTTTAGCATAAGTAACTCGACTAATATAGCAGTCCTGCACTTGTTTATAAACAAACTTAAAGCTAAACTGAATTTTTTATGAGTCGTTCCTGGGTAACTCGTCTAGTATAAAGGCTTTGGTTTAGTTTCATTTTTGAAGATAAAATGTGGGTCAGCAGTCACTAAATATTGTATATGATTACACATTTATCACAAAAATATAGACCCTTTTCGGCACTAGGAGTTTTACCACCAACTAATTATCAGTTGCATTGATTGACTGTTACAAGAAAAAGTAAAAATAAATAAAAAGTCAGATTCAAGATCTAACCTTTATTTTCGCCCCTACATTGACTGCAACATGCATTATATATACATCTCGTGTTGTCACTGTTTGCATGGAAATTGGGATCGATTGTTCTTGTAGATTTGTCTTATGAAAGACATTAAATTTCTGAAATATTAAGAGTTATATCCAGGCTTGGGGGGGACCTATACAAATTTGTCTAGGGTTTGATTAATTTCATTGTGGGTTTTTATCTTTTTGATCTTGCAGGTATCAAATTGGTTCATTAATGCCAGGGTTCGTCTATGGAAGCCCATGGTTGAAGAAATGTACCAGCAAGAATCCAAAGATGGTGAAGACGACGACGATGATCATGAAGAAGATGAACAACGTCAAGATAATGAAGAACGTGAAAGTGCACAAACTTCGATGCACCTAGTTTCTGCAACAACGACAACACTCGCAACAGCAACTGAAACACTGGCAACAAACAAAAGATCCCAAATCAATGTTTCTGAAAACGACCCTTCTTTGTTTGCAATCAATGGGAACACTAATCTTAATCGGCAATTCTCCGGCGGAGCTGAATTGGAGCCGGAGGTAAACGCCGGTGTGTGGCCGGCGATTTCTCATTTCGATGATTTTGGGACCACAACGGTCGGAGGACGTCAGCATCAACGTCATGATGAGGATGGTGTCGGGGGACCAACTGTTATAAGATTTGGGACCGCCGGCGATGTGTCGCTGACACTTGGGCTCCGTCATAGCTCCACCGGAGGAAACCCGCCGGAGAAGAGTGGGTTTTCTTTTAGAGACTTTGGAAACTAGATGATTATTGAGTAGAAAATTTGGAAAGTAAAAACAAAGTTTGAAAGGAAAGATGAATGGAAAAACAAAATTATTAATTCCTCTAGAATTGTTATATTTTTATACACTTTATGTAATTTATAATGTTAATGTAATGTATGAATTTCGAGGTTGGGGTCATAGCTAGCTAGCTAGCATAAACTATATGATTTTATAATAAATATTTAATATTAATAATGATAATAATATCAATAACGATAACACTTTAGTGTACCAAACTAGAAAGTAGCTGCAGCACACTTTTTCTTTAATTTTTTTAACTATGTATTTGGACTCCTAAGTCATAGCCCTAGGGGCTTATTGTAGTCCATAGACTCTTAGGAGTCGTAGGGAGTTTTATAATAAAATAACATGTATATTGTTGCTTACTTGGTTGTAGGGGTGTAATACGAGCCGAACGAGCCGAGCATCGGCATGTTCAAACTCGGCTCGTTTATAAACGAGCCGAACCCGAGCCGAACCTAAAATTTATACGAGTTTAAAACGTGCTCAAGCTTGACTCGTTTAGAAAGTGAACGAGCTCGAGCCGAGCTTTTGACGAGCCGAGCCCGAGTAGCTCGGCTAAAATAATGCTCCTATAGTGTTATTTTAGCCGAACGAGCCGAGCTTTACCCGAACGAGCCGAGCTTTGACATGCTCAAGCTCGACTTGTTTATAAACGAGCCGAGCCTAAAAATTATACGAGCTTTAAAATTTGCTCAAGCTTGGCTCGTTTAGAAAATGAACGAGCTCGAGCCGAGCCTAAAAATTATACGAGATTTAAAATGTGCTCAAGCTTGGCTCGTTTAGAAAATGAACGAGCTCGAGCCGAGCTTTTGACGAGGCGAGTCGAGGCCGAATAGCTTGTCTCATATTACAGCCCTACTTGCTTGGCTGAAACCTGCAATGCAAGTAGATATATATGCAATGGACCGGCAATGAAGTAACTTTTCGATATGTAAGTAGATATATAATATACATGAATAAGATGATAGGATTTTACTGGGATTATATTTTTTGGTTTGAATTTCATGTAAGTTCGTAAAAAGTGTAGATTCATCCAATAATAATTACGTCTATTTTCAAAGAGATAAGGTTCACCAATAATGGTTCACAAAAAAAAATCACAAGAACACATATAGAGTAAGAAAGAATAAAGTTTAACAACCAAGAATGTAAAATTCACTCAATAATGATTACGTCCACTTTAAAAGAGATTATATTTATAAGTTTCGTGATATTTAAGGCATATTAACATATAGGTTGAATACGAGCATAACACATAGACCACTAGCTTGCAAATAAGAAGATAAGGTATAAGAGGACTACTTGATAGAGAGAAGTCTTTGAAACTCTATGCAAACTTCTTTCTAAGAAGTTTTGCTATCATTAATCGATTGAATCGTTTCAGTTCTCTTCTTTAAATTATTGTTATTAGATACAAGATTTGAATTATATAAGTTTTTTGAGCTTTATTCGACGGAGAGAGAGAAAAAAACCCTAAATTTATAATCATGTAGTAAATAGTACCCAGAGTTAGGATTTATAGAATCGTTTGTTAAGCTTTTTACACCGGAGTCACGTAAAACTTGATTAAATATGAGTGTAACATAGATTGGTGCATAGAGCTCATGACATCTAAGTTAGCACTTATTATCTAGCTCATAACAAGTTGTACTTCTAGTATGCCCTACTATATACAAGAACATAACAAGTTGTATAACTATTTACATGGCGAATTGGTAAGAGATTCTTGGTGATTTACTAGTGAAAACAATTTTGAAACATACGAGGAAGTATATATATAATGAAGTCGACTATACTATAGTAAATATAGAAAAAGTAAAAACATGTGTGTCCATACACATGGGTGGGTCCAAAGTTAGTGAGAGACTGTGGTGGGGTCTATCTTATCTTAATCGAAAGGATGGATGAGTTGTATAAGAAGCTGCTGCATAAGATTTGCAAGTATGTATGTGAGTATTTTGTAGTGCATAATGCTGTTCAACTCATAGTATTCAAATCACGGACTCTTATCGTTTTCTTCGAGTCGTGACTTCTTTTAAGGATTACTACTGTGCTTTCTTTGTCCTCCATCACTTTACCACCTACAGCTTTTATGCTAAAGGCTAACAGGCTGGAAGCCGGTTCGGTTTCGGATTCGGTTCGATTTCAGTTACTGGATTTCGAGTTCTCGATGACAGACTCACTCTATCACCCTTTTATCAGCGGAACTGATTAAATTTGAGTATTCTATTTTTTTTTTTTTTAAGTTTTACTTTAAATGCAGGGTACATTTTAAGTTACCAATGTAATATCCAATTTAGTTACACAATATTAATACACAATCTTAATATATTATGTTAATAAAAATATAGGACATTTCCAAAATTATAAACTTGATTTAAATTTTACAACTGGCCAAATCAAATGGGGACAATTTGTGAAGTTCCAAAAAATTTGGTCATAAATAGTTTATAATTAACAAAAGAGGCTCTATTTTACCAATATTCTCAAAAATAATTGGGTTGGGCTTTGGTCTTGTGTCATGTTTTTTCTTAGTGGGCCTGACTTTCATGAAAAGAGTACTTGGGCTTTTATTTCATTTCTTTTGGGCTAAGTCGAATTACTCACCAACTCCTAATGGGCTTTTGATTACTACAATATTAATATTAGCATTCTGCGTCACCAACACTTATAACGTTCCTTTTCTATATTTACTATCTTAATATATCATAGAGAAAACTACATAAAACCACCCTTAATAATCACTTTTTTCCAATAAACCACCCTTTATAAAAAAATTAGCATAAAACCACCCTTAATGTTCAACTATTTGCAGTAAACCACCCCTTATAATTTTTTGGCATAAAGCCACCCTTAATTTTTAAATTTTTGCAATTAAACACCCATACTAATTAAAACTACTTCAAATAATTTAAAATTGAAGCATAGACATAATAAATTTTCATTATTAATATCATAGATGATTTCAATATGTTTGATTGAGTATTACAATTTATACTAGAAAAATAAAAAATAAAACATATTTTATTACCCATAAACAATACATAAGCCAAAATACTTTTGTGTTATGCACAAAATTAAACGTTGTGTTTTTAAAGATATAGCTTATTAAAAATATGTTTTTTAATTTAGGCTTGAAAATATGAAATAGTATATAAATTACTGAATATAAAATTTCTATAGTTTTTTTTTATGTTTTGTACATGGGTAATAAAAATTGTATAATTTTTTTGATTATTTTTCAAGTTTAAATTGTGATACTAACCAAATTACAATATTTAATCAAACTATAGAAATTAATGTGATATTAATAATAAAATTTACTTTGTCAATGCTTCAATTTTAAATTATTTTAAGTAATTTAAATTAGTATGGGTGGTTAATTGCAAACTTTTAGAAATTAAGGGTGGTTTTATGCCAAAAAAATTATTAGGGGTGGTTTACTGCAAATAGTTGAACATTAAGGGTGGTTTTGTGCTAAAACTTTTATAAGGGGTGGTTTATTGCAAAAGAGTGATTATTAAGGGTGGTTTTATGCAGTTTTCTCTATATCATATTATAGCCTTTTATATTTATTGACATTACTATATACTGGATTTTAACCCATGTTTTAAGAATATAGATTAAGAATTTTGGCTTCGAAAGTATCTCTATATATAGAATCAGAGGTAATGAAGTTTATAGTTTATAAGTAATTACCAATACACAGTTGGTCTAGTCTAGTGAGATGTGGTGTTAGACTCTTCAATTAGTGAAAAAAACTGATAATGAGACGGTGTTCTCCAATAATGGGTCACGACTTATTCTCGTCCCGGATCTAGAGCGGCAAGCCCATCGAAACAACCTTCCAGATTTAAAAAAAATTAAAAAGATTAGTTTTTTACTTCATTACCGTTAAAATAAATAAAATAAAGTCTGCTTAAATTAGATATAACTTTTATCACTAGACAACTTTCATTTAGCAAATATCTTACTTTTATTTAATCATAACTTATAGTTAATTATATTTTACTTTCATCATGATATTATTTCATATTAATAAAATCAAAATACAAAGATATACTAAAAACTATTTTTAAATCAAAATACACATAATCAATTTCAAATTAAAGAGATATTAAAAAATTATATTTTACTTTCATTTCCTTTTATTTAATGTACTTTCGAATGTTTATAAAATTAAAATACACAATTTAATTTCAGTTATCTAAAAAATAAAATAAAATGTTTACTAATTAACAAATAAAAAGGATAATTAAAATTTTTAACTTGATATAATAAAATTATTTTTAAATCAGCCGAAAGTAGAAAAAAAATCGGTATGTAATCAAGTAAAACATGCGACTATAATTCCAAGATTAAATTCATAAATTGCATTCATATATTTATTAAATTTTGTGCACATGAGTCATCTCATCGGTTAGAATTTGTGTTATCACTTCAAAAATCTACAATTTCCAAAGCAAAAAGCAATTCTTCCAACCACTTCAAATGAATGTTATCCAAATACAGAGATAGGGAAACTTTGAAATTTTGATTAATTTAAAATTGATATTCATTTACAACTCTTCTTCTGTTCAAGGGGGAAATTGAAAAATTGGAATCAAGCAGAGAAGAATCCAGAGAAAGCAGCAACACCCAACTGAGTCTTGGGCTCCAAATCCTTGAAAACCTGCTCTGTTTTCTTCACCCAATTCATCTCTCTGAGCTTCTCCGCCAGCGCCGCCGTGGGAGCACCGGTTAGCGCCACCGTGGTGGTGGTTTCTCCAGCAGGTTCAGCTCCTCGAACAAGGAGCTTCCTTGATGCCTTGATCCTCCTCTCGTACTCCTCAGCTACTAAAATTGCAATATCTGCCATTTGTGTGTTCTGGAGATTGTGGATATTTGATCAAAGTGTTTGATTTTGTTGTTTGGAGATTTGGATATCCGATGAGAAAATAGTTCCTTGGCGTGGGGTTTTATAGAGGCTACTGGGGAAATGGATAAGGTTAAAGTGGAGCTCAATTTTTTATTTTTTATTTAAAATATAATTTATTTATTTTTTCTTTAGTGTTTGTTGGTTTTGGTAAGTGGGTTTTAAAGTGGTTTTGGATAGAAAGAAGAAACAGGGGAAGCTGCCTTTGTTTATTTTGACAAGAGGCGCTCTTCGTTTTTTGTTGCCCAAGAAACTACTTGCACCCACCGACTTCTAAAAAAAAAAAAATTTTTTATTGTTTTATTTATTTATTATTATTATTTCTAATTTATATTAACAAGGTTAATTTTGTAAGATTTTTAAATTCATTTATTTGTTTGTAATAAAATATTTTTTTTTAGTTACAGACGATTATTATTTTTTCAAAATATTTTTATGAACATTATTATATTAAAGTAGATACTCCCTCCGTTCACAAATCATTGTCGTTTTAGCCTTATAATTTTGTTAAAGAATAATTGTCATTTTAGCTATTTTGTCCTTCACTTTATAGATTTACCCTTATAATCATTAATAAATCACTAGTTGTGATTTTCAATAAAGTAAAAATAAATAAATATTAGGGATAAAATGGTATATTTTTTAGTTTTCTTAATAAGTGTGCAAAATGTTAAAACGATAATTATTTATGAACAGAATATTGTTTATGAACACATAAGAAACAAATACTTTATCATATTTCAGTAGTTCAGTTTAATATGTGAAGTTATTTTGTTCATTGGCAATATGCCCTATTTAAGAGTTTAAGAATATTTGACAATATCTTACAATTGTGTCAAACACAATTTGAGTTTGCACTTGGTACATTTTGTGGATTTTCAACTGGTTGTCTAAGATAACTTGAGATTTCGTCGCATGTCTGATATATATGTGTGGGTTCGAGATAAGTACATAAGTCCACTTAGTTTCGGCTTACATACAACACCCATTATTAATATATTATCGATATGAAAATATTTAATGTTCTACAAGCCCTTTGAGTGCAATCATCTTACTCGATTTACACTTGACGACATACCTTGAGACAACTAGTCTAATTGGAAGGGACAACCTTATTACATGGATCAAAACGCTCTTCCTGAAGTTCCACCGATCAAAGATCAAGTGAGAATTTTGTCGCATGTGAGCGCACATGGACATTACGACGAACCCAACACATGCCTAGTGACATTTCACCATAAAATCAATTGACGATAAAAGTAGTCTACGGACCTTATATATCAGACTCGTTATCTTTTATCATCGATATGAGAAATTTTAATTTCACCGCACATTTATTTATAAAAAAAAAGCAAGAAATGTCGCTTTCTATCGTTAATTCATTTCAATGTATTATTTTGAGATTGTAGATGATACAATATATTTTTTGTTGGTAATGTTATTGTTCGTAGAAAAATATTAGTGTTTTTCCGGGACTTTTAAGTGATCTAGAAAAATAATTTTATTGATTGATAAATATCTCCCCATCAAATATCTAAATATTTTATCAATTTCGCGAAACACGAATTGGTTATGTATATTCAACTCCCTTGAGATAAAGAAATTGTTTAATGTATGAATGTGTGCGCTTTGCGTGGAAGAAACTTCATTGAATCATTCAGTTCATTCACACACCTTTCAGGATTTTTTTCTTCCAAAAACGTACGAGTGAAGGAACATTCTAGAAAGAAATAGAGGTCTGAGTCAGCATGACATACGATCCAGGTATCAATACAATCTAAATTAAATTGCAATTTCAAATAGATTTTATTTTAGAAAGAGGAAAGTGTAATTGATTTAATCCATTCCAAAAAATTCGTACGTAAATTCAGAGAAAAATCGTGTTTAAGTTACTAAACCAATTGAAGTAAGAATGTACATGTGCGTTAAAAGTGTAATAAAATTTTACTATAAACCAATTGACAATAACAATAATAGTTTAACGAACTTATATCCTAAGGACATAAGCTCAGTTTTTTTTTCAATTTAGAGGTTAATTGCTTTAATATAATGTTAAAGTTCATTGGAGTGCATAGCATTAGGATAATAACTCACATAGCTTATATACTAGTCTCAGATTCTCTCAATTTGGAGATTAACCGGTCTGATACCATGTTATAGTTGTTGGAGATAATAAGATCTCACATCGAAAGATGGGGATATTCCGGGCCTAATATATAAGGTCGGTGCCTCGGTGGGCTACTCCTCCTATTGCCAATTGGTTTTAAGATGGAATCTCGTCGGACTTATGTGCTGGGCTTGGGCCTAATGTGCATGTGCGCTCGTATGCACACGACCCCGCTCTATCGGTCCATATGTATCAGATTTTGACAATAGTCCATTGGACTGCAAAGCGTTAGTCATATACATACGAGCACATATACACACAACTTTAGCGATTTTCATCAAAAAATAAATAGCAAAATTGGCAAACTAACCTTTTTAAGCAAATCAATTTAGAAAGAAGACTCCTACTATTTGGAATTGGTATTTTGACCCCCTATAAAATAGAATAGAGGAAATATAGTACAAAAGAGGGCAAAGTTTGACAACCCATGGGATGTGACATGTTGTACTATCTCACGTGTCACATCAATCAGAAAAAGGAATTTCCAACATTCTTACTTTATCACCTATTACCCAAAAATCCGCTTACCCAAATAATGTCACAATCATACCCAAAAATAAATTTATCAAAGTACATAAGCATACTCGAAAACAACATACCCAAAAAATCAAATATCAAAATAAAATCATATCCATAAACTGGATAATATTTTATATTTATACCCAATTTAAACATCACTTAATACAAAAACCATACCCAATTTAAATTTGTCATACCCAAAATTTTCAAAACTCGATATTATACACAAACATCAATATCAAATGACATTTGATCATTACCCAAAAATTCGCTTGAATTTGATCATTATAACACAGTTTGGGTAACCATAAAACATACCCACGATATCACTTTAAAAATATATTTAATAATAAGAAATATACTACAAAGCTAATACATATATAAAAGCATACCCAAAAACCCATTTACCCAAATAATGTCATAATCATACCCAAAAACAAATTTGTCAAGAAATATATTACCTCTATTTTCACAATCATATCCAAAACCATACCCAAGAAATATACTACAAAACCAATCCATGTAAAAAAGATACTTAAATCAAAAGTAAACATCTAATCACCATCATTTCAATTAGAGAAATTATTACCCCTATTTTTTAGTTTTCATACCTATTTTTTCTTCCTTTTGTATAGAGACCTAGTTTGTAAAAGAAAATTTCAAGGGGTCCTATTTCCCTAATTAATTCAAAATAAATTAACAATAAAAGTATCTCATGAACCTTATATTCGTAAAACAATTTTTTTTAACAATATTCTTATTTGTAAAAAAAATCATTTCTTATCCTTTTCTTAGAGATCTTATTTTTGATCGGGAATCTTTTACGAATTGAGAGTACTTATTCTATTTTTTTAAGAGCATTCGGCGGATTGGATAACTGTGAACTGATTGCTAAAATGTTATCAAAACCCAGACAGTGATGATCAGAGCTCAGTTGGTCACATGCCAAGTCGGTCCAATATAAAATCAGCCGCACTTAGATATCGACATGAACAAGTTATTTTAACACAAATGATTCAATGTACTGCGAAATGCACATGGCATACCACTTGCAATTTCTCCTGCTGATCATTTTCACGTCTATCCAGACCAAAACAACTTAAGAAAACCCATCAACCAAGCAAGCAAAATTACCCAATTAGCTTATAGAACAATGCGCCTTGCCAATGCACAATCAGGCAACACAGATTGGCCTTATGATTTGTGTAATTTACAAGGTCATCTGTAAATAACTTCTACAATTTCTTACTTTGTAATATTTAGCATATAGCAGCCAAATCAAAATCAGATCTTGTCATTTTATAGTAAATTGCTGGAGATTAAGTCATAAAAGACTCACCAGGCAATACAAGTCTAGCCGGCAGCTCTGAGTTCTCTAACCGATTTTTCTTCAATGTCATGCCTTTGGCTTACAATAGACCGAGCGATTTTAGCTGCTGAACATGCTCAGCTGGAAGAGGTGGAGGAGACCACTCTGAGTTACTAACCTCGCCATCAACATCCTCAACAACATACTCCTGATATAAGCAGAACAATTAGGATCACAAATAAGCAGCAATATAGATTTCAAGTTTTCAGATTTTACCTTTGTTAGCATCCTTTTTGCTAGAATGTGATAGTGCCGTTGCCATATTCGTTGGCCAACCATTGTAGCAACTAGCACGCTGTAGAATATGCCAATTACAGTAAATAGCCCTAATACGACAAGGGCCACTATGAATACTAATGGTAATCCTGCTTCTCCGGCACCTCCTACACAGCTACCGCATTCACCAGCAGTACTTGCGCAACTCTCGAAGCATGTGGTGCAATCAGTCCACATGCAGAGAGTGCCGGGTAAATGGCAGTCTGCACACATCCTGCAAAACAAAGGGGACAACTAACTATTTTGATACAAACACTAATTTAGAATTCAGAATCTATGATACATTCAAACACCAGTAGAGTAAGCAGTTTGTTCATAGATGTTCAAGGATTCAGATTCACTTACATGATGCCAATTGAAAGATATCAACTTTTCACATTTTTGGCCATTATACATATAAACACCATTCTACTTGGGGAAATGATATATGGATTGAAATGCTACACTGTTACCAGATGATGTCCATATGTAGAAAATAGGCTCCTCATATATGGAAATGTAGTAGTGGGGTAGATAATCAATGTTTAAATTAGTGTTGAACAGTTATACTTCAGATGCAAGTGATAGATCAACACTAAATCATTTAAAGCTCATCAAGAATTTCCAAGCAACCAATCTTCAACATTTCATAGAAAATCAAGTCATTAAAACGACAACTCTTGAATGTTCCATCTACAGAATCACATCAGAACAGGAAGCAAGTGTAGGCTAGTGACCAGATACATACCCAGGTTGGCAGCAACAAATGCAAAGCTCTCGACAAGGCTGCGCTAGATCATTTCTTACTCTACGGTCATAACAGGTTATGAAACAACCAGACAATCCAAGCAAGGCAAAGAAAAGGAGTGCTCCTGCAGCACATCAATGATCCCATTAATTCATAAAAACTTGCAAAATTCAGCCACTGATCCCAGTCCAGAATATAAGAACAAAAATGGATTGATCATGTTTTGGAGGAGGAAATGCAAGCAGAGTATAAGCCAAAAAAAAATACCACGAGAAGAGATACTTATATTCAACAAATGAAGATGCTACAGGAAAGAAGACAAAATAAGGGTTCAATAGCAACAATTTGTCGGATAGCCACGCACGTATTAAACAAAATTCTTGCGTTGCAAACAAGGGACAAATTTTGCACCGCCAGTGAGCTTAAGAACTCAGTCCAACAAGATATGTTGACATTTTACAACCATATCCCAAAGTGTGACTAAACACGTACAGAACTCAGTCCAACATGAGATGAAATTGGGAATTCAACACAAGGGTACAGATTCATACACAAGAACACTAGAACACAGTATATTGAACACAAAAGAGGCAAAGCCCGGGAACACATGTACACTACTTAGGAGACCAACTCTCCACTAGGTCCTACCCAAGGAAGCAACTTCCCTAGCCCGAAGGCAAAGCCTTGCAAATTCCTATTTTCTGGATTACTATCATCTAGGACTACTATACTACTTTTCATCTGAGAACCATCCGAATATCTCTGACCGTTTAGTTGGTTCCCTCCTTCTGCAAATTCCTATTTTCTGGAATAATTGCCTTAGTTCATACCCAAGGAAGCAACTTCTCTGACCGTTTAGTTTGTATCCTAACAATTAACCTCAACTTGTAACGAGTTTTTACAGGAAGATCCAAGGGTTCCTGTGTCACAGCCAAAACCAACTTATACGCACATTTGCGGTTTGGACTTGATGGATACAAACATAAACAATAAATAGTGGCGACATGTTCACCTCTGGTGGGTTCATGGGGGGAGTAGTGAAAGTGTTAAGAGGAAAAGAGGAGGCAATGGAGAATCATATTCAACATACAATTTTTACACCAAAAAGGTTTCACGCCAATTGACAAATTGGCAACTAGAATACCACCTAGAGATTATAATGTCCTAGCCCTAATACTTCATACAAACAAGGTAAATGCATTTAATGTTTTCCTTAAAGTCTATCATTCAATATTTACCGCATATATAGTAGAAACTGGCTTCATTATCAAAACCCCAGGCATGGCGGAGCCAGAATTCCTGATAGCCGTCAATGAAATACACCAAATATGCGAACAGGGAAATCACCTGCAGAAAGGCAAGCCACAAGGACAAGTGAACATACAAGAAGTAAATATCAAACTTATAAGATTAAAAAACATATGGTTGGGAAGAATTAAGGAATAGATAACCTACAAGCTGAACAAGAAAAAATATAAATAAAATGTCTCTTGTTACAAAGAACCGAAACTTTAAGGTCCGCCATTTCCTATCAGCAGGAACATGAACTCTTATATAGTAAGGAGCCTTGCAAGTTGTGCAATGAGCAAATGCAAACCCTTCCTGAAAAAAGTGAAATTTAAGTTTAACTAACAAATACATGGAAGATAATAGGGTGAAAGGCACAAATAAACAAGGATACAAGATGCAAAATTGTATTTCCACCAATTCAAATGACTAGCCACCACAGTTTATAAGAGAGCATTCAGTGAGGAACTAAAAAGCTCAAATTAACCACTTCCAATATGAACACACAAAAGCAAATGATAAGTTATTTATGTCGTTATAGTTCAAGGCCATAATACCCAAAGAAATTGAAGATTACCAAAGCATTCACAGGAATCACAGCCCAAATGAATTTCATGCTAACTAACATAGAGGAAAATGCATCCACAACACAAATAAAATTCAATCCTAACTAAAATATACAAATCATACCACTCAACGCTCAAGGATATTCATCAAATCAAAAGTTAAAGACAAAACAGCCAAAACTTGTACAAGAAAAAAGTTAAAAAGATAGCAGATACAGTGTTATGTTGGGGTGAGAATAAACTTTGACAGATATGTAATAGCTGAGTTACTGACATAAACTACAAAATTAAATGGAAAAGGGAAAGATCACACTCATTCTTCTTCCAAGTCCAGAGTCGGTTAGAAGACAAAATTTATCTAACATATCAAACTCAAATTTACTTCAATACCACAAGTGGTCTGCCATCAATTTTTACAAAATTAATGATATCTTCAATCTAGCAATCACAAGTTCAGAGTTCCTTGCCCTGAAAGAGGGTGATCTGCAGAGTTTCATACCTTTACAGCTCGCCAATGATCCAAGCAATCCCTATGAACATATTTTGATGTTCCCTTGCACTTGCATGGAGCAATAAAATCCCGGCCTGAAAGAGAAATCAGGTTAGACATTTGATCAGTCCCTATATCCTATATCATAAGTTCATATCCATTATCCAGCAAACGAAATAGTGCTTAATTTTTTTTAGGCACATCCAACACCAATACCCCACAACATAACAACTTGAGCTATATTACTAGTGTGCCACCAGAAATTAAGTCGCATCAGCTTTAACCAAACACATCACCGCCTAAATTAGGAGATTTACTTATTGCAGCCTTAGATAAGCATAGGGAGCCTAAACTGACGAATTTGGCTACAGATTTCTCTCCATATAACATATAAGACTGACCTGAAAACTGGCAGTATCAAACGACATGGGATAACTGTAAATCCTATGAGAATTTTTTTCCTATAACATACAAACATGTTCCAATTAAAGGACAAAAGAAGCATGATTATCATCTAAACGCCGTATATTTGAAGGAAAACACTCATTTATAACAGTTCAGGTCAGATCAAATCGAAGGAAAAAATAAGAGCAAATCCACCATCAAAGAGCCAAGTGTAATGAATAAAAACTCGAGTCAAAGCATCAAACTACCAACTATAACGTTGAAATTGTAACAAAATCTCAAAAACTCGTTAAGTAAGCAATCAAGTTCTCTCTTTGATCGGACGGATAATTTAACAGCCAAATTCAACCAATTGCAATCCTGATTCGCAATCAAAACCTTGAAAGCAGTGAGTTGACTATTTGACCGAAATTTAGGGTTAACAGTTACTTTGGTAGGGGATCATACCGTCAGTTTCAAGGCAAATTCGGCACTGAATTTGTTCACCGGGGCCGGCTTCGAGGTCAATCTCGGAAGGCTCTGGCATAGGAGGTGGTGGAATTAAGGGAGATGAGTCAGAATGATCCGCCATTGACGATGATCTGCGTCGTCCTCTTGCTGTTTACAAAATCGTCTATTTCCCCTTCGATCGATTGTTTTCAACGTTCAACCGCAACGGAACGAAGTAGAGAAGTAAGGATTCAGAGCTCCCTGAAACGGCGAGCGTCGTCGTCGAATCAGGGCGCCACGTAATCGATGATTTGGCCACTAAAGTTGTTCAGTTTCTGGAATTTTGATGTTTATTTGGGTGCTTCAACCCTAAGATAGTAAAATGACATCTTTATGAGTTAGGTAGAAGACGCCTAACTCATAATTCCACCCAAGAAATATAAATTTCTATATTGGATTTATACAAAATTAATCTCAAATTATGATAATATTGTCACAAACCACCTTCAAATTTAAAATATATACAACATCATTGGGTTCGGGTTCATAAATTATACTCTTCGATGACATGTAAGTGTGTTTTAGCTATGGGTACGATTAAGAAAAAAAAAATAAAATCACTTAGTGGATTGAAAGGAAAAAGATCGACCGACAGACTATCCGTTATAGATATCACAATAAAAAAACGAAATCCTGAACGCAATGTGATATTTAAGGGAGGAGGGGAGTACAATGTTCATTGTCGAAGGAAGTGCACATTATTTAAAATTAAAAAATAAATATATAATAAATATGAAGAAAAAAAATTTATCTACTTTTTATTGAACATTCGTTTTTAAAATATTATTCCATTTTTATTCTCATATTATTCTTATTGTTTTACAATTATTTTTACACAAAGTTTAAATTTATAGTGTATTAATAAATATTACATATTCTACTTCCTAATATGTATGCTCGTTTTCTCTAATGTCAGACATTGAGATCAGAAACAATACTAAATGACCTTAGTTTTATACGTTTTATTTTATGACTTACGAAATATATTTACCACAGTGATAATTTTAATATTGAAATAGTCAATAAACACAAGATTGTTTAAAATAGTAACTCTAAAACACAAAAATATGTTTAAATTAGATGGTGTCTTTTGATTTGAAAATACACTTTCATCATTTTTATTTTTTTGTTATAAAGACGGATATTTTATTTTATTTAAAAAATGCTTTCATTCTCTTTCTCAATCATGATCATATGTCCATCATACTAATTTTTTGATTTTTAAAATCTCAACTTGTTTTTTAATTAACGTTTCGTTTCAAATCCAATTTTAAACACAGCCTCAATCTTATGGTGTAGACTGTTTGCCTTACCAATAAGGTTGTGGAGACGGACTTGTATTGGCCTTTAGTTTTGTTGCGCGACAACCTTAACCTAGTCAATATTTAGGCCCAATAATGATCCAACTCGGCCCATGACTATCCGGCCCAATAACTCGACCCATGAACATCTGGCCCAACATTAATCTGTCAGAAAACACCTCTAAAATGTTGAATTAAACCCACAAATCTGCAAATCATTTAGAAATTGTGCTTAAGCAACGTAAAAAACAATGACTTTAACCATGATCAACTGAAGCTTCGATTAATCTTTATTTTCTAACCATGATAGATATTCCGTTGAAATTAACTAAACAAAGAAGCACTAACTGAAGTTGATTTTCAAGTGTTGAAACAACGAAAGTACTACAGCAGTTCATGCATCTGGTAATTAACCTTGCATTAATCAAAGTAGTACTCTAAATTAACCTCTAAATCCAAACTTAAGATCGAAAATGTCGATAAAGATGAACTAACGAAGAACAAACATCAAAGAAACGACAACATAGTTAGAACGAACTCAGCCGCTGCACCGAGAAGCCAACATTTCAATCACCACTTCACTTCTTCCTCTTCTTAGGAGGTTGAAGTGCATCCTCATCGTCATCTTCCTCGTCTTCATCCTCCGGATCATCTTCATTATCTTCCTCCTCAACAACTTCTTCATCATCGTCATCTCCTCCATCATCATCTTCTCCACCATCATCATCATCCTCGTCATCATCATTTCCATCATCATGTCCTTCTCCATCTTCATCTTCATCCTCTCCATTCTCTTCACCATTCCTACCTCCACCTGCAGTTTCCTTAGCCTTGTTACTTTTCCCGTTGCTCGGGTTTTTCTCTTCGTAAGCTCCATCCTCAGACGTCTCCTCGCCTTCTCCATATCCTCCATCATTCTCATCATCTCCATCTTCATCACCATCCTGTGGCTTGTCCTTGCAATTTGGGATCATTGATCCAATTTCATCCTATAAAATCATGATGTTTGATCATAAACCCTAGATGACTAGATCTAATTGCCCTTGAAAATGTTTCAAACAAGATCAGATTCGATCTCCCATAATAAAAAGATTATTAGAATCAGATTCCTCTATGCTCTATCCAAATAGAATCAATCATCTAACGGCTGAAAATGAAAGCTTTAAATGTGCTTAAAAGACCTTAAAGTGCCACAACAAAATGCAAGCGGAACATAATCATGCTTTACCAGGAAGTGTCTTATTGAACACCCTTTCAAAGAGATTCTAACCCATAAAAAAGGTACCTTAAGCATATATGCTAATATTTTCTAACTTTTTTAAAAATTCATCTTTATAACACACCCAAAATAGATAGATTTCTATTTAAAAATTAATCAGAGTTAATTAATTAAATTCGATATATATTCAATTACAATGAGCTTTGGTGGTCCCATACTGCACAATTACTTGCTAGAAACAAGAGGAGAAAATAGAAATAAGAAGTGAGTAATGGAAAATGATTATTCTCCCAATTTTAACATCATCAAAGGAATTTTGTAAATATGCCATGGCATATTCCAGCAGGCGTTATCATCCAGCTACATTATCTATAGATTACTCTCAAATTCACTATTTTTTCAAATAATTTTGGCTAAATATGTATTTGACCTGTGCAAATATATTTTAATCGCTCTTCAAAAACTCAAAAGATGAATTTATTTATATATTTATTCAACAAATTGACTGAAATTCCACATTGGTACGAGATTATACGAGTGTGGACAAGACGAAAAATCAAACCAAACAAAAACAAAAGGAAAAAGACTATTCACAAACTACTCCGGTTCGAGAAATGCAAATACGCCAAAATTCGGATTTAAAAAATCCTGTAGTTTTTGAAATTTGGCTTACGCGTACGTTAGCAAAAGATGATTTTATGACCTCACTAACAGATTTCACAAACATTTTTCTAGACTTAAATTGTATTATTTTTATTTTTCTTCACCATAAAGCTTCAAGATATTTTTTATTTTTTGAAAGATCTGTACCGCATATTATATAAAATAAAACTTTCGATTCTGATAAAAAAAAATCAGGTAAAAAAGTTATAGAAGTATTTAAGGTGGAAACAAAAGATTAAACCAAGGATCTAGAAGGTCGAGATTTGATGAATCTTACCCCACCGGAGAAGGTATTGACCAGAGCGGAAACAAGGAAGGTCGTCATGACCTCCCCAGCGTAAGTTAGCATCAGACAGTCCGTTACGACAGAAGCAACAGCACTGTTAACCTCCATAGTTAATCCGTACGCCAAACAATGAAGAACTATTCAACTGGAAAAAACAAGCACCGCCTGCACAAATAAGAACAAGTTAGCTAGCTAGAGCTTGGACATATAATTATATAAAAACACCGAAATACATAAACGCAACGAAGAACTTGCAGTTCTTGTACTTCAAAACTGCCAAATCTACTTTCGTAGTGACCGAAGAAGCTTAGCGACGGGAGAATTCCGCCGGAGAAGGATATAGAAAGTTGAAAAAATCGTAACAAATGAAGAGAAATCAATGGAGAAAGTCGGTAATGAGAGATGTTTCCGTGTTAGTAACCAAAAAGGTTTCCAGAGCAGAGAATTTCGCCGGAGAAGGAGAGAGAGTTGAAATTATAACAAATGAAGACAAATCAATGTAGCGAGAGAGGAAGCATACCAAAGAGAAGCTTCAAAGAGCACAGATCTGGAAGTTCCAGAGTCTAAAACCTCAAAGAACAAGCAACAGAGGCTCCGGGCATTTTTAGACCGTTGGATCTCAATCGTAGGGACTAAAATGGAGCGATCAGTGAGGGATTTTATGAGAGAAAAAAGAGAGGGGATGAAAGAGAGAGTATCGCCATCGCTATTGGGGGTTTACTGGTAAAGTCTGCCCGCTGCCCGTGACTTTTAAGTCCGGAAGCTGTAATGGCATTACGGGCAGATAGGGCAGGGATTGGGTTCGGTACGGTGCAGGGCGGTCTAGGGATTTTGAGCTCGATGGGTGGGGACACCTTTGTTTAGTAGAGAATAGTGACAGCGACTAATTATCCTTTTATTATTATGTTCTCGTCAGGAGTAGTTTTACTTCTTTCTTATTTCCGAAAAAGTCAATTTTTTATATTTAAAGTCAATTATTAATATTTTCTGTAATATAAAAATAAAATCTATACTGTAGGGGAGAAACTAACCATAGTTAGATGGATGGGCAAGAAGTAACCACAGTAAGACTCTGAGGTAGGTGTACTTACCATAGTCTGGTTTGAAGGATGCATTTGATGAATGATGGATGGCAATATGCCCACTCAACTTATTACTCATGCTTCATGTGCATTGAATATTAATTTTCAAATGACCTTTGGTGCGCCTTGTGAGACACGTCACATGGAAGAGCAAGGACGGTAACAATATGGGTTACTTGTTAAATGGGCTTGGCCCAATACTTAGGCCCAGCCCAATACATAATGCTGGTCCGTGATCCGGCTCAATAGCCCAGATGGGAAACAATTTTTAGGAAGTCGATTGAGGGTACAGTCCAACTATCATACCACGATTAGGCAAGTATGGAATTAGACATGGATTCGGTTCGGACTAAACTGTCGAACCGATAGTTTAGGTTTGCCGATTTGATCAAACCAACGGTTATCAGTTTAGGTTTAGATTTTACTGAACTGCTGGTTTGGTTTTTTTTAAAAAAAAGTTATGTTTCCCATTTCTTGTTTTGTAAAACACCTACCAAATCGGCTGTTTACGCCAGTTTCCCTTTGTAGTTGGTTTATGTTAGACGTGGAAGTGGTGCGATATCCAAGTTTTCGATAATAGATAGGAGGTATGTGATCGGAGCAAGTTCATCATTGATAGAGCTTTCGAGTATGGAAGAAGTACAAACCTCCGACTGTGCTTCGTGCTTCGGTGGGTATTGCATGGGTTCAGGCACCACTGGGACATGTAAAGATCATCACAAACGGTTCGCAAGAGTGGAGATTGGCATGCTACTGCGGCAAGTATCATTCGATCTCATGAGGGTAAATGGTTGAAGGGGTTTGATGCTAATTTGGGGTTATGTATTGTTCTCATGGTTGAATCATGGGGGGTAGCAGATGGCTTGAGTCTTGCTTAAGAAAATGGTTACCGATATGTGATCCTGAAAACAGATTCTCAATTGGTAACTTGAAGCGTACTTTATTTCGACACCGTTTTCTTTCTAGTCTAGCATGCAGGTGTCATGACTTTTTTTTTTTATGAAGGAACTGAAATATTCAACTTTTTTTTTTTTTTTTTTTTGGTGGGAAGAAATATTCAACTCTAACATACCTATAATCATGCAAGTAGGGCGGCTGATTATTTAGTTGGTTTAGTTTTTTAATATCGTTTCAATGTATTGATTGCCCCTTTCAGATATATATGGGAAGTGTTCAAGTAAGATCCATTATTCCAGTACGGCCGTGCGGCCGTCTGTACGGCCGACACGTGTAAAATTTATAAAGAAATGAAAGTAATAGTTCAAAACTTATTAAGTAATAGTTCATAACTTCTAAAAGGATAGTTCATAAATTATAATAGAATAGTTCATAGTGCAAAATTTATAAAGGAGTGAAAGTAATAGTTCAAAACTTATTATGGGATAGTTCATGAATTATAATAGTATAGTTCATGAATTATAATAGAATAGTTTAAAGTGCAAAAATTTATAAAGGAGTGAAAGTAACAGTTCAAAACTTATTATGGGATAGTTCATGAATTATAATAGAATAGTTCATGGATTATATTAAAAAGTAATACTTCATGGATTATATGGGAATAGTTCAAAGTTTATAGGAGAATAGTGCATAAATTATAACATGGTAGTTCAAATAAATTTTCATTAGTTTCCGGAAAAAAAAATCGTTTCAGAAAAGAGAAAAAAAAAAAAAAAAAAATTTGGGACACGTGTCGTCCGTACGGTCGGTCGTACGACCGTACCGCAATATAAGGGCCGTACCTGAACATTTACCTCAGATATATAGTTGATATTTTTAGTTGTTAACCGATAATGTAAGGGGTAGGGATATCACTTGACTACTTAGCCTATTTTATTGTAATAAAAACGCGTTCACGCTAAAAACCACCGACTCTTTTATTTTCTTATATAAAATATACGAGATAACTATCATTTTCTAACTGTGAACCTTTTCGGATGCGTTGAGATTGCAATTGCAATTAGAACGCACAATTAAAATTTTAACTTAGTTTTATTTCACAATTAAAATTTTAACTTAGTTTTATTTTATTTAATTGTTATCGTCGTTTCATATAATTTAAACTTAAAATTTAGTGAAAATTTTCAGGGGTATTTTAATATCGATATCCTAATTAAAGATATCAGATATGAGTATCATATTGATATTTATATTCATGTTTGGTATAGTGTAGTATATCACATCTCACATATCACAAAAAATAAAAATAAAAAAAATCCTACAATCTATACAATTTCATCTATTTCATTTTCGCAAGGAAATCTACCCAAAATCAAGAAAAGTCTTCATCTGTTTCATTTTCTCAAGGAATCTGCCCAAATCTGCTACCAATTGTCGATGATAGAGAGAAGTCAATAATAAAACCATTGTCGAAGCATACGTACTTGGTAAACATAATCGAAACCATGACAGAGAGAAGCAAAAAATCGAAACAGTGGCGGCTCCGGTCTAGTCTGTCGGCAATAGTGGCGCCTCAGCGGACTCCTTGATCCAGTCTGGTCGGCAACATTGGTTGTTCAGCGGTGGGGTTCAGGTAAGCGGCGACAGGATGATAGAGAAGAGAAGGTTTTGTCGAGCGAGATATGTGGAGAGAAGTGATACCGTCATTAAAAAAAATATATCAAAATAGGGGTTTTGGAAATATCATGCTATCATTAAATATGGGTAATGCAAATACTCATATCTTTAATTGAGATATGATACCAAACAACCATTTATAAAGTTTAATAAATTTGACCATTCTTAAATAACCACCGAGTTTTATACCATATGAACTTTTCTCACCTATTTTAATAAGCCGTTTATCTTATGTACTATAAAAAGTTACTAGCTTTATACAAATATATCACAAAAATAATAATTTTTAAGAGAACAGTAAAACCTAAACGAGACAAGTTATTTATACTTGACTTGCGTTCGGTTCGCTAAATGTCCGACTCGAGCTCGTTTATTATTTAAACGAGTTGAATATGAACACATTTTTAAGCTCATATAAATTTAGACTTCAGACTTGGCTCGGTTCGTTCATAAACGAGTTGAGCTTGAGCATGTCAATGCTCGGCTCGTTCGTATAAAACTCAGCTCGTTCGTCTAAAATAACACTATATGAACACTATTTTAGCTTAACTACTATGGTTCGACTCGTTAAAAGCTCAGCTCGAGTTCATCCACTATCTAAATGAGTCGAATATGAACACATTTTATAAATTGGTGTAAAATTTAAGCTCGGCTACAAATAATGCGAGCTTGAACATACCAATGTCTGGCTCGTTATGCCCGTATTACAACAAGTTAAACAAATACGACTAAAAAATTAAAAAAAATAATGGCAAACGATTAAAGAGATGAACACGATACATGGTGGAGTTGGTGGAGGTTCAAACAACCACCTATCTCATTTCACTTGTATATATATTTACAAGATTATATACATTATACAATGTGTTTGATTTTTTACGTTTAGTTGTGTATCCTCTAATAAGGAATGTCATTAGGTCAAACAGCACTGGACCTTCGATTTTTTAGAGCCGTATAATATTTAATTTTTAGTTAATTTAAAAAAAAAAAAAAGTGTTTGCTATCTTGGTTAAACCTTTATATTATATTATGTGCAAATGTTCAAGAGTTCAAATCACCAATTGACTTTTTTTTTTTTTTTTTTATAATATATTTTTTATCTCCTCTTTTATTTAATTTTTTTCTCTAAAAATATATTAAAGTGAGGACATATTATTTTGCTTTTATTGTTATTCTTTATGTATTTTTTTAATTAAAAAAGTATTTTTTAGACTTTTTTCTTTGTATTTTTTCCAATTAAAACATAATTTTTAAATTTGATAATAAAAAAACGTTGACACATGTCTCCCAAACTCATTGGACGGTCATGTTTAAATCTCTAAACATATTTTTGGAGAAAAAAAAATATATTAATGTTGAGAGATGAGAGATAATGAGATCAGATAAAATAATATGATAGAGATGATATGATGAGATGAGAGATGAACAATGTTTCAGTTTTTTTGGGATTCTATAATATTTATTTATTAGTTAATTTATGAAAGAAAATAGTGTTTGTCATAATAGTTAAACTTTAATATTAAGTGCAAATGGTCATGATGAGATGATAGATGAGAGAAGAGATGAAAGATGAGAGATGATAGATGAGAGAATATATGAGACGAGAATTAGAGATAAAATTTTGTATTATATAGCCCCATTTTAAAAATAGATCATTTTTGGATCATGTTTTATAAATGTTGTTATCATTAGGTGGTATTAGGCATGAGTTCGAAGCCTAAACCGGCGGCTTAGGTTTCCAAACCATCAGTTTAGGTTTGGTCTTAGGCTAAAACTAAACATGAACCGGTTAGGTCTAAATCGGCCAACCGCCGATTTGTCGGTTTAACACCGATTTGTTACAAAAAAAACTAAAAAAACAAACAACTAGTTTGGTCCACTTTAAAAAAAAAAAACCCAAACCAACGTTTAACTGCCAGTTAAACCACGATTTATCTGTTTGTTTGATAAACCTAAACATAAAATGTGAACCGTCGGTTCACCTAAACTGATAAACCGCGGATTTGTCAACAATTTATCCTACACTTTTAACCGCCTAAACTGAACCCAAGTCCAGGTGGTATTGAATTAAAAGTAGAACCAATCATTATCAACTTAAAAAATGATATTTAAATTACCATGCAAATATGCAATTAAAACAATTTAAAACCACAAAATAATTGCAATATAAGTTTTTTTCCTTTTTTTTTTTTTTGGTAATGTAATTGCAATATAAGTTAAAAGTGTACATAAAACGACCAATACAAGAGAATTTGCAACTTGCAAGAGTTCTTTCTTCTCCCATCTGACTGCCACGTCATCCCCAACCCTGAACAGGCCACCGCCGATTAGGATCCGGCAACCAACTCGATCCAAATTTCCGATTCCTCTTCACCTCCTTCTTCTCCGCACCAGCACCATCACCATCACCGGACTTCCGTAACGACAAAACCTTCGATATGAACCCCCAAGCAGAGCTCTTCTTCTGCTTATTCTTATCCAACACCGTCGACGGCGGCTCGGCACTAACCCTCATCGACTCCGACAGCCGCTCATAAGCGGCGAATCGACCGGATTCAAAGGGAATTGAATCAGAGAAGAGCAGCGAACTTCGCGATCTTCCCAGTCTGAACGACGACGGCAGCTTACTCCGAGACCTAATATTTAACTTCGATACGATCTCTTCTGGATCTTCTCCGTCAACCTCCATTGTACACCCTCCAGATATTTTTCCTTCAAAATTTCGGGTTTATCGGAAAAGAAAAACGTTTGTGAACAGTATTTATTTGTTGAAAATCGAAGAGGATAATAATAATAATAATAATAATAATAATAATAATAATAATAATAATAATATAATATATATATTAAAATAATTTGTAACAACTCCTCTAGTAAACTCTTGGTTGTTTCTCATAATTAAACTTCTTTATCGTATCTTCCTAGGGTCCGTTTGGTTTTAGCTCCGAAATCGAAAACGGATTGGAAACGAATGTAGTCCATATGTACACCCTTATTCATGAAAGTTTTTGGAATCATTCCTTATGGTTTGAAGTAATTGGAGTTGAATTTGATTACTTTTGATACCCTACAAGGTAACAAGATGTGGGGAGACAAGTACAAAGCACAATGAATGATTCCATAAAATTTCTTGAATAAGGATACACATATGGACTAAATTCTTTTCCATTCCGTTTCCGTTTCCGGAGTTGAACCAAACGGGCCCTTAATTTGTTATTCATTTCCGTGACGGCACATTCAACAATAATGTTTGGTTCAATAATATTATTAAACATATAATTGGGTTTTATTTTTACAATATGATGAACCGAGTTGTGTTGGGCCGGAGTTGTGACAAATGGGCCGACATGACATACTGGGCCGGAGTAATGCGAATGGCGCGAATGCCCACATCGGCATTCCAAGTTAAACAAAAACGACTAGACGAATATGACTTCTTGTTTGACGGAGAATAAAGAAGTGAAGAAAATCTAATGTGAATATAAAACTAGATCACTATAATCCTCCAAGAAATAGACAAAAGAGGAGGTATTGTGCGTATGAACGTTGATCTTTTTTAAGTATTATATTAGACACGATTTGTTTTTCAACTTAAAATAGTGATAGCATATAGATTTTGAATATGACTTCACATCTTGCTAGTCTTCTACTTCTAGAAAGTGGCATCAAGTTAGGAGTAGTCTAATCGCTTGCTTGATATGCTTCATCTTCCACCACTACTTTTCTTCTTTTTTTTCTTCTTATTATAATGTAAAACAAAATTTATAATGAAAATCAGTTTAATATGCTAGGCATGTCTAACATATTAAAATACTATTAAAATGGAAGAGATATGCGGCCAAGAATAAAGAAAAGTTTTACAAAAAAGAAATACAATACACGAAAATTTGGATCACAACGAGCCAATTAAGTAGGAGCACCAAAGGAATCACCCGAAGAAGAGCAACGTGCATAAAAAGACTCTCAAGGACATCGGTGAGAACCTCAATTTTTGAACTCTCTATTGAACCTTCAGATTTCGATCCCATATTTACAACTCCCTTTCACAAACAAATTTCACCAAATCATCCTTGCGAAGCTCACAACAACAAGAAAGTGTACCTAAACCATCCGATCGTGAAACGTGAAACAACAAATCTCTATTGCCCCTAGACTATGACATTTAGAAATTTTAGATTTGGGCAAAATCTTGAAGCAATGAAAACTTAAAAGTCTTATATGAACCGGAAAAAAATTGTTGCGCAAAATCTGATAACTCCAAACGCACATTGTCCGAAATTTTCCTGTATTAAAATTGTATCTATTATAAAATTTTTATAATAATAATAATGATTCAAAATTGTTTTAACCTTTTTTGTGTTGATACATGATAAGTGTAGTTGATAAATAATAAACTGCAAACATAATTAAGAAAACGTTAAAAGTTAATAAAAATTAATCTGAATAAATGTAAAACTGTAAAAGGATTGACACGAATAATCAAATTAGAAGAGGTGTATTATTAGCACGGTTCAAGATTTCGTTAACGCAATGCGTGATCGTGAATTTTTTTTCTTGACATCACGAATCCGTACCCGTAATGGTGTCAGAATTTTTTTTTTTTCGGGTTAGAATTCATGCAGAAAATTATCACGGATCCGGAACCCGTAATCATAACGGTTACGGGATCCGTAATCGTGAACTTTTGGTCACGGTTACGGCTCCCGTAAGCGTGACCTTATGACAGTTACGAGATCCGTATACGTGGTGCAATAACAAAATCTTGAACCGTGCGAATACAATTTCCTAATTAGAATAACTGAACCTCGAGAAAATGTCGGGAAAAGCTAACAAATAATGCGAAAGTGAGGGGAATGGGAATTATTGGTAACGTATGAATTGAATAGGACGAGTCGGAAGCAACAATATCGTACGTAATGCTTCATTTTAAGCATTTCAAATTAGGACCATAGAGTTTTTAAGGCATATTTATAAGTTGTTTTCCTTTCATCAAAAATAATATGATAAAAGTAATATTGAGAAATAAATATATGTTTTTATGATAAAAATTGGTGCAAACTGTTTCTTATTCGGTATGGATCATTATTAGATGACACGTGTTATTTTTTTAGACGGACACCTTTTTTCTTTAAGGGTCTAAATTTTTTGTTATTTTAATATTGTAATGATAGATCATACATTTTTATAAATTTTTTTCATAAGTACAATATAAAGTATGAACTAATAATATATAATATTTTACAATTTTACATATACAGGGCTTGTTTGGTTTTATCTCCGAAATCGAAAAGGAAATGAAAACGAATCTCATCAATACGTATACTCATGTTCATGAAAGTTTTTGGAATCATTCTTTATAATTTGAAGTAATTGGGATAGAATTTGATTACTTTTGATACCCTATAATAAAACAAAATGTTAAAAAACAAGTGCATTTAGTATTAAACCACAAAAAATGATTCCATAAAATTTAATGAATAAAGCGATACATATGAACTAATTCATTTTCATTCCGTTTCCGTTTCCGTTTTAGGAGTTGATACCAAACGACCCTCAATATTCCGCATCTCCGTATCAAAAAAAACAACACTATATTAGCTAAATAATAAATCATAAAATATTTGACCATTGATTTTTAAATTTTCATTTTCGTCAACATATAAACCAATAAAATATTCCGATTGTTAGATTCGTCAAATATAATATTGACGAAAAAATATTTAAGATCGTTCATATATATTACACGCTGAAATTGTATTTTATAAATTAGCTTGGTTTCCCTCTATTCTTGAAGTCTCTCCTGCTTCGCAGCTTCCGTGATCAGGTCTGTGCTCTCTTTGTCTCGTATATTCGATCAATCTTCGCCTTTGTCTTTAATTTTATTATGTATTTGCGTTGAATTCGATCTCAATTCACCGATTTCTTCTCGTTATCGCGCAATTCAATCTATGGAAAACAGATTTCCTATTTTAGATCAGTTTTCAATTGATTTGACTTTGGTGAGAGTCGCTTTCTTCTACCATTACAGCATTACTTATGAACTGGTCAATCTGTTTCCTAACTTTAGAATGGTCAATTTCTGTTGATATATCACATGGATTAATATGATGGTTAGTTTCTATTCTTAGACGATCAATTCCATCATCCATTGTAGTTTCAGTTTGAGAATTGCAGATTTCTTCAGATACTAATCGCGTAGATAATCATATTTATCAGCTTACGAGAGCTGACTTTGTTTGATACTGCTGTCAGGTTAAATTAAGCTTGAAATCCGTTTGATGTTATAATGTTTTGGAGGAGGAATCACTCTGATGAAGATGATTCTCTTCAACGAGATGCTAAGGTAATCGATCTGTTCATTGAAGATTCTTTGATTCGAGATCAAAGCTTCTGGACTTTGACCTAATTCAGGTTTTTGGTGAGTAGGTAAAGGAGCTCAGGGTTGCTCTTGGACCGCTATCTGGTCGAAGCTTGAAATACTGTACGGATGCTTGTCTTAGGAGGTATTTAGAGGCAAGGAGTTGGAACGTTGACAAGGCGATGAAAATGTTGGAAGAGACTTTGAAATGGAGGGCAACCTACAAGCCGGATGAAATCCAATGGGTAAATTACTCGATCTTAGTCAGTACTGTTTCCGTTTGTGTTAATTGTCTTGCATAATGATGCAGTAAGTAAAGTTCAGCAGTTTCTTCACTTTCTTGTTTCAACTTTCATGTACAAAACTGTAAAACCACCCTCACAGTTACAGATGATGTTTTCTGCTTGTTAGACTGAAGTTGCATTTGAAGGTGAAACTGGCAAAATATCCAGGGCGAAGTTTCGTGATCGGTTGGGTAGACCTGTGATGATCATGAGGCCAGGGAAGCAGGTATTATGTTTCTTCTTTGAAGAATATACATTTGTTTGTAAAATCTCTCTTCTTGTTCTTACCTTCCTGGTTTCAGAATTCAACATCATTAGAAGGAAATATCCGTCACCTCGTGTATATGTTAGAAAACGTGATCATGAATCTCCCGGAAGGGCAGGAGCAGATGGTATGGATGATAGACTTCTCAGGCTGGTCAATGACTGCTACACCTATGAAAACATCCCGAGAAACGATTAACATATTACAGAATCATTATCCAGAGAGGCTTGCTATATCTTTTCTGTACAATCCTCCAAGGATCTTTGAGCCTTTCTTTAAGGTCAGAACTCTCTTTTGCTCTTCTGTTTTAAAGAGTTAAGATGTTTATAATTGAATCTGCTTGTATCTATTAATCAGGTGGCCAAGTATTTCTTAGATGCAAAGACTATACAAAAGGTGCAGTTTGTTTACCCAAATAAAGAGGATAGTGTAGAGGTTATGTTGTCTCATTTTGATATAGAGAATCTTCCTGCTGAGTTTGGTGGGAAAGCCACACTGGATTATGACCATCAGGAGTTCTCGAAACTGATGGTTGACGACGATGTCAAAACAGCGAGTTTCTGGGGGATTGACGGCAAGCACTCGGAATGCGTCTTGCATTCTAACGGGCACTCGAGAGCAGAGGTTGCTCCAGAGCCCCTTGCCTTGTCTAGTTGATCATGAAGGCAAAACAAATCTAACTTGCATTGGACATTGCTTGTACAAGTAAATAAATTGTGATCAACCTTCTCTTTGTAATAAGGAATTTCCAAATCAGAGCTTCGATTGAACAAAAACTTCATTGCCCCTACTTTGTTCTATTCAGTTTTGTTTTATTTTTTTGGTAAGGGGGACGGTGAGACCCGTTCTTATTCAACTAAACGAGACTAACAACTAATAAGGCGTTGCTCTCCACACCTCGGGCATCGATGTTCAATAAAGTTAAGAGACCCGCGAGGATCATTAAACAAAAAAATCTAACGGAAATTGAGATGCAAGAGAAGCAAGAAATTCAGCACAAACATTTGCTTCTCGATAAATATGTCGAAATTGGATAGTCCAATCTCTACGAAGGAAGTCTCGACAAGTCGTCTACCTCAACCTCGAAGTCTCGGAATCCCATATCCCATGCCAGCTTTAGTCCTGCGATAAAACCTCGAATTTCAGCCACCGACTGAACAAGATTCAAACTTGAAGCTTGTTGGGTTGATTCATATTTTAAGTAATTGGGCTCTTAATTATGTTGAATCCAAGTTAGATGTTTTTAGGCCCAATGTCCAACTCATTTTGCTAGCATGGAAAGATCTAGTTAGGGCTAGAAGAAATCAAGCCAACTATTAGTGGATTAATCTAGAGCTTTTGAGAATTAGCTTAAGCAAATATCATCTTTGGATATTGTGTATGTCGGTGGATGGGCTGAACTTTTTCTACCGACCTAGTGCACTATAAATACGTTGTATTGGTGTGTTTGCATGTGTAATGAAACAAAGAGAGTGTTCGATCAAAAGGCTTATACACAAGTGAGGTGTACGAGTGTGAGTGCGCAACAAAATACCCGTTTATATACTCGGAGTGAGTCGGGAACGCGGAGTTTTTCCCTACAAAGCTAAACCCCGTCACCCACTGACCTCTGTCGTCCCTTATGACGCCCCCAGTTGCGGTATGGCCATTATCATTGAAAACTTCTCCATCGGTGTTAAGTTTAACGTGACCCGAACTCGGCATCATCCATGCAACGTGTATCAGTTTTTTATTGCATTTGCTAATCCTCACGTGTGGTCCAACAGAACATGGACTGGAAAGTCCGATCGGACCTGAACCGGATATTCAGGTCCGATCCGACAATCAATTTTTAAAAGACTAGCATTTTAACCGAAAATTATCTAAAGCCGTCCGGACCTGATTATTCAATCTAAGTTAGATCCCATAGAGACTTTCTAGCCCAAGTCCGATTCGATATGGATAGATGAACAACCCTCCTCGAAATCAACGATCCGAATTAATTACAAAGTGTCGATGAAGAGTTTACCTAATTTTCGCACAACTATATTAATACCCATATTTAAACTATCATTAGCCCTACCCATATTTAAACTATCATTTGATGTGGATAGATGAACAACCCTGCTCAATATAATGACATTATGATATAAACAATATGAATCGACTGATGCAAAAAAGTACACCAACAATAATACAAAAAAACCCCATAATATATGAAATAATACCCATATTTAAACTATAATTGTATGCAAACTTTAATCTATAAATACAAAATTTTAACTAAGAAAAAGATATAAATATGTACAATATTAAAAATAAAATGTTGAAACACTTATCTGGACTTGAAACAGTCCCATATTTAGAAAAGAATCGATCCAATAACATTTCATCTCGTCGCAAATAACGTTGAATTCAAATTCTATCATCCATGAGAACTTTTTAAACAGAAATTCAGGGGGATTAAACACACTCATATGGTTACGAAAGCAAAATTGGGTTTAACCGATTCCAAACCGAAACCCCGAAACCGAAATTTGGTACAATCAATTCACACTCGAGCCACATAACCGAAATTTGGTACAATCAATTCACACTCGAGCCACATAACCGGGGAGGAAAAAAATGACCGATTTGATTTCGCACCACACTCGAGCCACATAACCGGGGAGGAAAAAAATGACCGATTTGATTTCGCACCCGATGTGCAAAATTGGGCCATATTTACAAATAAAATATATGAATATGTCTACCATAACCCGGATTAAATCAACTCAAAAATAGAATGAAAAAAAACACTAAAATTTCAAATTCATCAAAGAAGCAATGGTTGACTCTATGGAGAATTGGACATGCTAAAAACGTTGCAAAAATTAGACATCTAAACTCAATGTTTAGTTTTCATAATGGACAGCATATTCAACATTTAAATTTCAAAGACTTTATCAGATTAATGCTTCATATCCTGAAGAACAACATTTGCACCATTACGACCTGGTGCACCCATGACACCACCACCTGGATGAGCTCCGCTCCCACACATATACAAGCCTTTAACCGGCGTTCGATAGCTCGACCTGCGAAGAAAACGATACCAATCGGAAAGAGACTAATCCTGCTATAAAAGATCAAAGTAATGCAATTGGGTTTATATATTGTTACCATCCTTTAATCGGTCTCATTAAGAATAGAGAATCCAGACTCATTGCACCATGGAAGATATTGCCTCCTGTTAAATTGTATATCCACAAGACGTAAAATCAGCTCGACATATAAATTTAGCGCCCGTTTGTTTTAAACTCCGGAAACGGAATAGAAACGGATCTAGTCCATATGTATATTCTTGTTCATAAAACTTTTTGGAATTATTTTCTTGTGGTTTGAACTAATTAGAGTATAATTTGATTACTTTTGATACCTTTTGCGAAACAAAATAGGAAAATGCATTTTACATGATACCACAAAGAATGATTCCAATAAAATTCATGAAAAAGGTGCATATGTGGACTAGATTCATTTCCATTCCGTTTTTGTTTCCGGGGTTTAAAACAAACGGCCCCTTGTGTGGGTTTGAATGGAAATTACCCGTCAAGCCAATTTCCCTCTCGAGGTCGGGTGGAGTTAGCATGTCATAGCCAACTACTGATGAAGTGAATCCGGGTGCATATTCATCAATCATGGAGAAGCACCGTTGAGCGAACGATTCCTAGACAAAACAAAACAACTCAATTATAAGATATCTTAAGGTTTAATCAACGCAAACGAGGGTTATGATATGAAATGAGCATATTTTTAAGCTCAATTAAAATTTAGTCTCATCGACTCGATTATAAACATGTTGAACATGAGCATACCGAGCTCGGTTAGTTCGGATTGAATGACAACCTTAAAGATGACTCGGTGAGTCAGTCTTTGGTAAGATTGTTATATGAGTTGAGGTTCTCGAGATCGGCTTTAAAAAGCTCAACTTGAGAATGTTCACCATCTGTTGAGATGTGTGGAAATATCCACATCGATCGATAATATGATATTGTGTGAGCCTAATAAGTCCTAGGTTACTTCTCCTATTGCCAATTAGTTTTAGGGTGGAACCCGAAAGGTTGTGTGTAGGTTCACCTAAAAAGATAATATGATACTACGATGTGGAACATTTCCACACATCTCAACACTATCTAAATGAGTCGAGTATAAACACATTTTGAAGCTCGAATAAAATTTAGGCTTGACTCGATTATAAACGAGCTGAACATGAAGAGAAACTCACCCTGTATGTAGGATCTTCCCAGCTGCCATCTATGGGTTTGTATGGCGTATATTGAATAAATAAGTTGACAACGTGCTTACCTAACATCATACCACATAGTATCACTTCAACTGCTAGACTTAAGGGTTTGTTTGGCAAGTCATTTTCAGGTGGGGAAATCATATTATACCTGATGGAGAAATGGTCTCATCCAATGCAGAAGGAATTGTCATCTCAATAACTGGTCTTCTTGAAGGTATACCATTCACGGTATCTTGACATGCCGAATGGATTTCCTCCATGCTGCAAAATGCAAATAATACGATGAATCATACGTGACATAGACATGGATTTGTGACTGGTTAGTAAATAATAAAGTTACAGTACAAGCATACCTTTCAGAACCTATATGAATTGTTCCCGTATGTTCGGGCCCAATACCTCTATCATTCTTTGTGCTCTTGCAACAACGAAACTCGGGCAATTTATCAACAGCAATATTTATTTTTGTTGTTGCCTGACATGTTATAGCTTCATCGTCATTCCAATCAGTAAACCGGACCCAACGTTATACATCAGAAGTGAGAATATCTTACTGAGCTGTAATCAATGTTTCTAATGGACTGGACAAAATCATCAGGAAGAACGTTGCTCGGCGTAAGTTCCTGTTCAAAACAACCAATGATTAGAAAATTGAGAACAAATGTAGAAATTGACAACAAGAACTTACCAAGAAAGTCCTATATGCTGTCGCATTCGATAGTACAACAGACGAATTAACCTCTCGTCCATCAGCCAATAGAACCCCTTTTACTATGCCAGAATCTTCAATCATCAGCTGTGAAACCTAAACCACACACAAATATCTATCTTCATGTTCAAGAAAAAATCTAAAAGTACTATTCATTGTTCACGCAATCACAGACTCGCGTCCATTGTCCATCTAATTGTTTTTATCCCCAAACCAATTAACATTGGAGAATAACACAATAGCTACGGATACGGAATGAAAACCAACAATTTCAAGAACTTACTTCAGCACCAGTGGCTATATGAGCACCAGCTTCTGTTGCGGCTTTACCAATAGCTACAGATACGGAACCCATCCCGCCTTCTACATACCTTACAAAATACCACTATCCGATTATCTATTACTTCGAGTGAAAAGTGAAAACAACAAATCCATTGGAAATCAAACTATTAATAGTTGGTTATCTTCATTGATAAGATACTTACGACCAAATTCCACGTTCGCCATTTGTTTCTCCCATCACATGATGTAGCAAAACATATCCACTCCCAGGTGTATGGACGCTCGCCTACATAATATGCATCATACAGTTAAAAAACATGCATGATTTTTTGACCAACTTAAATCAAACCTGAGTATGAACAATCTTACTGTACTGCCTATTACAGCATCAGTTGCAAGTGTTGCTTTCAGAACATCTCCCTGCAAAAAGTATCCGAACAATGTATAGAAGTTGAAAGCTCATATACAGAAGTTTTTCAAGGACTAATGAATACATAATTACCTCAAACCAATTATTCAAGACTTTTGATGCAGGGGAGAGTAGAAGATCCAGAAAATTCCTGTCACAAGAAATAATTTGTATTACTAGTATATTCGTGTTTTCCTAACTTCCGAATACATCTCGTATACGATGATTCATAGAGAATAGAAGAAGTATCTTACACTATATCCTCTTGTCCCAAAGAAGCGGCACGGCGTAAGCATTTTTGCCAGAATGCTAGTTTGCTTAAGTTTTGTTTTCCTCTATTAAGCAAAGATAAATTGCCTTGCAAACTTTCGGGAGGGACAGAATCCAAAAGCGGTTCGACTAATTTACAGTAGTTCTCCAACTTATTTTCATATCTGGATACATTCAATTACAACACAAAAACGAACAAAAGATTGTCAGCTTTTGCTACTTACATAGTTACCTTAGAGTCTTGGACATGACTGAATTGAAACTACAATGGCCTAAATGTTCAAAAACAATATCAAGCTAAAAACACTTTGTTCTCCTTCTGAGATCGTGTTAACAGGCACAGCATCTTTCAAAAACATCAGTAGAGAAGCAAATAGAATACTGACTTTGGGTAAGCCTCAGCATCTTTCTTAGAGAATTTCGAAATCTCAGAATGATTAAGCTCTTTATCCATCCCTAACAGAAGATATCGTCCGTCCAAGCACGGTGTGAATGAAGATGGATTCCTTTTTAGTAACTTCATACCATGTCTCTCCAATTCCAGCTCTCTATCAAAATCCAACACAGAAATTGGAGAAAACCCTCCATCTCAACATTCAGCATAACCAATCAATTTGATATTGAAATTGTGTGATTCAAGAGTGATTGCAATGCGACATACACAAATAAGATAATCAATAAGATTCGATTGGATTACTGATACGTAAGAAATCGATATACGTGAACGCGATTGAGGATTTGGGGAGGAACTTAACTTGATGACGGCAGGGCGAAGAAGGCTTTGAAGATAGCTGCATCGCGAGAACTTGAAACCAGGGATGAGCTCTTCAGTGACGGCTGCGCCACCAATGATGTGGCGGCGTTCAAGGACGGCGACGGAGCGGCCTGCTCGTGCCAAGTAGGCGGCGGCAGTGAGGCCATTGTGGCCGCCGCCGATCACCACTGCGTCCCACTTCTTGCTGGTTAACGCTTCACCGGCGCCGGAACTGAATTTTCTTCGCCACATTGGTAGGACAAATTTTACAGTCTACTAATCTACTTTTCTTGGGGTTTTATTAATTTAGATAAAGATGCTTCCTTGGGATTCGGAAAGGACATTTGCCGTTTGTAGGGTCGGAATCTGATATGAATATATGATATTTTTGTTACTTAATCTGATATGATATTGGTACTCCACACCGGCGCCGGAACTGATTTTTTTTTCCCTTTAAAAAAAAAGCCTACATGCAACCTTTTACACTGTCACTGTATCACACATGGCCAGGGTCTATGCCACGTGCTGATCCATTTTTGAGTTTTAATTGGCCAGTCCAGGTGAGGATTGACAGTCATTGAAACGAGCAAAATTTGTCTGAATCAGTTTTATCAAATTTTATATGCTTCCTAATTTACAATCCAAGTAGGGATGAATGTGAGATTTTTTTTCAAAGAGCTTCTCATATTATTGTCCTTTTTGGCCAGCTTCAATGGAGATCGTTGTTGATCATTCATGTCATTGTTGAAGGCTCACAACCATTGTTACGGAGTATCAAGGGATCATTTAGCCGGTATATCCGATTTTATTATCGTATTATACATAGATATTCGGTATATCCGATTTATGTACCAGAAACCAATAAGCACTACTATTGTGTGCATATCCGATGAAAATACAATCAGCGGTTTTAGGTACATTCATGACCTTCTTAGGAGGTGATACTACTACTTTAGCAATGCACCCCACACTTTCAAGTATTTGTACAAAGGTACGTTACCTTTCCGCAACTCGTACGATGTTTTGTCAGTTACTTTATGAGTTATTTTGTTGAGGATGGAGTTTATGTTAAGCAACGCTTCCCCGCATGTTCTAGGTTAACCTAGATTCTTGCAACATTGTATTCATCATCTTTTTCAGAGTTCGGTTTTTGCGTTTCGCACATCCGTTAGACTATGGAGAATAAGGAGCGGTTGTTTGATGAACATTCCCGAGTTCTCTATAGAATGCGTTGAATGGTTCGTCATATTCGTCTCCTCTACCACTTCGAATACTTTTAATCTTTTTACTAAGCTGGTTCTCCACTTCCAATTTTTTTAAGGCCTCATCTTTGCTTCTTAGCAAATATACATAACAATATTTTGTGCAATCGTCGATAAAGGTCACGGAATACTTTTACCGTCTCTAGTTTGCACAAATTTGAAATCAATGAATCCGTATGAATTAAGCCTAGAGGTTCAATTATTCTCTCCACATGTGGAAACGGTGTTTTTGTAAGTTTTGCATGTAGGCAAACTTCAGATTTATCTTTACTTGATTTGCATTTGGGAAATTAGGTTCAATTAAATAGTCGTTGTATAGACTTATAATCACATGTCCTAATCTTTCATGTCAAATATTAAAAGGCGTAACAACATAAAGAATCGAAGTTTCATTGAACTTTTGGTTACAATTTTTGGAATGATTGTTTGTACATTCATCTTGATCAACACATCCTTTACATAACATTCCGTTACGTACATAACATTTGCATACATAGATCCCTTTCTTAGTGAGGGACATCTTGTAGAACCGATATTTACATTAAATATGTTCTTGTTTAGCAGGGTTCCGGAGATTAAGTTCTTCCGAATGTCGGGGACGTGCATGAAGTTGGTGAGGGTTAACTCTTTCTCGGACGTCATCCTCAACACTATCTTTCCGTGGCCTTCGACTTTGGAGGTGGATGAGTTCCTCATAAACAGAAGCTCATCGCTTTTGTTCTTGACATAAGTAGCGAACACGCTCTTGTTTAAACAAATGTGGCGTGTAGCACCAGTGTCCTACCACCACTTCATCAGGTTGCTTCCGATCATGTTGTCTTTAGATGTCACAACACACATGTCATGGTTTGTAAGGCCGCCTTCAGTCATGTTGACTTAGTCTTTCCCTTATCCTTGTTTTTGCGTATATCACCCTTTTTATGACACTCGTCAGCTTTGTGATCCATCTTGCCATATTTGTGACATTTTTTTCACTAAACTTCTTGGCTTGTGGTTTGTATGAATTGTTGCCTTGGAGTTGAAACTTGCATTTTGTGCCCTTGGTCTTATGCTCAACGACGTTAGCTTTTGTAGGTGGATCTATATCGGCCTTGCATCTTGACCATGAAGTTTTCAACAGTCATCTAATTAGTCTTGTGCATAAGGTAGTTTTTGAAGTCTTTCCAAGATGGAGGGAGCTTCCCAATGAAGGCCGTCAATTGGAATGCTTAATAGATTTGTATCCCTTTTGTCAATATCTCATGAGCTAAGAGTTGCGTCTCTTTAGCTTGTTCCATGATTGGCCTTGAGTCTACCATTCAATAGTTCATGAACGTATCAACGGCGTAGTTCATGGTACATGTGTCCTCAGACTTGTACTTTTTCTCTAGGGTAGTCTAAAGCTCCTTAGTAGTACCGACTTTCCTGTACCCTTGGTATAGAGACTCAGTTAGACTGTTCATAATCTAGCTTGTGTAAAGATACTCTCCTTGCACCCAAGTCTCAAAGTTTGCTTTGGTCCATGTCTTTGTGGGGGAGAATATTGGTTTATCATCCTTCAGGTACTTGTCCAACTTCATTGTGGTAAGGAAGAACATCATCTTTTGTTGCCTAATTTTGAAGTCCGTTTCATTGAACTTCTCAAACTTGAGTCTTGAACTCAGCGAGCCAAACATCGTTGTTGTCTGTGGGGTTGGGGCGGAGTTGTTATTTCCTATGAGATCCGAGTTTTCAAGGTTAGACAGTGGTAGACCCCTTCCAAATTGAACTTGGGACGTCGGATCACATCGTTTACAATCACTCGTATTCGTGCCGTTGTGAGCTTCAATAATGGAACTTAAGTCGGGTTTGTAAATTATCTTATTCACAAGGGCATTGTCGTTTGAACTCAATATAGTCATTTTCAAGTTTTATGTTGCACTTAGTAGGTCGCTTTTTTTGTAATTTCTTTAAATTTGATAAAAGTACAAATAAAAACTGATTATTTAATAGTTTTAACAATTCCGTACAAGTACGGATTGTTTTCGATTTTGAAAATTGAATGTCGGGGAGAAAATAAAAAACCGATGTAGTTATCTAAAAAAATCGAATGTGTTTTGTTTTTCGGATGCAACGGTTCTTGCAAGGAAATTTTTAATTTTCTTGAAAAAAATTCGACAATAATTCCTATGAATTATGAATCTACAAAACTCAAAGAAATGTTAGTGAGTAACAATTTTACGAAAGAAAATCTCGATTTTCATAAACTGATAGCCTTGAGTGGTCAAACCAACAACACTAGTCTTGTCCACGCCCGCTCCCCATTGAAATTGGGCAATGATCCAAAGTTCACAACCTTTAAGCGTTTTTTCTCCTTAAATATTATTAGAATTCTAATTCTTTTAGTTGATTTGAGATAGCCACATTTTTGTTCCTTTTTTCCAAATTTTGTGTTTGATACACGTAAATTCGATCATCATTATCTCAGTCACGCAGAATTCAATTTTAGCAAATAAGTATACCACGATTCAATGTTTGCGAAGACGAAATCAATGCTTTCATTTTTGGTGTTGACGATGGCCAGAGCCCACCAGAAATTTATCCGGAAAAAGCCGACACTATTTATTTAAAATATTGAGAAATTTGTCCGGCTTAGGTTCTTGTAGATGCTTAAGGTTAGCCATGTCACGGTGGAATCAGATGCTCTATCAAAACTCACTTGTTTTGGGCCTCTTAAAGGCCCACCAGTAAATGGATCATATAATGAGAAACTTGTTTTGGGCCTATGAGCCCATTAACCAACTCAACTCTTTGTTTTTTTTAAAAAAACTTACCCTTAATAATGATTGATTTGATTTTTCACTAAACCAAAACAGTAAAAATAACAATTACAGTTTTACCTCGTCAATTTACGACGTATCGTACGACATGAGAGATGATAACACCTATGGTACCTTTTGAAGTTTATTTGCAAGATTTGAAATGTTAGGGTGAAGAACGTTATTCAAAAAAGGTCGGGAAAATGGAAAATTTCTTGCCTTGTAAGCAACAACCTTGACCAAATGGCTTTAGTTGAAGCAAATAGCATGTAGGGAACTCATATCGAAGTGGTAAAAAAAGGAAGAATTCAAAGACAAAAAAGAGAAGATGGCTAGACAAAAAACTCATAATAATAATATATTCTTTTATTGTTCCCGAGTATTTGGTATTCAAAAGCTCGACAAGCCAAATGGCTGCTTCTCTTTTTTGACCATATATATATATATTTGTGTATGTGCTTGTGGTCCAATTATAGTTTCGACTTAAAGCGTCATATTAATGTACTTACATGCAGGTTTTTCTACGTACTAAATCTAACATTTTCTTTTTTCTTTTTAATTCCTATTATATATGGGATGAGTTTGATAAGTGTGCTAACTGATGGCTTGTTTTATTTCATTGGTCAAACAATGTTTATATATGAAAATATAAAGAGACATATGATCAAATACACTAGGCTTATACTCTAACAGTTTGCCCTCACCCTATTATCCGAATACTAATTTGAATATCACTATTCTATTTTTTAAGTTATATTCAATTTTTTATTATCAAAATTAGTTTTACCCAATTTTAATAATACCCACTTAAATATAAACCAGTTTCAAAGGTAATAAAGATGTTACATATTTTAATTATTAAGATAATAAAGTTATTTAATTACCAAAATAATAAAATTGCTTAATCACCCAAACTAGTTGAACATGAAAAACAGTCACAGTAACGCTTAAACATAATAATTAGGTTTACCTCCGTCCGTATTTTGTGAACTATGAGAAAGAAAACGACACAAATTTACAGTGATTTAACCAAATTAGAGATGAAATAGTTAATGTGGAGACATGAATAGCAATACAATATATAGAGTATCGAAACCCTCATAATTTGTGTCAATATAGAGTACCAAGAACCCTATAATTCTACTGCTTGACTGAATCTGTAAAGTGTGACATTCAATGCATACGTTCTTTTAAATCTATACCTTAATAAGTTGTAACATGGATATGCACGTCCATGTATCATAAAATCATCACAAAACATAAAGAGATCGAGTATGAGTCCACGGACCGACTAGAAGATGCCCGATTATAACCGAGGGAAAGACCCATGTTAATTATACAATTCAATAACAAACTTAGTATATAGATTAACGTCCAATATTTTGGCAAGAACACAAGGAAAAGAGAAAGATAAAGAGATTGAGTTTCCAGCTGGGCCTATCTGATCGATTAAATGAGAGATCCGTACAAAAGTTACAAAGAGGAGACAATCTATACTGCAATATAAACAGCTTTAGTATAGTGAATATTCTCTTTGCCTTGTTTGTACTTATGGTCTCCCATCGATAAAGTTTACATCTCATATGACCAACTTATTTGGTATAACATCAAACAAACCTTATGCATTTAACCACATGTTACCTCTCTAATTTTGTGTTATAGAGTTGAGTACTAAGTTTTAAAATGTGTTTATATTTAACTAGCTATAAAATGATCGAGTTGTGAGACTAGATCAATGTAACAAATGTACGGAATTATTCTAACCGAACGTGCCGAGTTTCGACACACTCATGGTCCTTTAAAAATAAACTGAACCCGATTCGAGCCTAACTTTTAACCAAGCTTTAAAATGTATTTATTGTCCAAAGTTTAAAAACAGTAAGGGCTCGTTTGGTATGACTTTAAGAATGGAGTTGAAATTAAAAATCAAAATGGAGTAAAGAATTAGAATAACTCATTCCCAATACATGATGTTTGGTATGTTGTCGGAATGAGGTGTTATAGAAACATCTTATTTGCTTTCGGTTCGCTTCTCATCCGTAACAACATATATAAATGTGAGTTTAAATTTTTTTAAAATCCTTATTTTTATTTATAAAATTGAATAAGTGAGTATAATTTATGTATACAAAATATATAAAAGTAAGTTTAAATTTGATATGAGTAATATACAGTTTTTTTTCATAACGGAAGGCGGTTAGGTTGGACTATCTTCTAGAGGTAGTCCTCCTAAAACATCCGTACGGACAAAAACACAAAGTTTGGGATCATCAGAAAATGTAGTGGCGAGTGTCGAAATCAAACGTGATGTTTGACATATTATTATTATTATTATTATTATTATTAAGATAAATTAAGTGAAGAGAGTATGTGATATGTATAAGTAATCCTCTTTTCCCATATGGTCAACTTAATAATTATAATATCTTTTTTGAATTGGTAGCTTGGCAGATGTACATTAGTTTCAAGATACTGTTTACCTTTAGCATAGATCCTTCTATGGACAAGATCGATAACCACACCACCCTAAATTGTACACTACAAAAGAAGATCAACTACGATTCTATTTATATATTATTTCTTCTATTATGTTTTTATTTTTTCTAATTTCCAGCTGTATATTGTTGCTTTTAAGAAAATGTAATCAACAAATTAAAGCATTATAATTAAAAATCTTATACATTTTTAAAAAATATACTTATTTTAGGCTTTCATATACTTTTATCATTTTAAATTAAATTATACTCTAGATAATTTTCAAAAAAAAATTAAAAAATTGAAAATTATGTTAAACATATATGAGACATTATTAAAGTGTGAAATATGGCGACACCCTTTTAAAGAATCGTGTAGCGATCAAAGTGTAAATGAAACCTCATGATCAATATACATAAAAAGCAACATAAAGTGATATATGTTCAAGTGAATGGGGTACGTAACTTGGTGCCCGATGTTGGAGTGTGAGAAGAGACCAACTTATTTTTCACTTTCCCCAACTACATAATTTATACTAATTAATACTCCCTAATGACCCAATAAACTACTTACCCAACACTAAAAATACTTCAAAATACTAAGTTGATCAATGTTTTCCTCATTCTTTGATGTATTGCTTTATGTTCGAATTTGTTATTTTATGACTAAACTCTTTTGATATGGGTTGTTTGTTTTTGTCTTGTCTTTGCCTCGTTCGATTCGATTGATCAATCAATGTTGTTATATGATCGTATCGGATATATACTTCGTGACCTATTTGAAGAGACCATCACAATATCTCTTATGCCACTTTAACACCATACCAACTTAATATAGGTCTTCGATATCAATTTTACACAAAGAATTTAAAATTGGAATTCAATACTTGCAAAGTTAAGTATAGTGCTACTTTGATAAGTAAAACTAACATTGGTTCCACACGCATTCAAACGCATCATGTGGGAAAAAAACTCAACACCTAAATTCGATAGAATTTCATTCTAAATTCAACAGCCAATGAGAAGGTCTGTAAATAACTCATTAGCCTTTATGTTCACCAACCGCTACATAATGTGTTCAGCCTTCAACTTATGCAATAGTACGCATCTCTGTAGACGGGTTAAGATTGAGATTAGTCTTCGTTATTGGTAAGCATATTTGTGGGTTGTTTCCAAGAATGACAAGCATAACATGGTAAAATGTTTGATCGGCTAAACTCATGGTAGGCGTCGACATCCAACATATCTGTGGGCTAGGGTCGGGTTCTTGATGAGATCGTCAAAAGGCAAGTCACGAACCCATGCCAACAAGAACAAAATTACAAATTATTTCAACAATCAACGGAAGCAAAACCTTAAAAGTTATGTCACATATCATCAAAATATTTAACTTTATGTATAGTGTTTCATGAGACCGCAACTCCATAACCAAATCACTATGGACATTCAAGTAGTAGTCATCGCCTGAATATCTAGAAACCACTGCGATTGCGCGATATCCACCCACAGTTTTTGTCTCCAGTGACATTCTTGGTCGAATATATATATAAGGAAGCAAGAAAGGGTAAAATCTCATCAGGACACCAATTGTATTCATCATCTCCTTCCCTCTCAAAAACTATGGGCACTCTCTTCCACGTTCAGAACCTGGGGGACGACCACGTCTACGGCTAGCTGGATTCAAATCAATTGACTCACCGTCAATAGGACCCTCTCTAGTCCACCCCTCTTCCACATTTCAAAACTGGTGGACGACCCCATATATTACTTGTTTCAAATGTCCTTAATCCCGATTCATACTTGAACGAACTCAACTATCTCCTTGTTGATTCTCTACCATAAGAAGGTCTTCTCTTCATCCTTACATTTGTCGGCTCCCTCAACGTAGTGCACTCGGATCCATAACGTCCTTGTAACATGACGCCATTCGCTCAATTTGATCAACGGTAAGCGCCCCTAAGACCATCATTTCTATGAATACGTTCAACATCTCTACGTGTGTGTTGATATAATCGTGTCTTGACCCTCTTCTGTGGATCCAATAAAATCCAATACACTTGCTTCCTAAAAGGATGGATTTGATCCAAACTTAATGGAACATGTGCTTGCATAGCTAAATAGAACTCATGAGCACACTAGAGTCCAAAATAATCCCTCCAATAGAAATCCCAGCAAGTGTTATTGTCATTCAGCTTCTTCACCTTCTCACAGATCTCCAACAATAGCATAAATTATTCGTTGCTAACTTTATCCGAAGCTTATCAAATGTAGGATCTGAATAAAAAAACAAGATCCTCTCTCACAAACTCTCGAATAAACCACTAGGACATATTATTATAAAAGAAGGGCACTTGAAATGAATAAACAGCTCTTACAGATTTGTTGTCCTCGTGTCCAAATGTCGATAAGGTTCAATCCAAGCTCGAACTATTGTCCCATTGAATGGGGTAAGTCATGTCTCTTCATGACATCAACAACGGTTGTGTTTGTCAATATATCCTCATTTCCATCAAACGTCGCTCGTAACTCTCACTGGACCTTAATTCAAACAAGACATTGTATTGACATGCAAAAACCGCTTGTGCCTCATTTGAGCGTGTCACAACCCTCGGTCGATTTTGAAGATTGCACTTGATTTGAAATGTTCATAACATATGTTTCACATCAGGAAAAACATTGCCCGGCCAATGCTTTGTTGAGGCCCAATTCTCGATCTATTACAATGACCCCTAAAATTTTGGTGTTGCATAAATGCCAAAGCCTCCCTAAAGCCTACTCATAGAAACTAGATTTTTTATAATGCAATAACAAACGTCATCTCGGTGCTAATGATCCCAACATTCTCAAGCAAATGCATTTTGTACTTATACATTGAAACTTTTCACTATCTCTTCACTAAATTATATTGTCATGAATAACAATACAATTAAATTCAATGATTAGAACTTACTCGTTTGTCTTGTATGTTTTGAGTTCATGACAATGATGTATGGAAATAGGTTCAATAGACGCCTAAAACCCGGATGGGAGTTGAACAAGCCAACTATTTCATCCGTGTGAGGACATTTCCTAATGCGAACATAGTAATCTCGTCGGTTAAGAAAATTGAGTGCTTGTTGGACTAATCCAGACCTTCGGCAATCTCCTTTCTCATCTTCAATCTGGTATTGTAAATTTGTCTGATACATGTGATATTGTGTAGGCCATCCAGATTTAAGGTTTTCAATATATCTTTCAGTTTTAAACCTGACTCAAGTTCACAACACACTTTTTGATATTGTTCGGGTGCTAACCGACCGCCAAAGGAATGACCCTTCAATTGCTTAAAGAGTTCGTTTATATGGACTCCACAAGTTATCATGATCACTTTGACAACCTTCTAACCCAAATGGACACATGATCTTCGATACTCGACTTAACTTCTAGACTACTAGATGCCTCATTCTCTGGATCAACGCCTTTCTTTCTCTTAAGTGACCCATAGGTTCACATGTCAAGCGAAACACGCACATACATTACTATTTTTTCATGATGATTTCATTACTAACACCATATTCTTTGACCTTGCCATGAACCGAGCCCAATTGACTAGATTCTCTCTATCATGGAAAAATCCGTGAAGCTCAACGTAGTTGAATTATTTGTACCGGCATTAGGTGAATAGTGTGGGAGTTACTATTTTAAATAAATTGCCTAATATTAATGTCAAACTAAGAGAACTAATATTTCCGAGATACTAACGACTAACATTTCGTAGATAAAATCATAATACTAAAATAACTAATTCTGAATAATAACAAAATAACAAACTTACTTACAATTAATAACAAATTCAGAATAAAATCACGAACTTACTTGGATGTGAAGAAATAAACTCATCGAGATTGCTATATATATAATATTCGAATGGAAACATGATTTTGTCTTCACATTTTGTCATGTTCACTAAGCGTTAATTGGAACTTTAGGTAAAATACGAAACAATTGGAATATGTATTGTTGGTGTTTTGGTTGTACTTATAACCAGCGGATATCCCAACAGATATAATCCAACGGACATAATTATAGTCGTTGGACAATGTTCGAAAACAACGACTATATCTTGAAGTCAATGTAGTCGGTATGTGTTGAAGTTCAAGATTCTCAACGCACTCTACTTGCGTTGAGTGTGAATAATTTCAACACAGTTTCCGGCCGGCCTGCGTTGCATTGTGGATTGGGTCATTTTCTCGCCGTGCATATAAAATCCCCCAAAGCAAATGTTTTTTTTAATATAGTTTTGGTTTCGGGTGTTTATGTGATACTAAGCATATAGACGAAAGTAAGTTGGCCGGTGAGATCGAGTGGATAGTGGGGATGTTTTGCATCTTCCTTTAAAGAACAAAACGCCAATCTCAAGGCGATCCGATTCGTTCACACTTTTCTTAATTCCTTGGCTTTCCTTTATCCCGGTTTAGCTTCGAGGGTCAAGTTTCAAACTTTGAATCTTTATTAGGTTTACCTACATATAACTCATCCTGGACCTACCATCTTATTGGGCCCCATTTTCTCGTACCCTTTTCACTATTTCCTCGACTTATCGAGTCTAAGTAACATTAATATTCCATTTCATGACTTATCAAGTCTAGGATACGTATTCATGACATATTTGCATTATTAGCTGGAAACTTGTACTACGTATATACTGTACATAAACAAACTACTCAAAGAATATTTCCCCAAGTCCTAGATAGCTAGTGATATGTTGATTTGCAGGAATCTAGGGTTTATAGGAGCTCCATCCATATTTGACTAATCATGGAATCAGATCCTCTATTATCCAAGTAGTGACGCCATTTGAGATATAGAGGGAGATGATAGCATATGTGTGTGTTACTGTGTGTTGTGTGTGGCCTTCATCATTGCATATATTTGCATTGCAGGAGCATCTCATTCATTTCGATACCCTTTTTTCCTTGTCCCCTCCTTCACTTTTTTTCTCTCTATCACCCAATAGTCCAATACGTATAGCATATGAGACTATGAGTAGAACTACCCAAAATCGGCTGAAAAGAGTAAAAAAGTTGATCAAGAACGTATCAAAGCTCGACCAGTCCGAATAAGTTGAGTTACTTGAGTAAACAAGATGAGTATGAACATATTTGTAAACTCGATTGAAATTTAAGTTGAATCTTAAACGTCTTGGACATGATCATATCAAAACTCGGCATGCCTCAATTGAAAATGTGAAGTAGGTTCGATTCGAGTTTTATACTTAGAATCCATTATATAAGTATAACATGTATCTGATGCTAGATACCCTCCTCCATACAAAAAATATAAATTTTTTATAGGTTGGGACTCAAGGTATATGAGTCAAATTACCCGAAATCGGCCTAAATGAGTAAAAATAGATGATCATGAACATACCAAAGCTCGATCAGTTCTAATAAGCTGAGTTACTGGAGTAAACAAGATGAGTATGAATATATTTGTAAACTCGATTGAAATTTAGGTTGAATTATAAACGTTTTGGACATGATCATGTTAAAACTCGACTCGATTCGAACGAAAATGTAAAGTAGGTCGGATTCGAGTTTGATACTCAGAATCCTATACATAAGTAAAACATAGAAAAAGGGTTTGAACGTTGGATTATGTCCATGCAATGGCAATGCATAGATGTATGTAATATGCAAGGTAAGGATCTTGGGTTGCTTGTAATGACATCAAGCACGTACCTTTATCAAAAGGAGGCTTGGGGGGCATTGGTTGGGGTTTATGTTTTTTTGGGGAAGCCAAGAAAGATTTGTGACAATTCCCTGGGAGAGGGTGATCGAGATATTACTAATCATTATCATTTTAAGAGAATCAAGATTACTCCATGCACCTTGCTCCTCACTCCACCTTCATCATCACTTCTTTTGAATATCCCTCACTACACGTGAACATCACGCGCTTCCCACATCGCCTTTTCTCCCTGCCACGTCACCAATTGCTCATCAGGTGTCGCACTCGTTATCCATTTATACAAGGTCTCTGTCAAAGTCCGATACAGACGGACCGGTAGAGCGGGGTCGTGTGTATACGAGCGCACATGTGCATCAGGCCCAAACCCAACACATAAACCCGGCAAAGTTCCTTCCTAAAATCAATTAGGAATAGAAGGAGTAGCAGGTTCGAAATGTCCCATCTTTCGATGAATGACCTTATTATCTCCACCAGTCTCGATGAATTACTAAACTCAAATGTTATAAAAAATATATATTGAAATATGATTTGATTACCAATTTTGGATGTATTATCATGATGAATAATTACGGTTTTAGATTTGATTTTTTTTTCTTTTTGGTCTTACCAATTTAAGATTTCTTGTTCCTCATCATTTTTCCGACTTAAGTCACGTGGCTTCTTTTTGACCACTCTGGGGCCCACCTTGTGATGCTGTCCTTCTGATTGTATATAAATATCATCACGTACTCGATCCTGCACTTCATCTCCAACATCTATCAGAGCTCCTCTGTTTCTTTTCTTCATCAAAACTCCTTCGATTTCATCTTCAGAGTTGCAAATTTAGCTTAAATCCAAATCCAAAGCTAATTAAACCAACGAAAATGGTGGGTCCTTGTCCATGTGGGATGTACCCTTGCTACGGTTGCTCTTCCATGCTCGGATGGGCTCCGGCGCCGGCAACTTCCTCTCACTATACTCCTTATGAAGATTCCGGTGATTACTATTCCTCTTCTGATACTTACTACTCTAATGACTACTCTTCTGCTTCCGTTGATTGTACTCTTTCTCTCGGCACACCTGCCACTCGCCGGAACTCTGTTTCCGATACTCAAGAACGTCGCCGGTCGAATTTCTGTGGATGGGATTTCCTTCAGACTAAAAACTCTTCATCTTCATCATCCTCCTCTAAGAAATCTTCTTCCCACCGTAATGGTACTGGCGGTAGCAATGTCAGCGCCGCCGCTGATCCTCTCCTCGCTCGCCGGTGTACTAACTGTGACACCACTTCTACCCCTCTCTGGCGCAACGGTCCCCGAGGCCCAAAGGTATTTCATTTAACATTTTTCATTAATTGATTTTCCAAGTGGCAAATTTACCTTTGATTAATGAAGAATGTTGTGGAATTGTTCGCAGTCGCTATGTAATGCATGCGGAATACGGTACAAGAAGGAAGAAAGAAGAGCATCGGCGGCGGCAGCGACCAACGCCGCCGTAGGAGGAGGAGGAATGGTGGTGGACAGCCACGTGGCAGCTGGATATTATAATGCAGGATCATGGACCCACCAATACCAACCGGAGAAGGTCCAATACTTCTTGCATGTCCACGACTTTACCCATTAAAAAAAAAGGAAAAGACACGTAGGAAAATCTGATGAAGGCCAATACGACGTCGTTTTGGGAGTAGAATATGAGTGGCGATGGCGATGGTTAAGATTCAGAGGTCCGTCAAAAAAGCTGCGGCTGGGTCTCTCTTTGAGTGGCCTTCCCTTTTTCTTTTCTCAAACACAAGAATAGACTGCAAATCGGATAATTCTCCAATGTTGTTTAGATTTGCTTTTTCTTTTCCTTTTAATTCTTTCCCTTTTTTGTGTTTATTTCACTTTTTATTATTTTGTTTTCGATGAATGAGCATGATACACTAGCTAGGATATGTGAACCCTTTTGTAGCTTCGATTATATATAAATCAATCAATTAAGTCTCAATACGTTCATCAATTATTATCAATTTTGTCCAATTTCATCATAAGTTTTAAATTCCTCTTATAAATTTTACCAAAAGGGTAAATTGTATCTTTTTATGATAAGGTTGGACTCGATGAAGTGATTGGACCCTCCACGATAAAGGGTCGTCGGACTCTTATGTCCATTTTATGTTATCAATTTGATCATATTGAAGAGAGATCAATAAGAGTGACTTATGATTATTTCATGTCATCAATTTGATGACAAGGAAGAAAGAGGGTGTTAGGAGCCCTGATAGCAACTTCAGTATATGGCTCTTTTCTTTTTGAACTAAACGATGTCGTCTTGACAATAAAGAAGTATGTCATGTGATGTGTTCTTGATCACTGACTGAAACCCGGCTAATCATAATGCGTCACAAGGTAGGGGACTTAATTATTAAAACCCCTTGTGGGTTAAATATTAATTACTATTTTTGAATTATTTTTAATGGAAATTAAGGTTTTAGATGATAATTTTTATAATTTTTTATTTTTTGAGGATTTAACTTAAGTTTTGTTTAGGATGTCCTTGTTAAATAAACAATAAGTTGAAAAATAATCATTTTTAACAAAACAAAAACTTGTAGAATAAATAATAAGTTGAAATTAAGCTCTTAAATTAAAGCGACAAAAATGTGATGTCATAGAAAAGAGAGGATTTTTGAGAATATATGGTCCTGTATATATGCACAAATCCGATGAGTAATTTACGTTATATATATGTGGTAAGCAATCGGGCATTGAGATCCCAAAAAGTGGTGTCTTATTATGAGTACTTGAAAATTGAAATATACCATGCATGTACTATACGTAATTACTACATTAATAATTGAATATTATAAATAATACGTTTTATTCGATTGATAATGATATTTGGCCCTGACAAATCCTTCAATTGTCGAGCTTTCTTTATTGAAGTTGAAACAAAAACACAAACATCCTTGATTAATTCCATAAATTACCTCACATTTTCTTTTTATTCATTTTTTGCCCGGTCAAAGGATGTTGTAATTTGTAAGACCAAGAAATAAAAAGGGGGAAAAGATAAAGAAAAGTGTGTGGACAAACTAAAATTATATGTATCATTTATTATAAATCTTCATTGTATTTTGTGTGTTTGAATTTCATATATTCTAAATTTGAGATTTTTAATTTATATATTCTTTGCTAATTATACTTTTCTTACTATTGATCGACCATATGAAATATGTTGACCATGTATTTTGATCTCAATTTGGAAAATTAGTTTTGTTGTATATTGTTTAATACCAATGAAAATACTTGGTTCTTATTATAACTTTTTTGATGATTTTAAAATTTATTTTTTTCTTGTCTAAAGTTTTATCTAAAAAAAAAGACTATTATTAAAAAAAATATAGAAATAAAACAATATATACACAATTAATTTTTAAAGGGTAAATTCACTAACTATCCCTCGTGATGACAAAATGTAGTGATTATTGAGAATTTATTTCTTTTTTAGTATTATTTTTATTAATGTCCTATCTAAACAAAAAGGAAAATTATTAACAAAATTAGTAAAACAATATTTTTTTTTTTAAATATAAAATGTTAGGGTATTGACATATCGACAAAGTGAAGATTCATATGTATCTTGGATATGTATGCTATAAAATAAAAATGTATTGTTGTATTAAAAATAAAGAGATGCGGATGAAGATGATCGAGATACCATACCCATGGAGGAGGTTACCAAATACTTTGGTTTATTTGAAATTTATAAAAATTACTTGGGGATGAAGTTTGATTAAAGTTTAGATGGTGATCCATCCAACAGATTCTCTACCCTCTTTTGAGTTTGGATTCTTCTACTTCTTATATTATGGGCTTTCACCTCTGTTTTTATTTTTTTTCCCATTAAAATGTTAGTAGAGTATTCTAACGATAAAGTCAATCGGGCAATAGAGTGAGAGGTCGTGTATATACAAGTACACATATAATGTAAAATAGACATAATATTAGAGCCGTCCAATTAATTTTAAGCGTTCCGTGTCAAAAATAATATTAAATTTATGTTATAAAAATAATTTATCATAAGTTTGGTAACAATAAAATTAGACTGGCCGCTTTTCTTTTGTGTCCCGAGTCTGGTCGACTCTTCACGGGTTCATGAATCAACTCGAACTTATGTCTTGTGAAAAAAGGGAAGGTCCCGCTCAATTGATTTTGGCTTGCTTTGTTACTGAAATATTGCATAACAATGAAATCGAATCTCTTACTCCATAATAATAGGGGCGTGTTATATACACAGTTTTAAATTTACTTGTACCAAATATGAACGCTTTGCAGTGCGCTCAAATGGATCTGAACGCGTTGCGACGGCGCTTAAATCTTAAAATAAAAATAAAGTAGGCAAAATTTCGGGAAAATTGGGGTTTTGAGCGCCGGCGCCCAAAACCCTATTTTTTCTTATTTTTACACTTTTTTTATTAAAGATTTGAGCGCCTTCCTACTTTTGGTTTTTTTTTATTAAAGATTTGAGCGCCTTCTGAAGGCGCTGGCGCTCAAATTCTTTTTTATTTTTTTTATTTTTGAGCACCATCGGTATGCGTTTGTTTTTGCGCTAGTAAATCAAACCTCGTGCATTTAGCTTTTTCGTAATAATATGAACAATGCTCGGTTTAAATCCAAATGAAAATAAACTTTCCCAAATTATCAACCTTTGAAATAACAATTAACTAGTTTAGTGCCCGCACTTTGTGCGGGATTGTCTAAATAAATATTATATTTTAACTTTCATGTATCATATATTTGATATCAATTTATAGTAAAAATTATTTTTATTAATTAATATGAATAACATATGTGGATTAATTTTTTAAAAATAAATAAAAGAACATAATTAAAACTCTATTACAAATATTATTATTCGAGTATTATATTTATACCATAATATATTATCACATTTACTTAGATTTAGATAGAGGAGCAAAATTTGATTTAGTTTTAAATTAAACAAATGTGTCAAATCTTGTTAGAAGATTTACGTTAGATTTTCTCAACAGATCGAGTTACAATAGATCAGTTTGTTAATTTTGATTAGTAGATAGGTAGATTTATTTTTTTAAATTATTTATTTTAATAAAATTGATGTGGCATGATGACTGTTTACAAATTCTAATAAAAAAATTTCTTATAAAATAATTAATGGCAAATCTGTAAATACGTTGTGGCAAATCTGTAAATAAATTGGAAAAAAGCTGATGTGGACGACCTTAGAGATTGACATGTGGACAAAATGGGTGTTGCTTTAGTAGTATATATAGATTAACTATTCCTCTCTTTTTAAATAGTAGTATATATAGATTAACCAATTCCCTATTCTGGAAAAATATACGAATCTGTCCATATTCCTAACCAATTAGATGAACTATTCCTCTCTTTTTAAATAGAAAATGAAACTTCCATTGATATTGTTGTCCATTTTCCTATTCATTTTGTTAGCCAGATGGCTTGTAACTTTGAACTCTTGCAACAAACTTTTTACAGGATATTCTATACTGCAAGACTTTAAACATGTTAGAAATTGGATCATTTTTGGAACCATAACCATGATAAAAATACACATAAAATTACAACCAAAAACAAATTTATATCCTTTCGGTTTTGGAAATTTGAGAAATGTTGTTTATAACCTTGCTTATTGAAATGACTTTCCTTTTCAAAGTCGTTTTTTGAGTGTGACCTAAGGGAATGTTCTGGAAGATGTTGTAGTCACATGCCACGATTGATCGTATTTGATCGTGGTGGTGATCGAGGTCATCGAAGATCCTCCATATAAGCAGGGAACGTTTGAGATCCACATTTTCGCAGGAGGTACGACATCCCCTTGAAAAGGGTTTCTACTATCTTGCTTCAAGTGTTCATCACCGTCTTTTCTCCATGTTTTTGCAACCTCAAGTGTTCATCGCGTTAGTTCAGCTATCTCGTGTCCTCTCCAAGTTTTTGTCAGCCTCAAGTGTTCATCACCGTCTTCTCTAAGGTTTGTTCGTTCATGCTTTTTTTTTGTTGACATTTTTGGTCATTTATATGTGGTTTGTTGTTTTTTTCTCTATTTGCATAACGATTTGTTCGTTTTTCAATTTTCGGTCTCTCGATACACCACTTATATTTGGTGCAGTCAAGCTTCTTATCTTCTTGATAAAAAAAAAAATATTTAATCAGTAAATTAATATTGGGAACAGAAATTTGGAGCCCATGTGCCAATTAGACCTTGTTCATATCCTGGTCGGGTTCAGGCCAAGCTTTTATAACATATTATGCCCGTTTATCCGGACTCAGACCGGGCAGAGCCCGGCTACCAAGCCTGGTATGACTGTCGTATCTGGGCCGGGCCTGAAATGGCTATCGTACCCGGACTCGGCTTGAAATGGTTGTCGTACCCGCCCGGGCGGGCGGGTGGGCCGGGTCTGCGTGTACTTGTTATTTATTTTTTTTAATAAAGTACTCTAAAAAAATATTTTTAATATGATTTTTTGTTTAAAAATATAATTATATTTAAGATATTTTATGTAAAATATATTAAGTTTATTATAATTATACTAAATATTTATACTTGATATTTATAATAGATATAATATAATATATACATTTTTAAGCCCGCCGTGCTTTTCGACCCGGTCGGGCCTAGAGTGATGTCCGGATCCGGTCTGACAAGCTTGATGGACCGTGTTTTTGGCCCGGTCGGGCTTCTTTCTTTGTTCATACCTGTCTGTTTTTTCAGGCCTGACGATTGCCCATACCTGATCGTCGGGTCGGGTTTCTTCCTCTATTATAACGCTCGGTTATATAAATTTTATACAAAGAAGAGGGTTATAAATAAAATTATGAAAAAGTATAAGAATTATGAAAATAAAAACAAATTTTATTTTCAACCTCGTGACAACGGAACTTACTCTTGCAAATCTTTACCAAAAAAGATTTACTCTTGCAAATAATTGAAGTAAAATGAGAAAGTAATGTCCAAAATAGACAAAAGTATGACAAAGTCCGATACAGACGGACCGAAAATAAACCCGATAAGGTTTCATCCTAAAATTAATTGACATAGGAGTAGTTGCCAACCGACCTTATATATTAGAGTGTCCACAAATTTTGATGTGAAAACTTAATATCTCCAACAAAGTATAAGCAAGATAACCAAACGGTCTAAACTAACCTCAAGGAGAGCCTTCAAGCCCTTGACGGACTCCGACAACAAGAGCTCGGACGACGAATGGAATCCCATACGTTTGAGCTCGGAATCATTGATAGTCTCCGACATAGCAAGGATGGAGCCGGAAACCACCAAGTGAATCCACCACCGTCATCTTAAACGCCACCATGCCTCCGTATCTAAATCCCACCATCGTGTACTTTTCGATTCCGAGCTTCTTCAGTGCTTTTATTAGGGTTTCTCTTGGAACGCCGGTGTCCTGTCGGAGCTGTCAGTGACTGATTTCCTGAAGAATAAAAGGCGGCACGTGCACTGAGTACTTCTTTATCAACGTCCCAACCTAAAGAAACACAATCACGCTAAAAAAGTACATAGGGGACATTCCGGACATTGTTATAAGGTCGGTGAACTACTCCTAAACTCATCGGGTTTATGTGTTAACACATGTGCGCCCGTATGTCTATATCGGAATTTGAGATGATATCAGAGCGGTTAACCTCTATTCAGCTCGTGATCCTAACACATGAGCAAGTGCCACTCGGTTTATATCCTCTAGTTGCACTTGCGAGATCGTGTTGGAGATAATAAGTTCTCACATCAAAGTTGGGAACATTGCGGGATAGTGTTGGAGATAACAAGTGCAACTCACTTTATATCTCTAGTTGCACTTCCGGCCATCTTCATCAACCAAAGTACGAGCGGCTTCTGAGCTGCTACCGTGTTCACCATTTCCGATCAATCGAGCTCGTTGTGTTTCCCTTTCTTGCTTTTATGGTAGGTGACTGAGAGATCGATACAATACAAGCTGGGATATGATCGAAGAGTGTTTAAAAGGACAAAGCTCGCGGCAATGAAGTTTGATTGTAGGAAATTAGATGGAATTTAATGTATTAAAAATTGGAAGAAGAAAAATAATGCATTTAAGTCTCAACTGTAAACTGAATGTAAATGCGGCTAGCTGTCTTCGGTTGCTTGTAGTATTGACTTAAGGTAATTATGTGATAAAATACTATTATAAATAATCATGGTGGAATAATGATAATTAGTCTAAGAATATGAAATTTGCTATGAGAGATTCACGGTGAGATCTGTCATCATACTTAGACTGAGTTGAACCATAATTTAATTAAGGGTCTACTTAATGCTCATGACCACCTATTCAACTTATCCTTATTTAAATTTACGTGTTTTTGAATGTTGATGATATAAACTTTAATTTATAGTCTCAAAGACAAGGAAATTATTATTATGTTGTTAAGTAAGATGCGGACGGTTGTGAGTTTGACAATGTTGATGCCTTCGACCTAACGTCCCATCCGAATTAGATATATAAATATAAGTTAAAACCGTTTGTCAAATTTACTATATAAAAATTCTAATTTCATATGATCTTAATTATGTTTTAGATATATAAATATAAGTTAAAACTGTTAAGTAAGATGCGGACGGTTGAGAGTTTTATTCAAAGACAAAGACATTTATAGCCGGACATGTTCGCTTATATGACATCAAATTTGGAACACATGGGCTCTCCTCTTCATAATTCAAGCCTGTTTGGTCAAGTTTCAACCACTAATCTCGGCTAGTGACCTTTAATTACACACTCATATATATATTAGTTGTCCAAATTTGCTGTTATTGGGTGATGACAATAAAAAATATTCTAAACGAGATAAAATAAACATTCGATCTACACTAATAAATACATTTACTTTTAATATAATTGTGCATCTCAAAATGCATGACCTGTATTTGTCATAATTTTAACATTGACCTAGTGTTTACTTACAAATTTATTAACCTAAAAAGAAATCTACTTACAAATTTAGCCTAAAGCCTTATAAATAAAAATAAATAGTGTATAATTAGTTATATTATGTGAATGAACATCAAGGAATACAGCAAATCCGGGTTCGGGCCGGGCCAAAGTAAAATAAAAAAATTGCTCGAAATATACGGGACAGATCACTGTTTTTGTCCGTGACCACCCATATAAAAGTTCGGGTGGGCTGACGGGCCGACCGGTCCGATTTTTTTTAACTGAACAGCAAAATTTTGTACTTCCTTGTGAATTTTAGACAACACAACTACACAATCTTTTTAGAGTACAATCTTGCATATTGCATTACAATTTACAAGCTAAAAAACCAACCCAACTACCACACAATCCTGCATATTGCATTACAATTTACAAGCTGAAAAACCAACACAACTACCAAGTCCTCCATACCGTATTACCGATACTTGTGAAGAGTAAATATGTAATCTTGCATTTGCATTGCAAGCTAAAAACCAACACAACTACACAAGTTCCGTAAATCCCGTAATCAACAAAAATAGACTTGCAACAACCTAGATGAAATCAGATTAAATGATATAAGTAACACAATTCGTGGAAAATACTCAACATTCAAAACAAATAAAATGAAATCAGTGGACAATGCCAATTTCGTGGAAGATCCTCTCTTATTCTTCATCGTTCACTTCAATTCGACGTGTCTTACCAATCTTGAAATAATTGTTATAAATTGTAATATGAACAACTTTGTTACCGGGTTTGAATCCTCTTGCACGTACCAATCTTCTAAGCATGCAAGTGCTTCAACTATTGAGGGGATTTGAGGATGCAAGTGGACTTCTAGTAGAATATATGATTTTCCCCATACTAAATGCGGACTCAGAAGGAACTGTAGAGATTGAAATGCTAAGTATATCCTGAGACAATGTAGATAGAACAACAAAACGAGATTCAATCCTCTTTTAGAATTGTAGAATGTTGATTTCAAATTAGAAGGCTTTTCATTCAAATACAAATCCAACTCCAATCTGATTTCTGTTTTCAACTTCTTACTCATGAAGTCATCAAGAGTCTCACCATCTGATCCTTATCATGCTCAACAGTTAATTTACTATTGATCCCGACATGTTGCTCTCCAACATAGCTACCATACTCACCATGTGCAAGCTTATACTCATCCAATATATCAACAAAAGTACATTTAATCTTATCACCCATTTCATGTGCATAAACTTCCCCAAATAATTTCTTGTACAAAAATTCAACACCCACCAACTTTATCCTAGGATCTAAGACTGCAACACAAGATAAAATTAGACTATATTTATCCCAATATATTTCAAACTTTGCATGCATTTCTATTACTATCGAAGATATAATAGTAGTAGGCCCCTTTGAAGTCTTTGTCAACAACTTGTGAATTTCCCAAACACCATTAACAATTTGAAAGAACATGGTCGTGGTTCAGAAACTATTTATCGTTTTGACATAGTATTTTGTGATGGGTATGATGCCTTAATTTTGCGTAACACACGTAGTAACATGTGCATACATCGTGAGCTTTATATATTTCGATTCAACACTTCTTAGAAATTTTGAGTTTTTACCGTAAGAAAAGTTATCGTACGATTCTATATTAGCATGTGTCCACACGATTCAAGATATTATAATAAAAGCTGAAAATGAGGTTGACCATGTGCAAGTAAACATCAACAGGAAATTTGACAATCGGAGTAGTTGAGATTTAGGCAGTGTAGTTGAGCAATTCCTAAACAACCTTTTTCAAACATCGATCATCGAAGCAATCAACAACCTTAACTAAATTATGGTTCACCCATCAAGTCTACGTAAATTAGTATTTTATCACATAATTACCTTAAGTTAATACTGCAAGTTACCGCAGACAGCTAGCCTCATTGACATTCAGTTTACAGATGAGCCTTAAATGCATTATTTTTTATTCCAATATTTAATACATTAAATTCCATCTAATTTCCTAAAATCAAGCTTCATTGCCGCGAGCTTTGTCCTTTAAAACACTCTTCGATCTCATCCCAGCTTGTATTGTATCTCTCAGTCACCTGCCGGAAAAACAAGAAAGGGAAACACAGGGAGCGAGTGATCGGAAATGGTGAACCTAGTAGCAATTCAGAAGCCACTCATGCTTTGGCTGATGAAGATGGCCGGAATCTCTCCAACTTCCGTTGAGATCGAGCCCGGAACCACCATGATCTTCTTTGTTCCCTCTGAAACCCTCAAGCCACCAAAACCCGCCAAAAAGCCCGCGAAACCAAAACCGGTCGTCGTCCTTGTCCATGGCTTCGCCGCCGAGGGCATCGTTACGTGGCAGTTTCAGGTTAATTAATTAATCAACCACCGACAGCTCCGATCTTTTAACGTGGTTAAGTTTTTTTTAACGTTTTTAGGTTTCTGTAGATCGGGGCGTTGACAAAGAAGTACTCGGTGTACGTGCCGGACCTTTTATTCTTCGGGGAATCAACCACCGACAGCTCTGACAGGACACCGGCGTTCCAAGCAGAAACCCTAGTGAAAGCGCTGAAGAAGCTCGGGATCGAAAAGTGCACGGTGGTGGGATTCAGCTACGGAGGCATGGTGGCGTTTCAGATGGCGGAGAAACACCCTGACTTGGTGGATTCACTGGTGGTTTCCGGCTCCATCCTTGCTATGACGGAGACTATCAGCGATACGGAGCTCAAACGTATGGGATTCCAGTCGTCGTCGGAGCTCTTGTTGCCGGAGTCCGTCAAGGGCTTGAAAGCTCTCCTTAAGATCGCAACTCATAAGAATTTGTGGTTCCCTGAACGTCTTCACAAGGATTATCTTGAGGTTAGTTTGGTTACCTACCTTGCTTCTACCATTTGACATTACTTTCTCAATTTGCTTTGATTTTTTTCATTCATTTTCATAATTTCCCTATACTTTCTCGTTGGAGATAATAAGTTCCCACCTCCAAGTCTAATATATAAGAGCCTAATATATAACGTCGGTGAGCTACTCCTCCTACTGTTTAGGATGAAACCTCATCGCGTTTATGTGTTGGACTTGGCCCTAATGCACATGTGCGCTCGGATGCACACGACTCCTGCTCTACCGGTCCATATGAATCGGACTTTAACATGGTATTAGAGCGGTTAGCCTCAATTAGGCTCGCGATCCTAACTTGTGAACAAGTGCAATTCGGTCTATATCCTCTAGTTGCGCTTACGGATGCACTTGTGGGAGCGTGTTGGAGATAATAAAGTGTTATTGCTAATTGGTTTTAGGATGGACTGTGAAACTTTAATCTATTAAAAAAAGTTTAAAAAAAATCATAATTTTCATTCCCAAGACTTTTTAAATGGTTAATTGATGTTAAAGTCAATGAATTTATGGATACGTGATCCTAATTTGTGGTACGTTTGACTTAATGACTAGAATTATAACTCTCAATAAAAAAATATTGTCCCCACTATAAAATTTCGTAATTTAAATACTTAATTCGAATATTTTACCTAATATCTCCTTTTATTTACTTATTTTTGACACGAATTCCCATTATTTAGAGCAAATTTAATATTTAACGTTGATAAGGTGTCAGCCTTAAGCAGGGAGACTATTATCATTTCTTTTTCTTATTAAAAAAAATCCAATAAAAAGGAACATCTTAAAGAAAAATGACCCATTTTAACGAGTATCACCAAAAAAATTCCTAATTTAGAATTTAGAAAAACTTAATACAAGTTCTATAATTGTCTTTCCATTGAGGCACTCTGTGAATCAATAAATGACTTCGATAACATATATTGTATGTAAGCACTAATGAGGAAGCAAAATTGACCTTATTGCGAACTATGCTTATATTAAAGCCATTAATAAATTTCAGAAAATATATACAAACTTTTTTCAGAACCCTTGCATACCATTTACGTGCCGTTATTTCATGTAAAATGCATATTTTATAATTTAAACAAACTTTAAAAAGAAGTATTATTTGGGTACGTACTTTACAATATATGAATATAATGTCTTTATTTATAGCAATCTTTTTATTATAATGTTTTACGTCTAATAGTGTAACACGTACATATGGGTTTTGTATTATTTATATATTGAACAAATATTAATGTATTTGAAATATTGTTGATTTGATTGCTCGACGTTGATATATCTCATATGGGTTTCGTATTCTGATATGGTTTAAGAGACAATTACAAAGAACTACTAAATACACTCATAAATGCAGTTCCACTCCCACTGTAATGAAAACAACCTCAAAGACTTTCATCTCAAGAACAGCAACTCCATTAATTGCTCTATAGTTTCTTCAATATTGAGTTTTAGTTAGAACACATTGAATCTTTAGAGGTCTTTATGTTTATGTTTTCCAGTATTGTTAGGGTCTATTTGGTTCCCATATTCTGAATATCACCTATATGATATTCGTGTTTGATAATTGGACATATGTGTATCAAATTGTCTCCCTCCCACGTCTCCCTCTTCGGATCGCTCTTTCAAATTTCAATATATTGTTGGATGTGTGTCTTCCTGCCGAATATTTTTTATATTATCTCTTCTTTTAGTTTTATATACGAGTCTTCCTTATCTGAGTTTTATTGGATGTGAGTCTTCCTTCTCTGCTGATTATTTTATATGAGTCTCCTTCTCTTGTCAAACTTAGATATCTGATATCAATATCATGCACATATCTCTCATATCGATACTGCAAAATCTAATATATTGATATCCGGACATGGGAACCAAACGCTCACTTAAAAAGTATAAACAAACAATATTGTGCCTTTAGAGTTTTGGTGCTGTATATGTTTAAGACAATTTTGACAGCAAAATTGGTTAATATTTTCAGGTAATGTTTACAAACAGAAAGGAAAGAAGTGAGCTTTTAGAAGCTTTGGTTATCAGCAACAAAAATTTCACTATTCCTATCTTCCCACAGAGAATCCATCTTCTTTGGGGCGAAAATGATCAGTTATTCGGAACTGATCTTGCCCAGAACATGAAACAGTAAGATCACTTGAAAACATAGTATAGGACAAATTAGGGTTTTGGATGGTTAAGATTTTTAATTTCATATGTTTATGAAATGATGTTGTTCAGGCAACTAGGGCAAAAGGCGACGTACGAAGGGATAGAGAAGGCCGGTCATCTGGTTCATCTTGAACGGCCTTGTGTCTACAACAAATGTCTCAAGCGGTTCCTCGATTCGCTGTACTACCCTGAAGAACTCCAAAAGTAAAGATGCAAACATGAAAGAATATTTATGGGTTGGAAGAAATTTGTGTTATTATAGTTACTGCAGTTTGTTGATTTGATTATATGTTTGAAGATTACAAATGGAAAAGAAATCTGGCATGTTGGATTCATGAATTGTTTTTTTAAGGTGGAATAAGGAATTGAATTTAGAATGTTATTGTTCGTCTTTCATTGATTGCTGTATACAATCAAGTCTGTGCAAAATGATGAACATTGTTTTTGAAAAGATGATTTCACATAATTCTCCATTTCAAGAGAAAACTAGCAACTGTTTGCGAACCGCCGGTTTAAGTTTGGCCTTTGGCCAAACCTAAACCTAAACCGTCAAAATCCAAACCGGCGGTTTAGGTTAAACCTAAACAGCCGACTTGGTCGGCGGTTTAGCCGGTTTATTAAAAAAAAAAAAAAAGAAAAACTGGACCAAACCGGACCAAACCGGCGGTTAACCGACGGTTTGATCTCCAAACCGCCAGTTTGGTCCATTTTTTTTAAAAAAAATAACCAAACCGGCGGTTTAACCGCCGGTTTGGGGTAAACCGCCAGTTTAGGTTTGGCCAAAGGCCAAACCTAAACCTAAACCGTAAACCCACGATTTGGCCAAACCGGCAAACCTAAACCGTCGGTTTGGGCCGGTTCACAAACCGTCGGTTTGGCGGTTTGGTTCAAACCGGACCCATGTCTAGTTCAAATGATTCTCCATTAAAACTCTGACACAAACATGTCGTACCAATTATCTCACCAGGCGAAATAGGTTATTGGACACCTACTTCTTGTAAGATCACAAAGTAGGCTCTATAGATTTTTCCAAAAAACTAAATTAGGTAATATTTATAGAAATTATATAGTGATATATGACAATAAAGGGGTTGCTTATGTAATAAACTTAGAATTGCAACAAACTCTAGCAGGCTATATATATAGCCATGTACACGTATTAGCTGATATATGAAAATATCTTTTCAGTTCATCTTTACTTCTTCACATGGTATTAGAGCGAGGCCATGGTGAATATACACATAAATTTCTAATTTCTTCTTTTTTCGTTCAATCTTTGTTCGGAATATTCAAGTAAACATACTTCGTTTCATGATTCGATCGTCATCTTCCTGTTTCTGGATTTCTACTCATGGCGACTCGAGAAGTACTCACGTCCGATAACAATCCTCCTAATCCAGATCTGGTTCGGCATACATCTATCAATGTGAATGATCCTCTTTATTTGTCCAATTCGGACAATCCTGGAATGCAATTAGTGTCTATTCTGTTTAATGGCTCCAATTTCGTCTCATGGAGGAGAAGTATTCATATGGCCCTTGGAGCAAAGCAAAAACTCGGTTTCGTTGATGGCACATGCTTGAAACCTGCTCTGGATGATGAAGACAAGCTTGCACACTGGATTCGAGCAGACTTCATGATACAATGTTGGATTCTACATTCAATGAAGTCTGAAATTGCTGAGCTATTTACTTATGCAAAATCTTCTAAAGAGCTTTGGGATGACATTGTTGAACGATTTGAGGTATCCAACGGTCCCTTGATCTATCAGATTCATAAGGATCTTAATTCATTGAAACAAGATAATCATACAGTGGCTGTTTATTATGGAAAATTGAAGAAATATTGGGATGAATTATCCAATGTTGATGCTATTCCTTCCTGTATTTGCAAAGGAATTATACACTGTACTTGTGAGATTCTTAAGAAACTTTCTGCAAGGGAGGCTAAATTGCGAGTAATGCAGTTGGGCCTGAATGATCAATTTGAACAAATTCGTAGTTATATATTGTCTATGGACACTTTACCTATTATGAACCGTGTATTTCACATGGCGATTCAAGTTGAGAAACAGAAAGAGATCACCTGTCATAATATACCTATACATGATGCTTTAGCTGTCTCTAGGAATGTTCCACATGGATAGACTGGTAGAAGTCGCAGGGATTATAAGAAAGAAAAGTTTGACACGTTATGCTCATATTGTAAGGAGCGAGGTCATCTTAAGGAAACCTATTTCAAACTCACTGGTATACCAGATTGGTATAAGGAATTTAAGTCCAAGTATGAGAGATCTCCAGCTGCTAATCAATCTCTTCGATCTGCCAATGTCATGGAGTCCTCTGCCAGAGATAATCCTCTAGATACCATTTATCCTCCATCATCATCCTCGTCTACGGATTCTGTCATGGTTAATATTGTTTACCAAGAAGTCCTCAAAATGATGCTTGATAAGCAATCATCTGCATCAATAACTAATTTTGCAGGTATTATTGACAAACTTGTGCATAATGTCATCAATGTTTATACCTGGATCGTGGACTCTAGAGCCACTGATCATATTACCTTCTACAAAGAGCATTTTACTCATTTATATGATCTGGCAACACCTATCATTATTGGTCTTCCCGATGGCTCGATGAAGAAGGTTTTCCATCGAGGCACAATTACTATATCACCTGCTATTACACTTCATAATGTGTTATATATGCCAGATTTCTAGCACAACCTGATTTCAGTATCTAGACTTATTCATGATTTGAGATTGAAGATAATCTTCACTGATGTTGCCCGCTTGTTTCAGGACCATATTAGTAGTTCAGTCGTGGCTACATATTACAAAGAAGGAGGCGTTTATAAACTTGGATTTCCAATTTCATCATCCTTGGCGTCTGCAGTTAATCCATCTGCAAATAAAAAACTTGATGTTCATCTATTACATTCTCGTTTAGGTCATATGTCATTGACTAAATTGACTAATATGGATATTTGTTCTACTTCTGGCATTAATACGTTGAATTTCCATACTTGTGTTTTAGCCAAACATCATCGATTACCATTTTCACCTAGTACTTCTCATGCCAAACAATTGTTTGCTTTAATTCATGTGGATATATGGGGTCTATATCATACACCTTTTATGTGTGGAGCTAAATATTTTCTTACTGTTGTTGATGATTGTTCACGTTGCACCTGGACCTTTCTCATGTCAAACAAACAACAAGTGTTTAAGCTGCTTGTTGGTTTCTGTGCTTATGTTCACACTCAGTTCAAGGTCAAGGTTCAATCTGTAAGGTCTGATAATGGTGCAAAGTTCTTGCAGAATCAACTTCAAGATTTCTTCCTTCATTCAGGCATTCTACATCAACGTTCTACACCTTATGTTCCACTGCAGAACGCTCGTTTTGAAAGGAAACATCGCCTTCTTCTTGAGACTGCTAGGGCTCTTCGTCTCCATGTTAATCTCCCTATTACTTTCTGGGGCGAATGCATACTTACTGCCACCTATCTCATCAATTTAATGCCTTCTCATGTTTTTAATTGGGGCATTCCATTTGAAGTGCTTCATCAATCCAAGGTCACATATGATCATTTGCGAGTTATTGGTTGTCTCTGCTTCAGTCTCAAATCTCACAAGGATAAGCTTGAACCAGTCTCCCAACCTTGTGTGCTTTTTGGCTACCCTCCAAGCCAGAAGACATACAAACTTTGCAATCTTGAGACTCATCGAGTATTCACCAATCGACATGTTATTTTCCACGTAACTATTTTTTAGGGGTGGGCATGAGTCCCGCGTAGTCCCGTCCCGTCCCGATCCTGGCGGGGTTTGGAAAAAAAATGTGTATCCCGTCCCGTCCGCGAAAAGTTTGCGGGACGGGACGCGGGACGAAGACTTCCCATCTTGGTTAATCCCGTCCCGTCCCGCATTTATATAAATAATATTTTTTTTTATCTTTTTATATATATTATATAGATAAATATCATACATAAATTATAATTTTTTAAAAATATTTTTATATTTTCAAAATTATTAGTTCAATAATTTTTCATCAGTCATTCACTCATTCTTTACGACTCATTTGGTTGGATCTAAAATACTAGAGGTTCTGCTCTCCCTTGATTTAGTCCGTTCGCCGCCTTACTCTATTCCGTTCCATCGCCACCCTTGCTCTAGTCCGTTCCATCGCCGCCCTTGCTCTAGTCCGTTTCATAGCCCTTGATTTGTGGATTCCCACTATTGTAATCGATAGTTAAATAAACGTAATTTTCTGTAAACTATTTGTTGTTATTTTTTATATGTGAATTGGTAAGACACTTTTGATGTAACTTGAATTTGTTTTCAATGTATTAACTACTAATGTAGGCGTCATGAATCGATAAATAGGTATTGAGTTTTTTTCTTGATCATTTGTGTCTTTAAATATAAGAGAAAATAAGCATACATATTGAATATAATCGGTCCATAATTTGCACGGGATTTGTTCCGTTCCGTCCCGTCCCACATGGGACAAGGCACGCGCGGCACGAAGAGAAAAAGTCGTAAATCCCGTCCCGTCCCGTCCCGCAAATAACTTGCGGGACAGGACGCGGGACGACCCCTATCCCGTCCCATGTCCACCCCTACTATTTTTCCCTTCAAAACTTCATCCACATTACCTTCAACACCTGCCCTTCCTCTTGTATCACCTGCCATCGATGATGATCCTATTGCTCCCATTAATTCCTTTCCTACATCTAATTCACCATCCTTCCAAGATCATTCTTCATCTTCACCTGAATTTTCAGCTCCTATCCCTGTTCCATTTGGAACTCATACCTCTCCACAGATACATCTACTTCTTCCCTTCCTCCAAAAATATTCTTTCTCCTTTAATTATTACTCCTTCCCCCATAACTATTCCTCCTGTGGTTCCTACTCGACCTACTCGTGTTGTTCAACGTCCTACATACCTCGAAGATTATAAATGCAATTCTCTTATTATTGACAAGCATTTTAATCTTTCCTGTCATTCGTCTGACTATGTTGCAGCTCTTTGTACTATGCTCAATTCATTTGAGCAATCTCATTATCATCAGGCTAAAGATCATCCAGTTTGGGTTGAGGCAATGCAAAAGGAACTCACTGTTCTCGAGCATAATGACACATGGGAGCTTCTTCCTTTACCTCCAAGCAAGACATCTATAGGCTCAAAATGGGTCTATAAGCTTAAGCATCGTTTTGATGGTACCATTGAACGCCATAAAGCTCGCTTGGTTGCTAAAGGCTACAACGAGATCAAAAATAAGGATTATAAACACACTTTTTCACCAGTTGCAAAGTTTTCTATCATTCGAGTAGTTCTAGCCTTAACAGCTGCCCGATAGTGGTCTCTTTATCAACTAGACATTAATAATGCCTTCCTTCATGAGGAAGTTTATATGTTGCCTCCTCCTGGATATACTAAGGCTTCTCATGGGTTCGTTTGTCGTCTCAAACGTTCCTCTATGGTCTTAAACAGGCTAGCCGTCAGTGGAACATTGAACTAACCAAACTGCTTACTCATCTTCAGTTTGTGCAATCTCACCAAGATTATTCACTTTTTACCAAGTCTTCTTCAATGGGTTAACCATTGCCTTGGTTTATGTCGACGACATGTTGATCACTAGTGATGTTCCCTCAGATATCATCACTCTCAAGCAAGAACTTGATCGTGCTTTCACTATCAAGGACCTTGGAGCTGCTCGTTTCTTTTTAGAAATGGAAATTGATATTTCCTCTACTGAAATCTTCATCAATCAACAAAACTATATTCAGATATTGTCGTTGATGTTCAATTATTTGATTGCAAAGCTGCTTCATTCCCAATGCAGCGCAATTTACATCTTAATCCAAATGATGGTGACCCTATTTCTGATCCTGAGATGTATCGAAGGCTCATTGGTCGCTTGCTGTATTTGTCTTTAACTCGAACTGATATCGCTTATACTATCCAACAGTTAAGTCAATTTCTCGCTACACCCCGTACACCTCATCTACAAGATGCTACATATCTTCTTCGATACCTCAAAGGAACCATGGATCTGGCCCTATTTTATCCAATCCAATCTCATCTATCCATTATTGGCTATTGCTTATAGTGATGCTGACTGGGGATCTTGTAGCTATTCCTGCCGTTCTATCACCGGGTATTGCTTGTTTCTGGGCCAAGCTCTTGTTTCTTTGAAGACGAAGAAACAGAAGACTGTGAGTAAGTCATCTACTGAGAGTGAGTATCGAGCCATGTCCATGACAACCAGTGAAATTATCTGCCTCGATGGGTTACTCCAGAATCTTCACATTCCTCTCTCTCATCCATATCCGTTGCATTGTGATAACAAGGTCGCCCAACGCCTTGCTGCTAACCCCGTTTTTCATCAGAGGACCAAACATTTGCGCATTGATTGTCACTTTGTTAGGGATGAAGTTCAACGTAGATTTATCTCCACCTCTCATGTCCCCTCTTCGCTTCAGCTAGCAGATATCTTCACTAAGCCCTTGGGAGAACAGCAACACCTGTATTTTGTTCGCAAGCTTGGATTGGTTCGACCCATTCCAGCTTGAAGGGGGGGGGTATAGACATTATATAGTGATATATAGCAATAAAGGGGTTTCTTATGTAATAAACTTAGAATTGTAACAAACTCTATCAGTCTATATATATAGCCATGTACACGTATTAGCAGATATATGAAAAATATCTTTTCAGTTCATCTTTACTTCTTCACAATATCTACAAAGATCGTGACTATCCGTCGACATTCCTCTTTCCATTTGCGTTTTTTGAACATTGCGATTCTCTATAAATTTGGAAACAATAATCGAGTTTCAGGCGTGTTCTAAAGGATCATGTATTCATCTTTTTCAAGATAATTGAAAACTTACAAAATTTGGATACAAGTATCGTTTATGGGTATCTTGTGTACATCTAATTGCTTGTGTGTTTGCTTTATGTAATTATTATTTCGAAACTGCTTGTGTAATTGATTTGGGTAAGTAATAACACGTTCTTCCTATGAAAATTTGTACTATTTTGTTGTGTACTATTTCAAAACTATTTGTGTATTTGCTATGAGTTTTTTCGAAACTGCTTGTATAATTACTTGTGTAAGATTTGTTTTTGTTTATTTGTTCTGTAAAGGGAAGAATTTTATAGGAGAAGACACTCAATCGAAAACCATCTCCAACTTCATGATGACAAATTTTGGAAGACCTTTTTAATTGAAGAATGAAATTATAAGGAGAAAATTTATTTATTTAATTTTATAAATAGGTTAGTGGGGTGATGGGCCTTACTTGTTTTCAATAATAAAACATGTCTTATTCCACCAATTCTCTCAGGAATTTGCAACCATATTCTTGCTTGAATCTGCAACCATATTCTTCCCTCTTGACCCATCACAATTATGCTTAATAAAACCATGGCTAGGTCGAATCCATCTAGCCGGGGCAACTTGTTCTTCGCTTCTCCTGCTACACGTTGGCTATCTCCAAAGTCACTATGTTGTATTCTTGTATAATTTGATTGATTACAGACAAAGGATTGGAAATTAAAGACCTCTCGATCAATTAGCACCAATGGAGTCTCAATACATGAAGATTAAATTTTAATTCACACTAATCTCACCCGGAGATGGCTGCCATCGAGCAATTGGTACAGTTAACCGAAACCACCACCAATGGAGTCTCAATAGTGGGAAACCTCAAAAAATTGCTAAAAAAATGTATGGAAATAAAAATTTATATATGAATAAAATGATCGAGTAATAAGATAATATTAAAAGAAGAAAATTATATTACGAAACATATGAACAATGAAAAGAAACTAAAGATTCTAAAATATGGTCATTCATGGAACTCTAGGAGCACTACCGTGGTGATCCTCATTATCAAAGTCGACGGAAGGCCACCACCGCTGCAGATTAAGACCAAACACTACACCAAATATCATCACAACCCTATACCGTTGATCTATTTATTCTCTCGCTTTGAGATTGATAATAAGGTACTCGATATATATAGTGAAAACAAGACGGATAAAATGGTTAAGTAGGTAGTTTTTGAATTATTGTGTACAAACTAGGCACTTATGTGTTTTAGTTGACAAACTAGACTCCTCTAATTACCAACACAAAGATTTATTATTTATAAAAATAAAGATCCTATGATCTTTCTCTCCCACCTTCAAAATTATATATTTCCTTTAATAAATATGATAGTTGATGCTAACAACCGTTAATTAAGGAATCATTCAATAACCTTCAACCACGTTTGTAGTTGGTTGTTCATCGTCATCCTCTTTCAAAACAGAAGACGGCGGTTTCAATATACTGGTGTTTGATTCCGTCATTGATCATCGGCGATTTGATCTCGGTTTATGTTCGCGTCAACATAACATCTAGTTATCGGTAAGTTTATTTCAGAAATTTTGATCGATTCGTTATTTGTTCTACTGTAACTGCTTCAATGGCGTGATGTACTCAACGAACTAGTATACGTATACGATTTGCATAACATACACTCTGATGGTCCTAGATTAGCATTTGTTTGCCAATATACTGACCCATATGATTTTGAGTGGAAAATACGATCTCAATTTTGTTGTTTCATTGGATGTACGTTTTTCGGAGATTTGTATCTTTGTTGCGATTCTTTATGTACAGATTTAGGGTGATGTCGATTCAGTATGTGTTTATGTACGTAATCTCGTATGCGTGATACGAAATATGTAATCGATTACATATGTTATGTACATATTGGGAATTTGTTGAGGCAATAAACTTATGTAATCGATTGTGGTGAAAACAATTATGTACTACTGTGTAGAAAATATGTACATAATGCTTGTGTTGATTTACTTAACTTTATGTTTATGTGGATGCGTACGTTTGTATTGTTCAATTCATGTACACAATTTATGTGAACGTACATAATGTTTGTGCAGAAATATTGGTGGCACCCTTGATTCCGACCCATTCAACTCAATTATTTGAAGAAGAAGAACAGTGAAATATGGCAACAAGAAATTACTTGGGTGTTCTCGTTCACAGGATCCGGAAATGGTAGATTATCGACGAAATGGAGCTACTGGTGACGGCAGCGATGACGATTTGCAGTTGGGAAGACGATAGCGATGGCGAGAAGTGAAGACAGGTTGCTAATTGCGACGGCGACGGCGAGAAGAATGAATAAACGATTCGAAATACCTTCTTCTGAAACTTTGGGATGTATGTTGTGCGTGAATGGACGTTTGAAAGATTTCCAGAATCATTATCCTTTTATTTTTAGTGGTTTTAGGTAGTTTCTTTAAATAAATTACAACAATTGTCATTATATACTCCTTTAAATTAAAATCATCTTATTTATTTTATTTTTATTTTTCATTGTAAAAAAGGCAGGGGCTAGTTAGTATTCTCTAAACAAAAACTATCCTAATACCTAAAACAAGTATTGTGTCCCTTGTAAATTTATCTCATAATTGTACAATGATTTCATCTTTTTTAAGAATTTCCTTGTGCAAGACGATTTGATTGGCTAAACAAAATCGTACATGAGAAGTTTAACTTTGGATTTTGTCTTTTTTAAATAATTTGCTATGTTGAACGATTTGATCGGCCGAATTAATCTAGTAAATAGCGTGAGGTTGAAACGACAACATTATGCCTAATTTAATAAAGTATATAGATAATGACAAAACGGTAAACTCTCGGACCAGACCAGACTGTTTTACGGCTAGTGTGAAACGGTCCATGGATCAGACCGTATCGGACCGTAACGGTTCGGTCCAATACGGTCCGGACCGTAACGGTTCGGTCCAATACGGTCCGGACCGTTTATTCATTTTTTTTGAAAAAATTTGTATGGATTAATTCTAGTCTGGTCCTAGTTTGGACCGGACTAGACCGAATACTCTTCTTATTCAAAAAAAAAATGTAAATTAACGGTCGGGACCGGACTGTCATATCATGGACCGGACCGGACCTGATCGGATTTTTACAAGTACGGTCCAGGACTGGACCGGACCGTAATTTTCGGTCCGGCCCAAGGTTGTGCAGTGTATATTAGATTTACACCGCGGTGATTTTTGTTGTGTACCCTTAAAATCCCATGCAATAAAGAAGTGACATAAATCTGATACTTATGTCACCCACTACACTTCTCCCTCAGCTACCTGCTTCCAGTCACTTCCTTCTCTGTCGAAAATGGTGAACCTAGTCGCAGTGCATAAACCGATCCGAAATGGGCTAATGAAGTTGGCCGGAATCTCCCCTCACTCAGTCGATGTCGAGCCAGGAACTACCATTTGCATCTGGGTTCCCTCTGAAATCCTCAAGTCTTCTAAGAACGCCAACAAACCCAGAAAGCCGAAGCCCGCCGTCGTCCTCCTCCACGGGTTCGCAGCCGACGGCGTCTTTACTTGGCAGTTTCAGGTTCTCATGAGTTTCTTCTTCTTGGTATTTATAAATTTATGGAAATTAAGTCTTCTTTGTCCAACTGGTTCGACCGGGTGTTAGATACGATCACATGCACACCAGTTCTTTTATCAAACGGGTCGACTGCGGGTAGGCAAGCCCGAGATCTTGAAAATTTATTTTTCTAAAATATTATTAATATTCTTTTATAAATGGTTATTAGTTACGATTCGGCAAACCGGATCATAACTAATTGTGGAGTTAGACGGTTGCCCTTGAGGGGTCAAGTATATAAATTGGTTAACTATTTCTCCTATAGTCAATTGGATTTAGAATGAACTCATTGAGCTTGTGTTGGACTCAGCCCAACACACAAATTCACTCGGACGTCCGATAGACCCACGCTATATCTGACCCAACGGAAGCATTTCGATCTCTTGGGTCATGGCTAGACCTATTTATATCCGGACCCGGGGCGGATTTGGGCCGGGCTTTATAAAATATTGAGCTCGTTTAGCCGGACCCGGGCCGGGCTCGGCCCTCTACCGGACCTGCGATGGGTGTTTTACTAGCTCGGGCGGGCGGGCCGGATTCACAGGTACCCGTTTTAATTTTTTAAAAAAATGTTTTTAATTTGATTTTTTTAAAAATAAATTATATTTAAGATGTTTTACGTAAATATATTAAATTTATTATAATTGTACTAGATATTTTATATTAATATTTAATATTTCTAATAATTATAATATAATTTTTTTTTCTTACCCGGGCTGACGGCCTGGGCTTTTCGGTCCGGTCAAGCTTGTTCCCATGGCTTATTAGGCTTGTCGGCTTTAACACTCTAAGGGCCCGTTTGGTTGTAACTCCGGAAACGATAACGGAATGGAAACGAACATAGTTTATAAGTATATCCTTATTCATGAAATTTTTTGAAATCATTCCTTGTGGTTTGAGGTAATTGTATTAGAACTTGATTACTTTTGATACCCTATAGGGAAACAAAATGGAGGGAAACAAGTGCATTTATGCATGAAACCAAGAGGAATGATTCCAAAAAATTTCATAAGCAAGGTACACATATGGACTAGATTCATTTTCATTCCGTTTCCGTTTCAGGAGTTACAATCAAACGGGGGTAATTGCGGACATGGACAATGGTTGTCCGTCCGATTGGGTTAGTTGGCCTTAAGACCTGTAGTTAAGAATCAACCGAGGCAATATGTCGTCAAGGTGTTAATTGAGTCAGAAAATTGCACTTGAGGGGTGTGTGGAGGATGAAAATCCTCACGTCGCTAACCTTTATTCAAATAGGTAAGGTCATTGACGAAGAAGTTCTCAGTGTACGTGCCGGACCTCCTATTCTTCGGGGGGTCAACCACCAACATTGCCGACAGAACACCGACATTTCAAGCGGAGTGCCTTGTTAAGGCGCTAATGAAGCTTGGAGTCAAGCAATGCACAGTGGTTGGGTTCAGCTATGGCGGTTTTGTGGCTTTCGAGATGGCGAGGGAGCATCCTGAAATGGTGGAGGCGTTGGTGGTCTCTGGGTCTTTCCTCGCCATGACGGATGCCATTTCTAAAGCCGTACTCACCCGTATAAGGTTCCGGTCATTTTCGGAGTTCCTGTTGCCGGAGTCCGTCAAGGATGCGAAGGAGCTTTTCAAGATTGCGACTTGCATGAATATCAGCTGGATTCCCAACCGTCTCTACAAGGATTATCTTGAGATTAAATTTATATTTTTGAGTAAATATACCCTAACCTTTTGTATTTATTTTCAAACTCTACACACTCTTCTCTCAAGGGGTACATTTACTAAACACAAAACTAGAAAAAGCATAGTAAACCAAATTGTTTCTTGATTATTTATTGAACAAATATTTATATGTATATTATAATAATAATAATAATAATTATTATTATTATTGAATTTTATTGTATAAATATTATCATGATATTATACTTTTGTTTTAGTTATCATTATATTATTGCACAATGATTATTAGATAATATTATTCACTCATAGCTATTTTACTCAATTTTCTTGACATATGATCAAGCACTAATTTAATTTGCAATAATATAGATCGTAGCAATCTATCATAACCATCAAATATTATTTATTATTATTATTATTATTTTATTTTTAAATTTTTCATATTATTGTTGGAAATATATTCAATTTGAATATTTCGGCCTATACAATACGCTAATACTAATGGGTAAAACGGTTAACTAAACTTTTTACCATAGCTACTCAATTAAGAGTACTCATAGGGTAAACTCATTAAGAAAATGTACATAGAAAATGATGTCCCTTTAAAGTTTGTGTGCTATATATGTTTAAGACATAATTTTGACAGCAAATTGGTAAATATTTCAGGTAATGTTTACAAACAGAAAGGAAAGAAGTGAGCTTTTAGAGGCTTTGGTGATCACCAACAAAAACTTCACTAATCCTATCTTCCCGCAGGTGATGATACTATATGGCCATGGATTTTACGAGTACAGAGATCATCTATAACTGTAAATTAATCATCAAACTTGTTCTTGAACAGAGAATCCATCTTCTGTGGGGAGAAAACGATCAAATATTCAGAACTGATCTTGCCCAGAACATGAAAGAGTAAGATCACTTGAAAACATAGTATAGAACAAACTAAGATTTGGGATGGTTAAGATTTTTCATATGTTTATGATGTGATCTTGTTCAGACAACTAGGGGAAAAGGCGACATACGAAGGGATAAAGAAGGCCGGTCACCTGGTTCATCTTGAGCGGCCTTGCGTCTACAACAGATGTCTCAAGCGGTTCCTCAATTCGCTGTACTACTCTGAAGAACTCCGAAAGTAAATGTGCAAATACTTATGTCTTGGAAGAAATTTGTGTTAATGTTGTTACAGTTAGTTGTTGATTTCACTCCATCAAACTTTCTGTGAGATTTTCTTCAGTTTGCCTTGTTTGATTTTTTTTTATAACATCCTTAAAATCGTCTAAATATGTTGGAAGATTGGAGAGTTTGAGTTTTGTTGTTCAATAAGTAGTCAATTTTAGAGATCTTTCAAGTGTAATTTCCATTCTTATTTACCTGGATTTGATAGTTGGAAGAGAGGGGTCCTGAAGAAGATAAGAGAGGAGAAGAGTTTGCACCAAAAAAGTTTGATGGCTAGATTTGAGAGTTGAAACCTGGATCGAGAGAAGACTATAAAAGAGTAATTACCTGGGATGTAAGAGGTTTGAGAGTGTAAGAGGTTTGAGAGTGTTGAAACCAATAATTAATAAGTATTGCGTCGGATTTTTCCAGTGTGTTTTGGCCATCGTCAACACGAGAAAATGGAAGCATTGACTTCGTTTCCACGAGCACTGAATCGTGGTATACTTATTTACAAAAATTAGATTCCGGGTGAATAAGATAATGATGTCCGAAGTTATGTGTACGCATTGCAAAATTTGGGGAAAAGGGAAAAATGTGGGTATTCCACGTCGACTAAAAGAAGTAAAACCATAAGAATAAAAATGCTTAAAGGTCATGGTCTTTGGGTCACTAACCATTTTCAATGGGGAGCGGGTGTAGCTTACTCAGCCAAATTGAGACATAGGCTTAGGCTATCTGGGTCATGCCGAACAAGAGTTCCAAATCTCGGAATCAATGCGTATGTTAAATACACAAAGCTCCTATGTCTTTGAGTTCGCCTATGAAAAGGTGTATCGTCCTCTCTTGAAGACAACACACAACACATCCTCCCCTTTCGTCGTGGGAGTGCAACATAGAAGCGGTTCGCCAAATTTTCAAAGTCGTTATGGAACTTGGATTTAGTGCGGTTTTATCCTTGGGTTCGGAACGTCATTCAATCGTCGTAACCCGGAGCGTTGGTGTTTCCAGAATTAAAGACAAAGATATCATATATGGACTTTGCACACGCTGATAATATTATAATCCTATTGTTTTTCAACCCTTCAACCTTGCGGTATCGGTTGAAAACTTTGTTGCCTTCAACCGCCATTTCAATTGCTTCATTTTCGGTACCGAACAAACAATATACAGATTGAAGCAAGAATAATTCACCTTCAAACCTGATAGCACCTCATCATTAGGTATCACCATCTCTCCCTCTCCAAAGTCAGATCTTATTGCATATACAGATGCCGACTGGGCTGGATGCCCGTCGATCCACCTCCGGATATTGTGTCTTCTTTAACGACACTTTAATCTCTTGGGCTGCTAAACGTCAGTCTGTGGTTTCCCGATCTAGCGCCGAGGCAGAATACAGAGGAGTTGCCAATGTGGTGTCAGAATGTTCATGGTTGCGCAACTTACTGCTTGAGCTTCATTGCCCTCTTACCAAAGCCTATGTGGTATACATTGATAACATCTCCGCAACGTACCTTGCCAGCAATCCGGTTCAACATCAACGAACCAAGCACATCGAGATAGACATTCATTTCGTCCGCGATAAGGTTGCGCGAGGTCATGTCCGAGTTCTCCACGTTCCATCGGCTTTCCAGTATGCAGACATTTTTACGAAGGGTCTTCCAAGACAATTATTTCTTGATTTTCGATCCAGTCTTACTGTATTACCTCCACCAGTTTTGACTGCGGGGACATGATAACTCTCATATGTAAATATAATATAATAGAGGGTTGCCTTTGTAATATTTGTAAATACGTTGGTTATTTATATGACCTATCAGTAAATGAAAACCCTAAAGGGAATTTATCGTATTCTCACAAAACCCTTCAACCTATCACGCGACATTTTACAAGTAGAAGAAGTAGCTAGTGACCACCTTATCATACAACCTCCTAATGAACCCTTCTATTCAAGCTCATGTGTGATGCCATTATTATTGGGCAAAAAGGACACAAAGCTCCATGTTATTGGAGATGCTAGCAGGACCTTGTATGGATGAACCTCTAAGGAACGAAAACCTCTATTACGGTAAGAAGTGGGAATTTTTAAGAACCTATGATCTAAAACCACCAACGGATACGATTAATAGCTTGTAATGAATCAACTTATCAAATTTTAGAGGTCACTATACACTTATCTTGTATCGTTGAACATAACATAAAAAACTATATAACTGTTTTTAATTAATAAAAGTAATTTCCTATTTCATTCAAATCAACTTACTCCTTATCTATCAACAAAATCAAAATATTACTATTTTGTCAAACTTTGTTAAGGTGCTTGATTGTGCTCATCAAGAACACAATTGTATTTATTAGCTAGGCACATGCACCTTGTTCATGTTAAATATCAATATAAAAATAAAGCTATATAACTTTGAAGTTTCGAATCCTAGTTAGTAGAGCCTCGTATTCACCTTATTATCATTTGGACTAGTTAAATATTTTTAGTTTTTTAAAGACACCTAAAATATAATAGTTCAGTTATATTTGCTATATTGGTCGTAACTTGTTCAATATATATTATTCATCGTGCACAAATGAACAACAATAGATACAAATAAACATGAGTGGGATGCACAATCTTGTGCACATAACGCACGATCGTGCATACAAGCACGTTTGTTGATCGACTACTAATTTCAGCTATCGAAAATCTTCAATTTGAACCACCAATAAACTTAGATTTGGACTCCAATAAATTTTAGAACTATACAAAGTCAAATTGAGATTAATATGATATGTATTTTTTACACTATTATAATTTTACCCGATCTCGATTTGATCTTTATGCCCCCACCACACTTCTCCCTCAGCTACCTCCAAATTCTCCAATCACTTCCTTCTCTATCGAAAATGGTAAACGTAGTGGCAGCGCAGAAACCATTCCGAAATTGGCTGATGAAGTTGGCCGGAATCTCCCCTCACTCCGTCGATATCGAGCCTGGAACCACCATGAGCATCTGGGTTCCCTCTGAAACCCTCAAGCCTTCTAAAAACACCCACAAACCCGGAAAGCCAAAACCCGCCATTGTCCTCGTCCACGGGTTTGCAGCCGACGGCATTTTTACTTGGCAGTTTCAGGTTCCTGCTTAGCTTCAATATCTCATGACTTTCTTCTTCTTCTTGGTATCTATAAATTTATGAAAATAAGCTTCCATTACTGTTAGTGTTCTTCAATCGTTTATATATTGTTTTGATTTTGTTTAACTTATGTCTTCTTTTTTTTTATACATATTTAAGTATTATAATTTTTAGATCTTAGCGATTTGTCATGACCAAGAAAAATGGATTTGATAAACCATAGTGTCAGAGATCTAGGTTTGACTTGGAGAACATATCGGATCGGACTTTTAGTAGTTCAGTTTCACGTTCGGGTCGGATCGGACCATATAACTAACTCTACTCGTAAAAAAAAAAGAACGATTTCAACGTCCAACAAAGTCTGTTATTCGGAGTGATCCTTTTTTCAAACAGGTAAGGTCATTGACGAAGAAGTTCTCAGTGTACGTGCCGGACCTCCTGTTCTTCGGGGGGTCAACCACCAACAGTGCCGACAGAACACCGGCATTCCAGGCGGAGTGCCTTGTGAAGGCGCTAACGAAGCTTGGAGTCGAGCGGTGCACGGTGGTTGGATTCAGCTATGGTGGTTTTGTGGCGTTCGAGATGGCGAGGGAGCACCCTGATATGGTGGAGGCGCTGGTGGTCTCCGGCTCCGTCCTCGCCATGACGGATACCATTTCTAAAGCAGTACTCACCCGTTTAGGGCTCCGGTCATTTTCGGAGTTCCTATTGCCGGAGTCCGTCGAGGGTGTCAAGGCCCTTTTCAAGATTGGGACTTACATGAATATGAACTGGATTCCAGACCGTTTTCACAAGGATTATCTCGAGGTTAGATTTATATGTTTGGGTGATTAATTTTTTGAAATAATTAATATGTATATACTATTTATAATTAAGAAAAAATTCAATTGTTTCTTTCTCTCAATTTAATAAGTACTTATTGTATTAATGCTCATATACAAAAGATCAATAAGACTATAGGTGTCACGTCCATCTTGAACGCTATCTTTAAAATATATATTATTTTATAAAATATTATATATCAATTTAGACATTGACGTCCGATGTTCGTATATTTAATTTTTTATTTAATATTTTACTGCACAACAAATTAATCGACTTTTATAACGGACCGACATATGACTATACATTCATATCAACTTAAATTTACGAATAATTTCTCGATAATATAATTTTATTATATATAAAATATTAATTGGTTCTTTGGACGTGTTGCTTGAGTAGTTGGTTCTTGGACAACATCTTTTCTCGTGTTTAACCATGCACTAACAAATGACTTGTCTTCCCTTTCCCCCTATTGCAACCTTCTTCAAGTTTCATTGGATGTCATTTGAACACATATTCACCTTTTAATTCAACTTCTTGAGTCCCAAAAGGTGTGGTGGTAATAGGTGGAGATAGTGGGCTAAAGTGTTAAGTTGGGTCTTGATAAGTGATTGGGGTGGGTTGAAATTTTGGGTTTTTGGAAGGGTTTCGGTAAAAGTAGTATGGATTTGATAGTATTGTGGAACATTCATGTATTATGGGTTTTGAGTTTGGTCCGATTCTTCTGTTCTCAAACCTTGAATGATGTTTTGAATGAAAAATGGGTTTGGACGAGGATTTTCGTGTGGAATCGTTGTAGTGCTCGATTGAGAAAGAGATAAATTGCTTAGTTGAATGAGTGGAGAGATGAAGCGGGGGTGGGATTGGTTGAACTATTGAAAGAATTTGGTCAAATAGACCCTTTTTTATTTGCATTAGGTTTGTGTATTACTATCTCCTTTCCACATTATCAATGAGATGAGAGGACAATTCTATTACGGATCTATTGTACAATAGTTGATATCTGACATTGCATTTGTAGACATAATAAGTTTGACTGAATTGGGTAAAAAATTTCAGGTAATGTTTACCAACAGAAAGGAGAAAAATGAGTTACTAGAGGCCATGGTGATCACCAACAAAAGCTACACTATTCCTACCTTTCCACAGGTAACCACCAAAATGGGAAGAAAAAAATCCTTCATCCTCCCACAAATTTTACTGTACTAATTGTAAACCAATCAACAACTTGTCATTGGACAGAGAATCCATCTTCTGTGGGGCGAAAACGATGAGATTTTTATAGCAGAGCTTGCCCAGAACACGAAAGAGTATGATCACTAGGAAACATAGAACAAATCACAGATCAACTGATGTTAGAAAAAACATTAACAGCTTCCTTTACTTATGAACTCATAAATGTGCAGGCAACTAGGGGAGAAGGTGACATACGAAGTGATAAAGAAGGCGGGACACCTGGTTCATCTGGAGCGGCCCTGCGTTTACAACAGGCGCATCAAGCGATTCCTTGTCTCCGTGTACTCCGATGAATCCCAACAGTAGACCTGAAAACAAGAAAGCATATCTTGGAAGAAACTTGTGTTGTGTCATTCAGTCATCTGCTACACAAATATATGAAGGATCTTATTCTGAGATATATTTTAATCTCTTTCATTACTTTGTGAAACAAAATGTTTCTTTTATACAACTTGCAAAAAGAATCAGCATCTTGTAGCATACGATGCATATGGATCAAAATCAAATCCCAATAACTGAACCAAATCTCTACACCATTGCTTTGCAGCAAGGTAAATGAATATATATGGTCAGTATACATCAAATCTTGTGTAAAATCATCTGAAGGATGATTGAATTTCCTCAAGAGCTCTTCCTTTGGTCTCAGGAAGCCATAATGCGACGAATACTCCAGTCAGGACAGCAAATGCTGCATAAATAGTGAATGTACCTGCCAGTATGTATATGATTTATGTTACTTCACATTGCTATATATCATTTGCAGTAAAAATAATGCTGTGTAAACAGATTTTACCTCCTTCACTCCAACCTAGCATCATATTGGCAGTCAATGTGACAATCCAAGACATCAAGAAATTGGCCATAGTTGCTGCACTGCCACCCAGACTCTTTATATTTACCGGCAGAATCTGGTGAATAAACACAACCATAATCAAGACTTTGCAAGACATAATCTTAGTTAACCTTACCATAAAAGGTGGAATAACAAAAATTTTGAGTGTGTTACCTCGGACATTATAAGCCAAGGAACAGGTCCAAGTCCGAGAGAAAAGCCCAGCACCATACCCTAGCAAGCAATATAGAATAGCCAAAAGCGTTAGACTGCAATAGAAAACAAGCAAAAAAGGTAATGTGTATTTGAAAAACATACCACAACACCAGCAACAGCTAAGTAGCCCATCACACTATAAATCTTGGAGTCTTCCGACATAAAGGTCTGTGAACAAACGATATGACAAATCAGAATTTGTCCAAAGTACGTTGATTCTCCACAAAGTTAATGTCTTGTAGAAAAGAACCAACCTCGGCGTAAAATGCTGCAGCAACTATGAGCAGACTGATTGCCATTACAATAGAAGATACCTATAGCATAAAGATGCATTCTCTTATATTTGTCCCTTGTTCAAGGATTTTCCAAGGGGGAAAAGGGATGAAAAAAAAGCATACTATAAGAAGAATCCGACGCCCAGCCTTGTCCATTAACCAGGTAGCTACTCCAGTTGAGATAACCTACAAAAAATAGTCAATGAGCATATGAATGTTTACAAATGGAAAGTAGAAGTAGAAGTGAAAATGGTCTATAAATTTCACCTGAACAATCGCAAGGCCAAGTGATGCGACTTTTTCTTGAGAAACGCCTTTACAGAAAGAAAAGAAATACTATGATATATTTATTCATAAACTGCAATGGATCCGTACCATTTCCTATTGCCATTATAATAAGCATTAATCATAATTGATAATACTTAATTAGCTTAAAAGCTTATATACGGATCTGAAGTCTTATGTTTTAGAATCATTCATGCAAAAATTTTATACTTTGATGGCTGAATCTGTGATCAAAACATTCTGGTTGTTATATCTCAAATTAGAAGATCAAAACACAATATTGAGCCTTGAAGAATCTCATCGCAAACCAACAGTGAAATGCCTAAGAATAGAGTCAATCATATCCATATAAGTCAGGTTGGTCTAACCTGCATTTGAAAATATGGTGCTTGAGTAGAAAAAGACTCCATTAATTCCACTAAGCTGCTGTAGCGCAAGTAAGCCTATTCCTAGCTGCAGTGATGTCAATATTATTGGATTCTAGATTTCATATATGAAATGGAACAATAAAAAAAAGAGAATTTGAAAAAGGTTATTTGGATTAGTACCACCAGAGGACGCCAATATCTTCTACGCCTAAGGTCCCCAAAACGGATTGTTGTTCTTTGACTTGCTGATGATTTCACGGAATCCTGTATACCAAGGGAAAATTATCTGCTATTAAAATTTCCGTTTGCCATTTGGATTAGTGAAACTTTGCCTTATATTGCAAATGAATGTACTTTAATTTCATCCATTTCGGCAGATATATCTGAACCAAATCCTCTTAGAACCATCAAGGACAATTCTGCTTCATCAAGCTTCCCCATTTTTGCCTGAAATGGCATAAGATAAACATATATAATTATAATCTCTACGGAAATGGAGTAAAGGTCTCTGACTGTGTAATTACCAGCCACCTCGGAGATTCGGGTACAAAAAATAGACCAGGAATTAAAGCTGCACATGGTAAGACTCCTGTACAATTGATCAACATCAAAAGAAGAATTTCACTATCATGAGACAATTGGCACATCCAAAAAATTTAGACGTGAACATATTTTAAGAAACAAATCACCTAGCACAGCAAGTATCCTCCACCCAAGAAAAATCCCAAGCAAATAGACAATCATCACTCCAAGGGTGATTGAAAGCTACAGATAAAAACGGCAATGTCTGATTACGAGTTGCTGGGAAATGCTATTAAAAGAACATACAGATGTCCATAAATTCCATAATCCACCCTTTTAACAAAACAGAACACCACAGATGTCCTTCCGAAATACACGAAATGAGGAAAAGTGTGGAACAAACCTGGTTCACTGCTCCAAGACCCCCTCTCAAGTTCTTGGGTGATATTTCAGCTATATAGACAGGCACCTGGATGCAAGCAATCGGTGTCAGTTAAATATCATGATAATTTTGGCATTCATATATACATATAAGATTAAGAACCTCAACACAAAAACAAGAGTTGATTGAAAATGCTTAACCGTGTATGAAATAATGCCAACACCAAAGCCTGCCAGTAGTCTACCCATATAGAGAAAAGAAGAATCCTAGAAGAAAAAGATCATGCCCGAAAGCAATTAGTTTATTTTATGCTGAAGTATGATCTACAAGTGAGACAGGAAGTAATGAAGGTTGGCAATATATACTTACTTGAGCAAATGATATAGCTAACCATCCAATTATGTTAGGTATTGAAGCAATCATCAGTGACTGAATTAATAAAAGGGTAAACAGCATGTTAGTATAATACCTGCAAATCAATTCAGTAAACAAAAATGGTATCATAAGCCGCAACCCATGTAGAAAAATGAATAAGTCAACTACATCAGTCAATATGTACGTAATTGGTCCAGATCACATTTTTGTTTTGTTTTCGACATTGCTGATTGATTTTCCGTGATTGAAAGCTTAATAAGGAAGATGTACTTTCATCTACCAGACATACTGCTATATTAAGGGGTCCAATTTTAGTTCCTCTGTCAATTCTTAAGGGCAACTAATTCTTAAGTACTTTAATTTGAAAGCGAAAGAAAAGGTAAGGTAGACATATATGCTAATGGATGAGATCTGAGCTTAAATCAATGAAATGGGGCATACCCCTTTCCTTCCAATATATTCAGAAATCTGACCACTGGCTATTGCTCCCACCATTGCTCCTACATTCGCCAACGATCCGAAAATGGAAAACTGTACTCAGAAGCAACAAAATCATCAATAACGATCAATACAATTGTACAATAGAAAAGAAAATTGGAAATAGAAACTAATTGAACATCTCACCTCATTACTAGTGATCCCTAGATCTGAAATAATCTCAGATTCAGTAGGCGAAGAATATCCAAACTTCATAAACAAGCACAACCAAAATCAATAAAAAAAATCCCTAATTCAATCGAAGTAAACAGAGAATCTGTAAGTTTGTTTAGGCATACAGTATATCCGAACTGGACAGGTCCTAATGAAGCGATAAGGACGCAAAATAGTATGGAAACGGACGAATCACGAAGCAGCATCGATGAACCACCGCTCAACTGACTTTGCCCTTGCAACTTGTACCAACTCCCTGTGTGTAGGAACGGCTTTCTCAGCTCCGGCGCCGATGACGTCGATGCATTTGAAAGTCTTCCTTCCTCCATTTCCAAGTTCTTTCGATCTCCTTCGTCCCCTTCACTTGGATGACCAAATTTCCGATTCGCCGATTCGGAAAACAATGCGTGAACAGTTTCGTGTACATTATATATATAGAATGATGAAGAAGAGAAAGCGAAAGCTTGATTAAATGACCAATCAACTTATCGACAAGAAATAGTAATTTTTGTTGAAGATTGATACAAACTATTCTTGTATCTCTGCAAGTCGTGTTTGTATTAGCTGGTTTTCATCTCCTTCTTCACAAGACCGTTAGTTGGGACCCCAGTTTTTTCTGAAATAAGATAAATTGTAAAATAGCCCCAAATTTGAGCTATTTACGAAATATAGCACATATAATATGATGTGATTTGTGAAACGTGTTCACGGCTCGTTAAGACTTAAGACCGATTACTATGCGTCTATGGTTATGCTTGTAACAAACAAGTTATACAATTTTGAAAGTACAGGCTATTCCTACGTTTTGTACAATTGTACCTAATGTTGCCATAACTAAAGTAAATTTCTGGTTTAGCAACAACGTACAGTTCTTCGATGTCATAGGAGAGGATATGCAAGCTCGAATTAGGTTTTGAGCAACTAACAGCGAACGAGTTTCCATATACAGAGATGACGGTCCTAAGATTCGTAGATTACAACTAGGTATACCGTTAGTGCTATTATAGACAATCTTCAAAGTATAAGCTACTTCTAACAACTGCCCTCAAAGTTTGGGTCTATTTTTTTAAAATGAATTGTTAGTGCATAAAAAAAGTTAGAAGAACAAAAAAATGCATAAACCTAGGGGGGAATATTATGGATTTGGAATTCATAATATTAATTCAAAATTTTCTAATAATTAGATTAAAAAAATGCATGAAGCAGTTACAAAGTTTGAATGGATGTAACAAAAATTTTAAAGTAACAAAGTAATTCTTATAATTTTTTTTAAAAAATGGATCATTAGTATAAATAGTTGGTAATAATATAAGTTTTGAACTAATAAAGTTATCGTATAAAATTTTCTTTGTAAGAATGTATGAACTATTAGTATAAATAATTTGAAAAAAAAAATAAGGGGTTCACCTAAATTTATGTTGCAACTAGTTATCAAATGTCAAAAAATATGTCAAATTTTTAACATTTAAAATTTTAAAGGTTACCAAATCTTATATCTATTAAAGCATAAGTCTCTTTTGTCACGTGTCAACGTCACGTTTTTCGAGGCCCAAAAAATTTATTTTAAATAGTAATTTCTAAATGTTAATATAAATTGGAGAGTGAATTATAAATTTTTATAAAAATATTTAAATAAATATTTTTATAAAAATAGTTTTTATTAATTAAAATTATATGTCAACATGTTTTTTTGGATATTCCAAAATATTTTAAACTCATCAAAACGGATAAATAATTATTTATCAATATATATATATATATATATATATATATACACTAACATGATAATAAATCAACTCTTAATTTTTAAAACTCGCACCTTGTGCAGGTATTACACTAGTATTAAATAAAAGTCTATTAAAACTAACGAGTGGAGATCATAAATAATGTCACCTCAATTTATCTAAATAAAAACCGGTTTTTAAAACGTAAAGGATGAGCTTACTCTAAAGACATCGACCATCATTACAAAAAAAATAAAAACATAAACCAGAAATATAAAACTTAATGAATACCAACCGATAAGGGGCAAAACTTCAAATACACCAAACAAAATTTCTTTATAACAATCGTACTATCAACTGAGATTTAATGGTATCTTATCAAATGCAATAATATAGGTAATGAGCTGTTGTTTTCATGTTAGGCGATCATGAGAGAAAATGAAGTTGTTGAATCAATTGTATGTTAACGTGTACAATCTTATCCCTTTGTATTTTAATTTAATTAACTAAAATTTAATCTAATTTTAGAGCTGTAATTTGCTTAAGTATGCATTGTTAATGGTCCTCCACTTCTTCTTCTTGTTTTTTTGGATGTGTTAATTAAATTTGGTTTTTGGTATTATGGAGAAAAAATGGCCCTTGATTTTTTTCAAAAGTGAGTTTCTGAATATTAATTATTAGATCATGTAAACGGCTTCTCACTGAGAGTTATTTAATAATTTTATTATATATAATCGACTTTTAGAATAAATTATTCATATGAAAGAATTATACTTTTGCATGTTTAGGTTGTTAATTTGGATTTATGATTTTGTAAGTATTTTATTTAGCTTTTCAAAAAGAGGGGTTTGATTTTAAAATTTTAGGAATTGATGTACATTGTCTATTAGATTGGAGTATTGGAACAAACACGATTTGTGTTAAAAAATCTATAACATTTTATTTAATTACTAAAAAGTAATTTTTTTATTGATTTGTAATTTATTTTGTTTTTAAAATAATTTTTAACCATTTCAAACCGACCCTAACAAGTATGACTTTTATTAATTCAGAAACATTCTTTTTACTAAACAAACACGATTTTAAACAAAATTAAATTAATCGTTTAAGTATTTTCCGGTATGGTAAACTATTCTAATCCTAATCGTTATATGACAACTAGGGCCGTGCAAAATCGGACCGGACCGGAATTTACGGTCCGGTCTATACACCGGACTGGTTCCGGTTCAGTCTACGGTCCAGGGTTTTTTTTGAAAATCCGGGTTACGGTCTGGTTCGGTTTTTGGACCGTATAAAACTGTAACCCGGGTTGGACCGTAGACTACGAATTTTCGGTCCGGTCCGGTTCAATTCGGTCCAATCCGGTCCATTCCGGTCCGATCCGGGGTTTTGGACCGGAAAACCTCACCAAAATTGCACAATTTATGTACAAACCGGTCCAACCCGGAATCAGACCGGTCCGGTCCCGATCCAATCTAAGGTCCAAGGTTTTATCAATTTCCGGTCCAACCCGAAATCAGACCGGACCGTCACGGTCCGGTCCCAATTCGGCCTACGGTCCAAGGTTTTATCAATTTACGGTCTACCGGTCCGGACAGTATTCACGATGACAACTCATGTAATAGAATATTGGACAATTTGGGCCGTTGATTTATACGGGTCGAGAGGCCTTTCTAATTGGGCTTTGGCTCAATTTAAATTTTCCTGCTTAACGTAAATCTTTGGCCTTAAATTTGTTAAACAATGGGCAATTTAGAAGTCATTACCCGTATTCATCAACCGTTCTACAATTGTTATAAAAAGATCTTTTTAATAAAAATGGTTGACCCAAAATTGTTGAAATCTTTAAGAAACTCTTTTAACCCTCAATTAACTTTGTCGGCACTGGACCCACTTTACCTATCCAATTACCGTGTACGTTTGATGGTAATTAGGATTTTTTTTATCTTTCTTAATTCTCGTACCTACTTGTCACGTCCTACTGTCCTAGGTTGGGGTTGTAGAAATAAATGAGTTTAAGACGATGGGAAAAGAAGAGATGTATCGACATAGAAATGCACCTTTACAACTATACTTCATATTTATGCCATGCGTCACATTACCTTTTTTTTATATAAAAGTTTTGTGATTAATTTATGACTCATGACTATTATTTTTAACCTGGCATACAAGAAGGGTTCGTTTAGTCGGTCCGTTGATCCTAACCTACTGCTTTGGTCGAGCAGTCTTGTGTAACATCTTATGTTGCAGTGTGTTAAGTAACATAACCTGTACATACAAGTAATTTACTTCATACTACGAAATATAAGTTGCAGTAAATTATGTTTGTAAAGGATTTATCTTGGAGATATTAAGTTCTCACATAGAAAGTTGTGGACACTTTGATCATAGTATATAAGTTCACTGACTTACTCCTCCTACAACCAATTGATTTTAGAAGAAACCTCATCGAATTTATGTGTCGTGGTTGAACTTAATGCGCATGTACGTTTGTATTCACACGACCCCTCTCTACCGGTCTGTCTTTATCGAAACTTTGACACTTTGGCTCGTTCGCTCCAACATATTAACATTACACATTCTAAAAAAGCATAACACAACACCAGCAACAACTAAGTAGACCATCACACTCCATATATATATATATATATACATACGGTTGACATAACATCAGTAAACTATGTTACATTCTTTAACGAAATAGCACGAAAGGTTCAAACTTGAGAAGTCGAGGGAGGAAAATAACAATCTTTAGGGCGCGGAATGTAACAGCCTTTCCTAATATAAGTACGTCCTTTGCGTTCCCTGTCAACGATCGCTGCTACTTTTGTCGGCAATTCATCGCCAAGTTCCCATTTGAGATCATCCCCAATTGAAGTGTAATCACGCACCAGTCGCACCAGTGAATCAGCAGCCCTATTACCCTCACGGTATATATGCGTCAACATAGGCTCTCGCGCGAACTGACCCATAAGATCCCTAATACTCCCAATGATTTCTTCTTCGTACCAAAGATTAGGTCTTCCCGAACGTACGACTTCGATCAGAAGCTTAGCGTCTCCCTCGATCCAAAGCTTAGGAAACCCTAGCTTCAAGGCGAAGCTCAGTCCCATGCGCAGGGAGCGAGCTTCGGCTTCATAGGAAGTGTGAAGCATCATTTCAGGGTTGGAGCAAACGTAGGAAAATACCGGCATGCCTTGGTGGTCCCGGAAGATACCGGCTCCGACTGCACAACCTCGGACTCGTGATACACCGCCGTCACAGTTTAGTTTGATCGTCCCTTCTTTAGGAGGCTTCCACTCAACTAGCTCACCAGGAACGTATATTTCATCGGAGGAGGCCATTGGAGAGAGAATTTTAGTAAATTAGCTTCTGCTTATTTTTATACCGGTGGTGGTGCTCTTTTTCCGATTGTGGCGGCGGGTCGTAGATTCTGCATATTTTTTAATGGTAGTGGTAACCGGTATCCTTTTTACAATGGTGGCCTCCTGCTGTAAGTTCTACGTAATTTTTTAAATATTTTTAATGGTGGCCGCCTGCTGTAATGGTGGTGGTATTTGTTTAAATCAGCAATGATAACTTATATATTTTTTTTACCAATAATTCAGAATTTAGTAAAATCCTTTACTGATAAGATCATTCTAGAGATCAAAGACTTCCAACATCGTATTTGTTTAATGATAACTATAATTCCTAACCACCTAATTTGTTTAGTTGTTAATTGATGACTTTTTCCACCTTTTTTAAGTTCATGCAAGGGAATTACATAAGTATTCTTGATGGTGGAGATGAACAACTCGAATCAACCAATCGTTTCTTCCGATCAAGTCCTTGCATTACTCGGCTGGGTTGAGGTCTGGGTGTTAGCACGGGTTGTTGCATCAAGTTACAATCATGGAAGCAATCGGATTTCACGAGGATATGCGGGACTCAGATCGCGCCTACTGTAGATTTGAACATTAGTGAGTGAAACCTCTTCAATTTTGAGATATAAGCTTGTACTTTGTGATGCACACTAACTGTTTGATAAAATGGCTGCTAAAGAAACAAGGGGTGTGAGATATAAGCTTCTATCTATTCTACTAGGTTCCGCCGAGTTCTAGTTAATTGTCTCTATTGTCTTCTGAGTAGTTCCGCCTCCTTCCGGCAAGTTCCATCACTATCCGGAGTATTACGCTTCATTCCAGAATGTTCCACCGTCCTCCGGAATGTTCCGCCTTCTTTCGAAATATTCCGATCAACTATGAAAGGTAAGGTTAACCATCCATGAGAAGAGGTGAATGATATAGACAGACAAGAAGCATGTAAAACCGTCTTCCGGAAGATAGACATAGGCAAAAGGAAAAGTGAAGAGGGACATTGACATCAGCTCATGTTTCACTCATCGAATAATATCTTTCAGGTATGGTTCCGTTTGCCATGGGCTCAGAGAGTGTGACAGCTTTGTCCCCAACCTTTGGCTTTGTTGGTTTGGTGAGGCACTGAGTGTTTAGTTAATGAAAAAAATGATGCAGGCATATCGATCCATTCCCAGTTTCATTCATCTTTTACTGTATTTACTATTTAGTGATTGTTGGTCGGCTTACTGCAATCGGTTAACCGAATATCTGTTCAGTTTGGTAATAGAAACGAAAGTGGGTGCGGTGCATTCATAGAACAGAACCAATATATATCAGTGTTGGAGAAACTAGGAGTCAATACAGGATATACATACACAGTAAAGACCAAAACGAGTTTTCATATGACAAAAACATACTATAACACAACACGTATATCCATTGAATTTGAAAAGTTACATGCATAATCAACAAAGTTATATATGGATATCTAAGTAACTGGGTAGTGTTTTAAAACCTAAAAGATTCAAACTTGAGAAATCCAAGGAAATAAGTAGCAATTTTTGGGCATTGTGTTATTAGTAAATTCAGTTAACCAAATCAATTCAAAGTATCAATATATAAAATCGTTTGCGACGTTGTCATAGGCAACTAGTTATCCAATATAACAAATCTTTAGTGATTAGTGAAAAAAGATCTTGTTAGTAGGGAAGTGTTCAAGTAAGGCCCATTATTACGGTAAGGCCGTGCGGCCGTCTGTACGGCCAACACGTGTCCCGAAATTTTTTTTTTTTTTAAACGAGTAAAAGTAATAGTTCAAAACTTATTATGGAATAGTTTTTTTTTTTTTTTTTTTTTTTTTTTGAAATGGTACGTTTCCGGTTCGGCTTCGCCTACGTCCGGATAGGGTATTTACTGTGGCCCATTAAGGGGATACACTCGAATCTCCGGGCTAACACTTAAGGAGTCTAGCACCACAACCACTAGACCAACTGAGTATTGGTTATGGAATAGTTCATAACTTATAAAAGGATAGTTCATGAATTATAATAGAATAGTTCATAGTGTAAAATTTATGAAGGATTGAAAGTAATAGTTCAAAACTTATTAAGTAATAGTTCATAACTTCTAAAAGGATAGTTCATGAATTATAATAGAATAGTTCATAGTGCAAAATTTATAAAGGAGTGAAAGTAATAGTTCAAAACTTATTATGGGATAATTCATGAATTATAATAGAATAGTTCATGGATTATATTAAAAAGTAATAGTTCATGGATTATATGAGAATAGTTCAAAGTTTATAGGATAATAGTGCATAAATTATAACATGGTAGTTCAAATAAATTTTCATTAGTTTCCGGAAAAAAAAATCGTTTCAGAAAAGAGAAAAATAAAAAAATAAAAAAAAAATAATAAATTTTTTTTTTCGGGACACGTGTCGCCCTTACGTACGGCCGTACCGCAATAAAAGGGCCGTACCTGAACATTTACCCTTGTTAGTAAACTTCGTTAACAAAAATTATGTTTATGAATTCCTTTAACAACGTAAATTCGGTTAACCAATAATAGTGACTAAGATCTTTAGTTTAGTCAACCATGAAGATAACAGTTTAGATCCTCTATTGCACATCCAGCTACACTCATTTGATCAGTGAGATCCTCTATTTTAGTGACGGCAAAATTTATGAGATCTTAGTAACCCAGATTTCTTTCTATTCGTGGGACACACAATCTTCTTCAATTTTCTGTTCACAACCGGCTTAAACAAGTAATACTCACAATTATTTGACCCGCAACTTCATTAGGGTGTAGATATAACCCAAATTTATGAGATCTTAGTAAAGTTTATGAATGAGAAAAACTACGCAACTATTTTACTCATGTTTATAGACCAATGTGGAGCTTAGTGATTGGTTCCAAGTGTAACGACCCGAGTTTTAAGTAACCCAAGACGTCACTAGGCTAAGGACCACACAGTGGGTCCCATCAGTTAGCCTGACAACAACTTCACAAATAGGACCTTGCAACAAGAAGCACGAAAAATAATGAAAACATCCAACCTGTCATTTAGAAAACATTTACATAACAACCGTGCATGCAGTTAGTATGCATATCCCAAAACGACACTTCAAAGCATGACACCTGAACAGGTGTCTTAAAACTTCAGCCTGAAATCAACATGTGTACACAGTTGCACACAACCAACAAAAGACTCGCTTGCAAGCGATTATTTTCAAAAGCAAGTTCAACCAACCCTTGGGTTAACACTGCCCCGGCTGTCCACACCCTGCAGCTGACATCCCTGAAGCGTTCCTATGATCAGCATTACCTAAAAAGATTCGGTTTAAAACCGTTAGCTACCGATCATAATCTATCCACGAGAGATTATATCATCACATCACAACACAACAAATATATTCAAATACCATATACCGTGCTCATGAGATGATATCATGCTTTTATGAATGATGCACGTGAATGCAGTATGAAATTTACAATTTTCGATCCCGGACCCATTAATCCGGAACCATTGCTTATACGGTTCTGGCTTTGGTGTGAGCTCACCATTGCACAGATTAGGTTAATTCAGACATTTGCTCTTAGGTCGTAGCCAGACTGATCAAGTCTACGGGCCAGGCTTTCTCGTGGTGAGTTATGGTCTTAACTCCTAACCACATGCAACATTTTGCCATTCATGTTAATGCAAACATTTACCATTTTCATTAGGTGTGCGACCCGAGCCTGAAGTCCATCAGACTCAGTGTCATTCTTATACAAACGCAAGTGATCCGGGCTTGGCCGAGCTCCGGTATTCACTGCAAAATACTCGCTTCACATACTCTTGACCTTTACAAGTCATCATCATATCACATGCCTCAAAAGGCTTATCATCTCATACATTATCATGTTTCAGCAAGCTTATCATGTCATTCAATAGCACGCCTCAATAGGCTAACACATGTTCATTTAACCATTTCTCACAATTATGACATGATAATAATCACAACAACATTAAGCATGCTTTACACATCATAACGTCATTTTCATCATAAACACATCAAGCATGCTTCATACATAACACATCTCAATGCATATCAACATTCACATTTCAGCACAACAAGGCATTTCAAAACAACAACACATATCAACACAGTGAGATATAAATCTCTCAGGCACGGGTTTCCGCAGATCGAAGCTAAGTAAGTCCGAAGACTTACCTGGATACGCTCACTGAGCAACTAAGTTATAGTTAGTCTACCGTCTTCAACACCACCTGTCGAGAATATGATATTCCTCGTATTAAACTTCTTGCTTCAAACATCAATTAAATTCATTCCTTTGAATTTAATTAGCTTATAGCGTTTTCTAGATTCCTAATTTAATTAATTAATCTTTAACTAATTAATTAAAATTCATCAGAATAACCTTTTGCCCGCAGGCAGTTTCTCAACCCAACTGTCATCAGATCTCATCAAACAAATAGTCCATAATCACCAGAATATTGTAACGAGCATAATGGAATTTCCAATTATCCATTTTGATAAGCCTAAGGTCAATTTAGGCCAAATCGCAATACTGAAAACGAATAAATTCATAACTTATTCGTTACTAACCCGATTGACGATCCGAAAGAAGATTCGGAATCACAACGACGCAGGCTACGCTCGGACACCATCAGATTCACCGGAATCCGAGCGACGGGACCGGCCATATAAGGGGGATGCTCGACCTGGCCATAACTTCAACGGAAACGCAGAAACTCGGTACCAAAATGAAGAGGACGAAGAGAGGAATCCGAAAACTCAAACGGAATTGAAATCGGATTACAAACGAAGAGTAGATCTGAATTTGAAGGTTGAGAGAAATTAGAGCTTTTACGAGGAAACGGGAAAGGAAATGAATTAATAATGAATTTCCGCTATTTATAGCGAAGCCGATAATTATCCTTAGCAAAGTCGATAATTATCCGTTTATCGATCCGAAGGCGGTTTGAGCCCCTTCTCCAAACTTCTCGAAATTGGAATAATAAATCCGACATATTGTTTGGATAATTATTCCGCAACTTTCTCGGAAAACGCGTATTCCTAAGCCGACTTTCTTAGCCGCTAAGAAACGAAATAGCGACTCTTTTGACCATTTTGCCTTTCCATGTTATTTCATATCTAGAACATATCCGATGTCCTGATCATTTCTCTCAACTGCAATTTTATTAATTGAAGCTCCCAAATGCTCCAAATAATACCAGAGGGTAAAAATTATTCCCCGGAGGAAAAAGTGAAAATTTCCCCATAAGTCCAAATTTACACCAAAATCATAATGGTGGAATTTATACTCGTCATCTACACACTATTCGCAATTTATGGGTCAATTGATATCGATGATTAACTTAATCACCCTTAATCATCATTTATTAGGATTCGAAAATCCTAGCTTTTACATCACACACCCCTTAAGAAAAAGTTTCGTCCCGAAACTTTAGTACACAGCTCATCAGAAGACTGAATCCGTCAATCACATAATTAACCTATCTTTGCATTTCGTGCAAGCATAGATTATTATCACGTTAGCGGGGTCATCACGCTCACACTAGGGAAGTCTATCACTTCCTATGTTAGCAAACACAATCAATTCACACACACATAAATCACATAAACATAGAACCATATAAGCACGTTAGTTAGTGGAAAAGTTAGGTACTACTCTTTGCTTTTGTCCCAATCATTGATCAAAGAACTAAACACCTCTGGATAATTTATCTCCATGTGTTCAACTGTTTCCCATGTAGCCTCTTCCATTCCCCTTTGGGACCACTGGATCCTCACTAATGGAATTTCATTATTCATTAACTTCTTCATCTTTCTGTTTAGCACGACCATAGGGAACTCGACATAGGTCTGATCAAGCTCTATCTCAATAGCATCATAGCTGAGTACATGGATCGAATCTGGTTGATATTGTCTCAGTTGTGATACATGAAACACTGGGTGTACTCCATCCATTGTTGGCGGTAATGCTAAACGATAAGCTACTTTACCAACTTTTTCCAAAATCTCAAACGGTCCAATATACCGAGGACTTAACTTCCCCTTGATACCAAACCGTTTGACTCCACGAGTTTGTGAAACTTTCAACCAAACATGTGTCCTTGTGTCAAACTCTAGTGGACGTTGGAGCTTATCAACATACGATTTTTGTTTACTCTGTGAAACCAACATCCTTTCTCGAATCAAAGCAACTTTTTCAATATCACTTTTTAACTTTATCTGGATCCGTATCAACGCCATCAATAGGCTCATCCCAACACAGTGAGGTTCAACATTTCTTTCCGTTTAGTGCTTTATAAGGTGTCATCCCAATGGATGCATGCCAAATTTTGTTGTAAATGAACTCTACTCATGGTAAATGATGTGGCCATACTAGCCCCCAATCAAGCACATACGACCTCAAAAAATCTTCTAAAGTCTAAATAGTCCTTTCTGACTGACCATCTGACTGTGAATGGAACGTTGTTGTAAATTTCAGCTTAGTTCCCATTTCCATTGTGGTATTTCAAGTGACGTAAGTTCTCCTCTTGTTCTTTGATGTTCAATCTTAACTTGTTGACATGTTTGACAACATGCCACAACCCTATAATTATCCTTCTTCGTATCTTTTCACCTGAAGTATGGTATAATATCCTGATACATCTTATTCGACTATGGTGTTGTATGAGCATCAACAAGAATATTTCTTCTAATCTCAACATCTTGACGCATACATATTCTTCCTTGGTATCCAATCATATTGTCGTCGTTGATAAAGAATCTGAACTTTCATCATTCGTGATCATTGACCTCAACTTGGTCAGATCAAGGAACTTAGTTGTTTATGTTGGATCTCTTTCATCCAACTAGGCATGATCTCCAAGATACATAAATACCCTTGGTCTTTCTAAACCCATATTTCTCTCTACCACTATAAATCATATCTTTTTGTATCTCAGATTGTGCAGTCAAACGAGCAATCACCTTCTCTTCTTGAACCGACTTTTTGCTCAAAGCATCGGCCACGACATTAGCTTTACCAGGATGATATAGTATCTCTAAGTCATAATCCTTTATCAACTCCAACCACCTTCTTTGTCTCATATTCAACTCTTTTTGAGTGAAAACGTACTTCAGGCTCTTATGATCTGTCATGATCTTACACATTGTCCCAAATAGGTAATGCCGCCAAATCTTAAGTGCATGAACTACTGCTGCTAACTCCAAGTCATGTGTAGGGTAGTTCTGTTCATATTGTCTCAGTTGTCTTGATGCATAGGTAATGACTCTTTCATTTTGCATCAAGACGCATCCCAGGCCCATTTTATATGCATCACTGTAAACAATGAACCCTAGTGTTCCATCCGGCTGAGCTAACACAGGTGCAGTAGTCAACCTTTTCTTTATCTCTTCAAAGCTTGCTTGACACTTGTCAGTCCATATAAACTTTGCCTTCTTCTGAAGTAAGTTGGTCATAGGTCTTGCTATGATGGAAAACCCTTTTACAAAACGTCTATAGTATCCTGCTAATCCTAGGAAACTACGTATCTCTTTGACGTTCTTGGGTGGTTCCCATGCTAGCACAGTTTCGATCTTGGATGGGTCAACTTTGACTCCATCTGCAGTGATCACGTGTCCTAAGAATGTTACTTCTTTCATCCAGAAGTCACACTTGGATAACTTAGCATAAAGCTTTTCTTTCCTCAATACTTGAAGAACTGCTTTCAAATGCTCTGCATGCTCTTCACTACTTCGTGAATAAACCAATATATCATCTATAAAGACCACAACAAACCTATCCAAGTATCCAATAAAGATCCGATTCATCAATTCCATAAACGCAGCAGGTGCGTTGGTTAATCCAAATGGCATAACCACGAACTCGTAGTGTCCATACCGAGTCCTGAATGCTGTCTTATGGATGTCATTTTCTTGAATCTTCAACTGGTGATAGCCTGACCGTAGGTCTATCTTGGAGAACACCTTTGCTCCTTGTAACTGATCTAACAAATCATCAATTCGCAGCAGTGGATACTTGTTCTTAATCGTCATCTTATTGAGTTCTCTATAGTCGATACATAGCCTCATTGTACCATCCTTTTTCTTCACGAACAACACTGGCGCTCCCCATGGCGATACACTTGGCCGAATAAATCCTTTATCTGCCAATTCTTCCAACTGCTTCTTCAACTCAAGCATTTCCACAGGTGCCATTCTGTACGGAGCTTTAGAAATTGGTCTAGTTCCAGGCTCTAGATCGATTCTAAAGTCAACTTGCCTAGTAGGTGGCAATCCAGGTAATTCATCTTGAAAAACATCCTTAAACTCGCGTGCAACTGGAATGTATTTCAATTGAATCTTTCCTTCTTTCTCCAAAGCATAACATAAATATGCTTCACATCCTTTCCTTACCAGCTTACTTGCTTTCATCGCAGAGATCATCACTAGCGGGCCTTGTAGCTCACTTCCTTTGAACACATGACAAGTATCATCTTTGGCTAACGTCATTTTTGTTAGCATTTCCGCATCTATCTTATCCATATACTTGATCATCCAATCGATGCCTAGAATCACGTCATCATTATCCAATCCGGTGATAAGGATATCGGTTGGCCACTTTACTTGCCTAGTTTCCACGTAAACTTTGACTTCTTCCTCCTCTCAAATTAGGACAAGATCCCTGAGATAACATTATCCCTTAGTCTCACAAACTTTATCATATCTCTAGGTTAACTACATCTGAAACATGTAGTTGGACTTTTTGATCAATCATTCTTGTAATGATTTAGGTCTCCACAATTGAAACATGTTCTTCCTTCAAATTTCTCTTATGATCATGGTTGTGGAGAAGGCCTTGTTTCTTGACTCACACGTCTCGTACTCGCATGTTCAGTAAACTTGGAGTAGACTTTTGCCTCTTTCCTCCACTAGTTTAGGAATCCACCTCTTTCCTAAAGCCTTGTCTTACTTCAAGCTTTATTATCCTCTCCTAATACTCCAATAACGTAATACCTTAGATGACAACACCAACTAAGAGGTCGTTTCATCCTATCGTAAACAATCTTATCAATTGATCATAAAGTGGTGCATTCTCATCCAACGATGTATACTCCTTGTGAAAATCATCTCCCTCATAGGAGAACCTCCAAATGTTGCTTCCAGGAAAGACTTTAACGTACAAGTTAGTCCAAATCCGACTCTTGAAAGTCTCGTAATCCACAATGATTGCACAATTTCTCATCCACCAATATGCACCAATGTTCTGGATGAAGTTTGCTGCAAGTTTCATCTTATACTTTTCAAGCTCTCCAATGTCCCCAAAAGTCATGTTTATGTGGTTCAACCGCCAACCAACTTGTATTACATAAGCTCCTGCAAACACTAACACATCTCTTCTTTTGATGGCCTTAGTCACTTCTCTAATGAAGTTCACTACCTTCTTGTTCCTCCTATGGAACTTCTAGTGTTTGGGGTTCAATAACTTGTTCTTGCCCTTGCGTTTCTATCGTAGCAATAGCCCTTTCTACTGCTATATTCTTGCATCTTCACATCTCATGTAGCTCGATGGGTAGAAGTACTTGACCTTGACCACTTACTTTAAACATTATACTCTCATGTACTTCTAGCTTGTCGTACTTCCACCGACATTTTTGCGCATTGTGCTCCCATTGACATACTAGTAATGAAGCTGCAACTTCCTTGTCTCTTAATCAAAACGCTTACGGTTGCCTTTATCACGGTTTCGACAAACTGGAACATTCACGATCGTTCTCTCTTCATATATATCCACTACTTATAACAATAGTGATATCTATCAGAATACTATAATCTTAACAAGTTAGAGAGAGAGAACTACACTTACAAGGAGTCACGCTGAGGAGTGGAAGGCAGTGTCTTTACCCACATTCCCGACTATGCATATGATTTTAAATTCATTAAAACCATATGTCAGTAATTTCCAAAATCCTTTGAAAACTTAAATTCCTTTCAAAACCAACCCGAACTGAGTTGTAGTTAGGTTGAACTATCATGTCTCATCTCAAGTCACATGTGCCCTTGTTGTCAACCTAAGCTCTGATACCAATCTGTAACGACCCGAGTTTTAAGTAACCCAAGACGTCACTAGGCTAAGGACCACACAGTGGGTCTCATCAGTTAGCCTGACAACAACTTCACAAATAGGACCTTGCAACAAGAAGCACGAAAAATAATGAAAACATCCAACCTGTCATTTAGAAAACATTTACATAACAACCGTGCATGCAGTTAGTATGCATATCCCAAAACGACACTTCAAAGCATGACACCTGAACAGGTGTCTTAAAACTTCAGCCTGAAATCAACATGTGTACACAGTTGCACACAACCAACAAAAGACTCGCTTGCAAGCGATTATTTTCAAAAGCAAGTTCAACCAACCCTTGGGTTAACACTGCCCCGGCTGTCCACACCCTGCAGCTGACATCCCTGAAGCGTTCCTATGATCAGCATTACCTAAAAAGATTCGGTTTAAAACCGTTAGCTACCGATCATAATCTATCCACGAGAGATTATATCATCACATCACAACACAACAAATATATTCAAATACCATATACCGTGCTCATGAGATGATATCATGCTTTTATGAATGATGCACGTGAATGCAGTATGAAATTTACAATTTTCGATCCCGGACCCATTAATCCGGAACCATTGCTTATACGGTTCTGGCTTTGGTGTGAGCTCACCATTGCACAGATTAGGTTAATTCAGACATTTGCTCTTAGGTCGTAGCCAGACTGATCAAGTCTACGGGCCAGGCTTTCTCGTGGTGAGTTATGGTCTTAACTCCTAACCACATGCAACATTTTGCCATTCATGTTAATGCAAACATTTACCATTTTCATTAGGTGTGCGACCCGAGCCTGAAGTCCATCAGACTCAGTGTCATTCTTATACAAACGCAAGTGATCCGGGCTTGGCCGAGCTCCGGTATTCACTGCAAAATACTCGCTTCACATACTCTTGACCTTTACAAGTCATCATCATATCACATGCCTCAAAAGGCTTATCATCTCATACATTATCATGTTTCAGCAAGCTTATCATGTCATTCAATAGCACGCCTCAATAGGCTAACACATGTTCATTTAACCATTTCTCACAATTATGACATGATAATAATCACAACAACATTAAGCATGCTTTACACATCATAACGTCATTTTCATCATAAACACATCAAGCATGCTTCATACATAACACATCTCAATGCATATCAACATTCACATTTCAGCACAACAAGGCATTTCAAAACAACAACACATATCAACACAGTGAGATATAAATCTCTCAGGCACGGGTTTCTGCAGATCGAAGCTAAGTAAGTCCGAAGACTTACCTGGATACGCTCACTGAGCAACTAAGTTATAGTTAGTCTACCGTCTTCAACACCACCTGTCGAGAATATGATATTCCTCGTATTAAACTTCTTGCTTCAAACATCAATTAAATTCATTCCTTTGAATTTAATTAGCTTATAGCGTTTTCTAGATTCCTAATTTAATTAATTAATCTTTAACTAATTAATTAAAATTCATCAGAATAACCTTTTGCCCGCAGGCAGTTTCTCAACCCAACTGTCATCAGATCTCATCAAACAAATAGTCCATAATCAGCAGAATATTGTAACGAGCATAATGGAATTTCCAATTATCCATTTTGATAAGCCTAAGGTCAATTTAGGCCAAATCGCAATACTGAAAACGAATAAATTCATAACTTATTCGTTACTAACCCGATTGACGATCCGAAAGAAGATTCGGAATCACAACGACGCAGGCTACGCTCGGACACCATCAGATTCACCGGAATCCGAGCGACGGGACCGGCCATATAAGGGGGATGCTCGACCTGGCCATAACTTCAACGGAAACGCAGAAACTCGGTACCAAAATGAAGAGGACGAAGAGAGGAATCCGAAAACTCAAACGGAATTGAAATCGGATTACAAACGAAGAGTAGATCTGAATTTGAAGGTTGAGAGAAATTAGAGCTTTTACGAGGAAACGGGAAAGGAAATGAATTAATAATGAATTTCCGCTATTTATAGCGAAGCCGATAATTATCCTTAGCAAAGTCGATAATTATCCGTTTATCGATCCGAAGGCGGTTTGAGCCCCTTCTCCAAACTTCTCGAAATTGGAATAATAAATCCGACATATTGTTTGGATAATTATTCCGCAACTTTCTCGGAAAACGCGTATTCCTAAGCCGACTTTCTTAGCCGCTAAGAAACGAAATAGCGACTCTTTTGACCATTTTGCCTTTCCATGTTATTTCATATCTAGAACATATCCGATGTCCTGATCATTTCTCTCAACTGCAATTTTATTAATTGAAGCTCCCAAATGCTCCAAATAATACCAGAGGGTAAAAATTATTCCCCGGAGGAAAAAGTGAAAATTTCCCCATAAGTCCAAATTTACACCAAAATCATAATGGTGGAATTTATACTCGTCATCTACACACTATTCGCAATTTATGGGTCAATTGATATCGATGATTAACTTAATCACCCTTAATCATCATTTATTAGGATTCGAAAATCCTAGCTTTTACACCAAGTATGTGGATCTATCAACAGCGGAGTTGGTACCTTCAAAGTTGGGTTGCATATTTGTTGACGTAATCTTTGTTGAGATACAATCAATAGCCGAATACAAGAAATAAGCATCCTGCCGTACCAACAACAATAATTTTTGTTGCTCTTTTACTAAGCCCTTCGTCTGCCATAAACAAAACCCAAGCTCGGCTAAGTTAATGGCGGGGATTTTGATGCCAGTTCTCCCCTAACTTAGGTCAGATTTCCAATTTCTTCTTCTACAGTTTAAATTTCCCTCCGCTCAAAACGGATTTGATCTGAACCCATTTTCTAATCCATGTGTTGCTATGTTTGATGATAACGACGATACCAATTCTAACTTCTTTTTTATTTATTGGATTGCTTATTTGCGCTAAAATATGTCGAGATTCACATCTTCGAGTGCCTAATGAGTAATGAAGTTGCAGGTCAAATAATTGTGAGTATGACTTCTTTCTGCCGATTGTGAACAAAAAAATGAAGAAGATTGTGTGTCCCACAAATGGAAGATCTCATATTAATCTTCTTTCAGATGTTGTCAAATCGGTTCCTAACTAACTCCAATTATCTTTTTAACGTTATAATTAATCTTTTTTAAATATGTTTTTTCTCATAATAAATCGGATCAAACAATATTTCTCACATAATCTTCTTAGATAAATCTTCTCTAACAAGTTAATATCTTCAAATTTCACTATATACATCAAACACCAAACGTTCATTTGTTCATAAATCTCCCATATTTTTTAAGCTACAAACCAATTCCTTTATTCGAGGTAATCTTCTAATTAAAGTGTTCCAGTTTTACATTTCTTCTTTGATTATGTAACGAATTGTTTTGGGTTTTGAATTCGCCTTAGATCAATTACTTTGAAAGTTTTTTCACAAATCTACAAATATATATGTTTTAACTGTTTGATCATATTGATTCGATTTTTTCAAATTTTCGGCTTTGTTTCCAGGTTTGTTTGTTAACAAAATCTGTTTTTTAACTTTATGATCATATTTTAAACTATACCGGTTTTTTTTTATTTCTTCCTTGATTGCCTTCCGATTTATTAAATCCTTTACTTTTTTTTACCTCCATTTTTTATCGAAATATTTTCAACCCCGTAAAACTTTTACGGGCAATTTTGGTAACTAGGCCTTTTACGGGCAATTTTGGTAACTAGGTCTTTTTGAAAAACTAGAGTAGTAACTAGGTTTTTTTAATGTTTCAATTAAGTAAATGTACCCCAACCTTTTGTATTTATTTTCAAATTCTACACACACTTCTCTCAAGGGGTACATTTACTAGGGTAGTGTTCAAGTAAGGCCCATTATTCCGGTAAGGCCGTGCGGCCGTCTGTACGGCCGACACGTGTCCCGAAAAAAAAAAAAAATTTTTTTTTTTTTTTTTCTTCTGAACGAGTTTTTTTTTTTTTTTTTAAAACGAGTAAAAGTAATAGTTCAAAACTTATTATGGAATAGTTCATAACTTATAAAAGGATAGTTCATGAATTATAATAGAATAGTTCATAGTGTAAAATTTATAAAGGATAGTTCAAAACTTATTAAGTAATAGTTCATAACTTCTAAAAGGATAGTTCATGAATTATAATAGAATAGTTCATAGTGTAAAATTTATAAAGGATTGAAAGTAATAGTTCAAAACTTATTAAGTAATAGTTCATAACTTCTAAAAGGATAGTTCATGAATTATAATAGAATAGTTCATAGTGCAAAATTTATAAAGGAGTGAAAGTAATAGTTCAAAACTTATTATGGGATAGTTTATGAATTATAATAGAATAGTTCATGAATTATAATAGAATAGTTTAAAGTGCAAAAATTTATAAAGGAGTGAAAGTAATAGTTCAAAACTTATTATGGGATAGTTCATGAATTATAATAGAATAGTTCATAGATTATATTAAAAAGTAATAGTTCATGGATTATATGAGAATAGTTCAAAGTTTATAGGATAATAGTGCATAAATTATAACATGGTAGTTCAAATAAATTTTCATTAGTTTCCGGAAAAAAAAAATAATAATAATTTTCGGGACACGTGTCACCCTTACGTACGGCCGTACGGCCGTACCGCAATAAAAGGGCCGTACCTGAACATTTACCACATTTACTAAACACAAAACTAGAAAAAGCCTAGTAAACCAAATTGTTTCAACTTTTACTTCCACTATATTATTTTGAATTCCGTTTTTTTTCTTCCGATACATTATTGCATACTATATTGTCTTTTGATATATTATTTTGATTGAAAATTTCGTCTCTCTTTTTCCCGATTTTTAATTTTGATTTTCTGAAACCTTCCAACCAAAAGAAATTACATACTATTTTTCAAGTTAAAATGATCAAACAATCGGTTTAAAAATCATCATCATATAAAAAAAATTAAAATTAGATATTAATCATCATCATATAAATTTTCAATCAAAATAATATTTTTAACAGATACCCATGCTCTCAGTTGGAAGGAGATATCGAGTCTCCTTCCAATCAAAATAATATTTTTAATATTTGGTTGGAAGGAGATACCGAGTCTCCTTCCAACCAAATTCTTATAAAGTAAAATTAATATTAGATATTAATCATCATCGTATACAAAAAATAATTTTAACAAATACCCATGCCCTCGGTTAAGAAATTGTAATATTACAACTCTCCTTCTGCTAAATGATCAAACAATTGGTTAAAAATCATCTAAAAAAAATTGGATTTAATTTTTCTTCAAAATTAACAAATTAGAATCGGTTTTGTTAACTCAAAATTTTGTTACGGTTTCTTTTAGGTTGATTTTTTTTATTTATAATTTTTGATAAATAATTTAATTTTTATAAAAACATAAATTGCATATTACTTTCCAAGTTAAAAATTTATTATTGTTTTTTTTGAATTAATTTTTTTTGTTCCTATTTTTTTTTAAAGAAATTGCTCGTAAATAATTTGTTTACTTTTTGTAAAAGAACGTGCGTTGTATAAAGATTAAATTTATAAAGGTATAATAATAAGAAATTTTAAAATTCGTGACTATTTTATCGTTTTGAGAATAATTAAAGATAAATTACTTTTATTATATTTTATAAATATTTATTTAATGGATTTTTCCTCTTGGTACCCTCAAGGTTTTGGCTTTTCCTCTTGGTATCCACCAAGTTTCAAAATTTCTCTTGGTGCCCTCAAGGTTCCATTTGTTTCCTCTTTATACCCATTCTTAATATATTACATTAAAATTTATTATAAAATAATTAAAAAATCAGAATAATAAATTTAAAATAGATTATGACTTCATTAAGTTTTAAATTAATAATTTTATAATGATAGTGTTTTTTTAAAATAATTTTCCTATTAAAAAAAAGTAAAGTAAATTAAAGATAATTTTTATTTTTGAACTAAAATAAATCAAAAACAAATTTTATAAATTTTTTTAAGAGTCCAGAAAAACTAAACATATAGTTTTTTTTGAAGTTAATTTTCTGTAATTTATTTTAATTAAAAAATAACAATATTATTTTTTATGTGTTAATTTATTATTTTTTATAATATACTTTTCCATAATATTAAAATTAAAAAAAATAACATAACTTTTTAAAATTTTCGAATTAATATATATAAAATTTAAATTCAAAATAAATAAATTTATTATATTTTCGAATTAATATAAATTATATTTTTTATTTAAACTGAAAGTAAAAAGTAAAATAAAATAATTTAATTCAAAATTAAAATATATTTATTTCAAAAAATATATATTTATATATATATATATATATAATTAAATAAAAAAACATTTTTTTTGAAAATTTATTGAGAGTCTAGAGAATTAAAATATAATAAATTTATTTATTTTGAATTTAAATTTTATATAATTTATATTAATTCGAAAATTTAAAAAAAATTATGCTTTTTTAAATTTTAAGATTATGGAAAAGTATATTATAAAAAATAATAAATTAACACATAAAAATTATATTGTTATTTTCTAATTAAAATAAATTATAGAATATTAACTTCATAAAAAAACTATATGTTTAATTTTCTGGACTCTTAAAAAAATTTAAAAATTTTATTTTTGATTTATTTTAATTCAAAAATAAAAATTATCTTTATTTTACTTTATTTTTTTTAATTAGAAAAATATTTTTAAAAAATACTATCATTATAAATTTATTAGTTTAAAATGTAATTAAGTCATAATCTATTTTAAATTTATTTTTCTGATTTTTTAGTTATTTTATAATGAATTTTATTGTAATATATTAAGAATGGGTATATAGAGAAAACAAATGGAACCTTGAGGGCACCAAGAGGAATTTTGAAACATGGTGGATACAAAGAGGAAAAGTCCAAACCTTGAGGATACCAAGAGGAAAAATCCTTATTTAATTCGTGCAACTCATGTCATATCACTTAAAAAAATTCATTATATAAATATATATATGCATAAGGTGCGGACTATATACTAAAAAATAGGGTTAGAGGAGTGAAGCTGATTTTGATGTAACGTGCAGTCGTGCACAGCACACAAGTCGTTGGTTTGCTTAACCTTGACCAGATAAGATACTATTAGGATTTTAATACAATGTATACACTAAGATATTATTAAAAAAATGTAAATGCAACACATGCATTTACATTTTTTAAATAATTATTCCAATAGTATCTTATCTTTAGATTTTTCTTCAAAAGTAACCTATGTATACACTAAGATATTATTAAAATTATTTAGTGGACTTCTATATTGTTTTAACAAATTAGAATCGGTATTTTTTTATAAAATATTACAAAGTAATTTATGAATTATGATTTTTAAAAAAAATATATTATAGAACTAGATTTTTTTTTAAAAAAAGAACGTATTTTTTTAAAAAAAATGCTTCGATTAGAAATTTTATACGGTTGATTAAATGTTATTTTAAAAAACTACTCTCTTTTTTTCTAATATTTGAATTTTAAATTTGTAAATATAATCATAGTTTATCTTGTATTAAAAAAACAAATTTAATATTTTATTTGAATTTTCAAATATAAACTAATTTCTGATGCTTAAAAGTCGTAAATATTTTGAAATGCATATATTATTATATGTGCATTAGTGCGTTACACACATATATATAATATACTCTAAATAACTAAGCAAATCCCAAAATATCTGGCTGAGCTTAGCAAAAACTTAAGTGCCTGCATGTTAATTACAAGGAAAATAAAGTAAAGATTCATCTTAAACATTAACAAAACATATCTTAAATGTAACTTGGTTTTCGATCGATCGATACTTCACCTATATAAGCATTTGCTTCATGCATATATCATATTGCATAGCCTATTATCACTAAGCCATGGATTCTATTGTAATCCTCATTGCTACATTTTCAATAGCATTCATTTTCTACTTGTTCTCCCACAAAAATGGTGGATCATCTCTTCCGGGTACCCGGCCACTATTAAGGACTATTTTCTCGAATTTACATCGGCTTCAAGACCGCTTAACCGAAATCCTACAAGAAACCCAAGGAACTTTCATGCTGAAAGGCCCTTGGTTCATCAGCCAAGAGATACTCGTTACGGCTGACCCGGCCAACGTGCAATACGTATTGAGTAAGCGACACGAAGGCTTCCACAAAGGTTCTAACTTCAACCGGATATTTGAGCTTTTTGGCGACGGGATCTTCAACAGTGACTCTGACAAATGGGAATACCAAAGAAAGATCGCGGCATCTTACTTCGCTAGCGCCTCTTTTCATCGCTTTATGAGTTCGAATATCAACGACAAGCTACAAGGAGGCCTCATTCCTCTCCTTGAAACTTGTCACAACAAAAGGCTCGTTGTCGATTTGCAAGATATCTTTGGGAGACTTAGCATTGACCTCTCCTATAAGGCATTGACAGGTGAGCATCCATTTTAACTATCTCGAATATCTTATAGTCATGTGTTGTTATTTGGACAATTATTATTTGATTCAATGACAATGAATTTTTTTTCTACTTTTATCTTAAAACCCTTTTTTCATTAGATCAAATAATAATTGTTCAAATATAACATAAATTTGTTTAACCAAAATTTGTTAGGCATATAAATTGGTCATATTTAAACAATTGAACATACAAATTAACAAAAGCTTGAAAAATTGATCATATAGTTGAACAATTTTAAATATAGTTAAACAATTTCGAATATAGTTAAACAATTTTTAGTTTAGCAAATACATGTTATATTTAAACAATTGTTACTTGATCAAATTATCGTGCATTCTTCTTACTTTTGACCCTAAGATCCTTTTTCACTTGAATTCAACCATATATAAGTAGCACACGTGATAATGTTTAGAACTAATGAACTCGATATTTAATGTATATACAATTTTACATACTCGATCTAACGACCCTATTGTGCCGACCCATTGCAAACCACCTCAATACAATTTTACATACTCGGTCTATTTATATCCACAATTTGTTGAGTAAAATGTCTCACATCGACAATATGATTATACGTAAACCTAACATATAAGTCATAAGGTTACTCCTCCTATTAATGAAACTCGAAGATATGTATAGTTTCACTTTAAAGTGCAAACTCTCCACGTCTTAGACAAAATACCCTACAAAATACCTAAAATTGAAAATCAATTAGTAGATGTTTCAAACGCATCATAAGTACGCAAGTATAAATAGACAACAAAACAACCATTGTCTATAATCACATGCAAATAACGTGAGTGCATGTAGTAGTACATTTGTTTGTTATGCATCAAAGCGATAGTTGATCGCTGAATTTTAATAACTAGGCCTTTTGGTTAACATGTATCCGAAAAAAGCGATATGTATATCTATCACAACTTTTGGATAAAAGTAATAAGGTTATAATTTGTCTAAATTAATTAATGTTTATTACATACTTGAATAAAAATTTAATTGAACAATTGAATATAAAAATAATTTAATTAGGAAATAGGATCCCTTAAAATTCTCGTTTGTAAACTAGACTTCTATACATAAGTAAGAAAAAGTAGATATAAAAACTAGAAAACGGGGGTAATAATTTCTCTAATTGAAATGATTGTGATTAGATGTTTACTTTTGGCTTAAGTATCTTTTTTACATGTTTACTTTTTATTTTTAGTTAATGTAGCTAGTTTGATGAAATTTTCAAATCAATGAATGTTTAATTTTCTTGGGTGACTTTGTTTTCGTTACCCCAAATATGAATTGTAGTATTTTTCTAATTATTAGGTATATGCTTATTGTTTTTTGTATGTTTCTTATTGTTGAGTATGTTTAAAGTGATGTTTTTGGGTATGTTTTATGGTTACCCAAACTGTGTTACAATGACCAAATGTCATTTGATATTGATGTTTATGTACAATATCGATTTATGTAAAACTTGGTTATGACAAATTCAAATTGGGTATGTTTTTATACGTGTATTGGCTTTGTAGTATATTTTTTTATTATTATATATATTTAAAGTGATATCGTGGGTATGTTTTATGGTTACCCAAAATGTGTTATAATGATCAAATGTTAAGCGGATTTTTGGGTAATGACCAAATGTTATTTGATATTGATGTTTGTGTACAATATCGAGTTTTGAAAATTTTGGGTATGACAAATTTAAATTGGGTATGGATTTTGTATTAAGTGATGTTTCAATTGAGTATAAATATAAAATATTATCCAATTTATGGATATTGTTTTATTTTTATATTTGATTTATTGGGTATGTTGTTTTCGAGTATATTTATGTACTTTGACAAATTTATTTTTGGGTATGATTGTGACATTATTTGGGTAAGCGGATTTTTTCTGGGCAGACGCTGCGTTTTTTTTTTTGCCCCAAATTCCCTTCAAATGTCAATCAAAAGTGTCACAGTTAGCACTCACATCAGTCATCATTTTTGTCAACTTTTTGTCATATTTATGAATTAGTCTAGTAAAGTAGGAACTCTATTTCTCAATTTGTAACTCTTAAATACCAATTCAGCCCAAATACTAGGGGTCTTATTTCTCAATTGATTTGTTTAAAATGGCTAGTTTGCCAATTTTGCCCATAAAAATTAACATTCATACAATTAGTTATATAAATGAATAATTTTAACTATGGTTGAACAATTAGTCATATAGTTGAACAATTTTAAATATAGTCGAACAATTAACATATTTAGGGCCGTTTGGTTTAAACTCTGAAAACGGAAACCGAATGAAAATGAATCTATGCGTACATATATCGTTGTTCATAAAACTGTTTGGAATCATTCATTGTGGTTTGAACTAATTGGAGTAGAATTTTATTACGTTTGATACCATATAGGAAAAGAAAATAGGGAAACAAATGCATTTTGTATGAAATCATTCCTAAGAAAATTCATGAACAAGGTATGCATATGGACTAGATTCATTTCCATTCCGTTTCCGTTTTCGCACTTATAACCAAACGGGGGTTAAACTATTATAAATATTGGTATGCATATGGACTAGATTCAGTTGACCGGTGAATTTTAATAACATTGGCCTTTATTTGTATTGATAGGTCATGATCCCAATGAGTTAACCGTGGATTCATCAAAAGAAGCCCTAATAAAGCGGGTATATGACATTGAGGAGGCATGGTTATACAGACATGTGTTGCCAGAGTACGTGTGGAAGTTACAAAAGTGGTTGAGGATCGGGAAAGAAAAGAAGCTTCTCGAAGCCAAAGAAGCGTTAGACGAAATCTTTTATAGAATCCTCACTGAAAAGAGAACTGAATTGAAACAAGGGATATCAACAACAAGTAGCGATCTCATTGGTCACTATCTAAAACACGAATACGGCTCTCAAGATAATATGTTCAAATCTGTCGACAACTTCCTCACCGACACGTTCATAAACTTCCTTCAAGCAGCAGCCGGCACCGTGACCACCACTCTAACATGGATTTTCTGGCTTCTCATTAAGTATCCTCGAGTCGAAGCCAAGATTAGAGACGAGTTAGCAAGTTTCCCGGACGGAGTCGATCTTTATCAAATCGGAAAGTCGAAAAACTTAGTGTATCTTCATGCAACATTGCTTGAAGCATTAAGGTTATTTCCGCCCTTGTCTTTTAATCACAAGGCTGCGAAGCAACGAGAGATGCTACCTAGTGGGCATGTGGCTTCTCCGAATGCGATGATCATAATTTCACTTTATGCGATGGCTAGAATGAAATGGGTTTGGGGAGAGGATTGCGATGAGTTTAAGCCGGAGAGATGGATAACCGAGGAAGGAAGTATCGAGCATGCTCCGTCATACAAGCTCAATGCATTTGGTGCGGGCCCGAGGATGTGTCTCGGGAAAGAATTAGCCTTTGTTCAAGTGAAGTCTGTGGTGTATCATGTGTTACATCATAATTTTAGATTTGAAGCGGTGGAAGGACATCGGGTTGAGTTGGCTCCGACCTTCGCTCTTATGATGAAACACGGACTAAGGGTGAAGGTCGTAAAAAACGCTTGAGCTTGATTATAAGTGTTATTAATATATAATAATATTTAGCATCTTGAGTGTTGCTAATATTTTACTTTTTATAACTGTCATTATTTTTTTTTATTTACTATTTGTGCTTAAAAAGTATAATTGTGTACATTCTATCATTGTTTTCCTCTCCTACTTTTTATTTTTTTTAATATTTATGATTTTTTTCTCTAATATCAAATATTAAGAACTGGATGATATATTATCTTATACTTTTTTTTTTTTTGAAAAGTTATGTATTAGCTCAGAAGGATTATGTACAAGGGGGCCAACTTGGCTACAGGGGCAAATACACGAAAATAAAGAGGCACATAGGGACATTGACAGTTAGAGAAAGAAGGGGGAAGACTAGAGGGAGAGAGGGAGAAGGTGCCACTCTACAGTAACTGAATTCCAAGATTGTTGGCCCAAGTAACAGATGGATTGGATCTGTCCTTCCAATGGTGGGAGAAGTGGTTCCGGGTTGCTTGAATGATGTTGTGCGCACATTGAATTTCACTTGTGGTCTTGTTGTTGAATGCAATGTCATTTCTTGCTCTCCAAATGTAGTAAACAAAGTTGATAATAGAGGCAATCCTGACAGCAGAGATGAGACAATGCTTGTGTGGGTTGAAAGAGCCGAGCCAAGTCCAGATGTTGACCGAGTAAGGGAAGGGAGGAGGGATGTGCAACCATCTAGAGACGAGGTCAAGTGTGATGGTGGCGTAGTTACAGGTGTGGAAAAGATGGGTTTCGTCCTCGGTGTGACGTTCACAGAGGTAGCAAGTGTTACTTTGAGTGAGATTCCATTTGCTAAGCTGTGAAAGGGTGGGGAGTTTCTGATGAGCAGTGATCCAAGCAATGAAACTTCCCTTGGGTGTATTAGTCCTCCTCCAAATATTGTTATATAGGGTTGGGCAGGCTGGAGGAGGAGACTGTTTGAAGAAGTTGTAAGCAAGGGAGATGGAGAAGTTACCATTAGGTTTGACAGAGTTTAAGATGAAGTCAGGTCTGGTAGCGGAACCTTGGATTTGCAGGATAAGGTCCCGGACCTTCAGAAGAGAGTTCCAGGAGAAACTGAAATTATAGTTAGCTTCGCAATTCCAGATGGTGAAGTGTTTAAGAATGTTGTTGGTGACCCATGAGGACCACAGGTTGGGCACAGGTTGGTGGTTGTTGAGATCGAAAATCAGCTTGGAGGCACATGCTTTGTTCCAGGCAAGGAGTTCTTTGAAGTTCAGTCCACCATGGGCAGTGGGTAAACATACAGTGGACCAAGCAACCAAGGAGCGATGACTGGACTCTTTCCCCGACCACAAGAACGATCTAAGAATTCCATTAATCTTCAGGATGATTTTTTGGGGTATGGGAAGTAGTGAACACCAGAAAAATTGGAGAGGGATGAGAATGGAGGCGATCAGTTGTTTCCTTCCAGCATATGAGAGATTCCGAGCGCTCCAAGCATTAATTTTGTGAGTGATTTTGTTGATGAGAGGGGAATAATCAGCATTGCGGAGTCTTTTACAGCCGATGGGAATGCCTAGATAAGTGAATGGAAGAGAACCGATTGGAATTCCAGTGGAAGAGGCAATAAGATCCTGTTCTTGTGAGTCAGTGCCACCGAAAAATATAGAAGATTTGTTAACATTGATGTGTAATCCCGAGTAGTTGCTGAAATGATTGAGGGTGTTCTTTAGAATGTTGATAGATTCAAAGTCTCCCCTGCAAAACAATAAAATGTCGTCAGCAAAACAAAGGTGGGTTATGTGGGGATTGGAGCATTTTGGGTGAGGGTTGAAGCTTGGATTGGCTGTGTTGGTTTGGAGCATGGATGATAGTACTTCAAGGGCAATGGTAAATAGGGAGGGTGACAGTGGGCAGCCCTGACGGAGGCCTCTGGAGCCCTTGAAAAAACCCTTAAGCGATCCATTGATATTGATGGAGTATGTAGGACTTGCAATACAGGCATCGATGAGCTTGATGAATTCAGTTGGGTAGCCCATTCGACCCAAACAGTTGATGATGAAGCGATGGTCTATCATGTCGAATGCCTTAGAAAGGTCCACTTTGATAGCACATCTAGGGGAGACATGTTTCTGATTATATTTTTTGAAGAGTTCTTGTGCAATCAGGATGTTGTGCTTGATCGATCTGCCCCTAACAAAAGCCCCTTGGTAACTTCCAATCATCGAAGGAAGGGTGGCGTTCAGCATGGCTGCGAGAATCTTGGCAATAACCTTATATGGGGTATTACAGCAAGAAATCGGTCTGTAATCTGATGGGGTACTCGGGTTCGGCTTTTTGGCGATGAGGGAGATAGAGGTGTGGTTGAATTGTGTGGGGAGAACGCCAGTCTTGAAAAATTTGGTGATAGCATCAGTGAATGCAGTACCAGTGATGCTCCAAGAATGCTTGAAGAAGAAGGCATTAAAGCCATCAGGACCCGGCGCTTTAGAATCTCCTATGGAGAATAAAGCGGTTTTAATCTCGTCTTTGCTAACGTTGCATTTGAGCGTTTTAATCAGATCATGGGGTAGTGTGGGGAGGAGGCAATCAGGGAAGCGGTTGAGCGGATTTGGGGTATTAGAGGGGTTGAGAATGCTAGAAAAATGGGTGGTTAGGATATCAGAGATCTCATCCTGGTCATGAGTGATGGAGTGTGAGTTGCCTTGTGGAATCTGGAGACTACGGATAGAGTTCATTGCCCTTCTAGCCACAATACCTTTGAAGAAGAAGTTGTTGCAGTGATCACCATACTTACACCAAGTCGCTTTTGACAGTTGAGCGAGGGAATCATTCAGGGCATTTTGGTTGGTTCGGAGGGAAATAAGCGTGTTACGTTCAAGTGTGATGAGGGTAGGGTCGAAAGGTGAGTTTTGTAAGCATATTTGGGTGTTGGCAAGAGAGCTTTTGAGTCCAGTGATGGTTGTGAAGAAGATCTCCAGTTTAACACTTGGAAAACGTTTAAGAAGGGGTTTCAGGCTTTTGAGCCTGTTAGTGAGGGCAAGCATAGGGCAGTTTGGGGGGTTGGGGCCGGATTGAGTCCAGGAAGAGGTGACGGTGGGTATGAAATTTTCATGCTTGGCCCAGGCGTTGCAAAACCTGAATTGTCGATGGGAGGCTGTTGGTTTAGGGTTGATGGTAAGAATGGCAGGCGAGTGATCCGAGATATTCGGAGCGTCGAAGAAAGCAGTCGAGTTTGTGAGGTTGTTAGTCCAAGCCGAATTGACTACAATGCGGTCTAACTTGCACCAAATCCTGTTGGGGTGCTGCTTGTTGTTCCAAGTCATCTTGCATCCAGAGTAAGCAAGATCGGCAATGGAGTTATCAGAGAAACAGGTAGCCAGTTCGTTTGATTGCGTGCTGTTCACGGAAGGGTTCTCCGAGAGCTTCTCAGATGGGGAGAGAATGGTGTTAAAGTCCCCCATGAGGAACCAAGGTATGTTCGAGTTGAGTTGTTTGATGGTTGAGATTGCGGACCAAAGCGGTGAGCGATCGTCAGCAGAGTTGTGGGCGTAAATGAACGTACCTTCAATGATGGGGTTTGGGGAAGAGGTGCTGGCGTTAGTACTTTGGGGGTTGGTTGTGATGGAGCAATGGATGAGTTGGTTGTTCTTGAGGATAGTGGTGATCTGAGTGGTGAGCGGGTTCCACCAAAGCCAAATGCGACATTTGAGCTCAGTAGAAAAGTTGGATGTATGAATCCAGTTGGGGATAAGGGAGGAGAGATGATTCATTTTGTTTTCGGAGAGCTTTGTTTCCAGAATGGCCAAAATGTCCAAGTTGTGGGTCTTGACAATGTCACGAATCGCCTGCTGCTTACTGGGGTGATTGAGACCCCTTATGTTCCATGAACATATGTTAAGATACATAAGTAACCATGTGTGTGCATCCCGTGTCCTTGATAGCGGGATGAGAGCTCTGAGGGTTTGGGTGATGGTGATCAGCATCAGGTGAGACAGCTTGTTCAGATGAGGAGTTTGTGGTGTTCGGTGGGGAGGGATTGGAGGTATCAGGGGCTGTGGTATTAGTGAGTTTGGAGGAGGGGATGGTTTTGTTGGGAGTGGGCGGAGAGGTAATGGAATTGGGGTCAGGCAACTCTTGAGTATTCAGCAGAGGAGTGGGAGTAGTGTTGATGGAGGAATGTGTGCTATTGTTTCCCCGTGTAAGGTTGAGGGACTGAGATTCGTTGGGTGAAGTAGTGTCTGGGTTTGGAGGGATGATTGCTGGGGCAAGGGTAGTTGGGATGGTCTTCGATTTTGGTCTTGGTTGAGGTACTTTGTTTAAGATTAGACGGTGTGAGGCATCAGGGGTTGGCAGAATTGGTTCCCTGAGCGAGGCTGGAGTGAATCTATTAGGTGAGGTCCTTGAGTTCTTGTTCGAGGGTTGTTTGGTGATTGAGATCCCTTTGCATTTATGTCCAAACGTTTGGCAGACAGTACAATGATCCGGGAGCCAGTCAAACGTAACCTTTTGCTCAATTCGTTCACCATCGGGACCCATTAGTGTGATTGAGCGAGTAAGAGGCTTACAAGCCAGGATCTCAACGAGGACTTTGGCGAACCCTAAGCGCTCTTGGAAGGCGGAGTAAGCATCAGTAAGGATGGGGATGCCAATACAGGAGCCAATTTTTGCAAGCATCCGAGGGGACCAGAACCTATAGTCAAGATCCGGGAGAGTAGCCCAGATAGGTATCGAAGACAGGCTGGAGTAATCAAGAGCCATGCCATGGAACCATCTCTTGAGAATGATGGAAGTGCTGCCATTGATTACCCAGGGACTCTCGAGTAGGATAGTGTTTAGATCTTCTTCGGAAGAGAAGTGGAACACATAAACTCCATTATCATTCCGGAGAATCTTGGCCATCGAGATGTGATTCCATGAGGTTGAAGCAAAACTCGACATTCTGTGGAAGGCCAGAGGGCTGCCGACAGGGAAGCCCACTAAAGTTAGCTTCCATTTGGAGATGGCATCTGAAACGTCATCATTGGAGAAATGAATAATGCCTTGATCCAGGCCAGGGGAGAAATCGAGAGGGACATGGTTCCGAGGCATAGCATTTAATAGCATGCTTTTGAAGGATCCTTTTGTGTTTTCCAGATTTGAAGGGAGCTGAGGAGGCGGGGTAGTTGGAATTTGAGGGGCCGGGTCTGGTTGGTTCAGGAGTGGGTTACATTTCTCAGATTCTTGTAGGGACGAAGAATCGGGTGGGATACAGGCAGTCTCAGCAGCTGAAACCACCTTAGGGTTAGTAGCAGAAAAGTTTGTATCTTTAGCACAGTAGCATGCATTAGGGTTTTTGTTTGACTCAGGAATGCCAGTGAGTGGTTTATGATGGGAGCAGGTAGTGGAGAGAGCGATGGGATATTAGGAGCCTCAGCATCTGAAGCAGCGCAAGGGTTATCAGCGGAAAGGTTTATGTCCTCAGCGCAAGGGTTTGCAGCTGAAAGGTTTGTATTCTCAGCACAGTAGCATGCAGCAAGGTTAGCATTTGGTACCGGACGTGGTAGTGTTTGGTTTTTGATGGTAGCAGGTGGTGAAGAGAGGGGAGGGAATGAGATCCGTGACGTGATCTCTAGAGGCTTGTGAATTGGAGGCATTCCCAGTCTGGTGTTGTTTGAGCGGATCAACTCCTCAGGTACGGGTTCGAATGGGCTAGGGGGGTCAGTTGGGGCGTTGTGGTTGCGTTTTGGTTCATGGTGGAGCTCAGATAGCTTAACAGATCGGTTCTTAGTTCTTTTGGAGCCACCCATCACCGGCAAGGGGAGGGGACGGTGGGAAGGGGACGGGGAGGGGTGGGGTGGGGTTTGGGTGCAGCCGGGAGGCCGCACAGGGGGAAGTGGCAAAGCCAACTCCGGTGGGCAAAGGGAAGAGAGAGAAGAGAGCTTATGTGTTTTGGTTTGTCGATTATCTTATACTTTTAGTTTAACATCAAATATTAACAACACGAAAGAGTATTATTTAAAAAATAAATTGCCGAAAATCACTCAAGACCATTTGCAACTATCTGTTAGTTGACTAATTGTCTAAAATCACCCGTAACAAGAGTTCCGTCATCAAAATACGCCCCTTGCCTTATTTTCATCCAAAAAAGCGTTAAAGGGTTTCAGTTTTAAATATTTAAATATTTTATCTTTAATCATGAGTCAATTAAATAAATTTCAGACCGAACTGGTTTTTCTTTAAAAATCAAAATTTTTCTTTCCAGATGTATTTTTCGAAAAATTTTCAATGAACGAAATATCCGGAAAATAATTTTTGATTTTTTCTGTTTTTAATATGAATATTTCAGGGGGATAATTTTTTTTGGAATTTTTTGAAAAATCTAAAACAATTTAAAGCATCAAAATTAATCAATAAGAGACCCAAATATAAATTTCTAAAGTCCAGATTTTTCGTAAATAGAAAAAATTTAAAAAATAAATTTTAGATTTTATTTAAAAGAATTAATTTTTTGCTTCAGTATCATTCAAAAAGTAGAAAAAAAATTTACAGAAGGAAAAATCCGAATTTTTTGTTTATACCTTGGGAGGAGGCCATTGGAGAGGAAATTTTAGCAAAATAGCTTCTACATATTTTATGCGGGCGGTGGTTTTACATATTTATTTTTTTTAAAATTAATATATTTCAGAAATTTTTATAAAAAAAATTTTTACAGAATTTTTTTTAAAAAAATATAGTGACAAAAGGTATAATTTAAATATAATAATTTTTTTTTAAAAAAAGGAACTTAATTTCTTTTTTTAACATTTTTATTTTATTAAATTGATTTTAATAAATAAAAATCACGTCACACAACTAATCCATTTTTTAATAACATGTAAGATTCTGTTTGCCACGTCATCGGCGAAGTTAGGTGTTTTACCGAAAAAGTAAGACATGTATTTTTAGTAAATACGTTGATAGTTTGTATCGCTCTTAATAATTTATTAAGTTGATATTATTTTAAGTTCAACGTTGATAGTTGATATTATTTCGAGCTGTTTTTTCAATAAATAATTATAATGGTATTTCGGTCAAAGTGGTGAAATAAACCGAAATTTATTCATTTCTACAAAAATAAAATCTTATAGGTGATTTCTTGAGGAAAACAAATTTTCTAAAAGGTATTATATTTTGAAAACCATTAATGGTACATTCCAAATTGTGAAATATGAATTCGTGGATGATAGTTTTATAGTTATATATTTATTTTGCTTCGGAATTTTTATTAACATATAAGTAAAAATTATTTATCAGAATTTGTGGGATGAATTTTTCTTTATATCTTCTAAATTTATTTTCTGTAGTAATATAGTATAATGTGTAATAGTCTCTTTTTCATTTTCCTTCTAACTTGATATAGATTGTTTTTTACTAATTAATTAACTAGAATTTTTAATGTTTCAATTAAGTAAATATATCATAACCTTTTGTATTTATTTTCAAACTCTACATACTCTTCTATTAAGGAGTACATTTACTAAATACAAAACTATAAAAAGTCTCGTAAACCAAATTATTTCATTATAAATTAGTTTTTTCACCAATTTATATTTTGTTGTATTATACTTCAAATATTTATGTAAACAATTCCCAAAATATCTCATTTCAAAAAAAAATGCCAAAATATCTCCCTGAGCTTAAGCAAACCCAAGTGCGTGCATGTTACAGAAAAATAAAGTAAAAAAATTACTCTTAAACATTAAAAAAATATCTTAAATGTAACTTGGTTGTCACTCGATACTTGTTCTATATAAGTAAAAGTTATTTTTGTATTGCTTCATGCATATAGCATATCACATAGCTTATTATCACTAAACAATGGATTCTATTGATATCCTCATCGCTACATTTTCAATAGCATTCATTTTCTACTTGTTCTCCCACAAGAATGGCGGATCATCTCTTCCGGGTAACCGTCCCATATTAAGGACCCTCTTATACATTTTCTCGAATTTACCTCGACTCCAAGACCGGATAACCGAAATCCTACAAGAAACCCAAGGAACTTTCATGCTGAAAGGACCTTGGTTCTTCAGACAAGAGGTGCTCGTTACAGCTGACCCGGCCAACGTGCAATACGTGTTGAGCAAGCGACATGAAGACTTCCACAAAGGTTCGAACTTCAACCAGATATTTGAGCTTTTTGGCGACGGCATCTTCAACAGTGACTCCGACAAATGGGAATACCAAAGAAAGATCGCGGCATCTTACTTCGCGAGCGCCTCCTTTCATCGCTTCACGAGTTCGAACATCAACGACAAGCTACAAGGAGGCCTCACTCCTCTCCTTGAAACTTGTCACAACAAAAGGCTCGTCGTTGATTTGCAAGATATCTTTGGGAGACTTAGCATAGACCTCGCCTATAAGGCATTGATAGGTGAGCATCCATTATAAATATCTTGATTTTTCTTATAGTCATGTCGTTATATAACAATTATTATTTGATTCAATGGCCGTGAATAATTTATACTTTTAACTTAAAATCTTTTTTCATTGGATCAAATAATAATTGTTTAAGTTTAATATGTATTTGTCCAACTCAAATTTGTTGGTCATATAAATTGATCATAAAGCTAAACAAAGCTTTAGTTAAACAATTAGATGTATAAATTAGCACTTGAATAATTTGTCATATAATTGGACAATTGAAATAGTTAAACAATTTCGAATGTAAGTATATTTATTACTTTTAAACAATTATTACTTGATCTAATGGTTGTCGATTCTTCCTAATTTTGACTCTAAAACCCATTTTTTACTTGACTCAACCATATATATAAGTAGCACATGTGATAATGTTTAGTAAATACTAGGAATATTCAAATTTCGTTATGGAATTTTGGATTAAATCAGAGATGAATCGGAATACTTATGTTAGACTAGATTTGAGCAGGATATTTAGACCCAAACCGGACGAAATTTTAAAAGGTCCAAGTCCAATTTTTTGTACCGATCTGAAACTGAACATCTACATCCCGTCCAATAAAAAAACTTTTCGATCCTGATCAGATCTTGTACCGATGAACAACCCTAATGTTCAGACCCGTTGCAAACCACCTCAATACAATTTTACATAATCGATCTATTTCTTATCCGCAATTCTAAGTATATGATTATTCTAATTCAACAAGTTATGTTATAGAACTAATGAAATCATCTAAGACGAAAGTCATAAAACCAAAATACCCTACAAAATAGCTAAGATCCAAAATCAGTTATTAGATGTTTCAAACGCATCATATGATTCATATGTACGCAAGTATAAATAGACAACTAAACCATCGTTGCATATAATCACATGCAATTTGCAAATAACGTGAATGCATTTAGGAGTACACCTATTTGTTACGCATCAAAGAGACAGTTAAGTTGGCCTTTTACTTTTATTGATAGGAAGGATGCATTACTACGGATCAAATACGTATTTGTTTAACTAAAAATTGTTATACATATAAATTTAGGTGAATATTATAAACCAATTTCAAATATATATCGCGTACCAAAGGAATAGTTTTTTTTATCTTAATGGGAAGTGGATTGAACTATTTTCTAAAGTTAGTCCATCATAAAGTATCCTTGCGGATGAGAAGACATAGTTTGGGATCATTCGGAAAAACTGGTGTTGCCGTGTTGGCGGTCGAAGAGTTCATATGAGCTAATCGGTCAGCAACACGGTTTATCTCTTTGAAAACATGTCAGATTTGGACTTCGTTGAATGAATGAACATTCAATCTGAATTCGAAAATAATCATCTCGATCTCCCATAAACTCTAAAATCCTTGGGGTACCTGAATGACACATGGATTATTGACTTCAATTTCAATCTTTTTAATCTGTAATCTTATAGCTTTTGAAAGGCTAATTAATAACCAAGTTGAAATGATTATTTTTTTCATCAAAGGGATAGTTGATTTGTGAGTTTTAAATAACTTTGGCCTTTACTTGTATTAATAGGTCATGATCCCAATGAGTTATCCTTGGATTCATCAAAAGAAGCCCTAATAAAACGGGTATATGACATTGAGGAGGCATGGCTATTTAGACATATGTTGCCAGAGTATGTGTGGAAGCTACAAAAGCGGCTGAGGATAGGGAAAGAAAGGAAGCTACTCGAAGCAAAAGAAGCCTTAGACGAAATCTTCAATAGAATCCTCACCCAAAAGAGAACCGAAGCAAAACAAGACATATCAACAACTAACGATCTCATTGGTCACTATCTAAAACACGAATACGGCTCTCAAGACAGTAGCTTTAAATCTGTCGACAACTTCCTCACCGACACGTTCATAAACTTCCTTCAAGCAGCTGCCGGCACCGTAACCACCACCTTAACATGGTTGTTTTGGCTTCTCATTAAGTATCCTCGAGTCGAAGCTAAGATTAGAGACGAGTTAACAAGTTTCACAGAAAGACTCGATCTTTATCAAATCGGAAAGTCGAAAAACCTAGTGTATCTTCATGCAACGTTGCTCGAAGCATTAAGGTTGTTTCCTCCCTTGTCTTTTAACCACAAGGCCGCGAAGCAACGAGAGATGCTACCTAGTGGACATTGGGTTTCTCTGAATACTATGATCATAATCTCACTTTACGCCATGGCGAGGATGAAACGGGTTTGGGGAGAGGATTGTGACGAGTTTAGGCCGGAGAGATGGATAACCGAGGAAGGAGGTATCGAGCATGCTCCGTCACACAAGCTCAATGCATTTGGTGCGGGCCCAAGGATGTGTCTCGGGAAAGAATTAGCGTTTGCTCAAGTGAAGTCTGTTGTGTATCATGTGTTACGCAATAATTATAGATTTGAAGCGGTGGAAGGACATCGGGTTGAGTTGGCTCCGACCTTGGCTCTTATGATGAAACACGGACTAAGGGTGAAGGTCGTAAAAAACGCGTGATTACTCTCTCTTTGATGTTATAACTTTAAATGTTGATTCTTGATATTTAATATCAAGCATTATAAGTGTTGTGGAGGATTATGTTCCACGTCGATGATAATGAGATAACGAGTCTTGTATATAAAGATAGTTGGGTAATTTTTTTTATTGTCGATTGATTTTATGATGAAGTTATGCTAAACTTATGTGTTGGACTTGAGTCCAACACTCATATACGTTAGGGCGTGTAATGGTCTCATAAAATCTTTCAAGTATTATTAGTATTTAAATATATATAAATATTTTTTTTAAATTTCAATATTATTTATATTTCAAAAATATAATTCTCTACATTCTATTGTTGTTTTTAACTCCTAGTTTTAGTTTTTATTAGCATTTGCGATATTTTCATCTATCAAATATTGAGAATTGGACGAGGTATTAACTTCTACTTTCAGTTTTAGTACCAAATATTAACAACATGAAGAGTATTATATCGAAGATGAAATTATCGAAAATTACCCAATAAAACGTGGAGAGGATGCACGTTAAGGGAACGTACACACAAAATTCCGGAGTTCCATATGAAAACAAGTTGACAATAAGAGGAGTAATCTTAACACTTATATGTTAAGTTTACATAATATCATATTATCGCTGTGACCTTTTTCCACACAACTCAGCAAGTAAAAAGTGCTCCGTCAACAAAATACACCCCTTGTCTCATTTCCGTACAAAAACGTTAAAAGGGTCCCACTTTAAAATAATTTATCAATTTATTCTAAACCATGAACTAGTTGAATAAATTCCGGATCAAACCCTTTTTTTTCTAAAAAATGATTTTTTTTTTCCAAATGTATTTTTCCAACGAAAAATATTTCCATAAAATAAATTTGATTTTTGATTTTTTTCCTCCCCTTTTTTATAAAAAATTTTCATGAAAAAATCAATTTTTTAATATATATTTTTAAAAAATATAAAACAATTTAAAACATAAAAATTTATTTAAAAAACCCAAAAATATATTTATATTGAAACAATTTGGTTTATTAGGCTTTTTTTAGTTTTGTTTAGTAAACGTATCATAGAGTTTGAAAATAAATACAAAAAGTTAGGGTATATTTACTTAATTAAAACATTAAAAAGCCAACAATAATTTAAAATTGTCCGGTGGTGTCCTCTTTCCGATGGTGGCGCTAGATTCTGCATATTTTTTTTAATGGTTGTGATAACCAAGAAAATACTCCAACGTAATTAGATCCTATGGTGATTAGTTTCACTTGTCTTTGCTGATTTCATACTATAAAGTGGTGATAATTGAAATTCAATATCAAAATTGTAATTGTACGATTCCAAAAGTTTAGATTGATGCTTATGTTTCCAGGTGTTTGATTGAATGCCTCATTAAAAATTTCTGCTTTTTTGGCTTAATAACTACCTCATTTACATGCACGGAGCTGATATATCAATAAACTGGAGCTGATATGATTGTCAATACTAATTGACATTCGTTTGATTTGTGTCATTGCGTACATGCTGAAAAAATGGAGGGTGATCACTTATAATTCATCAACAGTGTTAGTTTTTAGGCTTGTAGCCTCAGGTGCCGGAGCCTCTTTGGCTGTTTGGCACGAACCCTCGAATATCCGATGAGAATGGTACCTATCAGAGGTCGATCAAGTTCAACCTCAATGCATACTCGAGCAAACTTTCCTCTAGTTGCGTACAACGTGTTAAGATCGACTTTCAATGGAGTACCAAGTGCCGAAGCTAGCCTATACAATACACCTTCATCGTATAACTGCATGGAGACACCTTCATCACATAACTGCATGGGGAGATCCGATAGTCTGGCCCAAGCGAAGATGGTACGGAGCGAGTCATTATACGGGTTGAAATCTACAGTCAAGGGCTAACAGTAATGTAATATCCAAATATCTCCCACTGGCCCTCTGTAATAGGGCTAAGTCTTCTTCTTTGTCGAAGCGCATTGCATAGTTGATACAGTCTTTTCTCGAGCAGCCGGAACGACATTTTGGCGTCAATTTCTGCCACCGCAAGCTCTCGTACACCCTCGGAAAAGGAGATGCACATTTTCCTTGATTCAATTAATGAATCGCAACATATCTGAAGGTTTATCTGGTGGTACAGGTGGAGAGACGGTTAATGTGGCAGTAGCCGCCAGTGGGGAGGACATTGAGAGCTTTGTATGTGTATATATGTATAGAAACAGTAGAAGCAAAGAGCTTACTCCACTGCAGAAAGGTGTCCAGGGGTCTGCTTATCGATGGAGGAAGAGGGCTCCGGTGGTGGCTGCTATCAACGGCGAGGACGGCTCCGGCTCGTCGTCCTACTGTCGACAAGAGTGGAGTCGAGGTTGCAATCGAGATCAATCAGATCAGCGAGGTAGGATCGGATACGTTGAGAACTGGAATAGAACGAAGAATGAGAGACTGAGAAATGTTACATGGTCGTCGGCGGAGCAGGACGAAGACGGTGACAAAAGGACGCCTTCTTCTGCTTCCCTGGTTGGCGGAGGAGAGAGAACGACGCCGCTGCTGTTATGGAGGAGGGGTCGAACGTTTTAGGGCTAATCGTGCAAGAGGGGGCCACTCTTTGTTATGCTGAGGTGAACAAACCAAATCAAAATTCCGGTTTGCTGAAGGAAGAGGACAAAGCCGGCTGTTGGGCCGGAGCTCCCTAATGGGCCTTTCAAAGCCTAGAAACAAAAGCTTCCTAATGGGCCTAGTATCATTTGAGCTACTTACTAGTGACCTAGAAATATTAGATCCGATCCGATGAATTCATAAATTCGGGTCGGATCTTCAGAATAAAATTTTTTGGATTTTACAAAGAACCACGGGCGTTTGAGCATGAAGGTTCCTTGGGTTTCTTGTAGGATTTCGGTTAACCTATCTTGAAGTCGCTGCAAATTCGAGAAGATATAAAACATCCTCCTAAATAGAGGACGGTTTTGGGAAGAAAAGATCCCCCGTTGTTGTGGGAGAACAAGTAGAAAATGAAGGCTGTGAAAATGTAGCAATGAGGATTACAATAGAATCCATGGCTTAGTGATAATAGGTTGTGTAATATGCATGAAGCAAACCAAAAATGACTTATACTTATATAAGACAAGTATCAAGAAAACCAATGAACAAAAGCTAAATATGAATAAATTGTGATTCTAGTAATAAAATGAAATGATTCTCATTTGGTGGACGACGTAATATACATGCACTTAATATTTGTTTTGTTAATATATAAGAGGAATATATAGTTTTGCGCGCCTTCCTGTAACGTAAAATGCAATGCAGGTACTTAAAGCTCAACCAGATATTTTGGGATTTGCTTAATTAGTCGGATATATATATATATATATATATATATATATATATATATATATATATATATATATATAAAAGATATGCATTTCGAAATATTTACAACTAATAGAATCACCTAGACAAGTGGGTCACTTAATTTATATTATGTAAAAAAATAGCTTTATATAAAAAAATTTTTTAAAAAATTGTTGTATCAAAATAGATAAATTATGATTATATTTATAAAAAAAAGTAGTAACCAGGTTTTTTAATGTTTCAATTAAGTAAATGTATCTCAACCTTTTGTATTTATTTTCAAACTCTACACACTCTTCTCTCAGAGATTACATTTACTAAACATAAAATTAGAAAAAGCTTAGTAAATCAAATTGTTTAAAAAAAAAAAAGTTTAGAGCTTTAGTTTTCAAATTAAATGAATAAAATTTATATTTTAATATTTAATCATATAAACCATAAATTTAAAATTTTTTATTGTTTTGCTATTATTCTTACAATGATTAATTTTGGAAAAAAAAAAAAAAGATCAAGTATAAAACACCCAAAAAAAACAAACTTGGGGAATGAGGAGTACCGATTGGTAAAAAGAAAAAGCTAAACTTAAATGACATAATAAAAAATCAAACACGAGTTACACAAAGGATACGTAACGGGAAAAAAAAAATTATGTGTCGTTCAGTTATACATCTTATACATGTCATTTTATCATATATTTTTTTTAATTGTTTTTATTTATTTATTTTATTATATTTTTCATTAACTAAAATTTAGCTATTTTACCATATAAATTAAGATGAAATAAAATATTGCTAATGTCAAAGACAATATTTTTATCTAATTGATATTTTTACCTTTTAAACACATTTTAAATTTGACAGATGAATTTTTTTTATCATGTATTCACATTCTAATATTCTCGATTGGATAGAATTTTTCAAGCTTAAATTTTAAATTACAAAAAAACTACAATGCATTATATTTTAATAAATAAAAACTATACTTTTAATTATAATTATTAGAAAATAAAATTATAAATTAATTTTGCGTTAATTTTTAAAATAAAATAACTGTGCAAGACACGAGAATTACACTAGTAACCTTTATACCGAATATCATTCACTCATTTAGTGACAGACACAAAATTTGATCATCATTGAGAACAAAATTAATTTAGAGGATATAAAGTCAATTTATAATGCAAATTCTCATAAATATTTTTACCGGGAATTTTCCATTTTTAGCATCTAAATTTTAATCAGTTTAAATTTTTTTTAAGGTTATTAACTAAGAGTTGTGAAAATAGTTTAGAAATTATTTTTATTAAATATTTTTTTATTAAAAGTGTTCGTTTATTGATCTAAAAGAGTGGTGAATATTTAACAAGTAGTAAAATTAACATAAATTTTGTAAAATTAATATGTTTTGATATTTTCTTGATAGCTGAGCAAAAAAAATATAATCATTAATGGTTTTTCAAAATTATCTTTTATAACCTATTTTCTAAAATCACCTTATAAAATTCTTATTTTTTATAAATAAAATTACCATATGAAATATATTTCATTAAGTGAACCAACTAAATTGTTTATTGTACTTGTTATTTCGTGGAGGACCTCCACTCTCTCGTATGTTTTTTGCGGTTTTTTGCGGACGACATAACGTTATTCATAGATGCTTGTAGTTTTCAAGTGAGAGTTGTGACGAAGGTTATTGAATAGTTTGCATGGAGTTGGGTCAATATGTTACCAAAACTTGGGTTTGTATATGAGAATTCTTGTTTTACAAGGTTCTATTAATAACTCTACTTTTGATTATTTGTTAGAGAAAACATCTTCTCATCTCGGTGGTTGGAGGAGCAAGCCAAAGAGACAATACCCTTCTACAATGGTAGTTCGGAAAATGAAAACCGAAAAGAAGCTGAAAAAGGATCAAGCCAAGGAGACAATACCCTTCTACAAGTTGTTTGCGTTATCGAATACAATTGATCAAATTTTGATGGTAAAGGACCCTCATAAGCAGCAAACCTCGACAATGAGATTGTGGATCTTCTTTGTACAACAAGCTCTAATTATATATTTGTTCTTTTATTGATAGTGTAAAAGTTGATGTACATTATATAAGCAAACTTCAATAAACAAATCTACGCATATGTGCAATATATTTAATTCTTTTATTACAAGCACACCGTTATGGAGGGCGGCTAGGGTTTCATATAACCGAATCTGACAATTTATAGAGTTTTTATTTTAACCTTCGTATGAAGTAACATTTTTACCCCTCCCATTAATTCAATTTAGAATTTTTTTTGATAAACTACGGACCGCACATACGAAACACTTTATGAGGTGTGGTCTGATAAGTCTATTGACTATTTTCATCTTAGGATTTTTTTTGTTGTACCGTTTACTATCATGTCAATGAGGGTAAACTAGAGCCTCGAGCAAAAAAAAGAAGTGTTTGTAGACTATGGAGATGGTGTTAAGGGATACAGTGTTTGGTAGGTATCCATATAAGAAAAGAATTATTTTGAGAAGAAATGTCGTCATTGATGAGAGTCTTATGCTTAACTCGTCAGTAAATCTAGTGGAATCAAGGAAAGTAGCAGTGTTGATAAACAGGTAAAGATCTACTTTATTACTCAAGAAGAAGAGGAACTTCAACATTCAGAAACTAAGCTAACCGAATATGCAACATCAAAAAATCAACCATCAATAAACATGACTCAACCAGATGATTTCTAAGCTCCAAGCAAAGAAAACTATGCCTGCAAGTTAAAGAAGTCTTTATATGGACTTAAATAGTGTCCGAAGCAATGGTACAAGAGATTTGACATTTATATGATAGAAATTGGTTACAACATGAAAGCTTATGATTGTTGTGTCTACTACAACAAGTTAAAAGGATAATTTTTTTCATCAGAGATGAAGGATATGGGAGCTAATAACTGCAAATAACAAGTTTGCCATTCAAAAGTTGAAGGGTCTCCTAAGTGTTGAGTCTGAGATGAAGGATATGGGAGCATCTCGCAAAATTCTAAGAATGGAGATTCATAAAGATAGGGGTCATATATAATAGTGTTTCTTATCACAGAAATATTACATTGAAAATGTGTTGTCAAGATTCGGAATGTCGTCGGCCAAACCTATTGATACACCTAATGTTGTTAACATCCATCTTACTAATCTATTTTCACCTCAATCGGATGAGGAAAAGGATAATATGTAGTGAATCCCTTATGCTAGTGAAGTAAGGAGTTTGATGTATGTTATGGTTTGCACAAGACCAGTTCTGGTACAAGTTGTTAGTGTCGTGAGCAGGTTCATGGGACAGAAAAAGAACACTAACAAGCTGTAAAGAGGATATTTCGGTACCTTAGAGGTACATCTGACATTTGGATCGTTTTTTGGGAATGATACTCAGTGTTTGGTCACAAGGTACTCTAATTTTGATTATGCAGGAGATGTTGATACTAGAAGATCTATGACCGGTCATGTTTTTACTCTTGGGGGTTTTGTTGTGAGTTTGCATGGCAACCTTACAATCCATAGTTACTTTGTCTACCGCAAAGACAAAGTTAATGGCTTTGACAGAAGCATCTAAAGTGGGAATTTGGTAAAAGGATTGGTTAATGATCTAGATATCAGACTATTGTATATTGTGACAGTCTGAGTGCAATCTGTTTGGCCAAGGATCAGGTTTATCATGAAGAAAGTATGTACTATTGATAATCAGGCTAATATGTAAGGATCAGGTTCATCATGAGAGGACTAAACATATTGACGTCATATATCATATTTTGAGAAGTGAGAAGATGATCAAGGTAAAGAAAGTATGTACTATTGATAACCCTGCTAATATGTTCACCAAGCCGGTACCCTGCAACAAGTTCCAACATTATTTGGACTTGCTAAATATCAAAAGTTGTTGAGTGCGCAAGAGTAACATAATATGTGAGTCGGATCTTGGAATGAATCGTAATTGTCCCGTTCAGTTCGTGGTCTTTATTCTTAATGTTGACGGTCTGGATTGTATTTAGACAATTTAATAATTTTAATTAAGAAACAAGTTAATGAAAATTGTAACTCGGTCGGCAAATTTATCGGAACCTCGTGAATATGAGGCGATAGACTTTATCTTGTAGCTACCCTACAATATTGTTTGCTAATATTTAAACACAACATTCAAACCTACACTCTTATACATTCAATTAACAACAAATGATAACAAGAACAAAGGAAATATGGAAGTAGATACTCCATAGTAACCATGATCAAATACATATAACTCACATTTATTGGTTGACAAAAGAAGCAACCAAGAATCACACGTTTTTTACGACCTTCACCCTTAGTCCGTGTTTCATCTTAAGATTCATAGACGCGGTCAATTCAACCGGATGTCCTTCCACCACTTCAAATCTGAAATTATGACGTAATACATGACATATCACAGCCTTCAATTGAACAAACACTAGCTCTTTCCCGAGACATATTCTCGGCCCTGCACCAAATGTATTGAACTTGTGTGAGCGAGCATGCTCGATACTTCCTTTCTCGGTTATCCATCTCTCCGGCTTGAACTCGTCACAATCTTCGCCCCAAACCAGTTTCATCCTAGCCATCGCGTAAAATGTGAGTTATATGTAGTATCTACTTCCATATGCCCACTAGGCAGCATCTCTCGTTGCTTCGCAGCCTTGTGATTAAAAGCCAAGGGTGGATACAACCTTAATACTTCGAGTAAGGTTGCATGAAGATACACTAGGTTTTTCGACTTTCCAAGTTCATAAGGATCGAGTCCGTCAGTGACACTTGTTAACTCGTCTCTAATCTTGGCTTCTACTCGAGGATGCTTAACGAGAAGCCAAAAAAACCATGATAAAGTGGTGGGTATTGGGGTGGCCCCTGCCTGAAGGAAGTTTATGAACGTGTCAGTGAGAAAGTTGTCAACAGATTTGAAACTACTATCTTGAGAGCCGTATTCGTGTTCTAAATAGAAACCAATCATATCGTTACTTCTTATTGACATGTCTTGCTTCGCTGCACTTCTCTTTTCACTGAGGAATTTATTGAAAATTTCGTATAATGCTTCTTTTGCTTCGGCTAGATCTTTTTCTTTTCCTATCCTCAACCACTTTTGTAGCTTCCACACGTACTCCGGGAACATATGCCTATATAACCATGCCTCCTCAAATTTATATATCCACTTCACTAGGGGTTGCTTTGGTGAATCCAAGGATAACACCTTCGGATCGTGACCTACCAATACAAGTAAAAGACCAAAATTATTAAAAATTCACCAATCAATTTTATGTAACTATGACTATATAACCATGCCTCCTCAATTTTATGTAACTATGTCTATATTCCATGCTCACAATCAGTGAAATTTATTAAAAATTGTTTATTTTAATCAATCTAATCTTAAATCTAACTTTTTAATCTAATTAAGTCCTCTCTATTATTTGCATACTAGATTGAGAAATATGATCAATTTAAATAGATCTATTTATAAGATATCTTTTGGATATAGTATGAAAAAAATATTTAAAATTTAGTAAAAAATTGGTATGATCTGATATGGTTTTTGGTATGAGTTTGGTATGATTCTGATATGCTTTCTAGTATGATTTGTTGATGTGTTTCATGTGTATATATTGATACGATTTGTCTGGTATATATGAGTTTCTAGTATGAGTTTGATATGAGGTTTTGATATGAGTTTCTGGTATGCATGAATTACACAGATTTGGAGAGATGGCAATTTCTAAATCAAAGCAAGGATGTCGATTTCCTGATATGACGGACCTTGATAGAAAAGAAGATGGTGAATTCATGATAGTCGAAATTGGGAGGATTGCGTGTGAAAGATTATAGGGTGAGAGTACAAATTGGGAGTTTTCAAGATATTATGTTGTAATTTTGATTGTAATTGCATAAAAGAGAAGAATTACACATATATGAAGAGGGAGTAGAAATTTAAATGGTAAAAAATTTAGGGATATATTTACTAAATGTGTTTATGTTATGGGTACTTTTAATAGAATAATATTGGTAAAAGTTTTAGTTAGTTATTTGACCCTAAATTTTAAAAAAGGTTTATATAGGAAATATTTTTGATGATAAAATAGTTTTTTTTATGTATTATGTTTCCAAACTATCTAAGCCTAAAATGCATGAAATCTACGTGTGTCAAAACATGCGATAGTACATAAGAGCTTCTAGATTAATAATAAAAGTATATAGATTTATAATGGATTGCTCACCTAGCAAGGTCTTGTAGACGATGTCATTGTTATATCTCTCAAAAATATCTTGTAAATCAATGATAAGGCTCTTGCTGCGACAGGTTTCAAGGAGAGGAATGAGCCCTTTTTGTAGCGTGTTGTTGATGTTCATACTCATGAAATGATGAAAAGAGGCACTAGTAAGGTAAGATGCAGCGATATTTCTTTGGTATACCCATTTATCAGACTCACTGTTGAAGATGCCGTCGCCAAAGATATCAAATATCTTATTGAAGTTTGAACCTTTGTGGAAGTCTTTGTGTCGCTTGCTCATCATGTATTGCACGTTGGTTGGGTCAGCTGTAAAGAGCGCCTCTACTGTGTAGAACCATGGGCCTTTGAGCATGAAGGTCCCTTGGGTTTCTTGTAAGATTATGGTTAACCTCTCTTGAATTTGATTCAAATTCGAGAACATATAAATTATCGTCCTGAATATAGAACGGTATTTGGGAAGAGAAGATCCCCCGTTGTGGTGGGAGAACAAGTAGAAAAGGAATGCTATTGAAAATGTTGCAATGAGGATAAGAATAGAATCCATGGCTTAGTAATAATAGGCTATGTAATATGCATGAAGCAAAACAAAAATGAGTTTTACTTATATAGGACAAGTATCAAGCGAAAACCAATGAATAAAAGTTAAATATGTAGAAATTGTGATTCTAGTAATCAATATTTAACTGAATATATAGATTTGCCTTCCTGTAATGTAACATGCAGGCATTTAAGTTCAACTAGATATTTTGGGATATGCTTAGAGATTAATTTGGAGTATATGTATGCACATGTAAGATATGCATTTAAAGTATTTACTACTTTTAAGATCGGCAATAGATGCCATCGATGCTAAAAACGGCTAATGAAATGATAATTATTAGTATTTTAAAGTTAGAAGATATAGTGAAGATATATTTATAGAAAAGTTTTAAAATTTTATCAAGTTAAAATACAGCTTTTAAATACTATGTATCAAAGTTTTATTTTCTAATAAGAAATAATAAAAAAAAAAAGTTTGGTTAAAATCTCTCGTAAACATGAAATAAATTGTTATAAAAAATTTTTCTTATAAAATTCAACTTTTAGATCCGTCCCTGCGGATTCGCACAGATCGCGCTGATCTGTTTTTTTTATTTCGTTTTATTTTCTTCCATAGATAGAAGATCCGATCTTCTATCTTATGGACTGACCTTCCTATATTGTTCCTAACCCTAGAACGTCTTTCCTTCTATCTTTTCACCCGTTTCCTATAAATTTCCTCTTTCTCTTTTTTTTTTCGCGTTTCTCGCATACGTTTTCTTCAACCCTGAGAACTGCAGCCGTTTGCCCTCCTTCCCTTGCTGAGCGTGTAAGTCTTCTTCTCTGAGTTCTTCATCACGTTCATGAGTTGCTGCATGCCTTCCCTTCTGGTTCGCTTTCTTCCTTCGTTCTTCTCTTTTCTTCTCCTCCAAGAGTCAAGTTTGATTCTTGATTCTTTTGGAGCGCTCCGTTATTGATTCGTTGATGCTCACAGGCTCCCTTGGTTGAGTTGTGACGTGTGTGTTGAGAGAAACAAGCTTTGGGCCTTGCTGTTTTCCTTGTTGTCGAAGGAGTCGACACCGCTTCTACACCGAAAATTGCCCCCGCACCTCTACTGTGTCGCCCCGCGGGAAGTCCCCAATTCCGTCCCCGCACCTTGTCCAGCCGCCCCTGCGGTTCCTCTGTAGTAGCTCCCGTCTTTGGTGAGTTGCTTCCTTCCTTGCTTTCCTCGTTCCTTTCCTTGGCTTTTGTGGACGTTGTTGACCCTTGGTGATCTGTAAGATTAGGGTTTGTGACCCTAGCTTGTGGAGATCTCTTAGAGATCTTGGAGAGAAGTTATAGATTTAGCTTCTAGCAATTGCTTCGGTTCCTGATTCTGTATGCCTTGTTTGAACATGCATTCTTTCCTTCCTATTCTTCGGGAACTGAGTTGTTGTTGAGTTATTTGACTGAGGTAAGTCTCTTGGACTTATTTAGCTGTGTTGTGTATGTTAGATTGATTATTTTGGCTTGTGTGTGTGTGTTGTTGTTGTTATAATTGATAACCGGAATAAGACTGACCTTGTTATACCTTAATTGGTCCAAGTGTACTATAATCTGGCGGTTACCGCTTGTCTAGTTCAGAATGAGGAAAGTGGGAGGTGTTCTTACGACCAGTCCAACAGCTGACAAAAGGATGCATACGTTCTATTCTTGTTGGTGAAAGGGGACAGAGGCGAGATCGTAGCGATCCTCATGTAACAACCATAAGTTGAATTAATAAAAGGGGTTAAGCTTGATGAAACATAATAACCGGTTGAGTGCGAGCATCTTATATGTTTACTCTACCTTATGTGGGTTTGTGTTTTTATTGTCTTTCTGATATCTAGAATATTAGCTAACGATTTATACCGATGTTGTAGATGCCCTGCAAGATATAGGTGTTGCTGAGTGATTCGGACGGTGTAGTCAGCCGGGGTTCCCGTACATTATAGGACAGGATCGGATTTATATTTTTGTTGTTGTTCTTTTAGTTGTTTTGAACTCGGTTGCGAGTCTTTTACTCTTCCCTTTGTTTAAGTTTCGTTGTGTCGTTGCTACTCTGATGGTCGGGACCCATTGTGAGGTCCTAACCCGTAACGCTTCGAGTTCCTAGAAATTGGGGTGTTACATGTAACACATGCATTTACATTTATATCTTGTTAAAGATAAGTAGATAATATCATCAATGCTAAAATAAGGTTAGATGGGTAATATAGGCGTTCGACATGTCAAGATTGTTGGAGATAATAAGTTCCACGTTTAAAATTGAGGATATTTCGAGACTAGTATATAAGATCGGTGAATTATTTCTTTTATTGTCAATTGGCTTTTAGATGGAACCTCGTCGGGTTTATGTGGGAGATAGTAAGTTCTCAAACCTAAAACATTTACGTGGATATTTTGGTAGCCAAACAAATCTCGGTGGCCGGCGTGAAGCCTCTTAACCGAATTTTCATCCACAAAAGACCAAAATCTAAATAGAAAGACCTAAAGAGCCTCAAAGTCAAAACAATAAACTCAAATATCGAGTCAAAGTATACCAAAATTTTTATTTGTCCATGCCTCATATTGTTTATGGTGTGAAAGATGTGAATTATGATTGATAAATGTGTCTAAGGAAAAAAAAGTTTCTTGGGAGATACAAATCTAGTAAGCTCGGGTCATTTTCATTCCAAATGTTTGTGGATAAGACCCACATCGATGATGGGAAGGTTTTAATGTCAAATGATCACTTTCAAATCAAACAGAAAATGAGAAACTTCGAACGCGTTCAATAAGACTTACATGTACAAAGTCTGGGGTAACTATTAAGGGACAAATTTATATATATACAAATGATTTATATAAATACTATATCATCAAACCAAGTAAAGATAGTGATTGGCTAAACAAGCAATTTTGAAACAAAAAAGGGGCCTAAATATGTGCATCGGAGCCCTAGCTAAACAAAAACCCTTGAACGATTAAAAGAAAAAGCTAGTTATAAATATGAAAGGGAAAGTCTAGCTTGTAAATAATAACACGTAGTTGTTCTTTAGTGTTGGTAGTGACCGCCGATCTCTCCATGTCTTCCCGGCGCCTGACTTTCTATTTGCCTTGCACCGGTGCTGCGCGACTTCTTCTTTTATGAGTCTCGTTTCCGGCTGCGTGCTTCTTCTAGTGTTCTTCTGCTCCATCTGACGTTTTTTTTTGATTTTATGATTTTTCATTGGCCTAATAGCCCAACAACCATCTCTTTGCTCTTTTTTTACAGGCTACATGAAAAAATTAATGAATATAAATTTCTACGATTGAAAATATTCCCGAGAAGGTATAAAGAAAACGATAACAAAAATAATGCAAAATATTCTCGAATAAGATAAGGTTCAAACCTAACAGCACGGAAGCGGACACCATCATTCCCGGCCTAACGGCACCGTTCTCGGCCTAACGGCACCTATAATTTCCAAAAACAAAAACAAAAATCAATATTGAATAATATTCTCGAATAAGATAAGGCTCAAACCTCAACATCTTATTAACAAAGGTATATTGTTGTTAACCAACTTGTTTTTTAACCTCCTTGAACAAATTCCTCTTTACAAATCGTTTAATCTTTAAACCATCAAGTTTTACTCTCTTATATGTCATGGTACCCATTCTCAGCAATTTCGTCTTCCGAGGTTTGATATTGTCTTTTGGTGGGGGTTCGAGTAGTTTGTCGAGAAGGGGACGTGGATTCGTGATCGACTCCTGATGACTCTAGTGCAGTCCAAATTCGAGGTATCCACACTCGTTCCCTAGACTTCCTTCTAGTGTACTTCCTTCATTGACTAACGGTTATGCTCGTTGCTTCTTGTGGCTGGATCATCCTGCTTTTCCGTGTTTTGGGTTTCTTTTGATATATTTTTGAGTTTCCCTTTTCTTCTTTGTTGTGTGGCCCCCATGACGGTTAGTCCGTTTGCCGATCTTTTTCGGCCTTTCGACCCACTAGACGGCGCGCCGTCTAATGGTTCGAACCGCTTTCCGTTTTCAAAAAAAAAATAATAAGACATAGTTATACCAAAATTTCCATTCTGCTTTCCCCTGAAGACGTCCCTGCTTTTGGGTTTTTATAATTTTTTTGTATCCTTCTTGACGGTTTGTCCGTCTGCCGATTCGTTTCGGCCTTTCGATCCTATAATCGACGCTACAGGATCGAACCGCTTTCCATTTTTAAAAAAAAACACGTAGTATATACATCGCAATTAACTAGCCCCAAAAATTCTCTAATTTAAGAAATTAAATTCTTTTTTATTGTCCTTGATTCAAGCCACTAAATTAACTAAATTAAAATACATAAAAAAGAAAAACCATCCTATTTATCCTTAGAATTAAAAGTCAAAAAAACATTGGCCGGTATTCACCCACCATCTTAAAACCAATTTACACATTCATAATGATAGTAGATAAGAATGGAAAATATGAGTCAATTGCTAGCCAATATCATGGGTAATTTATAATATTATTATTAGTATTATTATTATTATTATTATTATATAAATATCAAAGAGAAAAATAAATTATACGAAGTTGGATGGGTCGACTAACAAGTTGAGCTCCACACTCTTTTTGACTGGTGAAAGAAATTTTAGTCAAAATGAAGTAGGTACTCCTACTATACCCGGAAAGTCCTTTAGCATACGTTGCCCAATCTTTTAAGGAGCTTCACCGCATCATCTCCCATGTCACCAAACGTGGAAAAGAAAAAGGGAAGAAAGTGATACCCCTTGGAACTATAAACATCAGGATATTTCCTTCTCTTGTTTTCAGCAACAACCCTCACAACTTTACCTAGGATGAAACTAGAAAGGCCAGAAGAAGAGAAAAGGATGTCGGCGGGGCGGAGAGCTCCACCATCTCCATCAACCATGTCAGTAGGAACCTCCTTCCGAACGGAAACCCCTAACTTCAAACACTCATAAAAAATGACATCACGAACCATGTTATGCCGGTGCTTAATGTCAATATGCGCAGCACAAACAAGAGCATAGTCGCCCAAGCGTCCAAAATGCCCTTCTCACAAACTGGACATTCGGAACCCTCCCTTAACATCTCAATACCAAGGATATATTTAATGACAATCCGGAAGGTAGCCAAATTCATAACTTGACCAATAACTAAAACCGGGAAGGCATTCAGACATTGTTGAGCCAAGGTAATCTCAGGTTTTCAATTAAGCTTTCTACCTAACCGAAAGATCAAACTCCCCTAGAAGACACTTACCCACAATTTTGTAATAACATCCACCTATTTTTTTCATTAAATGGGGGGGGGGGGGGGGGGGGTTTGTGCGTATCACGCTCATGTCTAAGTCGTAATCTTTACAAAAGTTGGTCTATCGAGCAACAACATACTCAAATGCAACACCATCACCTTACACACCCGATTGTCTTAAAATCTGATCCTGCAAGCCACGGGATTGGGTTCTAGACGCAAGGAAGCCAAAATGTATCATATGAGCACAAGTGAAGATACCGAGCCCTCTATCACTAATTGGCATAGTGGAAAGGCGCCACTGAAGAGGGTCAAACTCCACCCCTCCAGCGGTAACAATGTGCTCAACCGCGCACCCAAGGAGTGATCAAAGACAGTCATAGCCTCAAAAAATGAGAGAGTGGAGCAGTCCGTGTTTGACTCTAAATTTTCAAATAAAATTTATTATCGAAAAATTAATAAATAAAAATTAATTTTTAAAAACATAGAATAAATAAATAAAAATATGAGTTATATACATAAAAGTGTATAAAATGCACAAATTATGTTTTAGGTCTCCAAGGTTCCAAGTTGTAAGAAAAAAAAAAGAAAAATCAAGTAAAATAAAAGAAACAGAAAGTTGAGAAATTAAACGAAATAGATAAATAAATTCAAAGAGATAAGAAATTTAAAGTTAACGAAAACAAAACAGTTTCTGTTTGATAACTGAATGTAATTGTTCAACTTCATCGGTATATAGAAAAGCACGAGGGCTTGGAGGAAGATCTAGACAGCGCATAAAAGAAGCAAACAAAAGTCTCTACAAAATCACAGACATTTGCGATCGAGATTTTGGAAGTATACAAATTAGGAGAGTAGATTGTTCCTCCTTATCAATCTAAATCAATTTTGCTCTATTGGCTTTACAAAATAATGTTGTAGTTCAAAAGGTTGCGTGTGTCCACCTTCCAGCATGGCCTTTGAATGATTATATATATATATATATATATATAGGGTGCGCTTTCCATGAGAACAACCTTATCGTGTAATCATGAAAACAAACTTATCATGTAATAGATCATCGGATGGTGAGTATTAAGGGTCGAGATTTAGGGTAGATATCATAATTATTGATGTAAGATCCCATGTTTTTGCCTTCACCGCCCCGCGGTGAAGAGGGCCGCCCCTGTCGCTGATGAGATCCGCCCTTGTGGATGACGACAGATCGTGCCCGATCTTTCGTCCGTTCTTTTTATCTTCCTTCCATAGATAGAATGTCCGATATTCTATCCTATGGGCCGGTTTCCTGATCTTCTTTCTAAACCCTAGACGTCTTTCTGTCTATCTTTCCAGCCCGTCCCTATATATATTCTCTTCTTTCTCTCCTTTTTTCCGTTCTTGCTATCGTGTTTCAAACCCTAAGAGGTGCAGTCATTCCCTTGCTTCCTACGACTTTGCTGAACGTGTAAGTTCATCCCTTCTAGTTTTTTCATCACATTCTTATAGTTGTTGCATGCCTTCTCCTTCCGTTTTGTTTTCTTCTTCGTTCTTCTCTTTTCTTCTTCTCCAAGAATCAAGTTTGATCCTTGATTCTTGTGGGGTGTTCCATTGTTGATCCTTTGTTGTTCTCAGTCTCCCTGGAGTTGAGTCTTGACGTATTGGAACCAAAGGTTCGAGCTTTGGTTGCCCTTGCTGTGAGTTTTGTTGAAGAGAAGCCCGACAGCGCTTCTGTCGTGTAGCCGCCCCTGCGCCTGCACCTGGCCGCCCCTTCGTGTCGCCGCCCCTACGCCCTTTTCAACCGTCCCTGCTGTGACTCCCGTTTTTGGTGAGTTGTTTCCTTCCTTCCTTTCCTCATTCCTTTCTTGATTCCCTGTGGTTGTTTCTTGTCCCCTGTGTTGCTATAAGACTAAGGTTGAACCCTTAGCTTGTGGAGATCTCTTAGAGATCGTTGAGACTATAAGTTATAGACTTCTAGCAACCGTTCCGTTCCTGATCCGTGTTGCTTGTTCGCACAGGCTTTCCTTGCTCATTTCCTGAGGGAATATGAGCTTTCCTGAGTTCTTCCCGAGTTGTTATTGAGCTTTTGTGTTACCTTTGTGTGAGGTAAGTCCCTTGGACTTACTTAGCTTCATTCCGCGTATTAGTTGGATTGTATTGGCTTGTTTGTGTTGTTTATTCTTGTTATAACGGATAACCGGAATATGATTCACCCTTTATAACCTTAATTGGCCCAAGTGTATTATAATCGGGCGGTGACCAGTTGTCTAGTACTACAGGAAACTAGAATGTGCTCTTGCAACTCAGGCCCGTAGGTAACGGATAGTATTGATCTATTCCTATTGGTAGACGGAAGCGGAGGCGAGTTTCGAAAGGATTCTCGTGTGACAAAAGAAGTTGAATTAGTAATGGATAACCTTTAATAAAGATAATAACCGGTTGTGTGCGAGCATGCTATATGTTTACATTACCTTATGTGTGTTTGTGCCTTTACGCTCTTGCTTATACGTAAAATGTTAGCTAACGGTTTATACCATCGTTGTAGATGTTCCGCAGGTTCAGGATGTTGTTGAGTGATCCGGATGGTGTGTTCAGCCGGGGTTTCCGTACATTATAGGACGGGATCGGGTTTATGTTCTTTTGTTGTTTCCCTTTTGTTTTGAACTCGGCTGCGAGTCTTTTCCGCTTTGTTTTGTTTAAGCCTTTGGTTTTATATTGAGTTTTGTTTTTTCATTCGTTTGCGCCTTGTTGTAAGATCCGTTTGTTGTTGCTACTCTGAGGGTCGGAACCCATTGTGCGGTCCTAGCCCGTAGCGCTTCGAGTTCCCACAACTTGGGGTGTTACAATTAGATAAATAATATTCTGAAACTAATAATAACTATGAATAATCCATTCAACCAACAGTAACTACGAATAATGCATTAAACGATATGACACATTCGTAACAAAACTAATAATAACTATGAACTGTTCTCATGATTAAACGTACGATAAGGCTTGTTCTCAAATGATCTATACTATATATATTTATGGATGAATATACACTTGATGGTTGAGGAGGCACATTTGTCTTGGTACAAGAGATGGCTGGAAGGATTTACCGGATGATCGATTGAATATATTTTGACTAATCTGGAAAGAAACCTTATATAATGAAGTTGGCATGATGTATCTAAACCAGCCACGTTCTGAAGACGAATGCCTTAGTTTTCAATATGATCGACAATTGCGATCAAACACTTTCGGCGCACCGAGTCTTCACCATCTCCATATTTTGAAGCTTTCTATCTCATCCTGCAAAAATAGAAAGAAAGAAACGAGTACAAGACGTACATACAGAAAGAAAATAAAAGAAAAAAAAAAGAAAATTTAATTTCAAAACAAAATGTCGTGCTCTCTTAAAATTCAATTAGGGGAGATTTCAAATTACAGTAGGATATTATATGTGATGGTATCGCATGTGATGTGCTTATCTTTCCTAATTGAAATATATTTAATTAAATTAAATTTTAAAAAAATAAATTTAAAGAATTACGTACGATTTGATGTCTTCAAGAAAGACTACGTAAGAAACTCGAATTTAAATTATCGAGTTCTATCGTACTTTTTGGCTTCTTATAAAATACAGATTAGTCAAAATCTTAAATCTAAATTGGTAGAACTACGTTATGACTTGATGCTCATTTTGAGTTACGTAGGAAATCCGATATGAAATTAAATTGGATTTAGCCGCCCCGTCCAAGTAAAAGTATATTTTAAATCAAATCTTGGACGTAAAATAAAAAACACCAAACTTTCTAAACTCGATATAAAACATTCGCTCATCGAATTTAATCACACAAAAAAGCCAAAGCAAATAAGAAAAAGAACTACACGTGATTTGATGTCTTCAAGAAAGACTACGTAGGAATCTCGGCTCACAAAATTGTCGAGTCCAATCGCACATATTAAATTGACTTTGAAAGTATAAATAAAGTCTAAAAGTAAAATAAAATAAGTTTCAGAACTACGTTATGACTTGATGCTCTTTTCCGAGCTACGTAGGAAATATAATATCGGATTCAGGCACACCGCCCAAATAAAATCAAATCCGGAATAAATCTTGGAGTTAAGCCAAAAGTTTCTAATAAATCCAAACTAAAAGAAATAAAAAAAAATTTCTAATCATGCACATGATATTAGGAGAGTTAAGCAACCCTTCGTAGATGGTGGGCTTAATCTTATCCCTTTGATGCGGAAATATAAACAATGCAAATGATAGTTCGGTTATATTTAGGCAACCCTACATAGAAGGCGGGTCTAGATTACACCCTTTGATACATGAAACCAACTGAACTACGTAAGGCTTGATTCTCTTCAAAGAGATGCGTAGGCAACCCTTAAAAATCCGGGTGCAACCCAATTAATAAAAACCCTTAATATTTTGTATTAATATTTTTTCAAATCAAGAGGGTAAAAAAATAGGGTCGAACTAAAGTATCATGAAAATTAAATGAAACAATGTTTTGGGAATTTATACACGTTTTTCCTCAACAGTCCGCACTGCAAAGTAAAGACGGAACACCCTATAACAGGCACGAAGAAGCAATAACTCGCATTGAGGGTCCCCCAATCTCATAATGGCCATCATCAAGGAATTGGTTTTCACAACTCTCTCCAAAGCCACCTAAGAACAAAAAATCGGGTCAAGACTAATAGCACCACCCAGAAGTTTGACACCATCCAACGGCCTAGAGATATGCTCAGGGAAAACACCAAACTCTCTACTCCGGTGATCAACCTTCGGCCAAGACTAGTCCTCTGGGTGTAAGATAACGATTTTACCGATGGATCTGAAAAAACCTAAAAGGTCTAGGAAGTGTCCCCAAACTTCTTCTAAAAAACAAAAATATGATGTACAACACTAAAAAGAAAAGTTCTACGGAATTTGCAAGCTTTTTCGACTTTCATGCCCCTTAGCAAGGCTAACTAAGGTTCACTAAAAGCCCCTACTCAAATCTAAAAGTTATGAGGAACACCTAAACATTCCCAAGTCATGTTTATTCATAGCTAGGATGACCAAAAGTCCATTAACATAATTCTTCACACAAGTTCTTATAATAGTTAAAAGAACTTATACCATGTTCAAAATCTAATACTATCGAAGCATCTATCTCAAGTCATTCATACCATTAATTTACAACATGCATCTTACATACTACTTCACAACCACTAAATATACACACACCTCTCCACTCCCAAGTAGAGACATTACCACAACTTCGATTACAACACACCTAACAATACTCGGCAGACCTCAATATAAATAAATTCATACAACTACATGCATTAATATAATCGGGATTAAAATTATAAACAAGTCCAAACCCTAAAAATCACAATACTGCATAAATCTCACCTATAGTAAAAACAACTCACTGCACTACAAGGAGGAGGGAGTGGCGATTGACGGCTGTCAAGGTGAGGGTGACTACAGTCTTGTCGGTGTTGAGGCAACAGGAAGCAGTGATAATACTCCCGGTGGTGACATAAACCGATGACTCTCTCGTTCGATCCTTGGTTGTCGCCGGAGGTAAGGAAATAACAGGGGTGGCGGGGTCGTCGCCGTTGCCCTTTGGTACTCCCCATGTATGGCTAAAGTTAAGGGAAGAAAAGAGAAGGGGTAAATAAAAAAAATAATATCAAATGATCAACCACACTGAGCAGAGTTGACGGGCCCGGTTAGCATGTCTTAAAAATTAAGACTCGGAACAAGTTCAACCAGTCAGGTCCGGTTTATTCAATAAAACTGAAACTAAACAATCCGACTTGCTTAAAAGGTTAGATCTCGAAACTCGGATATTACAAATCAGAACCTATCTCAATCGTTGAATGAACAAAAATCAATGATTGTGATAAGGAGAAGATTTATATCATTTTTTTAAATTGGTCACATTAATATAGTCTTTTTAATGTTGAATGATAATGTTAGATTTCTTAAAGGATTTATTGTCTTATTAATATCACACTCATACACGTGAATGTTAAATTCATCATGTTCAATTAAACATCTCAATGTATGTAGGTTTCTTTGAGTTAAATTTAATGAACACGAGTATTCAATAACATAAGTATTTAAATGCATGTGCAAGATTAATTAGACATTTACTCTCATGAACATGAACGTTCATACACAATGTGAATGAGAAATATAACAAATGAATGTAAACCCGGAAATGAGCACCATGAGTAGGAATCACAGATTTTTTACGACCTTCACCCTTAGTCCATGTTTCATCATAAGTGCCAAGGTTGGAGCCAACTCGACCCGATGTCCATCCACCACTTCAAATCTATAATTATGGCGTAACACATGACATACCACTGCCTTCACTTGAACAAACACTAATTCCTTGCCAAGACACATCCTCGGCCCCGTACCAAATGAATTGAGCTTGTATGATGGAGCATGCTCAATAGTTCCTTCTTCGGTTATCCATCTCTCTGGCTTGAACTCGTCACAATCCTCTCCCCAAACCCGTTTCATCCTAGCCATTGCGTAAAGGGAAACTATAATCATGGTATTTGGTGAAACTACGTGCCCGCTAGGTAGCATCTCCCGTTGCTTCGCGGCCTTATGGTTAAAAGACACGGGAGGAAACAACCTTAATGCTTCTAGTAACGTTGCATGAAGATACACTAGATTTTTTGACTTTCCAATATTATAAAGACCGACTTCGTCAGTAAAACTCGTAGTATCTTTTCCTAACTCGTCTCTAATCTTGGCTTCTACCCGAGGATGCTTAATAAGAAGCCAAAAAACCCATGTCAAAGTGGTGGTTATTGTGCCGGCTCCTGCCTGAAGGAAGTTTATGAACGTGTCTGTGAGGAAGTTGTCTACAGATTTGAACCTGCAATCTTGAGAGCCATATTCATGTTGTAGATAGAAACCAATCATATCGTTACTTGTTGACATATCTTGATTCGTTGCACTTCTCTTTTCACTGAGGATTTTATTGAAAATTCCGTACAATGCTTCTTTTGCTTCGAGTAGCTTCCTTTCTTTCCCGATCCTCAACCACCTTTGTAGCTTCCAAACGTACTCCGGCAACATATGTCTAAATAGCCATGCCTCCTCGATTTCATATACCCGTTCCATTAGGGCTTCTTTTGGTGAATCCAATGATAACTCGTTCGGATCGTGACCTATCAATACAATTATACAACACTAAGTAGTTATATAATATCATCCAATAATAACTATTATTTTTATAAATAAATTGTAAAATTATAATTAATTACTACTCCGTGTAAAAAGCTTTTAATTTATATATATATATTTTCCGAATACTATAAAATTATAGTTCAAGATACAACTATAATATGACGGCATAAAGTTTTTAAACATAATGATCAAGTAAAAAAATTAAAATAGCATATGATTTTTATTTGCATCCTCTCCGTAAATCTAATTGTCCACGTACAATCATTAAAAAAAAGTTAACTAAACAGTTATAAGTTACAAACAATAATAATAATAAAAATATAGCAATAATAATGATGAAATTACTATTTATATAATCTACAAATAGGATATCATAAAAAACAAAATAATCGCAAACTATATTATTTTTTTACTATATATATACTACATCTATATTGCATGCTGTGGATGTTGTAATATAATTTATGTTCGATTTAAAAACATAACTCGATTAATTTATTTAGTTGATATATAGAAATATTATATATTTATAAAAATAATTTAGCAAAGATGTAATAAACGTATAAATAAAATATAGGTAAAATGTGTTAAAAATTACGATATTAGTTTAGAAAAAATATAAATAAAAATCTATATAAGAAATATATTTGATGGAGAAAAAAAAAGTGTTATATTATGTTTCAGAACTATTGTAAAACTAGGATGTCCAAAAAACCGACCTGCCTTAAAATGTACAATTATACGAAAGAACGATATGTGTTAAAGATTCTATTTAAACGTAAGAGTATATAACTTTATAATGAATTGTTTACCTATCAATGCCTTGTAGGCGATGTCGTTGCTATATCTCCCGAAAATATCTTGTAAATCAATGACAAGATTTTTACTGTGACAAGTTTCAAGCAGCGGAATGAGGCCTCCTTGTAACTTGTCGTTGATGTTCGTACTCATGAAGCGATGAAAAGAGGCGCTAGAAAAGTAAGATGCTGCAATCTTTCTTTGGTACTCCCATTTGTCAGAGTCACTATTGAAGATACCATCGCCGAATATCTCAAATATTTGATTGAAGTTCGAACCTTTGTGGAAGTCTTCGTGTCGCTTGCTCAATATGTATTGCACGTTGGCCGGGTCAGCCGTAACGAGCCCCTCCACTCTGAAGAACCACGGGCCTTTGACCATGAAAGTTCCTTGGGTTTCTTGTAGGATTTCGGTTACCCTATCTTGAAGTCGATGCAAATTCAAAAAAATATAAAACATCGTCCTGAACAGGGGACGGATTTGGGGAAGAGAAGATCCCCCGTTGTTGTGGGAGAACAAGTAGAAAATGAAGGCTGTTGAAAATGCAGCAATGAGGATTACAATAGAATCCATGGCTTAGTGATAATAGGCTATGTAATATGCATGAAGCAAACCAAAAATGACTTATACTTATATAGGACAAGTATCAAGAAAACCAATGAACAAAAGTTAAATATGAATAAATTGTGATTATAGTAATTAAATTAAATGATTCTTATTTAGTGTACCAGATAATATACAGACACTTAATATTTGTTTTGTTAGTGTATAAGAGGAATATATAGTTTTGCGCGCCTTCTTGTAATGTAAAATGCAATGCAGGTACTTAAAGCTCAACCTGATATTTTGGGATTTGCTTAATTAGTCGAACTATATATATATATATATATCTCAAAATATTTACAACTTGAAAAAATAGTTTTATTTAAAAAAATTGGTGTATCAAAATAGATAAATTATGATTACATTTATATAAAAAAAATTATAAATGTTTTTAAAAATAAGATGAAATATTAAAAACAATTTGTTAAACGTAAAAAATTGGCATTTGAGCTTTCTTTAGAAAACTGAAATTACAATGTCTTCTAATTTACATAATCCATTTCTATAATAATTTTTTAATAAATTCGAAAATTACCTTGTAAGTTCTTCATTAAAAAAATCAAATTTTAATATTTCATTTGAGTTCTTAAAACTTTAGTTTCCACCAAAAAAATAGTTTAGAACTTTAGTTTTCAAGTTAAATGAATAAAATTTATATTTTAATATTTAATCATAAAAACCATAAAATTAAACTTTGTATGTTTTACTATTACACTTACAATAATAAATTAAAAATTGGACATAAAACAAAAAAGATCAAGTATAAAACACCAAAAAAAAAATTGGGGAATGGGAGTACCGATTGATTAAAAATAAAAAAAAAAGTCAAACTTAAATATCAAACACGAGGTACACAGGATACATAACGAAAAAAATTTAGCGATTACTAATAAAATATAACAAGTGACCGGATATATGGGATCTGCTTAGGGATTGGAGTGTAAATGTATTTTCTTTTGGGGGTGGGAAAGACTAAAGAGTGTACATGTTACATGTATACACCCGATACCCATGCATGCAACACATGCATTTACATTTTTTAATAATAACCCTTATGCCGAATATCATTCACACAATCAGTGACGGGCGCCCAACAAAATAAGGATTTTTCGGTTTGGTACCCTTGAGTGTTTTTTGTGGATGGCGTTAAAAGTTTTTCACGTTTTCGCTTGGTACTCCTAAGGTTTCAGTTTTTCGGTTCGTTACTCTTTTTTTTTTTTTTTGTCTAGAATAATGTTTTTATATTAAAATGATATTAAAAAAATAACATACTGAAATTTGGATATGAAAGACTTATCCTTTGTGGCTGAATTTTGGATATGTTATAGTTGGTATTTCATAGTAGAACATACTGAAATTTGAGAATATTCCGAGTTATAGTTTAGGAGATATGATTCTCTAAAGTTTGTTCCTCGTGCAGTTTTTAAGATGCGCTGAAATATTCGAAGTGTTGAGAAAGAGAAAAACTACTTGTGACGCAGTTTTGTGAGATAGATTTGATTGAGTTATTGATCTCTGTTGGTCTTGTTTTTTAGATATGTTGTTTATGGATATGCATAGTAGCATGTGGTAAAGTTTGAGAGCGATCCATTGGTTTTATTCGGATTTGTGATGTTCATAAGTTGGGTACATGTATAGTTTGGTTATAGAATAGTGGTGCTAGGTCTAAGTGTGTGTTATTGGAGATGATTTGGGATTGTGCTAGGTCTAAGTGTGAGTAGGTGAATCGGTATGTTTGGGATTTTAGTAGTAGTATGTTAGTTGAGCCTTAGTAGTAGATAGTCAGTATGAATGATAGTCATCGTTCAAACTCAGTAGATCCTTCCTCCGGAGAGTTAGATATCGGCGTTGAGTTTTTGGTAGATGTTCTTGGGATCTAAGGAAAACTTTAGAGTTTCCGGATCCTAGGGTTAAAACCGTCTTTTCTTAGAAAAAAGTTGGTTTAGTGCGATTTCTCGGTTTTCCATTTGTTGATCTAGAAGTTGCGACTTCTAGAGGTCGGATAGTATATTGACATGAACTTTATTTTATGATCAGACAGTTGAGATATTACTCAGCAGGATCGAGTGCTTTGGTTGACGGGACTTGACTTAATTCAGGTTAGTCCACGGACTTACTTAGCTGACTTCTTCGTATTAGTATGTTGTGTATTGGTGGTGTGTGTTAGTTATGTTAAAACAACGAAACTAGAATTGGACGACCTATATATTATATAATTGGCCCAAGTGTATGATAATGGCGGTGACATCACTGCCTACCTCTTGCGAGAGCTAGGAAGTTCTCTGCGACTAGCCCAGGCAGGTAGACGGTCGGATGCATCTTTTCATTCCTTGCTGGTAAACGGGAACAGAGGCGAGTTTTTGGTATTCTCGTGTCATAAACCGGAAGTTGAATTAGTAAGGAATAACGTAAATAAATATAATAAACGGACTTGAGTGTTTGCATGTTGTGTGTGTGTGTTTGTCTTCTTTATGTGTTTATGTGTCTTTACCTTTATTCTAATGCTTAGAATGTTAGCTAACAGTTTTATACCGCTTTGTAAATGTATTGCAGATTAAGACGGTTGTAGAGTGATCCGGAGGGGCTGGTCAGCCGGGTCCACGTACTCATTTAGATGGGGATGGAGGCGTCCACATTTTCTTCATATACATTACATTATATCTCTGTCTTGTAAGGTTGATACATATCATTCATGTAAAGATGATTTAATGTATCAAATGGTTTAAATACGTTTGTGCATTGTTGTAAGATCCTAGTAAAAGTTGTTGTCAAACTAAGGTCGGGACCCATTGTGAGATCCTAATTAGTAGCTCCCCGGATTCTGAGATTTTGGTGTGTTGCACATTTCTTCTCCACTCGAACAAGTTTGTACATTGTTTCTTTGTAAATAAAATTTTGTTTTCTTATATCAAGTTAAACCACCATTCGTAATTTTCCATACTTGATTAACGAGGCGCGTGCATTACACGTGCGTCGCGCCTAGTTGATACAAAAAATTGCACATACTGATACAAAGTAAAGAATATATAAAATTAAAATAAGTGGGAAAAAAGTTAGATGAACCCAAATGAATTCTTTCAAAAATTACTTAGTTTCTCACTTCGGGTGCAAAATCAATTATCTCATTAATTTATTTATTTTTATTTCAGTTTCGCACTTCAAGTGATAAATTAATTAAACTCAATCTAACCAAATATATTAAATGAACCACACATGGTCAATGATTTGTAAAAGCAACTTTGATGGATCAAGACGGAACAATAATAACAACACTTTTGGCTATATTATTAAGGACTCTAATGACAAGACTATTGATAGGTGATGGAATCACTATCTTATTAAAGTAGTTTATGTATATTTTTAGAGTCAAATGGTTGTATTTTGTTGTCAACTGTGTAAATCCAGCTGAAGAACAAAGCAATGAAGAAACCCAAAGATTTAGCAACCGTTGGAAGAAGAACGGAAGAAAAGAGAAGTCCAAGACGAAGTCTCTGTTGAAGAATTGTGCCCGCGGCGACTCTTAGTCCAAAGGAACCCTGTCACGGCACCCGCGATGACACTGTCCCACCCCCGCGACGACACTGAGTTCAGAGGCACCCTGTCACGGCAACACTGTCCCTCCCTCACGACGACACTAATTCCAGAGGCACCGTGTCACGGCACCCGCGGCGACACTGTGCCGCCCCCGTGTCGACACTGTGTCTAGAGGACCCCTGTCACCACCCCTGCGACGACACCGTGCCACTCCTGCGGCGACACTAAGTTCAGAAGACCCCTATCACCGCCCTTGTGGCGACACTGTGCCACACCCGCGGCGACTGCACCTAAAGACCAATGTCAGCGACCCTGCGCCCTTGCAAAATAAGCGAAATCCGAGTGATAGGTTCCCTTTTCTGATGTTGGTGACATAAGAAGAGGAGATATAAGGAAGAACGGATAGTCCACTCTTGGAGCAATAAGGATGATAGTTTTTCTCTTTTCACATCACTTTGATAGATTTTTTATGTTTGCTCTTTTGCATGCTTTGTTTCATTTCCTTTTTATATTCATCATGCTTAACGAGGCTTTTTATTTGACATTGGATAGATTTTTGGTTTACTCGAGACGAGTAAGAGTCTAAGAATGGGGAAATTTGATAGGTGATGGAATCACTATCTTATTAAGGTAGTTTGTGTATATTTTTAGAGTTAAATGGTTGTATTTTATTGCCAACTGCGTAAATCCAGCTGAAGAATAGAGCAATGAAGAAATTCAAAAATTTAGCAACAGTTAGAAGAAGAACGAAAGCGAAGAGAAGTCCAAGACGAAATCTCTGTTGAAGAACCGTGCCCGCGGCAACACAGTGTCACCCACGCAGTGACACTTAGTTTAGAGGAACCCTGTCACGGCACCCGCGGCGACATTGTCCCGCCCCCGCGACGACACTAAGTCCAGAGGCACTATGACGGCACCCGCGACGACACTGTGCCGCCCCCGCATCGACACTGAGTCCAAAGGACCCTAGTCACCGCCCCCGCAGCGACACTGTGCCACCCCCGCGGCGACACTGTGCCGCACCCGCGGCAACATTGTGCCGCACCCGCGGCGACATTGTGCCGCACCTGCGGCGACTACACCTGAAGACCAATGTCAGCGCCCTTGCCAGCGGACTAGAGGAAGCGCAAGCAACTGTGTCACCGCCCCCGTGGTCTGACACCAGAAACGTCAAGAAGATCAACAGTCAGACATTCCAAAGCATTAAAGAAAATAAAACAATGTTGTTTTGTCTTTTTATTTGTGCCGTGTTGTAAGGTTCGATGAAGTTGTTGGTTAATTCGGCCTTTTTGAAGATAGTGAGTGTCGTTGTTGTCAACCTTGCTCTGATACCATATTGTAACACCCCAAATCCTAGAGGACTCGGAATGCTACGAGCTGGGACCTCACAATGAGTCCAAGCCCTTAGCCTGGCAACAACTTCATCGGACCTTACAACACTGCACAAATAAAAAGGCAAAACAACATAGTTTTATTTCATGAGCGAAAGAAAAAGTACAAACTCAAAACAATTCAACCGAGTCGCAAAACCAGAAATAACAATATATATAAGTCTCAAAGACATGAAATAAGATAAACAATCCCGTACTATAATGCACGGAACCCCGGCTGCCCACTACCGCCGGATCACTCGATCGCCTCTCTAACCTGCAAGGCATCTACAAGGCGGTATAAAACCGTTCGCTAACATTATATGCATAAGTATAAAGGTAAAAGCACAAACACACAACATACACAACCAACATGTAACACTCAATCCGGTTATTATCTTTAGTTAGGTGATAAGTCATTACTAATGATATTTATTTTGTGACACGAGGGATTCCCAAGCTTCACCCCTGTTCCCGTTTACCAACGAGGAATGGTGCTAATGCATCTGACCGTCTACCTGCTTGGGCTGGTAGCAGGGAACCTCCTAGCTCTCGCAAGAGCTAGGCAGTGATGTCACGACCCGTTATCATACACTTGGGTCAATTACGTAATATAATAAAGTCGGTCTAATCCGGTTTCGTTGTTTATCATAACTAACAAACACCACTCGTACACATCACACTCATACAAGAAGTCAGCTAAGTAAGTCCGTAGACTTACCCTCTCCGAAGCGCAACAATCACCTCACTCTCAAGTTCCCTCGGGAAAACGTACCACGCTTGTTCAAGACAAGGCACACAATCAAAGCACACTCTAGTCCACTAGAAGTCTTTAGACTTATAGGCTCAACCTCCTCAACAACCTAGCCCAAGAAGACTACACTCTCAGTCTATAACCTTTCCAACTCTCAACATAAAGATACACACAATGGTTGTTTTCATAAAGCTCCAATCGAACACCTCAACAACATACCACCAACGAGACGTACGTAACTCACCCTAGACTTCTAAGGTCCAGCCACTATATGGCATTCCAGTTCAACTACCCTAAGCCAGCCTAGCATGCTTCGAAGCTATAACAACCTAAGGAGTGAAGAAGGAAAGAAAGGAACAAGATTCGGGACTCACTGGTGCAAAACTACACCTATGTCTGACTGAGCCCACCGCTGTGCCTATCTGGGTCCCCCCTGCGTCGATATGGGTCCGCCCCTGCGCCTGATTGAACCCGCCCCTGCGCCTCGATTTGTAAATCCGCCCCTGCGCCTATCTGTGCAGAACGACCGTCTGTTGAGTTCTTCGATTATACAGCCGGTCTTCTAGAGTCTAATTTGGTATTGTGAACGTCTTCCACCTCTCACCCTAGGTCTTAGCCTCCCTCCAAGGTCTAGCTTCGTCACAATTCCAATAAGAAACCGATAGATCGTTGAGCATAAGTTCTTAAAGATCTTTCATTCAAGCCATGGAAGTGGAAGGAAGAAAGAAGAAGGAAAGAGGAAGAGGAAGAGGAAGAGGAAGGAGCCTTACCCTTGTCACATCACTTCAGTGCCGGCCTCCGGAAAGGTGGATCTACGCTGAGGTAAGCAAAGAGAAGAAAGGAGAAGAAGAATGTAAGAGGGTGAGGTTGGAGGAGAGAAACAAAGTAACGTGAAAATAATAAGGGGAGGAGAGGGATGGCTGAATAAAGAAGGAAGAATATCAAAGGACTTTAGCCACCAACTCCCCAAGGCATTAAAGAGAGGAGTTAAAAAGGTAGGAAGGCGAACGGTTGAACAAAACGCTACTACCCCGCCCTCGCGTGTCACCGCCCCTGCGGGAAACCTAGTCGCACCTGCGGCTTGCTCGACTGCGTCGTCTAAGCCGCAAGGGCGTGAGCCCTTGTGCACGGCTTCTAAACTCTTCTAACACTATCAAAGCGTAACGAAAAATCCGGTTGTTACAGTTTAACCAGATTAAAGGAAATTGACGGTATTGGACAAATGTCGAAAATTTTAACATTTCAAGGGTAGGAGCCGAACTTGTAAAAAATTTGTTGGTAAAATCCGGAATATCCCATACCACAGGGGTACCAACCGGAATTTCGCTTAATTTGATTAAGAACATCTAGAAACTCCCGTGGGATATTGATCTAATTTCCTCCGATATTTCTATTTTGTTGTCTCATTTTGTGTAGTTTTGGGTACATCATATTTTTAAGGAAATCAATGGTGTGTCGGATAAACTCGCTAGTTTGGGTCATGATGTTCCCTCCGGTGATATTTCCCTCCCTTTTGAAGTTGTTATTTGCATCCATAAGGATGCTTTAGGATGGTCACATCGAAATGTTTCATGTCCTTTCCCTTCCCTCTAATTGTATTAAAAAAATCAGTCTCGGTGTCGCGCAATAAATTTGAGATTAATTAAACCTAATGTTTTGGTTACGTACCTCAAGTGCATAATTAATTGAACTCTAATTCCGCACTTCTGGTGTGGAACGAGGGATATCATTAAATGAAAAATATAGGTTTGTATAAAATCTCCATTAATATTGTGAAAATTTTTTAAAAAATGTTATAGAAAATGATTGATTTATTGTTATTAATGCGAAAAATCATTTGTATGTGTTTCTTGTATTTGAAGATGGTAATGCTAATCTTCACAAAAAAAAATTATACAACTAATGTTATATTTATATAACTAAAAGACCTCTTGGGGAAGGTCATTTAATTTTATAATAAAGAAATTAATCTTCTGATTTTATGACTTCTAAGGCACACAAAAAATCGACTTTCAAAATTAGTGGCTGACAAAAATTTTATTTGGGTTTTATGTCATTATTTTTTATGAATTGATATGGGGGGCCTTTCATGATTGGGCTTTCGAATTGGGCTTTTGAATTGGGCTTATTGGGCTCAGGCCCAATTTTTGTATTGTTACATTTGGGGAATAGGGGTCAGAATTGGGCTTTCGTATTAGACTTTTGTGGCTAAAAGACTGAATATTTTCTAGGGTTTAGGATTCTAAGAAGAGATATTTCTGGAAAATAATAAAATGAAACCCTTAAAAAAATAAGTGATTTTGTTTCACAAATTTGAGTTATTTTCACTTTAATTTATATTCGCGTGGTTATTATTAATTATTGGTAAATTAGAACGTCAATCAATATATAATATGAACCAAAAGTCATATCTAAGAATTAGATTATATCATTTAACGTTATATTCCGGGTACGACTTCGACCCGATTCTCACACGGATGAAGCCATTATTGCTACAAACAACAAAGTTGAGGTATAGAATAAAGGGTACTTGTAAGGAGGGGCATTGGCCACGTAATCAGAATTAAATGGTTGATGACAATCATTAATAGCTTAATCATTGACCGGTAGACAGCATCACAGTGCCTAGAGATTCATTAGTTTCTTAATCTTGAATTAAATTTGGATAACCGGACCCACTAAAATAACCCGGACCACTACTTTCAATAGAATAATATATATAATAAATACGAACGAAATGCTTAAATTTTGGATTAAAATAATCAAACAAGATTGCTTACTTTATTAACATACCAAATTTGTTGCCTATTTGTTTCCTAATTTGACAAACTTCTAGGTTCTGACCTTAAAGGGAAAAAGTTAAGAAAAAAATATATTATAATGCGAATGATCATAGCTACAATTTATTAATACTATTTAATCTTATCTATAAAAACAGGTGGTCATTAGTCATCACAAATTATTTTTCTGTTATCAATGAGTTTTGTTTATTATTTGAATTTTGATTAATATAAGTGCTATTTTAGATTTTTGTAAGATGATTAATTGATGGTTAATTATAAAAAATTGAATATATTTTTATATAAATTTTCTTTTCAAATATGTTATTTTGGAAACATATTCAATGTTTATCAACTTTTTGGGAGTGGTTAAAAATAACGTAGTTTATTTCGAATAAATTGTACGATGATAAAATATCAAGAGTTAGTAGATAATAGAATATGAATTAAAAACTTTAACTTTTTAAAAATAAATCTAAAATGAATTATTAATACACCAAAATAACTAAAATGATATTGGGAGAATTTGGCCTACTAGGCATTTTCTAGTTTATGTTTTAGTAATTGTACCCCAAATTTTTTTACCACTTTCATTTAATAGTTGCTAAAATTAATTAACCTCTATATTTTAATAAAAAAAGAATAATAGATATTTGTTAGTAGATATTTAAGTGTAAGTTTTAATTTCTAATCAATAAATTTATTTTTTTAATTTTTTCCCTTTTTTTATTTTATTTATTATTTTCTGGAACGATTAATTTTCTTATCAGAAATTTACATACCAGAAACTAAATTTTCATACCAGAATTTTAATACCAGAAATTTACATACCAGAAATTCATACAAAAAAATTATACCAGAAAAATCGCATACCAGAAAAATCGGCATACTAGAAAAAATGGCATACCAGAAAAATCGGCATACCAAACAAATTGCATACCAGAAAAGTCACATACTAGAAAAATGACATACCTGAAAAATGGCATACCAGAAAAATGGCATACCACTTCAAATAGCATTGAAACATTTTGTTACAACACAATCTACACCGTGATTGTCTAGTTGCGGTTATTTTGTTTTATTTGCAGAACAAGTCTCTCTTAATTGATTTGTCTTGAATTGATGAAGATTGATACTCTCCGGGAACATGCCTGACCCAGGCTCCATAGAAGGCGACACCACCACCAACCTGGAAGTGCCCTTGAAGGTGCCACACAACATACTAGTTAGCCTGGCAAAGGACGCCCTCAGAGATTGGAATCCTAGCATCAGGACCGAGATTAGGATTGTCGCGTTTTTCTGGTTTAAGAAGATGGCTCCTAGTGCGAGTTCGAGGCCTTGTGAGACTAGTACACAGTAGATAAGACAGAAGAGTTTGTAGAAGAACGCTGAGATTGGTGTCGTTTTGAGACCCGCCATGAAATAGACTATTGTTGTGTAGGTTGTCGGAAGAACGAGTTCCATCGGTAAATCGCTTATCATCCTCGCTACGAAGTACGAGGAAAGCCGGTACATCCCGGACGAGTGTTCTTTCGCTAGCATTTTTCGTTCGGGCGGGAATGTGAATGCGGTAGGGAGAGATGCCTAGGAGCTCCGGCGGCGAGGGCTATCTCGATGGCTTCGATGGTGACGACGGCGAGACGAAGGCGGTGGCGCAGGGGAGAGAGTAGCTTGCGGTGAGGCTCCTCCGGTGACGACATTTCTTGGTGGTGGCGTTGTAGAGGGAATACATGGCGGTTTCCGGCGGTCAAAATTGGAGATGGAGAGATCGACGAGTCTCTGCTTGCGATTTGTGGCTACCAGAGAGGGAAGAGAGGAGAGGTCAGAGAAGTTAGGGTTGAGGAAGGAGTTGAACGGTTTAAAAAAAAGAGGGGTCTATTTACTTAACAAAAAAAATAAAAAAAAAGCCTAGTTACTAGTTATAAATTAAAAAAACTACTTACCTAATTAGTCCAATGATATTTTTAAAAAAAATTATTTTTTACATTTTAGAATACTTTTTCTAAAAAAAATCATAGTTATTAAACTTTAGTTCAAATATTTTATACTAACGTTTCAAAAAAAATTGTTAATTTAGTTCATATTTTACACTGTCAATTCTTCATCCTTTTTCTTCTTTCTTTTCATTCTTTTTACTATAATCAAGCAACTTTTATATAACACAAATTTATGATGCCGCTAGAAACTCATCGAACCATTTTACGTTTGGCTTTGTCATCAGAAACCATTTGGCCGTTCTTATCGTTGTAGAATAACAATCCCCTTAGGGTTTCCAATCTCATTATTCACAATATATAGGAGGTTACATATATTACACATATCCATAATTACAGAAGATAATATCCTAATAACATATATTCTCTATCGAAGCCCCGCAGTCGAAGCTGGAGGAGAACGAAATGTGAGACTGGATCGAAAGTCCAAGAACAACTGTCGAGGTAAACCCTTGGTGAAGAAATCGGCATACTGATAAGTCGACGGAATATGTAAAACATGAACGTGACCTTTTCTCAGACGAAGTGAAGATCTAGCTCAATGTGTTTGGTACGCTTATGTTGTACCGGGTTACTAGCTAGGTAAGACGCCGAAACATTATTTATATAAACAATAGACGCCTTACGAAGTGGGCAATGGAGCTCAAGGAGAAGGTTACGCAGCCAAGTGCACTCAGAGACCACATTCGCGACACCCGTGTACTCGACCTCAGCACTGGAACGAGACACCACCGATTGCCATTTGGCAGACCACGAAATCAGAGTGACGTCTAAGAAGACACAGTAACCCGATGTAGAGCGATGAGTGTCAAGGCAACCACCCCAATCAGCATCAGTGTAAGCAACAAAATCATGCCTGGAAGATGTGGAGATAGAAATGCCCAATGAAGTAGTCCCGTGAATGTATCTGATAATGCGCTTAAGAGGATTGAAGTGATGCTCCCTGGGATCATGCATAAAGAGACAAATTTGCTGAACAACGTAACTGATATCTGGACGAGTGAAGGTCAAGTACTGAAGAGCACCACCAAGGCTGTGGTAAAGTGAAGGGTCGGAAACCGGAGGTCCTGTGGTGGCACTAAGCTTGGTACCGGGGTCAACAAGAGTCTGAGCAGGCTTGCAATTAGTCATACGAGCCCGGGCTACTACGTCACGGGCATATTTGCCCTGAGAGAGGAATAATCCAGCACTGGAATGTGTGACCGATATGCCGAGAAAGTAGGAGAGTGGACCCAAATCAGTCATAGCACACTCAGTACTTAGGAGGCGGACCAAGCGATGCCTCAAGGTGTCAGAAGAAGCCGTAAGCACAATATCATCTACATATAATAATAGGTATGCCATATCAGAGCCATGTCGAAAGATGAAAAGAGAGTTGTCACATTTGCTACCAACAAAACCGATGCGTAGTAGGTAAGAAGCGAACCTTTGAAACCAAGCTCTTGGAGCTTGCTTGAGTCCGTAGAGAGACTTGCACAACAAACAAACATGAGTGGGTTTAGTGGAATCAACAAAACCTGGCGGCTGAAACATATGGACCGTTACGTGCAGGTGACCGTGTAAGAAGGCATTCTTGACATCTAAATGATGAATTGGCCAAGAGCGGGAGACAGCTAAGCTGAGAACGGTCCGAATGGTAACCGGTTTCCCAACCGGACTGAATGTTACGGTGTTTCCTCACAATCAATGTCCACCTGTTGGGAGCACCCGTTAGCAACAAGTCTCGCTTTATACCTTTCCAATGTTCCATTAGACCGGAATTTATGCCGAAACAGCCATTGACACCGAACAATGTTTGTATGTGCGGGGCGAGGAACGAGGATCCACGTCTCATTTCTCATTAAGGCACGGTACTCGTCGGTCATAACTGCATTCCATCGAGGGTCGAGAAGGGTTGTTTTGTGAGACTTTGGGATAGGAGATAAGGGCTGTGGAGGGGCTGTTTGGGCGGCCATATTGTAAGGGTAGCGGGTTCGGAAGATACCGCTAAGGGATCGGGTAACTGGCCGATTGGGTGGGACAATGGCAAGCGGAGTCAGGGACAGATGTGGGCTGGAGTGGGATCGATGTAGGGTCCCGGGTGTGTCTGATTGGGGGCGGTGTGAGCGGGCTGGGGAGTGCGAGGTTCTGGGCTGGACGGTGTAGGGTCTGGACGAGTAGTAGAGGATAAGGGTTGATGCTGACGGGTTTCTGGGGGGTGCGAAGGTGGTCCGTGAAGGGTGTCCAAGAGCATGGGATGTATTGGGTCCGAAGGAAGCTCGGTGGAGGGACTAGACGGACTCGAGAAGGGGAAAGTGTGTTCATCAAACGTCACATGACGAGAGATGATGATTTTTAAAGTAGAGATGTCAAGGCATTTATAACCTCTATGATTAGCCGGATATCCGAGGAAAACACAAGGAGTAGAACGAGGTTGGAGTTTGTGAGAGGCGGAAGCTATTTGATTTGGATAACAGAGACACCCGAAGACTCAAAGATGTGAGTATGATGGATTGACATTATAGAGAGCCAAGGTAGGGGACCTGTTTTGAAGAGTGGTGGTGGGAAGGACGTTGAGTACGGGGCAAATCCGCATGAGATGTAACAGTTCGGGGGAGCTCTATCCACTTTCTGCCTCACGCCAAACTTTGTCGTCCACAACACCTTTTGCTTTGTCTTCGGAGTCTGCAAGCCTTTGGCATGCGCGTCTTGGTCATCCCGGCAAGCCGGTCTTAGATTTTCTTAAGAAATTTTCCTTATCTACATGTAATAATGGTCCTTTGGCGAATATTTGTCATGCTTGTCAATTGGGAAAGCATCATCGCTTACCATTCACCCTACGAATACTTTTGCTCCTTTTGAACTTATACATAGTGACATTTGGACTTCTCCTATCACGAGTAAAGACGGTTTCAGCCTTGCGACTGGAAGCAGTTTGCCGCAGAGGAAGTCTAACGTGTGAGAGAGAGATGGAACGCCAGAAGTCGGCGTTTTTTTTAGGGAGAGAGGAAAGGATCTTCAAAGGCTGATACCATGTAGAATAACAATCCCCTTAGGATTTTCAATCTCATTATTCACTATATATAGGAGGTTACATATATTACACATATCCATAATTATAGAAGATAATATCCTAATAACATATATTCTCTATCAATCGCTATAGCAAATGAAAAATGTAATTAGAATCAGTATTAGAAGCAGAAGCTTATGTTCTACGTGAGGGTCCACATGAGACAATTTGATGCTCATTGAATATCTCTAATATTTCCCACAAGATTTCGGGATTCACAAACTCTTTCGCTCACTGCATATTCAGGGAAATCAACATTGTTGCATATAGGATCGCGATGCACGGACTCGGTTCATCCATCAACATTAGTTTTATTCCAAATGATGTTGAAGACCTCATGCTCAATGATGTTTTAGGTCGATCGGTTTCTAGGAACTGATCTACTTATTTTGCATACCTTTGTATCAAATATAACACAAATTTATTACTATATATTTATTATAATATTTGTTGGGTTAAAACCTTTTATTGTCATATAGTATTTAATTAGTTCAAATATTTTATATTATAAGTTTTATAGTTTATAATTGTGTAGCATTGGTTCAAGAATTATGTTACTTTAGTTCAAATATTTACAAGTAAAATAATACATAAACACATAACTAATTAATATCAAAAAAATACATGAACCGAAACCTTTTTAAACATATGTCAATACGACAACTCTCCACAATTCTATACCAAATGAACAATACCTAACCTTATCCCCGCTTTTTTAACATTTTTTACTTTCAATCCTTCATTGACACTCTATTAACGGTTTGTAATCTCATTTACCTTATTTTTCATCTACCAATACTCAATATGTTTAGTAGGAAAGTGTCCTACACTCCCATACAATCGACGTCCATGCAAGAACTTGTTGTTAGGTACACACCATCAAAACCTCCTCTGGCCCATTTCTTGACAATCCGCGCCTTCCTTCACAAACCATCAAACGATGGGTCAAGATTCCATATTGTCGAAGCTTCAAAGCTCCATAAAAGAGCGGGAACAACATCCACCCCCGCCACAACAATCACAAAGGGGATCCAATACCACCTTCTTTGACATAAGCCTAACTTTTCATGGGAGAATTCATCTGCAAGCTCTCCACACAAAAGTTTCATAAAGGTATGATATAGTACAATTGTATTGGTGAATATGTTTTGTTTTGTTTGCAGGTCTTATGGAGTGCCAGGTTCGAATCTCCCATCTCTCTTTTTTACCTTATCTATTTTTTTGTGCCAGTTATGCTTATCCTCAATAAAAAAAATTTAGACTTTAATGTTTTAATTAAGAATATATATTATATTTGTTTTACTGCTAAATTTTATAGTTTCATTTTTCATACAAATACCATTTTTATTGTTTTAGGGTAAGATGTAATTGCTTTGTTTTTTAGGTATTACCAAATAATATGACATTTTATATATATATATAATGTCATATTCTTATAGTTTTTCTTTGATGAAAATCATATTCTTATAGTTTAAGTTAAGAAATTCAGTTTTATAATTAATGATTAGTGGTACCATAAAATCAAAGAAATACATAATTAATGAAGGAATATTAATTATTCAATGGTTAATAAGTTAAGCAATCAAAATCTCACCCAAACAAAAATTCAACAACGGTAATTAATATAAACTTTAGCACAAGGACTCTGAAATCTATTGAACGGCCCTTCTTAAACAGTTTTGCAATACCGGACGTGGCCGTTGCTCCGCGACAATACGGACTCGACCCGCTCCTATCCCCATGGGCACCATAGCATATCGGGAATCGAGAGAATTAGGGTCGGCCATAAGTCTCCATCCCATAGCAATGAGTGTCAAGTTAAAGGCTCTCATATCCTAAAAATCGAGTCTCAATCAACCTTTAATCTTCATAGCTTTTTCCACCCAATCCACTGATTTTCCTTTTCGATCGAAACTTCCCCAACGAAATTTATTGATCCTTCTCTCAATGTCTTTGCAAACCGCTCCATAATTTTGAAACATGACATAGTGTAGGAAGGAATGACCTGCACAACCAATTTAATTTATAAATACTTCTTTCCCGACCCTGCTCAGAGTAGACTCCTTCCGGCCTATAAGTTTTTTACCTACCCTCTCCGTGACACAAGATAGTGTTCATATCTAGACACTTCCCTAACTCTGACAATACCTGAAATAGTTCGTCTTAATACTTCGCTCACATTCTATGAAGAATAGTTCCGACTTTGCAAGGTTGACTAGCTAGTTGACCGCCTATTTTCCGTATTCACGGAGGATGTTGACAATTTCGATGCACTGTTGACAAGAAGCCTCGAAGGAAAGAAGTACTATCATCAGCGAAGAATAGGTGTGAAATGCAGGGAGCATACCGGACAATTCTAATTGTAAAATCTCATTCAATTATCTTCCTAATCAGACTAGATAAGTCTTCAATACATATCATGAAGAGAAAAAAGACAATGGGTCACCTGATGGAGATTGCGCTCTGGTTTAAACTCCAGGGTTGGAATCCACGGAGTAACATTGAGAAAAGGAAGGAAACAGAAAAGACGCAGGTCATGATCAAGCTAATCCATAGTTCGTCGAAGCCCATTTTACACTTCTTTATTTTCATTTGTAACAAGGCATTTCTTAATGTGACAATTTTTCCTTAGTTAAACCAAGTACAATGCACATGTTATCTTGTTTTATTATTAAAAACTATGGCACTTGCTTATATACCTATACAAATTATAGTCCAGGAGGACTATTGCATGTGTGATCCATATGATTGGACATCAGATTTTTTTAAAATAAAAATATTTATCTATTCCAAAAGTAATTATCAACCTCACAATGAATGACAGGTGGAATAATATGCAAAGGGATCCCAATGTATGCACATATATTTTTCTATAAAAAATTATTAATCAACCTTCTGATATATCATCGAATCATCTTCTCTAAAACACATGACTTGATGTAACGATCCTGTTAGTAATAGGTTTAAACTTTGATAATCTAGTTGTTTTTACACTAATCATATGATTTTTTTGTTTGTTTGTCAATTTATAAATAATTTTTTCAATGAAAAATAAGCTGGGTCTCTTTCACTAACTATTCACACGATTCTGGGCTACAAATTTTCAATTAAAAACAGTTTATAATTGACATTAAACAAAGCCAGCTGAGATGAAGTTGGTGAACAGTGAAAAACAATGAAACGTGTGGTAGATGGACCATCAAACAGTAAAACAAAACTCATAAGCGAGTTGAGTGCTGAGTTACAAGTAAACCACTTTTTTCCCACTAAACAATACTTAAGGAATTAAAGTACCTTCTCATCTTAGTCTACCCCAATAATCTTCTTTTGTCAAATCAAAATGTTTGTGATCTATATTGTACTTTGTTAAGTAATAAAGATACAATATAAATCACAAACAAAGATAAAACTGTTGAGGTCGCGGAGTCTGAAGTATTGTATCTTGTGATGTTAAGTTGACAGCGTTCAAACGACATAGTTATGGATTCGTGGAATTGAATAGCTATATTTCTGTGTCTTATTTCTTCCTTGTCCTAGTAAAAACAACTTACTTTGACTACTTATATGCTTGACAATATAGATAATGGGAACTAAATGTATACAAAGGGAACTAACTCTGTACATATTAACCATCCAAAAAAATCTACATGTCAAGCCTCCGTTGATTTGACGGGTCTAGTTTATCTACCGATCTGCTTCAATATACAACCAATCATCTACATCTTCAACTCCATGAATTAACACTTTCAAGTCAACAATCTTCTATATCTACCGATTTGCTCCATAGTTGGCCGCGTTCTTCAACTCCGATAATCTACAATTTCATCAACTATCAAAAATCTTCAACTTGAGCTTCAATAAAATACATTTTCATTCAGGTGAATTAGTTAAGTATGCTTTTTTATCTAATGTAGCGTCAAACATGTTTTTTTTGTTTATTAGGACACAAACTTTTATTTATTAGGACAAAAAGACCTTATTAGCCCAATCTTCTCTTTTCATAAAATCAACAATATTTTCTATCAATCGATATGCTTCGACTATTGATCATGGGTCCATTCGGAGAAACACTAGGAGAATTATGAACCCCTTCATTCTCCTTCGTCCCGTAATCCATATCAAGGTTGAATCTTTGTCATGAATTTTATCTTTCTTCAACCCCTTCATCTCCAATAATCCATCTTCACCAAACGGACTTCATTATTCTACTTCAACTCTGATAAACTACGTTTTCACCAAATTAACAATCAACTTGAGTTTCCACAAAACAAGAAGAAGATGATTACTGTGAAGACCGAGTGATGTACAGTTAATTACCTTTCCCTCATAAAGAAAGTAAAAAAAAAAAAAAAAAAGTGGGTTTTGCAGGCCAATACAAGTAGACCCACAAGCACAAAAAAGCACCTAAGCAAAAGACAAGCCAAGTGCTATCCAATGGACCACCATCCCTTCCATATACTTTAACTCATATCCCACCAAATCCCTCACCCTCCTCTTTCTTCTTTTAGCATCCCCAAAACAACTTATCACTCTTCCATCTCATTCTTAACCATCCCTATAAACAAATCACAAATCAAGCTTATGTTACTAAGAATGTCACAAGATGAATCCAAAATAGCTTTGATCAAGACTTGTCCAATCAACCAAGGCTCATCACTCTCTCCCTTTGTCATTCTGTCCATCACCAATCAATCCAGGTATGAAATATATGAATACAAGTTGTAAGAAGTGATCACACAGAGAAAAGGATAAGCTAAATAACAAATTTATCAAAGGGAAAGGCTGGGGAGTTTCTTTGGGTAGGGTTGAAGAAAGCAATAATTACAAAACTGGACCAGTTTGCAGACTGTATGAGAGGAAGAACATGACTTTGTCGGTTGTTCAATGTTTAGCAGAAGATAAAAAAAAAAAGAGTGAAGAATCAGGTACTCTCTCTTATTTACACATTTTAATTTCAATTTCCTTTTGGTCCCATAGTGTAATTTGTTTCATTGAAGGGTGGTAGGAAACACAATAGTTTCTATTAAAGCCCTCAACTCTCTCTCTCCCCTTCTCAAAACTCAGATTAGGGTTCAAAAACCCTAAATTTAGGGTTATACAAAAGATTTTCGAATTTGGGGATTTGGGTTTTTTTTATATGGAGTGGAGAAGTCAAGAGAAATCAATGGGGAATCCAAGCTACAAGAATCAAAGCAATCAAGGTTCGTCAACGAAACACGCAGTTAGTGGGGAAGATCAGAAGAGAAGAGAAGATAGTATTCATGAAGATACTATCTTTAATCCATCACCAGATGCTCATCAAACCCGAATTAGAAGAGATCCGGATCCTGTAGATCCGACCCAGATCGCATCTCAACCTGAACCGATAACCCGATACCGAGAATGCCAGAAGAATCACTCAGCTCATCTGGGTACTCATGTTACCGACGGATGTGGCGAGTTCATGGCGGATGGAGACGACGGAACCCTAGAATCAATGAAATGTGCAGCTTGCGGTTGTCACCGGAATTTCCACCGGAAAGAAACCTCCGGCGTCGGAGCTGGACTAGGAGTAGTTCCAGCTCCAACCCCAACTTCAAACTTCCACATCAGCTATTCACGTCATCAGACAATTCCAGGAGAACATCCAAATGTAATGTCGCCATTTCCATTTCGACAAGCTCCAGCAGTTCATCATCGGCGATTCTCCGATCAACCACCAATGATGGCTTTTGGAGACGGAGGAGATGCATCAAGCGAAGATCTCAATATGTTCAGATCAGATGGAGAAGGATACGGCGTTGGTGGATCAAGTAAAAAGAGATTCAGGACGAAATTCACTCATGAACAAAAGGAGAGAATGATGGAACTTGCTCAGAAGATTGGATGGAGAATACAAAAGCAAGATGAGAATGATGTACAGCAGTTCTGTGCTTCAACCGGGATAAAAAGACAGGTTTTCAAAGTGTGGATGCACAATAACAAACAAGCCATGAAGAGGAACCAATCCTAATTATACTCATGCAAGTTCGAATCTTTTTCATTGTATTATCGAATTTCCTTACCAGTTGTAGCAGATTAAGTTTCTTTTTTGGTTGTTGGAAATTTGATAGATTGGTGGATTGAGTTTGATGAGTAAGTTAATGCATGTACAGAAAGAATTGCTGCAAATGCTGAAGTCTCATATTTGGACCAAACTCAAAATTAATGATCTTCTTGCAAAATGAATAACTGTGATGTGTTTTCTTCTTTCTATTATTAGTCTCTTTTCTTCATATATTCTTCTTTCTCTGCAATCTGCATGCTATATAGCTTTTTCCATGGTTTTTTGCAGTTGAGAAGGCTTTCTTTTTTTTTTTCGCTGAAGAGTTGAGAAGGCTTTCTTTTTCTTCTGTCAAATAGCATTATATACTGTGGTCCTCTACAATGGTTATATAGGTATCCAAGGTGTGGATGATTTTAGCTAGAAATACCCTTTTCTTATGAAGTTATTTTTATTTTATGTTTAATATCTTCAGTTTAATGAATTAGAGAAAAATCCAGGTAGAATAATACTTGTGATATGTACGCACATCTAAAAATCGTTATGACTTTAAAGGATTATAATTTGTGATCTCACAACGTCTTATTCATATTTTACAACAAAATATATTTGATGACTAAAATCGTTCATAACTTACAATCCAATATTTCATTTTTATCTCGAGTCTTCTAGTTCTAATATTGAACATGATTTCTTGTATTAAATTTGTCTTTCGAAATGTAAAACGAGTTATGCTCGTTTACACATGTCCAATTAGGGATATAAATGTATGCACAACCACCCAACTCAAGCGACCGTCGAATGAGTATACGGGTGAAAACCTGAATTCTGGATGGTGGATGGTTGACGGGTGGTGTGACGGGTACACCCGCCATGTTCCACTTGTGTAAATTAATAGATGAAAAAAATCACTAAAACCCTAAAACTTTTATACTAGTTTATAACTTTAGTCCTTCACTTAGTCAAAGAGTTGCAGTCACATGACCTCACATCCCCTTCTCCGGATATTTAAAATCTCATCGTCAAACCTTTTGAGTTGTCAACACCTTACTCCGGAGAGACTCCAACCACGTTCAGACATTACAAACACTCAACTTCTTTCGCCACTCGCACCATTCTATATATGTTGATTAATTATATTTAATGTCCGGTTATTTTCCCGAATCACCCGAACATCAGGTGGGTAATGATGGGTGGGTGACAGGTGATAGGCAGGGTGAGAGTTTAAGTGGAACGATTAGTGAAAATGATGCATCCACCCATCAACCGAACCATTTATATTCACATGTCAAGTACCTGATGTGTAATCTACCATAGATCATCCGTTTAGACGAAAGTATCATATCCTACCTATATAGTAAGCGACTCCAACGGCAGGGAGAAGGTCAGCTAATCCAACAAGTTAATTCGTCGATCACTAAATTGACTCCTCTAAAATCATGTCCGAAATGTATTTCCAAAACTTGCAACGAAATTAAAAACACGTCGTCATAAACAAAAGTATTACTTCTCTTGCGGGGATTTTTATATTCAATTAATAGTGTTGAGTTGTCTCCTTCGATTTCCAATATCTAGGTTCTAGATCCCTAATTTCATTGTTTTCATGATTCTTTTCGTGAGTTTATGTATTTCGCTTCTTATTGTAGATTATTTACCACGCCCCTGCATTTTGAGAAAACTCTATTATGAGAAAACTACCCATGGCATCTCGATTTCATACAAGATGTCACAGTGAACTTTTCCATTTAGATTTCCTTGATCCATCAAAGTTGAGTTTTGTAAAATCATGATGTAGTTTAACTCATGTCATATTCTTATTCCTCCTATAGTTTGTTGTCACTGACATTTTTGTTGTCACAGTGTGAAAATTGTTAATCATCGATGATAAACAAACTCGTAATCTAGAATATAAGTTCAATGAACTACTAATTATATTGTTAATTGGTTTAATAATAGAGCATCATCATCAGGTTTATATTTTAGGCTCAAACTTGACGTGCACGATGTGTGTCAACCGGTGTACGTGTGGACACCCCCAAATTATCTTAGCCTACTGAAATTTTACATGATATAGTTGTTTGTTCTCGGTTCGTGACTTATTGTACTTGTCCGCCCTTACATTGATGTCGGACATGGACTTTGATTGTCACATCTGATGGGTTGACCGGCTTAAAACATGTCAACCGCAAGTGTCAACAGAATCAGACGGTTGCACTTGAAGTTAGCGTGCAAAAACCCTCACATTAATAAGAAACAAACACTTAGTGTAATACGTATATGTATATATAGTCAATTATTGTCAATTAATTTTGGACGAAATTGTTGCCCCCACGCTATCTTGACCCACCGAAATTTTACACGTACCCTCGTCTTTTTAATTTCATTTCCTTATCATTCCACATCTTCGTTTAGAGATTTATGATTCACAAATATATATCATAAACTCAATGTTATGAGGTTGCAAGACGAATTTTCTTTCTAAACCATTTTTATGGATCATTATATTTTGCATAAGTGTCTAAAGATGAGTTCTTTTTAAAATCCAGTTGTAATGAACATGTTTAAATGAATAAAGAAATTTAAGAAGCAATGTAACGTTTTATTTCAAACAAAAAATTGCTAACATGCGCACTCCTAGCTAGTTTGGAACTCCAATTGGAGAAGATACTATAATCATATTATATACACTATCATACATGATACATGCATGCCAATGACAGATATGTCCATGTGATGACAGGTCCACAGGAGCACAAATATACAACATAAATGTTTTTATTTTTACTTAAAACATAATACTAGGCTTCAAGTAATCATAAATTTTTATTTTATATATGATTTTTGATATACTTTATTAAAAGTGATATAAGTCTAAAATTATCAAGTGGAATATTTATTTTATATATGATTTTTTAAAAGTTATATTGATGATATATCATTATATAATCTAATATAAACTCGATAAACTTTCCCCATAGAATTTGTGAAATCGAAAAGTATAACCTTATGTTTCATAAGCTATTCCCCCACCCCGAACCTCAAAAAAAATTGATATGAACTACGAAAATAATGAGTGATGGGTTAGAGAACTTAGAGGTGATCGCTCTAATACCAAGTTAACGGTCAACCAGGTAGAGAGAGATTGTGTGCATGTGAGAGTGTACATGCGCGTAAGACACGTATAATATATAAACCGACGGGTATCTATCTAAAATCAATTGATGATAGAAATCACCGACGCTATATACTAAACTTGGGATAAGTACTTATTTTCTCCAATACCCGCAAAGTGTAATTGAGAAGTTGACACATGCACACAGGCTAGTATCGCGAATTGTTATATACGTGCACCGGCCATTCCAATTCAAATCTTACTACGGAGACAACGTATCTCGTGTCATGTGCGATGCCTAGTGCTTTACCAAATCATTCATGTGCCTATATTTTCCAATTTCTTTAGTGCTCTAAAGGCCCGTAGGTTAATTATGTCAGACTTTCAGAAACATATATACTGTACTACGTACATTACAATATAATAATATGGCTAAAGATCCAGAATGATTGAGGCTCTAACCATGTATAATGTCAGTAAGTCGCACATATAGGTGTAAATGAGACGGGGATTTTCCAAAATTTGCGAAAATTACACGTCATGGGAATGGAGGTCGAGGTCGATATTAAACGGAGACGGATGAAAATTGATTTTCCGCTTGGGACGGGACCCTTACATAAAATCAGATTAAATTTACACGTCATAGGAATGGAAGCGCCAGGAATTATTCCGGTAGTAGAATGATTCCGAATAATAAAAAAAATACTGTTAGTTAGCATGAAAGTAATTCCATAATTTTCATTTCCTTTCTTATTCCTTATCCAATTCCATTCCGTTGTCATTCCACCGCTCCAACCAAACGAGCCCCATGTAGTATTTGTCCAACGATATTTAAAAGACCTAACGTATCTACTTGCTCAACAACCCAAACATAGGTCAAAATTTGACGTATGATTGACCTACCGAAATTTCAAAAGATGCATTTAGGTGCCTAACAAAGATGATTTTTTTAACATTTTCCAAATTAATTATAATTTGAAGGTTTTTTAAATAAAGATGGTTTTTACAAAAATATATCCTTCGTGTAGAAATTGTAATAATTTTAAGCATCATATATATTTTCCAATAATTTATGGGTATCAAACGTGATTTCCCAACTTAAATCAACAAAATTCATGAATCACCTTAGATATCTCCTTGTTCCTTCATCTTCAACTCCTCAGTTACAGTCGAATCGCCAGGACCATCTTCATCCTTCATCTGATCGCCATTGTTCCGTTTCCTTGTGACAGCTTGATTCGGGTTCTTTTTGGTAATTAACTATTTTTTAAAATGACAGTGCAGAAGCAAAATTTGGCTTAAAGAATGATATTGTCCGATCATGCAAGTCTTACATGGCTTACTTCTTTGCCACGTTGCTTGCTACCCTGACAGAGTGACTGTGGCTCGACACGTTTCCTTCTCTTTTTGTTAAAGTTAATGTGTAACCGAGACACGAGAAAGTTGTTTCGAATCAAACTCTTTTTTAAATTGAAATTTTATATTTTTAATAAATCAGATTAATCTATATAAATTTTACGTCGTATGGATGAAATTATATTGAGTGATTTTGGTAAGCATGTGTTTTTATAATAGGTGCTAAGTATTTACTTATTTAATAATTAACTCTAACAATTTTAGGGAAAAAAATTAAAAATTAATAGTCTATATACATTATACAAATACCCTAATAATTCTAAAATAAAGAAAAAAAAATTTATTTTATCATCCAATACCGCAACACTTATGTTACTTAATATGTTAATACACATTATATTAATAATTAAGTATATGCACTATTATTCATTGGTGAAAGTGTCAAGGTGGACTTAGGTTTGTTTGAGCCCATCTAATAATTTAAGGCCCATATATCATATAATGAGCTAATATTAATTAAAGTTCACTTGACACATGATTTTCTCATACTATAATTCATTGATAGTGGTTGTTAATGCATTGTCGACACAAATTTTGGAGAAAATTTTTTTCACTTTTTTTAATGTTAAAATATTAGAAAAATATGAAGAAAGTTATAATTAGACTTACAAATTCAGAGCTGCTCAATAGGCTATTTTAAAATTTTAGCAAATTTTATATTTCTATAAAATCAAATTTATGAATGGTTTTGAGATTTAAGGATGATTTTGTATAATTTAATCCGTATCAAAATGAGTTATAAAAGTTACAAACAAACCATGGACTACGTGATACGATAACTAATTTGATAGAATCTTCAAACCACTAATAAGAATTCAACGAACACAGTGTATCGAAGAGATTACAGGAAGTGAATCACCGGTCCAACCGGTTTATTCCTGAATTGCAGGTCGTCGTTTTAGTCATTGACCTTCATCAATCACTATAATGGGATTATGGGATATAGCCCTTACTATACCATTCTCAAATCACTAGTCACAATTCATCAAAAATCTAAACTTAACAGTCCGATTGAAGGCAAAAAACCAAAAAAGCACATATCTTTTTGGTCAATTCATCGATCTTACGTGCTAGATTCAAGAGAATGAAGACTGTATTTCCTCTAGGGTTCTTCCTCTGGTCTCCGGCAGCCACAACGCCACAAACACTCCGGTCAGGATAGCAAATCCCGTGTAAATGGCGAAAGTACCACCTTCGCTCCAATCTAACAGCGCGTTCGCCGTTAATGTCACAATCCAAGACATCAAGAAATACGCCATCGTCGCTGCACTCCCGCCGAGACTCTTTACACTCACTGGAAGAATCTGATCAAAAATTCGTAATCCTCATCAAAATTCAACTTTCTGAGATCCTTCGGTTTGTAAACATAGATTGCAGTTGTTATTTGGTAATTTTACCTCAGACATTATCAGCCACGGTATAGGTCCAAGTCCGAGAGCGAAGCATACCACCATAGCCTAGCAAACAATCACAGCAGCAATAATCATTAGATTTAGGGCTTAGGTATTCTCATATTCAACTCGTTGATAACTGAGTCTGATCAGTCGAGTCTGACTGATAATAATTTTGAAAATGTGTTCAACTAGTTGAGTTTTTGATTAGCTCATGTTTATCTCTTTTTGTGTAGGGCTGATACAAGACACAAGTTTCTCAGGCTCGGCTCGCGTCCGACTCGTTAAAAGCTCGGCTCGGGCTCGACTCGTTTATAAACGAGCCGAGCTTGAGCATGCTAAGACTTAGCTCGGCTTGCGGTTGAACTGACATTTTGCAAGTCGGGTTTGAGTAATGAAAGTGTTAGCATTTTCTTAAACATACCAGAACACCAGCAACAGCTACGTAGCCCATGATAGTATAAAGTTCAGAGTCTGTAGATATGTTCTCCTATAAACAACATAACATAACACATCAGAAAACTAACCAAGAAACGTAGATTATCATCAAAAGAACAGAACCAACCTCAACGAAAAACGCTGCAGAAACTATAAGCAGACTGAATGTAACTCCAATAGAGGATATCTGCAGCATAAAGATAGATTTAGACTCCAATCTCGACAAACTGCTATACTGAAAGAGAAGGTAACAGAAAACTTACTATAAGAAGAACCCTACGCCCAGCCTTGTCCATTAACCAGGTGGCAACTCCGGTTCCAAGAACCTATGATGAAATGAATGATATTAGATCCGACACATAAGTCTAGTGAGGTTCAATACTTAACAGAAGCTTCTATGTCACCTGAATAACTCCAAGGCCGAATGAGGCCCATTTTTCTTGTGAAACACCTGTAAAGATGGAGAAAATATGACTAATCTTTTCATGAACCGCGATTTTTCTGTTTCGTAAATCATGATTCATAACAGATTGTTCTAACCTGCATTGGAAAATATAGTGCTGGAGTAGAAGAATACTCCGTTGATACCAGAAAGCTGCTGAAGTGCAAGTAACCCGATTCCTAGCTGTAACATATGAGTGATCATATCAAAACTTCTGGTCTTGTTACTAAGTTCTGTAACGGAATAGTATAACGAAAGCAACACTATACCGTTAAAGGACGCAGATATCTTCTCTGCCAAAGATCTTGAAAACGAATTGTTGTTTTTGTTGTTTGTGTTGATGATTTTACTGAATTCTGCATTCGAAATTCAAAATTTAGTAAATGCTTGAAAATTTTCATTCATTGGATTAGTAGAACTTTTTTTTAGATCAAGAATGTACTTTTATGTCTTCGAATTCAGCGGATATATCTGTGGAAAATCCTCGTAGAACTTGCAAAGACAACTCAGCTTCGTCGTTCTTCCCTAGTTTTGCCTAAAATAGCATACAAAATACCATATTCATTGTAAGAAGAAAGCTTGACCGATATCTTGTATATAAAGTCTGTCTGATTAAGTAATTACCAGCCACCTAGGAGATTCGGGTATAAAAAACAGACCGGGTATCAACACAGCACATGGCAAGACTCCTGTACAATTGCAGAAAATACCCGATATCATGATTTGCTATCCAAGAGGAAATGGCTACATGCTCACTGCTCAGTCAGGGAATCACCTAAGACAGCAAGTATTCTCCATCCAAGAAAAATTCCGAGTAGATAGACAATCATGACTCCGATGGTTGTTGCAAGCTACATAAGAACATTAGCGAGTTTCGTTCAGTCATTTATGCTTGTTTGATTATGAGTTTTTAAGACAAAGCAAAACAACAAGTGCAGACCTGATTTACTGCTCCAAGACTCCCTCTCATGTTCTTGGGTGAAATTTCAGCAATATAGACCGGCACCTAGATTCGGAACCATTTGAATTCGGTTTAGTACCATCAAAACATTGAGATCAAAATATAAACACAAGAGTTGATTCAAGAAACTTAACTGTGTATGAAATAATGCCGACACCAAAGCCGGCCATTAATCTACCCATATAGAGAAAGGATGAACTCTAAGCAAGATCATTCACCAAAGCAAGTTAGATTACATATTGCAGAAAATGTGACATTTACAAAGATTAATGCTAAAAATGTACTTACTTCGGCAAATGATATGGCTAACCATCCGATTATGTTAGGGATTGAAGCAATCATCAACGACTATAAACCGAAAAAGTGTAAACATCATTTAGTACATGATTTTTATTACATTGCTGATGCGAATGAGAAGAATATCATACCCCTTTCCTTCCAATATGTTCAGAGATCTGACCACTGGCTATTGCTCCAACCATTGCTCCTACATTCGCCAAAGATCCAAACAGCGAAAACTGTTCCCATCATCAGCAGAAGAGAATCGAAATCAGAAACTCATTAAAAAGCTAATCAGAAACAGAAACTAAATGAAATTATCTCTCACCTCATTACTGTTAATTCCTATATCTGCTATAATCTCCGATTGTGTCGGTGATGAATACCCAAACTTCAAAACAAGAAAACTAAAGCGCATCAGGAAATCTTTTCCCCCCAAAATTGAATAGTTTATTTGCGTAATTGAACATTTTAGGAAGAAATTACAGTGTAGCCAAACTGAATGGGACCGAGAGCGACGACAAGGACGCAGAAGAGAACTGAAACAGAAGAATCACGAAGCACCATTGAAGAAGCATACATACTCGCCGATGGCTTAGGTGAGTACATCTTATACCAACTTCCGGTTTGGAGGAACGGCTTTTTCAGCTCCGAAGACGACGATGCCGCAAAGCCTTCCTCCATCTCCGGCTCTGCTCTTCTTCGCTTCGGATTCTCCGATTCTACAACCTTCTAGCTTCAATTCCTTCGATATGAAACAAGCTTTGAATAATTGACCTAAATTATAAACTGGTGTTGACATTGCAATAATGATGATACAACTATTACAAAAAGGACAGCTGCAACAGTGCACGTTGTAATTTTTGCTCTAAAATATTTGGATTTGATCGGATTTGGTTAACTGCTTATGTTTGCTTCTTTGCAACCTGAAGGCGTACGGTCAATTTTTTCCCGCATTTATTCCATTTTTTATATATAAATTCATAATGTTTTTTCCTCGCACGTTACCGTACTTTACTACTATAATTATCATCCAGTGCTATACAGAAATAAATATTTGTCTTGGCGCAAATTAAATTATTTTAACGTCTCTGTAGATAAAAATGCTTATCTTGAAGTAAAAAAAATCAAATTCTATAGAACAAAATATTTGAAATTTATATATATATATATATATATATATATATATATATATATATATATATATATATATATATATATATATATATATATAAATCCTTATTCATATGTAAACAACTTTTATCGACGTGTAAACACCGAATATACATAATTATACCACCGAATATATATGACTATACCGCCGAATATATAGAATCAGGTCCGGCGAATATTTCTGTCATTAATAACATGATTTTCCCCCCCTTTAATATCGTCTAATCTCAGTCATCTATTTAACGATCTAACGGATACAATTTGTTCTCATTGTATATATATATATATATATATATATATATATATATATATATGACATTGTTCAGATGCTTCTGCTAATTTACGGTATGACCGTGCGGCTGAACGTAGAGCCGACACGGGTGCCTAAAAAATAAAAAAGTAAAAAATAAATAATTTTGTGCCAATTTACGGTACCGAAATAATGTGTCAGCTCTACGTTCAGCCACACGACCCTACCGGAATAATGTGTCTTACATGAACAACCCCATATATATATATATATATATGGAGAGGTCTAGGCTCGAGACTAAACGGAAAATATAAAATAAATTTGTGCCAATTTAATATTGTACATAATTGATTATCAGTTCAGTAATGTTGGGTTTGTGGTCGTCCACTAAGCAAACGTAAACACTACCAAAATAATCATGATTAGGGGGAACCCCTCTTGCTTTTATCATATTTTATTTAAATAAAATTACTATTTATATTAAATTTTACTTTATTAGATTTAAATCGAATATAAACTTCACATGAAGAATATAAAATTATGCAAAATTCTCTATTTTTATAAGATTTCTTTGCTTTACTTTTAAATTTTAATTTCAAGTTCCCTAGCTAGATCTAAACCATATATAAAATTAAATTATCATACAGATCATGTAAATTATTACATATTCTCTTACAATTTCACGTTCATAATCACAAAATTTGTCGTATATATTTTCTCTTTAATGAAATTTGTCATATATTATACAATAGTGTGCGACCCCTTGGTAGCAATCATGTATTCATGTCTCATTACATGGACCTCGTGTTTGTTGATTATTATGTCTCATCTTCTCTTAAAGTTATAAAAAAAAACTATAGAAAAATCAAAGTAAATCTGAAAAAGTAAATGAAATTAAAAAATTGGAGGGATAATAATCAAATCATTAAATTATGAAATAATTTGGTTTACTAGTCTTTTTCTAGTTTTGGATTTAGTAAATGTATCCTTTAAAAGAAGAGTGTGTATACTTTCAGAATAAATACAAAAGATTGGGATATATTTACTTAATTGAAACATTAAAAAGCCTAGTTACTACTATAGTTTTTTAAAAAGAACTAGTTATTAAAATTGCCCTTATATATATATATATATATATATATATATATATATATATATATATATTAAGATTTATACAATTTAGGTGAGGTTTTATTTACAATTTTATAATGTTGGTTAATTACCGTGTCTTGTCATATGGACCTCTCAAGCTATTAAATTATAAATAGGTCGAGATATGGGTATGAGTAGATTTGAACAACTCTGGTCCGTCTACGGTCCGTCTAAACACACTGGTATGTGGAACTAGTTTGGATCAAATTGACTCGGATTTTTATAGGATGGATTAGGGTAAGGGCCCGTTTGGTTTCAACTCTGGATACGGAAACGGAATGTAAACGAATTTAGTCTATATGTATATATCCTTATTTATGAAATTTTATGGAATAAGGAATCATTCCTTGTAGTTTAATGCAAAATCCACTTGCCAATAGGATATCAAAAGTAATCAAATTCAACTCCAATTACTACAAACTATAAGGGATGATTTCAAAAACTTTCATGAACATGAGAATATATATATATGGGCTAGATTCGTTTCCATTCCGTTTTCGATTCCGGAGTTAAAATCAAACGGGCTCTAAGTTTTTTAGCCCACGGACCAATCCGGTCCATATATACACATATATATAACCCCTGGAAAAAAAAATTTTAAATCATTCGTGCCATCGTAAAATTATTATTTCTCTACTATTGCTAAACTTTCTAATTTCTAACCATAAGTCTTATCTTTCCTTTTTAGTCACTATCTAGATCGAAGTCGAAACGGCGGCTCCATCTTGGTCACTCTACTTTTGTTCGCGACGAGCTTCATCTCACTCTAGTCCTCTCGGATACTCATTTCTCTTGTTCATGACGAGGTGTCTTTCGTTCTTCATGTAAACTTGTAAAAAACTATGCATGCTTTCAATTATCGGTGTTTATGTGATCAGTAGCCTGTCCGTAATATATATGTGGGCGGACACAAACCACGTAAGAGACCCCGACAATACGGGTCGGGCAGGCCCAACCATTTTGGATAGAATTTTGGTCTGGTCCTAATCCGGAATTGTACAAGTTTAGGTATGAGATTAATACCCACTAGATAAATAGTTCAAGCGAAAAAAATAAAAGAGAAATAAAAATATAAAGTATGGGGTAACACTAGTTTTTAAATATATTAAAAAAGATAAACATATAATAAATATATATTGTACATCAATTTGGTATTTATATACTTATATATCCCTATAAAAATAATTTGTTTGTATATATTCATACATATCTGATATTTAGATGATGGCACGTCAAACACACCCCTTAAAATACAAATGATTGAGTAAGAGATAACTTACGTGGCTTTCACAAGAATCACATCTATTGTATATATTTGTCCTAGCCTTTTATGTAGTTATTGCATTTATGTCGACATTTATTGGAACAAAAAATACAATTAAATTCTTCTAAATAATTTTGTTCGTTTCAACAACTTAATCCAAACTATTTATTTTCTTTATGCCTTTTCCTTTATATTAAAAATACTCAAGGAAATCTATATATCTATATATATTACCTAAACCAGAACTAATTCTTTAATTAACATGTCAACACCTTACTCATGTCACCAAAAACTTTTTCTAGAAATCAGTTGTTGACATGCTTAGATAATCTTTCATAAATAGTTATGTTTTAACGGAAAAACTTTGTTTAAGAAACGTGCTCAACAATATGTAGACAACAACCATCATGTTCTAGGTTATTTTCCACAATTATTATAATATATAAATATTACTAATGTACATCCAATTTTACCCACGTGTCAATCTCTAAGGTCATCCACATCAACATTTTTTTATTTATTTATAGATTTGTTACAATATATTTACATATTTTCCATTAATTATTTTATAAGAAATTTTTTATTAGACTTAGTAAACAATTATCATGTTGTTAAAAAAATAATGAAAAAACAAACAAATCTACTTATCTACCAATCAAAATTAACAAATTGATCTACAATAATTCGATTTTATTGAAAAAATTTCACGCAAATCTTCTAACAAGATTTTACACATTTTTCGAATTTAAAACTCAATCAAACTTTCTTCTACTAGCTTAGCATTATATAAGTAAGAGGTGTCATTGAAAATCAAAGTTCACTCTCATCACTTTCATTTCTTTATTTATTTATTCTAATAAAAGTGATAATATATTGAGATATAAATATAATACTCTAATAATAATTTTTTTTAAAAGATTTTTAATTTTATCTTTTTATTTATTAAAAAATTATAATTTAATCCTCAAGATGTTAGTCATATTACTTAATAAAAATGATTTTTATAAATTAATATTCAATACATGTTACATAAAAAGTAAAAATATAATAATTTTTATTTAGACAAAACTCGCACCATCTAAACTAGTTAAAACTGAAGTAGAGTTTGGTTTGAAAATTTAAAGTTTATGTTTTTATCAAAGAAGAAAATAATATGATGCATAATACAAGTTGGACCGAAAAGTGTAAAAGACGAGAACAATCTGCTAAGAAATATGGGAGTAACAAACGACCGAAAACAAAGAGGAGTGATAATGAACAAAAATACACACGTTGATGACAAGAGAAGCACAAAGAAAAATGAAGGTGACAATGTTAAGGAGCTTCGGGAAGGACTCGTCGGCCGGAAAAAGTGCACGAGAAAACTATTGGACTGTCATGATGAAAACCTTTGTTCATACTCTATAAGGAGTTGTCAAGTTTCGATCACACATTTACGACTAGGAGTGTCAACAAGCGGGTTAGGTTTGGGAAGTGGCATCCCATACCCGTTTAGCATAATGCCGCATCCTCGTCCCTGTACTTGCTCGCGGATTAAAGATTATTTTCATCCCATCCTCGTTGGGTATCCATCCGGTCATAGAGTCCTTATATTTGGCTAATTTTACTCATTTGTAGTTACTGTCGGGTTTTTCCGTAATTCTTTTATTAATTTTTTATTTATAAATTCACACGAGGTAAAATATAGAAATTTATTTATAAAAAATAACATATGTGAGATAAAATCAAAATATTAACCCAATTTAATAAAAAAATAATCATAAAAGTATTATAAATATTTTAAAAGTATATTAAAAGCTCTAAATCATCGTTAATTATCCATTTAATTTATTTATTGGGATTTCCGTGATATTCCGAGAGGCAACATGACAGAAATCGGGACAAGGACAACCTTATCATCATTTTCATGCATGTAATGATGTTTACTCATCCTTGTCCCCAGTGCTCCCCATCGGGATATCTCCAAAATTTGATCATTTGATTAGAGCTCTATTTATCCGTACACATATTATTGATTGTGTGTGCATGTTATTAAAACTACATACGATTAATGATCTTTTTTTAAAACAAGAAAAAAAATGTTATGCTTGTGGTGTATTAGTATTTCTTTTCCATAAATTTGGTATTAATACTTTGATATTTTTAACCCGATTAAGGGCTCGTTTGGAATGAGTCATATGACAGAAATATATTTCGAAATTACTCAAATTGATTCATGTAATAGGGTACAAAAAGTTTATACCAGAATGAGTCATTTTAGCTTTTTTTTTTATTCCTCAAGTTTTTCATCAATTTGAGTAATTTAAACTTTTGTGTCCAAGGATAGTAGTTTAGGTTATTGAATGATTATGAATGAATTGAAATATCGACTATTGTTTTAAAAATCAACGTATTTTTAACCCGAAACTTACTTTATATTTATAGCCTAAAAATATGTTTCGAAGATCGAATTAAGTCATTCTTCTAGCTATTTGATTTCTTGCTACAACTTGATTTATACACGTGTACCAAACGAGCCTAATAAGATTATATATCTTGGAGCGACGATACTTGAGATGAAGATGAAATGCTAATCCCAAAATTTAGGTAAAGAATCTTCTAATTTCATTTCATAATCTTATAATTTTTATTTCATGTACGTATCTGAACCACCAAACACATGGTACATATATATTGATATTGTTAAGTGGTAAATATCACTAATTAGGCCTTTTAGCAATATTGTTCTATTAAGTAGACTCATAGCGTAATCTTATTTTGTAAATATATCGTAATATTGGTAAGTCAATGAGAGTGATTAAAAAAATATACAAAATAAAATTCAATAAAAAGAGTTATTCTACCAAATAAGGCAATTGTTATTTTTATTGAAATTTTGTTGGGCCGTTATATTTGGAGCTTTTCTAGAGGGGTGTTCCGTTGGGCCCAAATTACAGATGTTTATAATAATAAAATATTTTTGTTTTAAAAAAAGTAGCTTAATGATCATGTGAACTGTGAAGCGCATAAGATGAATTCCACTTTATAAGTTGTAGACAAAATTCAGAAAACATCCCTTAAATATGGTTTTTAACATTTGTACCCATACAAAGAAAAACAATTCTAAACTTTTCAACATTGTAGTTTTTATCTTCAAAAATCCCCTCACAAATTAAGAAGTCGCAATATATATTTTTAACAATTTGTAGACATGTAAAAAAAAAAAAACTTTCTTTCTAAGTTAAATATAATACATTTTTAAAAATATTATTTCTTTTAAGATACAAAGGTAAGAGAAAGCAGAATCAGTCTCTTTCGACAAATCGTCCTAATGCATCCCTACGGATGAGGATATCAAAATCACGAGGAAGCGAACCGTCACAGGTATTCAGGTAAGACCGTATATACCATGGGACGCCTAACGGTTAATAACAATATTGACTTCCCTCATGACATGAATGGTCATGGAAGAAGAAAACCTAGAGAGGAGAACAGGGATATTCGAAACAAGCATATCAACTTTCCATGGAGGTTTTCAAATGAAGTTGATCGAATTGTTAATGGTTAAATTGTCACCCTCAATCTCAATATCAGAAAAACCAAGACATCTAGGCTGAAGGGCATGAAGGGCGAAATCTTCAACTTACCGGACATATTCAACTATACATTTACCGAAACCGAAAGAAAGAAGGTCTGCCGACCTATTCCCGATGATAAAACCAAAAGCAGATGGACCATCTACATGTTTAGAAACATCAAAATTAATTTTAACTGAGTTAATATTTGGTCTTTGCCATTTAAATTTTTTAGTTTTTTCTCTTTGACTTACCGCCTTTACTTTAATTTAGTAGGATTTTAATTGTTCCGTAATATGTTTGATAATTTTTTAAAATTTGCAAACGATAAAAGCTTCGAGTATTTTCAAAGTGTCACTATAATAAACAAAGAAATATGAATATACAATTAAATCCGTATAAATAACGTAAAAAAGGACGAGCGATTAATTTGATTCATAACTGTGAGATAAATCGATAGCACATGACATATGGTTTCACTAAAATCACCGATTGTTGTCATGGTGTGTGATTTCTTCTCTTCAACCTCTCCGCGACGATCTCGAGCACTCAGGTGACATTCTAAGTCCTATCCAGTAGATCGCAATTACTTGTGCTAACTACCTCGTCTCGCTCTTTATCGTCTTTACTGTCTTATTCCGTCAATCTTTACTTGTTGATTTCACAAATTGCGTAAATTGATCGTTTGATTGTGTTTTCAATATGGCCGATCTGCTATCTCCTATAGTTTAACATTTTTGCTTGAGAAGGACGAGTGATTTCAGCCTTTTTAGGGATTTAGCACTTAGCTAGTAGAATATCACAGACGATTGATAGAATGAGAGGAACAGAATACAAATATGTTACAATATAATCTAATCGAATTGAAGAACACATCGATTTCACGTGATAATATGCCACAGCCACTCCAAGCGTAACTTATTCCACACCCTGCGACACCACACACACGTTTTCCCACATTAGTTTGTGTCATAATAATTCTGTGAGATAATGAGACATAAGAATGGGAAAAACTTGAGGAAATTGAACCCTATGATAGGCCTAGCTGCGTGTATGTATACTTTGTGGATCAATTTGTTTGATGCATGTTTCAATATGATGATTCAAATTTCATTAGTGGATAGTTTGTACTAATTTGAGCTCGAATTTTACGAAATCACCGTGTGTATAGAATGCACTGTTACTGGGTCTGCATGTACTTAAGATGTATGCAAATACTTCAATGTGACAAAGACGGAAAATACCTTTTAGTGTGATGATCCTGAAGTTGCAACTAGTTGTCATGTCCAGCTGACCTGTACACAGGAAGTGGGGCTTGCCCCGACTCAATGAAATGTATATCTTGAACAAGGATCTCATAATGCCTTTGCACTTCCTCTACGGATTTCCCCACCGCTCTAGCAACCTTTTGCCAGCGGTCAGGTGTATCCTTGTCGTACAAAGCTAGGGCCTTCTCAAATAACTTGTTTTGCTTTGCTGTCCATGAGGAGCCGGAGCTTGCCGAAAATCCCATGAATCAGTCGCTTAACTTTGTATTATTAGTAGTAATAGAACCAAAAGTGATGGTAGTTCAAGTCAAGGAAGAAAACTTGAACTCGAGGAATGGGATGTGGAGGATATGACTAAATGAGCTTCTTAAATACTAGAGGAATGGTTGAGAATTGGGGATCATCAATCTTTAGAATATATATCTTTTAGAAAAGCCGTTGTACGTCACGTAGCCTCTTAAACCACAAGCATACTCACCAGGGAAAAAAAGTGAAGGGCAGAAGAATCAGCATCAGTGACATGCATCCATGTTCCTAGTATTTGCTAATTATATTTTTAACAACTTGGCTGCATCTAATGATGCTAGTTAGTGATAATTTATAATTGTTGCATTATGAGGCACCTGAGGAACTTATTTGCTATTGATTCTTTAGCTTAAAATATGTCCACCAATTCAAACTTTCAACTAAGTCTTATTTCTTTTTGTGACATTAGCAACCACTTGAAAGTTAAATACACATTTTTTCAGGTCTTTTCTGTGCGGGTGATGAATTTGAACATTTCCTGTCATGTTTTAGAGATCTCACTGAGTCGTTTTAATAACAAATGTTGGTCACTTGCAAATTGAAGGCTTGAGTCCTACCATGACCCTGTTAAGATGGTTGATTAACCAATTTGACAGCAAGCTAGAAAAGGTAGAAAAAGGATATGGTTCATCTTGTGCCAAATCATAGGGTAATTTTGCTACACAAATTTAGGTCTGTGGATGATGGAAGGCCAGCAAGAGTAGTATTGTTGTACGGAGGAAGCAACTTTCTATGTATGCAGTGTTTCTTTGAAGTAAAGTTGTCAGAGACATACCATGTTGTGGACAATATATGTTTGAACTGGATCCTTGTTAGATTTTGGTTGATATTCTCGTTTATAACCCTTTAAAAGTGGGCTTGGTCCGATTGGATCCTGATTCTTTCCACTTGCTGTTATTATTTGCAAAATTATATGTGTAGCATATACTTTTAGTTCATATCTTCATTTTCTTATCAGCAAGTTGTTTTTGGTATCTGATCTTTGAGTAAGTGGGAACAATTCTCATCTTTTCCATTGTTGAATTTAACTTGGACCCTTTCGACTGAGTAGTCACACATTCATTCTAAAGTTGTATGTTCTCTGTTATGCTAATCTGCACTTAATACTTAACAGAAGAGTTGACTGTTGATTAGAAGTAGTTTAAGAGATGGGATTGCATCATCTCCATGCCTAACTGTGAAAGAGATGTAGAGTTACATCTCATAGTGGTCCTCAAGCTAAATTGCATTATGATTTATGATACATTCGAATCTTTATCATCTTTGGTCCAACTGTCTATTCTAGGAAATTTTGTGCGATTTAAGCCTTCTTTTGGGATTCTACATTCACTATATTCCCTTTCAGTACTAGTACAATTCTTTGGTCTTTGCAAGTCACAGTTGAACAATCACTGCAAGATCAGCCATGTACCTCTCGACTCTTGCGGCTCATGATTGGATGAAGGGTAAAACAAGCTCTTTAAGAAAAAGAAGGCTTTATTGCGTAGAATATGAAAAAGCTTCTTTCTTTTTGAAGAGTATGTGGAAGTGGTAAGAAAGCATAACTGAATATCTTGAATTGGTTCTCAAGGATGAGGTTCCTATCTCGCCACCTTTCGCTTGTGTTGAGCTTGGGTTGGCAAATGCACAGCTTGGATTCAACATTTAAAGTGTAACACAGCGAAGAGCGCGCCTTGTGGCCATGAAGAGAGTAGAATATAGTCAATTTGACATCATATATCACTACAGTTGCAATCAAGGATACAATTATCTGCTATTTGCTACATCGATGACCAATGAATGTTATTGATTGTTTTGAATGTTTAGATATCTTTATCTGGTGTTTGAAACAAATCAGTCTATAAAGATTTATTTATCTGTTGTTTGTGTAATTGTGTTTGTTTAGTGTAAAGAGTGTTCAGATTTTACACAAATTTGTAATGTGATAAGCTTTGAGGGAGCCCATACGATATCTAATTCGGGTAGGCCTTTTGCCTTTATTGGAACCCATGAAAGCCTTACAAAGTGGCTTTTCACTCCATTTTGGTTAGTGTTTGCAACTTTTGGAACAATTCTGTGCTCCAAACATGGGTATTGGAATAAGTGTTTTCTTGATAATGCTTATTAGAACACTAATTGAAAGATGATGTTCCTATTGTTGTGGCTAGTTGGTGTCTAGAAATTTTGTTTGACGTGGTAGCGTTCAACATTTAACCACCTTTGCCGGAAAGAGCAGTTTGAATTGTTACATTGGTTGAGTTCGGTGGTATTATGAAATTCATATAAACTACCCTTCAACCTTCCATCAATCCATAAGCTTAGGACTGCACATATTCAGATCGGACCAAAAAACCGGACCGTAATTGTAAAAATCCGGTCTGGTCTAGTCCGATCCTGAACCGTAATGTTCCAATCCGGTCGATCCGTGAATTTACGGTCCGGTCCGTATCGTTTGGACAGTCTTACATAAGCTAAATATTTATATAAACTATCCTTCATATAAACTACCCTTTAACCTTCACCAATCATCGAGAAAATCCATAAATTTCAGCGCCATAAACTACTTAATACCCATAAAATATGTTTTATGACCACATTTAACTTGAAGAGGAAGTGTCTTAAACATAGAAATTAAGACAACATTTATCTTATGTTAATCAATCACACATTTTCTTTTTTTGTTTGCCAATGACTCGTCAACAATACCTCTGTGTCTAAATTTGGTACTTTGTGTTGCATTTAAGACCCTTCGATATCAAATTCTCGCTATACTTTAAACATCACGGCATTATATCATCAACCTTATATACTAGGCTTTTTTTTGCCTTGCCTTTGACTCGGCAACAATATCTATCTACGTCTAGATTTGGTACTACACCAACATATTATCGATATAAGAACATTTAACATGGAGGGCTCATCACACATTCGGGTGCACATATGTCTTAGGTTCGGACTCATCACATAATTCCAACGGTAGGAAGTAGCTAGTATTATATACTAAAAATGTGTTCGTCAATTCTTTTGTGTATATTTTAGCACAACTTTCCGTTTTTTATAAATTTCTTAGTGTTTGACAGATATATCTTCATGCCACATCTTATATTTTAAAAATATTTTTGATATTTACTCCCTCCGTTCATAAATAATTGTCGTTTTAATATTTTGCACACTTAGTGAGAAGACTATGAGATATACCATTTTATCCATAATCATTACATCTTATATTTTAAAAATATTTTTGATATTTACTCCCTCCGTTCATAAATAATTGTCGTTTTAATATTTTGCACACTTATTGAGAAGACTATGAGATATACCATTTTATCCATAATCATTCTTTAACTACTTTGTTAAAAACCACAACTAATAAAATACTAGTAATAATTAGAAGGGTAAATATGTAAAGTGAAGGATAAAATAGACAATTACTCTTTAACAAAAATATAATGCTAAAACGACAATTATTTATGAACGGAGAGTAGCTTTTTTAGCAATATCATCTAACCATATACAAACAATTCTTTTATCAAACATCAATTAAATTTTCAAAATTTACAAGATTTTTGAAACTATATGTATAAAAAAAAATAGGGCAATTTTGGTAACTAGGTTTTTTTGAGAAAATAGAGTAGTAAGTAGGCTTTTTAATGTTTCAATTAAGTGAATATACCCCAACCTTTTGTATTTATTTTTAAACTTTACAAACTCTTCTATCAAGGGGTACATTTACTAAACACAAAATTAGAAAAAGCCTAGTAAACCAAATTGTTTCAAAAAAAATATGTGGATCGTCCTCCAACTTCGACTATATTGATATCTGTGTCTTACATATAACTAAAAAAATTATTGATTAAGAATTTTTCATGATGATTAGGGCATATTTGGTATAACTAGATGGGGATTTATTTAGATTGTTTTTTACGGAATTATTGGGGATGCAAATTTTGAGTTTGTTTAGATTATCCAGATTCATGGAGATTGTTAGGTATACATAATTTACTAGTTGAAATGGCATGAGAATGGCCTTTTATCACTTCCTGTTGCAGAATAGCATCCTATGTTGTTCTGTTGTCTAATTATTTGGTAATTAATGTAGAATGAAGTTGGTGTTCACAAGAAAGTTTTCAAGCTTGAGAATAATGCTTGATTTAGTATGTTTCATGGCTGATCTTTCTTTATTAGACTTGTTTGACAATTTGTTTTCACATTCAATGTACTTATTAGATATGACAATTTCTTTTCACATTCAATGTACTTAGCCATGCCAATTTATTGATGTATACCTAGCAGTAGCACACTAGCATCATAGCATCACATTTTGCGATATGCCAATTATCTTCTTTGGTGATAGCATGTTAACAATACCATTACTGTTCTGAGAAGAGAACCATAGTATTTCGTTATACAAAAGGATCATATACTGGCTGGTGTTCTGATAGAGTACCTTCTTGTAATGTGCTCTTAGATAGAAGGAATCAGTTTCGGAATCACTCAAACCGAGTCCCGAATTTCGTTAAATTGTTTCCGTTAGGGCTCAAATGAAAGATGAAAGAAACACACTCTTCTTTAAAGACATTTATTTGTAATTTATCATTAAACAAACCATCTCAATAATCTTATACTAAACGGTAAAAAATTTACAATATCTATCAAACCCCAATAATCTTCATCTACAACAATCCCAAACAATTTTCATGCCAAGAATGTCAAAAATGATTTGTCATCTAATGCCAAAGAGGCCTAAGTTATAATTTCTTCAGACAAATCTCATAGTTCGGAGTATTGAAATTGATCTTCGCAATACATGTTTTCAAAATTTTCACTTCAATTTTGTATACTTCACACAAAAATCGGTGTTGCAATTTGCAAAATGGATCCCCTTTCAAAAGTTTGTTGGCAGGAAAATTGATTTATTATGCAGAGGTGGACTAAAAGATTATTCGTATATCATCTACAAAGCTTTCCCTGATCAGTAACAGAAGATTCAAACTTCCTCCTCAATCTTAGATCAGATATAGAATCAATCAATGCCATGGATTAATCATGCATGGTTCTAGGATTGTTTGATTATTGTTAACAAAAAATTGGCGAAAACACAAAGAAAAAACGTTGGGCAATCAACCCCAACGCCTCGATCAAAACATTTTAATGCCGAAAAACAAGAGGAAACATTCAGATCTAAAGCCGGTGAAAACGAAGCAATATAGCAAGTAGAACCTTCAGTAAAGGAATCATCACAAGGTTCAGAGGGGAGCAAAGCGATCAGAGGAGGCGAAAAGTGGAAGATCAGAAAAGATTGAGAGAAAGAGGAACAAACGAGAACTCACTGCATTTGAGAATAGATCTCGATTGCTGCAATGCCTGTCTGTGTAGACTGCTTTAGTAATCTATATATAAATATACATATGTATGAAGGTGAGAGAAAGAGAAGGAGATGCTGTAATGGTGAGGGAGACGAGCAGCAATTTCATGAAATTCAGATTGAAAACTATATTTATCAGAAGAAAATCATAGAAATTTTCTCAGTGTTTCCATGGATCCACATGTGAAATTGCCGCATCAAGTCCCCCTCTCTTCGTCCTCTTTGTTCCTTCTTTCTTCATCACCTCCTTCTCTCCCAACATTTTCGCCATTCCTCTAGATCCGCTCTAACCTCAACCCTCATTGCTGCATGTATCATTTGGTTTCTCTTTTTTTTTTTTGGTAGAAATGATTTGGTTTCTCTTGTTCATGACTTGCAGCTGTTCAGTCAGATGCAGCAAACGCTGCGGATCTTAGGGTTTACTCCTTCAATTGGAGCCGGTAACAAACGACGCCGTTTTGTAGCCCATGAAAAATTGGGTCCATAGATGATCCGGGGTATGAATAGTTATGCGGCCTAAGAATATGGTCCACTTAATTACGTATAGAATAAGGGCCCGTTTGGGAATCGAAAACGAAATAGAATCAAATCTAGTTCATAAAATTTCATCAATAACGATATACATATGGACTAAATTCGTTTTCATTCCGTTTTTGTTTCCGTTTTCGGAGTTGGAACCAAACGGGCCCTAAGTATATACACTAACAATGTATGGATGAACACTCACTTTTTATTCAATAAAGATTTCTTGTTGCGATCAATTTAATTGATCATTTATATCTCACCCCAATTTGTCACATTTTCGGCATGTTTCATATCCTCAACACAAAGATCGTGCACGTGTAGCTTATGTGATAGCACAATATTGATCTTATACAACACATTCATGTGTGTCTATAATTACGATCATTTTTTGGATAAGAGTATATTGTGATGTCATATGACTAAAACGATTGTTTTTATGTCATGCATGGTTTTACATTTATGAAATGTGTGCTAACACAACCAGAAAGTAACTGTCCGATTATGTTCAAGTAAATTAAAAGCAAAATATCCTTACAAGTAATTCTTCCACCAAAGGATAATGATCGTGCTTGTTGTAACAAGTTCTTCCAACAAAGCACAATTGTGCTTGCTAATTGCTACTATGCAAATTCTTTCAACGATGGTTCATGAGTGCTTCTTTTGACGGACAATCACGTGACAATGAAAGAAGTTTTTCTTGAAAGAGAAAATGTACACAAGTGTTTATGAATAAATGTCACTGACAATAGATCGTTGATGCTCGTTGAGGGGATAATAATGTTCTTCAAATAAATAAAAATTCAATTAATAATTGTTGATAGGAATTTCTATGCTGGCAACTTTCCATTTCTTTCTGTTTTTCTTTTTCTAGATTATCTATAATTATTATTAATTTCGATCATATGCTTCTTGCCTACATATAACGGTACCTTAATCAGGAACACTCGTTCATTAATTCAACTTTTTTTTAAATAGTGAGAAAGATTCTCATTTATGCATGATTTTGGGTAAGTTCAATATTATCTTATAAATTGAGGGAAATAATTAGTGACAAAAAAATGAAAAGTAACAATTCAAATTTGCAACGAAATAATGACTATATTTGGGGGCGTTATGAAAATTTTGATCGAAATACTTAATTATATGTGGTATCTTGTGACTTGTTTGTAGGATTACATATCAGGATACTTAAAACATCTCACTCGCCAACTGTTGAAATTGTTCCATTTGGTCTATGTAGTATAACCCGATATTTGAAAATGATTGATCTGGTTGGTGATGGAAGGCATACCGACGATAGGGGAAGGAGTGTGGCATGCCAGTGGATGCGACCTCCTACGGGGGTGTATAAAACTAAATTGTGATGCTTGCTTAAAGCTTTTATGGGCGATGCGGCATAGGTATGGTGGTTATGAACTCCTTAGGACGCGTTGTTGCGGCTTTGACAACGAAGCTTGAAGGTTTGCCCTCGGTTGAGGTCGCGGAGGGTGAGAGTGTCCTCTGGGCTTTGAGAATTATCAAGGATGGAGGTTGTGATAACATCATTTGTGAATCTGATTTCGGATTTCCGGTTGGGGATTAACAAGCTCAGGGAAGAGGGCTCTTTTAAAGGAGTCATGTGGGGTCTAACTCGGTTGATCAAGAACACAACTACAGGTTGAATATTGCATATTGTCTTTTGGCATTCGATATTCAAAGGATATGTGCAGTCCACGATTATAGCAGCTGAGTTAAATACTATTCATTGTCACTGAACATATGTTTTCATCCGTTTTATTTTTTTAACGGGTTAAATTTCATGATCTCATTTATTTAATTTTTTTAGTGATATACTTTGAAGGTTTTTCGTTTAAAAAAAACGTTCTACTTTTATGAACAAAAAAAAGTTATATTATAACAAATTAAAACTTAAGGAGGGGTTTCTAGTTTTTCTACGTATATTTTTAAAATTATTTACGAAAATAAAATCATAACAAAATATTTAAAAATTAAAAATAAAAGTACTCAATTAAATTGATTAAGTAAAAATATTTTTAATATGTATTTATATATATTTTAATAGTTAATAAAATGAAACCACATATAGATTATATTGTTGGCAACCGTTAAAAAAAAGTAAAATAAATGTCAAATATTATAAAATGTGAAATTTTCAAGGTCAACAAATGTCAAATGTCGGGCAACTAAGTTGATATGGAAGAATTGTTACGTCGCAGAAAATCCTTCGGTACACAAGTTCTCGGACGAGATTTTGGTGTGCAGCGATCTCGTACTAAACGAAACGACTTGAACTTGGAATAACCAAAATGAAAGAAAGTCGTCAACCTACTACCGCAACTGCGGCCATGAAAACCAATCAAAACAAATGTGAAGATCGTCGCAACACCACTTTATCTACTTGCCAAGTATAAGCCAAACGCTCTTAGTATTCAATACGGAAAAGACCAAACTCAAGACACCAAACCAAAAGTTTAATAAAAATAGGGTAAAATGGCTAAATAGCCCCTTTATCACTATTAATCTATGAAGAGTATTTGTAATATAAAAACTATTTAGTAAATATCCACCTATTTAACCAAATAGGGTAGAAAATTATATATAAGGTAAAATTAGAAATCTACCAAAAAAATTATTATAAAAAAAGTCAATTCTTTCTAAAAATTAAAAAAATTTGCATAATGCGGAATTGTATATTAATAAGAACGAAATTAATTTTTAATGAGCTTGGTGTTTGTTTGATATAAGAAAACTTTATTGTAATTGAAACACAAATAAAATTCCACAAGCATATTTCATAAGCTTCCTAAAAAAAAAGGTATGGTTTTCATAGAATTTACGTTAAGTGATGTTCCAAAAATACTATAAAAATAATCAAACTCAATAAAAAGTAATTATAAATAAAAAAAATTTTGAAATAAAATAAACATAATCAAACCATTGAATAATTTGAATAATCCTAATTAACCCAAAAGAAAAACCCTCCCAAAGGACCAAACTGCCTTTATCATAAACTGTTTACAAATAGAATTTTACAACATTGAAAAGATTACAAATTACAAAACAATTGGGATATGGCCTTTGGAATACATTTGACAATTTAACCACCTGATCAAAAATATTGAACATTAACAAAACCAGAAAACATTTGAAGATCAACTACAGTGAAAACGAAGCAATTGAAGGGGATAATAATCAAAAATAAAAATAAAAAAATTGAACCTTCAGAGAGGGAATCATCACAAGGTTCAGAGGGGAGCAAAGCGATCAGAGGAGGCGAAAAGTGGACAATCGAGAGAGAACGAGAGAAAGATGAACAAATGAGAACAAGGAGCGCTCGCTGCATTTGAGATCAGATCTCATTTGCTGAGAAGCATTTGTTTGTGTATGTGTATATATATATATAGATATGAATGTATGTTCGATAAAGAGTTGGAGATAAAGAGAAAGGGCGAGGGAGACGAGCAGCAATTTCATGAAATTCAGATTGAAAACTATATCATCAGAAGAAAATCATAGAAATTTTCTCATGTTTCCATGGATCCACATGTGAAATTGCCGCATCAAGTCTCCCTCTCGTCGTCCTCATTGTTCCTTCTATCTTCGTCTTCTCCGTCTCACCCAACATTTTCGCCATTCCCCTAATTCGCTCTAACCTCAACCCTCAATGGTTATAGCTGGCAAGTTGCAACTTGTGAAGGTCCTTTTGGCAAGTATGCGCAGCGTCGCTAGCCTTAGGGTTTTGTTCATGAAATTGCTTCCAAACGACGCCGTTTCTATTTGATGGGCCAAGATCAGCTATCATTTGGACTATCAAAGCCCATACGATATTGGGCCTAAATATATTGGATTAATTACATTAGTTCAAGCTGATACACATAGTAATTATAGGTGTTATACAAGCTGAACGAGCCGAGACTTAACATGCTCAAGCTCGACTCGTTTAAGAGCGAGCCGAACCCGAATAGCTTGTCTAAAATAAAGCTTATATAATGTTATTTTAGTCGAACGAGTTATCCCGAACCGAGCTTTTGACGAGCCGAACGCGAGCCGAGCCCGGAAGTAAAAAAAATTATGTCCCTCTGCTGCGTAAATAATTTAGAAAATCTGAGCTAATTCCGAATAATGTCTATGCACTTTTTATTTTTTTTGGATTTTATCATGAATTTTTTGATTTTCGGATAGTACCCTTGATTTTAAACTTTTTTTTTTTAATTACACCCTTCTGCCATTTATAAATTTACATCTTGAAGCAAAAAATATAATTTTTTTCTATAGTTATTGATAATATTTATTTTAAAATACAGATAATTTTTTAAATAAATAATTTGTTTTTATTTTTTTAAAAAAATTAATAAATATTAATTTATATATGTGTAGAAGTTTATAATTAAAAAAAACTAAAATTTCGGGTATCCAATAATCAATAAATAAATAATATATCACTGAAAAAGTAGGAAGTATGGACAGTTGGAGACCATCCGTAAATTTTACTGTAATTACTAGGAAGTAGTAAATTGTTAATATTACCATAGTTACTTCATTGAATATCGGAGGGCAGTTAAACCACTTTTATTCAGCGGCTACATTGTCAACGGTCAGCAATATGTCGTCAGAGGCATACATGTCATCACATTCTTAATTACGTCGTAAAGATGTATATTCTTTTTTTTATTCAGAGAACCAAAAATGTTTTTTTAATTTAACTTAATTCAGTGTTCGTCTCGATCATCTTATCTTATCTTATATCTATTAAAGCAGAAGTTTCTATTGTCACGTGTTAATGCTATATTTCTCGAAGCCTAAAAAATTAAAAATCATAACAATAATTATAATTGCATTTTTTGGATTTTTATTTTACAAATATATTATATACATATAAAATTCTAAATATTAAATATTTATTAAAATTGTGCCCGCACAAAGTGCGGGTAATACACTAGTTAATTTGTGTTTCACATATAATTTAATAAAATAAACAATAAAATTTAAAATTTATTTGTATTTATTTTTATAAAACTTAATTAATTATACACGTTCATTAATTTTAGTTATAATAATTAAATTATTTGCTACTTATTTTTTTTTTTAATATAAGGGTAAGCGAAAAGGGAGGTTCAGCCTCTCGATCGGATGAGGTCTTAAACTTAGTGTGGCAGAGGTTTAACGCATATACCGGGTTATGTCAAACAACGTCAGCTGATCATCAACAGTGTTGATTTCCCTAAATATGTGTCAAATCGTACATTTGGTGAAGCCAGAAATCAATAACGAGACATGTGAGATGATCATGTCTGCTTCCCATGGTGGTTTCCAAATATGGTTGAGCGAGTTGATGAGCACCAAGTTGTCTCCCTTGATTTCAATGAATCGAATCCCAAGACTTATGGCCTTTTTTAGGCCCTCCCGCAGTGCAAACACTTCAGCTTCAAGAACACAGTTCACAATGCATTGGTACCGGTATTTGTTGTCTGTCTAAGTTTTTTTTTGTGGGATCCCATCTAGTGCTAATTTCAATAAGAAGTTTTTTTACTTTAGGCATAATGTTAGTGTCCCAAATCCATGTTTTATCGTGAGTTACTCTTGTTTTTCGTAACTGGATCATTTTCAATGCAGATTTGGTAGAGAACCAGCCTTTGTCATCTGCGCCCCAGTATGCTCTGTCTTGTATGTCATTTATTGGCAGATTATAGTTCTTAATTTTTGTAATAATGTTATCTGGTAAGATAACATGAAGTCCGTTCAAGAGTACATTATTCCAATTTTTTTTTATCTTTGATGAAGTTAGCAACCAATGTCGAGTTTTGAATCAAAGTTTTATCGATTGTTATGTCCTGCAGTGGGTGATCTCAACGATCTTTTCAGAATCTTATTGTTTTTCCATCACCCACCATTATAAATTGTTAATTAGACATGACATCACCCATCAAATTAAAGGTGGATCATGAAAATGGATATTCTTACTTTATTCTCTTTTTTATATTTAATTCCTTATCAATTTTCTTATATATGTTGCGTGCAAATTTTTACAAGATTCGGCCAATGCAACACTATTATATGCTCCGCTAGGTAAGTACCTAATTAAGGGAATTAAAATTATAAGAATTAAAAAGTAAAAAGTATGGTTCCTTTTTCTGAAAACTTCTCACGTCGGGGAGAGGTAACTTCATTGTACTTTTTATAATTAAGTTGCTCAATCCTCAACTGTAAGTTTGGCGACTTGTTCTCACTGACACCATTCTTTATCAATCTCCATCAATTTTATAGTTTTTGGCCTTTGCTTTGTCGATTTTTCATGTCTAACCGTACATTTAAATTGTAAGTAAATTATAGGCGAATCGATATTGATTCCATCTTATTCCGACTGGGATAGGGATGACGAGATTTACACTAAAAACTTCAAGGTCTATCTTGTTTATGTCACATGTATAATAGTGGGGATGGGATGTAAGATGATCAACCTCAATCCCATCTCATACTCAATCCTATATTTATACTCATCATTGTAGGAAGTGTCACGAAGGCGAACAATAGTCCTTGTTAACTCACATAAAATTAGGGGCGAATATTAGATAAATTAAAAAAAATTTGATGAAAACAGAAAATGTTTGCAAATTAGCTTTTTTTTGTTAGAGAAAAGTTCTCAACTCTATCACTAATCATAATAATTGAGTTCATGAAACCCTTCTTCATAGTGGACTCGTCCTCACAAGACTTAGAGCATCTTCATACCAAAACTTCTTAAGAAATTTTTTATCTGATTTTTCTTTTTTCTTTTATTCACAAAATCATTGAAGAATCTCTCTCTTCCATCCCATAATTCATCAAAATTTCTTTAACGTATTATTATATCCCAACAAACTATTACATCCCTACATTTGGGCAAAACAAAAAAAATAAATTAAAATTTTCCTTGATTTTTGTGAAGTGGGCAAGAACCTATAAGGATGAGTATCTCTGTAGAGAAACTTCTCTCCACTAATTGCATCGGTTTTTTCTCATCATCTGACATTTATTTTTATTTTAAAATTTTTAATTGATAAATAAACCCAGAAGTTTTGGGATGAAGATGCTCTTACATGTGATATATTATAATTTATTCAAATGTCCTAACTTTTTATATGTTAGAATATTTATTTTTTAAAAAGAGAAAATTAAAAATATTTTAAATTTTACTAATTTAACTTAATTTAATTTTGTGTTATCGTTATAGGATAAAAAATCTCAACCGTCCATACAAGAGCAACAACACACAATTTTTGTTATTTTTTTTTATCAAAAAAAAAAACACAGTTTATTATTAAATTAAAGTATTAGTTAGTCAACTTATAAAAACTGGGTGCACATTATACTCATTTGTCTTATTTTCTTCTTCTTATAGTTGGTAATGTTGAAAGCAGACGTTGAAAGATAATATCATTTTGAACATTCTCTTGTAATTATATTTTGACGTTACAATTCTATATCAATATATCTATTGACTATTATTTATATTTTATAAAAAATCTCCGGGGGGCTGGGATGGATCTTTCTTCGATTTTTCCAGTATTAGTAGGTGTAGACAATGGAACAAAATGAATATATGTCGTGAGATAATAAGGTTTGTTCGTACATTTCTCGGTAATTTGTTTAATTGATTTGAAATTAGTAAAATTTTGTGTATGGTAGCGGGATTTTTTTTGAAAATAGGTAGGAAATTTATTATTATTAGACACAGACTAAAATTAATTACGGGAATAGAAAGTATTTTAGGTTCGGAGTAAAACTCGCAATTTAAAACTGCGAGTTTTAATTATAATAGTCAAAGAGATAAGCACACTGTGGCATTAGCCACATCGGTAGTCTTTCCAAAGAACTAGTCTTATGGAATAAGGAGATACGGGTTCGAATCCATCCGGCTGCACACCGTGGTAAAATAATGAATCGAACCTGCAACCCCAGGTTATTAATTGCTTGGTAAGCCTACCAATTGAGCTTGTTATAACATGTTTACATTTCTTCCTATTTTAATTAAAACTCGTAGTTTTAAACTGCGGGTTCTCTCCGAGCTTAAGTTCCTTCCTATTGTGGAAATTAGTTTCAATCCGTACCTAATATAAAAAATATTTTTCCTTTCCTTCATATTTTCGAAAAAAAAATCCGTGGTAGCGTAGGTTATTTGCTTATTAGATTTTTTATTAGTTTTTTGTATATATTTTTGGTGTGGTTTTAAAAGATAAGAAGAATAGTTTTCGAAATAATAGTTTTTTAATAGATTATCAAAATTATTTACAACTTTGTTTTCAAAAGATATTTTTAATTATTTGCACTTTTTCTTTTCCTTTTAATGATTTTTTGGTAAATTAATGATAAAAATTAGCTAAGATAAGCTACTTTTACCTAACACTAAAGTTTTCAGATTTCACAAAACTCTTAAAAAATACACAAAAAGGTAAATTCGCCCAAACGCCACAAAAATTTTGCGTTAACACTGCATAAGTTTTTACCTTTTAAGGCATGTCTCATTCAGAAACTAGTATATAACGTCGATAGAGTACCCAATTTATTGTCACTCTATACAATATATAAAATAAAATAATAATTGAAATCATGTGTCATTCTCTTATACTTTAGATGATACGTGTCATTTTATCACAATTCATATTTTACTAGTTATTTATTTATTGTATCTTTTTAATGACTGACTATATTTATTTCATTAACTATTTTGTATCATATAAATCAAGATAAATAAAATATTGATAATCTTAAAAGAAAATATCCAACTAATGATATTTTGACCGTATAAATATATTTAATTTTGATAAAAAAAAAATCCTCATGTATTCGTTTCATATAATTGATTGAGTAATTTTTCTTTCAAATTTAATTTTAAAATAAATAAAAACTACAATATAATACCTTTATAATAATCAAAGAAACATGTAATTTTTAAATACAGTACCTATAATTATAAAAATATATGGATGTTAATTTAAAAAAAAAAAAACCATACAAAACAAGAGAATTGGAGTAGTTTATTTTAGGATGAAACTTTGTTGCCCTTATACGATGGATTTGACCATAACATATATGTCCGCTCTGCATACAACCCGTTCTACGGTCTTCATCGGATTTTAAGGTAACGTAAAATAATAAGGGCAATTTTGGTAACTAGGCCTTTTTGAAAAACTATATTAGTAACTAGGCTTTTTAATGTGTCAATTAAGTAAATATACACCAACCATTTGTATTTATTCTTAAACTCTACCCACTCTTCTTTCAAGAGGTACATTTACTAAACGCAAAACAATAAAAAACCTAATACACCAAATTGTTTCAAACAACCAATAATTCAATTAGATTTTTCCAAAACGCTTGACTTTATTTTTGGATTATGTAAAGCTTGACTAATTACATTGTGGGATTATATGTGTAATGACCTCATTGTATAAGATTAAGAAGTAACAACCCACTATAACAACACTTTCATGAGAAGAATGCAACACGACACCGTTTTAGACTTTTGTAATTTAGTTCACATAATCCTTTTCAAGACTAACTAATCATTAATCAAATCCATTAATTAGTAATTAGACACCATGGGACAATATCCAATGGTATTTACTAAATACGTTTTCCACGCGCAAAGAAGACTAACAAATTTGTATGTTTGTAACAACTAATCTTTCTTTCTTTAGGTTTTGACTTGTACCATTTGAGATGGGTATCGTTGGGTGATTTTTAGTATCAAGCTTGACAAATGTTATAAAATAAGTTATAAGGGAGACTTTTTCGTTTTTGATTTTGAGATAGTATTTTTAAATTTATAATTTTTTAAAATATATCTCTTTTATCAGGTAGGAGATAACAAGGTTCCACATTGAAAGATGGGACACTCTGAGCCTAGTATATAAGTTCGGTGGGCTACTCCTCTTATTGCCAACTGGTTTTAGGATGAAACCTCGCCGGGTTTATATGTTGCGCTTGAGCCTAATGCGCATGTGCGCTCGTATGCACACGACCCCCGCTCGACCGGTCCGTCAGTATCGGACTTTGACATGGTATCAGAGCGGTTAGCTTCAATTCGGCTCGCGATCCTAACCTGTGGACAAGTGCAACTCGGTCTATATCCTCTAGTTGCACTTGCGGGGGCGTGTTGGAGATAATAAGGTCCCACATCGAAAGATTGAGACACTCCGAGCCTGATATATAAGGTCGGTGGACTACTCCTCGTATTGCCAATTGGTTTTAGGATGGACCTCGCCGGGTTTATGTGTTGGGCTTGAGCCTAATTCGCATGTGCGCTCGGATGCACACGACCCCCGCTCTACCAGTCCGTCTATATCGAACTTTGACATATCACCCATAAGTTATTTTTTTTTGTTGTTAAAAAAAATACACTACTTTATGATAAAGCGTTTTATTAAGAAAAACTACAAACGGGATATTCGAGGAAGCTGAACCCTCGAAAGTCCGGGAACAGCACAAGGAGGAGCCCCCAAACCTATAGACACCAACATCACAAAACAAACGAAAACTTAGCGAGCGAACCCGCCTCCCTTTGCCTTTCCAAAAAACATTACTGACACTAATAAGTCAATACCAAGTAAAAAAGTCTTTGACAACAAACCATCAGACTAGACAAGGGATGTGAAGAACACCCTTACTTAATAAGACCAACCACCACAAGCGAGTCAACTTTCACACAAAACCGATGGAAACCACTTTCCGATCAAGCTCTAGCCTATGGCTAGACCCCCACAACTCTACGGTCGACACCGACATACAACCAAGGTTAACCGCTACCATAATTTAATATTTTACATGAGGAAGATGATTATTATTTACAAAGTATTATATATTTTTTCTATTGACGACTTTGAAGTTTTTTTGGTATCCACATTTATTTAAAATTTCTTTTGATACCCTACAATTTAATTTAAACCCCACATATCATTCTTAATATATTACATTAAAATTTTAATTATAAACTATATATAAATAAATAAAATAAATTTAAAATTAATTATGACCTCACTAAATTGTAAACTAATTAATTTTATAATAGAAGTGTTTTTATATGTATGTTTATTTAAAATTTTTAAAAAGTAAATTTAAAGATATTTTTAATGCTTGAATTTAAATAAATACTATAAATTTAATTTCAAGTTAAAACAAAATGTATAAAAATAAATTTAAAACTAATTCAAAAAATAAATTAAAATTTACTATGCTTTTATTTTAAGTAAGGGTGCATAACTAGTTTAAAAACTTATTAGGATCATATTAAAATTTAAACTTATTAGTTTTTTTTAAATAATAAGTAATGGTATATACGTTTTCTTTAATATTTATATATTTTTATTTTTAATTAAAAGTCTAAAAATTTATATTTAAAACTAATTATGTACCTTTAATTAAAATAAAAATATTGTAATTTTAATATATTTTCGAATTAGTTTAAAATTTAATTTTTAAAATTTTATTATAATTCGATTTTTTAAAGAGTATATTTTTTATTTTAATTCAAAAATAAAAAATATTTTTAGATTTACCTTTTTAGATTTTATAAATTAAAAAAATCATGTGCATAATCCAAATAAGATCAATCTTAAGTATTATGTGATTCATCATTTTAATAAAAAAATACATTTTATAGAAATATAACGCATTATTATCTAATATGGATAAGGTTGTTAAATGAGTCGAGTATTGACATGCTCGAACTCGTAATGAGCCAAATCTAAATTTTATACGAGTTATAAAACGTATTTATGTTTAACTCGTTTAGAATGTAACGTATCCGACCAACCTCTTTTCGAGTCAAACCCAAGCAGCTCGACTAATATAACACTCTTATAATTTAATCTAGCCAAACAACCTACAAGAATATGAACAATACTTAAATTTTAACCGAACTTTTAATTATTTCATAATCAACTCATGAAAAAAATGAATGTGTTTGGGCTTATTATGAGTTTAACTAAACAAAAAAATAGTATTTTTTGTAGGGTAATTTTGGTAACTAGGCCTTTTTTAAAAACTAGAGTAGTAACTAGACTTTTTAATGTTTCAATTAAGTAAATCTACCCCAACTTTTTGTATTTATTTTCAAACTCTACACAATTTCTCTTAAGGGTACATTTACTAAACACAAAATTAAAAAAAACCTAATAAATCAAATTGTTTCCATTTCTATTTTTTTATCACATATTTCAACCCTAATCACAAATCCCCAAAACACTTTGGGTTGGTAATTAACGAGCTTAATATAAAATGATGACATATACTCTACGTAAAAAATGCTTAATTTTACTAAGAATGTGATCCATAATTAAATATCAACGTTTGTTCATTCGAGTATTTGTGATATCGTTTAAGTCAAGTTCTTTACCTATCGCTAAATGACTGGATCAACTAAAGATTACATAAAAACAATTAATTTATTTTCATGGTCTAAGTGAAAGGCTGAACACTTCAAAATGTCCAGATGTAAGTCAACTTTTGACGTCACAATCTCTCAATGAACACGAATGGTGTGTTGTAGGCTAGGTCAATCTACTTTTATAAAATATCTAATTTTATAAAAATATAATTTATGATATAACATAATTTTGTATCGTGGGACTTACGAGCTTGATCAGGAAGAGTGAAGATAGTGGCCAACTTCAAGGGATTAGAATATTCACCTCGGTTGGCTCTGCCTATTTCACACCTTTTTTTTTTTTTTTTTTTTTTTTGGGTGACAGTGTGATTTTCGCCAAGAGTACTTGTTAACAAAGCTTATGTATCGTCGATAAGCTCACAGATTTGGACACGGTTCTCCATTTAGTTGCTCATCGATACTTCTTCAGGTGGTCGAGTTCATCCGAAAGAATGTTATAGGTTGGAGAGTCTCACGAAGATGATCTAATCTAACTGTTTGTCGTCCAATATAAAAAAAAAGCTTATGAATATATTTCGGACGTATGGAGAAGCATTGGAACAATAAGTTAATTTGACAAAGTCAGAACTTTCATTTAGTGTTAATGCTGATGGAAATTTGTAGAGTTCTATCTCAGGTGTTTGTCGGGGTTAAGGAGGTGTCCAAACATGAGAGATACTTGGGTCTTCTCACTAGTGGCGGCCGCAGAATTTTAAAAGGGGGGCGAAAATTTATTTTCAATAAATATATCTATGAAAATAAAATAGCGATAAAAAAAAATCAATATGTCATCTACTTACAATAAACAAAAATACAAAAAAAAAACCATTACACTTAAAGGGCGGTCGTGGTCTAGGACCGCGCCTCTTTATTTTTTTTTCTTTAAAAAACGTTACACTATAGCCGCGGTCTAGGACCACACCTCTATTTGTGTTTTTATTATCTTTATTTCGGATATTAAAACGCTGTCCTCGACAACGCGTTTTACAAATAATAGTGCGGTCTAAGACCGCGCTTGTACTTCAAACAACAAGTCTCGTGCATTTTGGTGAATTATTTCACTCCGAGCCTAAAACGGGAAATTCATTTGAAGTTTCGTTTACTTCGGTGAAAAATCCAAAACAACATTTAAATATAACATAAAAATAGTGATATTTAAAACATTAATAAATCGTAGAAAATTTTTTTATAAACGAGAAGACACAACCCATTTTAAAACGATTTTTTTCATAAATTTTTTTTTTGGAGGGTGGGGCGACTGTCCCACCCTGCCCTCCAAGGGCCGCCCCTGCTTCCCACTATGGTGGATCGATCTAAAAGGATATCTTCACTGACATTAAGGAAAGAGTTGGAAAAAAAAAACTCACGGACGTCAAATTGGTGGTGCAAGCCATTCCTTCTTACCCTATGTTGTGCTTTGAGCTGTTTGATTTCATTTGCTTGGAAACAAATGATAGTAATGAGGTCATAATCTATTTTAAATTTATTTTTCGTTTATTTTTATTATTTTATAATAAATTTTAATATAATATATTAAAAATGGAATAAAGAAGAAGCAAATAAAATATTGAGGCCACTAAAAGAAATTTTAAAATTTAGTGAATATAAATAAAAAAAAAAGTCGAAACATTGAGACCACCAAGCCAAAAAAATCCTTAAAAAAAAAAATGATAGTACAATGTTCCCTAATTCTGGTACATTTATGCAACGGTCAAATCAAGGTACGATTATTTTTGGGGTTAGGCATGCATAATCAGCTTTATCAATCCACTAGCAGTTTAATATATATATACGACCAATGGATAGAAAGACTCATCAAAATCAAAACTATACGAAATCTATGTAGAATATTTCAAAGTAATCAGTATTTTAACAATTATTGCGAGATTGCTATTTTACCCACACATTCATGCTATTCGTATCCTGACTACGCGTACGCAATGCGTAGTTGTAGCAAGAAGCTCATTTTGTTTAAAAAATGAAGGAAATTGGCTACGACTACGCATGGCCGATGCGTAGTCCTACTACGCGTACGCGATGCGTAGTCATAGTACAACTACGACTACGCATGGCGTACGCGTAATAGTCCATAATTTATATTTAGTTCGAAAAATGAAGGAAAACTTATTAGCGTAGGCGTAGTAAGGTAAAAAAAAAAAAAATTTTTTTTTTTTTTTTACTACGCCTACTACATGTATACAGTGGTACGAATAGCAATAACCCAATTATTGACAATGGAAAAGTGGGGGAGATTTTCTCATTGAAATTAGGAGTTTGGTTAGTTTTTATTGTTATGATAAAAGTTTTACAATTATGGACAATTTTCTTATAGAAATTTTGATTGGCTGAACGAGATTGATTACAGATAAAATAAAAAACAAATCATGCCCTTTATGTTCGATTCACATTGAAAATTGTCTTTTTGTTGGATTCCCATTGAAATTGTCAGTCAGGTTCTCACCACTACTTAAGCAATTCTGCCGTGCTTGCCTGGGTGGGTAACTTGAGTGTAAGTGCAACTGTGGGGACTCCTATTGGCTGTTTCCTGCGCACTATCCATCGCATTCTTTCTATCTCACCATCAGGGACTCAGGGCCAATGAATCGTCGTCTTCAACACCACAACCAAACAAAAGCTCGATCCTGACCTTTACAGCAAAACCCCTCAAAAGCGGCTCCATTCTTTCCTCGACTTTTCTTCAATTTGTTTGATTCTTTGGAGCAATCCTCTCAATTTTAGAAACCCTTTTGCAGGTTATTTCTCTTTCTATGGTTTTGAATTGCTCTTGTATTTTACTTTTCTTTGCTAGAGGAATTAGGGCTTCAATGGTTTTTTTTGTTGTTTCCTGAATTGGGATTCTCTTAATTTTGCCTTTCCTGCTGCTTTGAATTTTGGCCTTGGTTTCTAGAACCAAGGAAGTATCTGCTGAATCGTCATGTCATAGATAATTTGTAAGTTGCTCAAGTGAAACTGTTCATGATAGATTTGCAAACCTAAATCCTATTTACTTGATGGGCGATACTTTAATTTTTAAAGTCGATAGTTGACACAGTTGCTGGAATTAGGTTTAGAAGTGTACCCTTTGAACGAGTTAGTTTAGCGCGTTATCAGCTTCTTTTGAATGGTAGAAGAATTGTCAAAGGGCTAAGGTAAATTGGAATCATGAAAGAAGTACTTTGACCAGTTGGGGGTCATCGGTGATGTGACCGGCTTTTTCATATTCAAATGGGTTCAAACCTCAAATTTTTTGTGGCTTAAAGACTTCTTATCAACTTTGCAGCTAATGTTTTAGATTTTTCGTTGTTGCATAACCAAAAAGAGCTTTTGTTCATCCGACCTTTGATTCTAAAAGTTGAGATTTCATTGCCAAACTACAAATTAGAGATTTTCATTATTAGTTTAGTTGCTGTAGCTATTTATTGTGTTTACACCTGTTATGCCTACTTATCTTTGATTCCTTTGTATTGTTTTCCATAATGATTTGTATTGATTTGCTTTCCATGAGCATTTTCTATTGTATTATACTTTGCCTGATTTCCTAGCAAATCAATTGAGTGTCATAAGCTTGTAAATTGAATGCAGTGATCCAGGATCTCTCGCCCCTTGGATGGGGACTGATGTTGCTGAAGTGGAGGTATTCTTCACAACTAACTAGTTTTTGTCATATAAATTGCCAAACAAATCTTCCTTGTGAATACAAGGAAGATTTTTCTGGTTGGGATATTAAAGTAACGAGTTATCTCCTTTCTTTGTGAATACAATAAATAAATTTTAACTTTTTCGGTCAGCTTATTCAGGTGCATGGTGCCATGTGCATACAACTTGAGACACTGATCAACAAAATCTTGGGGATATTTCCAGATTTAGAAGCAGCTCGGCCTCGATGCTCATCTGGAATACAAGCTCTCATCCACTTAGGGATCGGTATAGAAAATGCCAAGAAACTCTTGCAATACTGCAGTGAGTCTAGCAAGTTCTACTTGGTAAGATTCTTTGCTTCTTAATGTTTGTTGTTAAGCTGATGATTTGGATAACTTTCTGCTAGCTTGAGATGCTAAGAACTAATAATATTTGGTAGTTGTAATATTCTAGCCTGAAATGTTCACCATTCTTTGTTTGGCTAAAATTGTTCCTGAAGTTGTCTGCAAATAATGGCAAATATTCCAATCTAATATTTTAACTTTTCCTTGTAATTACTGAAATGGAAGAAGTTTGATAGCATTGATTGATGAAGATGATCTATGCTTCAATGCAGTCTTAAATATAGTGTTTGGTGTTTCAGGCTATCACAGGTGATAAAATTGTTTCAAGGTTCAAGAAAACTAAACAGCAGTTGGAAGAAAATTTGAGTAAACTTCAGACATTGGTTCCAATGATTTTGGCATTGGAGGTTTGTCAACTTTGTTTTCATGATACATGCTTGCCTTGTTTCATCTTTCATTTCACAATCTTCGAGATTTCAAGCCTAATGATTTGGAAATCTAATTCACTTGTAGATATCTCAAATTGTGGATGACCTTAGGCGCATGGTATTCATCATAGGCTCATCTGAACAAGAGGCTCGAAAGGTTCTATGTGCACTACTCCAAAAAGACGAGTCCATTCTATCACTTTGGAATTCTGACCTTCAAGCTCTTCAGTTTGTGGCTTCAAGGATCTGTCTTTCGTCTCAGAAGGATCTCTTAGTAGAAAGGAGGGCAATCAAGAAAATGCTTGATAGAGTTGGAGATACTGATCAAACAAAGAAGAGAGTCTTACGGTACCTGCAGTATGTCCTGAAAAAGCATGATAAACTGGTTTTGGAAGGACACGCATATTACACCTCTATGGACCATGACAGATCATTATTTTCCATGTCGGATAAGAGATCTGTAGATGCTCATTCTATTGATGCAGAATCTAGATTAAATACAAATGATCGGGAGCAAGGGACCAGTGAGTTGACTCAGGCTTCATCCTTTGCCTCTTTGGACATGTCTTCCAATTCCATCAGTAGTTGTGGTTCCTTAGCTGGTCTACATCTCCGGATAGATATCAGCCACATATCTCTTGGATCCGAGGATACCAGCTTCAACTCGGGTAGCTTCAGTCCTAAATGTGATGATGACCCTTCTGCAGAATTCAAATTCTTCTCAAGTAAACATGAGATAGAAACATCTCTCTTGTCTTATAGCAGTCAACTTCCATGGGAATCACAATTTATGGCTATTGAAGACGTGCAAAATTATCTTGACCATTACAAACATGTTCTTATTCCAAAATCATCAAAGAATTTTGTGGAACCGTTAACTGGGTTTCTGAAAGCTGCAGTTGATAGGCAAGACGAAAGTGCTCAAATCGCTGCAATCAGATTACTCTCAACTGGAGTACATTCAAGCAGGTAAATTGTTGCATTTTAATCTCACAGTTTAGCTCCTAACTAAATCTGAACATAATTTGTTCAATTTCAGGAGCGCAATTCGGTGCATTAATGAAGATATGTATCTCCTCCTAGCATCCTTTCTTGGAACAGATATGACTAAAGATGTACTCGCCATATTCCAATTGTCTGTTCAAAGAAATTGTGGAACGAAACTCGCGCAATCTGGTGCACTGACTTCCCTACTAAAAATCCTGGATACCCAGTACAAAGATTTCCATGAATCCGCCATTAAACTACTCTACAACTTGTCATTAAGTACCGAAAGTCCGCGTTTGCTCAGATTCTTGCCTCTTGAGTGCATCCCTAAAATGGTCCCTTTCTTGAAGGACAAATCTCTTGCAGGGTCTTGTTTAGTGATTATGGAAAAGCTATGTTATACAAAGGAAGCTTGGGTTCTTGCAGTGGAAACAGAAGGGTGTATAGCTTCTATTGTAGAATTGCTTGATACCGGGAATTGCGAGGAACAAGAGCGTGGAGTGTTCATTCTTCTGACATTGTGTTCTCAGTGTAGGGAATGTTGCAGTTTGGTAATGGAAGAAGAGGTTGTACCAGCGCTTATGTGTATACAAGTCAATGGAACCGAAAGAGCGAAAGTGGGTGCATTCGAGTTACTCCGTCTCTTGAGAGACAATACTAGTGATGAAGACGAGCAAGAAGGTGATTCTGCTTCTTATGACTGTGTGGATGGAAATTCTGGAAATGACTCTGAGAAGAAAATGCCTTCGACGTCCAAGCAAAGTGGATTGTTTAGCAAGTGGTCGGTGAAGCTTAAGAGAAGGTGATGCTCATTGCTTTGAGTAGAGAGTATTGTAATTATAAGTTTGTTTTAGTCACGTTAGGGGTGTAAAATGGTCTTAAATTGTACTTAGTAGAGTATTGTAGGCCGTTTGTAAGTGCTTGTACAATAATTTTATGTTTAGTTGTAAATGTGAAAAAGATACTAACTTCCCAAAATGAAATCGCTATAACATCGTCAATTCTTACTACAATTTATTTGGGTTTTATAAAAGAAAAGACATAAACTAAGAACTCATAAAAAAAAATCAATATACAACGATATTCATTCTGAAAATGCACCATCTTATTCTTACTCGTTATATAAGTTGCACGATCTAGACAACATAATCAGTCTCACCGTGTGATGGGTTACTTCTCCACGGAACACATTGCAAACCACAAGTTAAAGATAATAATATCCATCTATGAAGTTTGTAGATTTGTGAGGTATCAAAGAATAGAAAACATTAGAATCACTCATTCCGTAAATCGTCACACAATCTTTTTTGTTACCAAACATGTTAATCGAGATAAATGATTTTGAAACAAATTATCGATAACAAACCCTTAATGAATAAAAAAAAGACCACGAGAGTGTTTAGTTGTAAGGGGTTGAAGAAACTTAAAGGGATGAAATTCACCAAATTTGTCTTTTGTTCAATTAGACTTGGGTTCGGTTAAACCTAAACATCCAAACCGGTGATTTTCAACCCGGCCCAAACCGTCGGTTTGGATAAACCGACAGTTAGGTTTTCGCCGGTTTGCCGGTTCAGGTTTACGTTTAACCGCAGATTTGGTCCGGTTTGCTTTTTTTCTTTTTTTTTCCAACAACCCGTTGCTAAACGGTTTGCCGATTTGAATACCCACGGTTTAGATTAGGCCAAACCTAAACCGCCTTTATGGCCATGTCTAGTTCAATCTCCTACTCTCCTAGGGTTAGATTTTGAGAAATTGAGAATTTTGGTGTTGAGTTTGTAAAACAACTTAATGGACTCCATATTTAAGGCCCCAAATGATCATACTGGGCTATTGTTGACCGGATCTAAGCCCAAATTGCCAGTAGACAGTTGCCGGCGGCCATGGCGTCTGCAGTTTGCGAGAGAGCGGAATGATATTCTCCTACTTTTTACCTCCAGTCTCAATTCTTTACTTTGTTTGATTCGCAATTCCCGGACCGTTACTTCATTGCCGGCTAGGCTTGTTTTTCCCCAAATTTGGAAAATAAAACCCTACTTTTTGTTTTTCAATAGGGACATATTCCTTAAAGTTGCGAATTTTTTTGAATTCAAATGGCGACGGAGGGTTCGGATGGCGGAGAAGAGGACGGAAAGCTGGTTGGAGGTAGTAAACATCTTGTTGTTGACAAAGACTTGAGAGAGATGACAAAGAACGCAGCTTGGAGTGTGAGTTCTTGCAAGCCTGGCAATGGCGTTTTCTCCCTTCGAGATGATAGTATCGAGACATATTGGCAGTTAAACTCCTCTCTAACCTCTCTCCCCTTCTTCCTTATCTTTTCTTATCTGTGACAAACAACCAATTCTTTTAATTTGCAGGTCAGATGGAGGACAACCGCATCTCCTCAACATTCAATTTCAAAAGAAGGTTAAATTACAAGTATGTATCCTTTTTCATCCCCAATTTACCCTAATTATTTCAATTCTACATATGATTGAGTGATGCCATGGAAGCTTGTGAATTTCAGTTAATTGCTGTATATGTTGATTTCAAGCTCGACGAGAGCTACACTCCTAGCAAGATTTCTGTTCGAGCTGGTGATGGATTTCACAATTTAAAGGTTATAAATCATCTATTGTGTTCTGATATCAAATGATCTTCACATCAGCAATTTGCAAATTCAACATGTTTGCAATTGTAAACTGTAGATTGATTTTGCAGCTTATTACAGGAAATAAAGACAGTGGAACTTGTAGAACCTACTGGCTGGGTTTATATATCACTATCCGGAAATGATCCACGGTGAGATCAGTTTTGCTGCTTTGTAACTCGTTCTACGCAATCTTGTATTCGGTTTTGATGTATGCTTGGTTTATGAATGAATACATGAACTTAGTCATCATGGATTGTTCATGAAATGATTTTTTGTCTTGACACTGATCATAGTTTAGTGCCCATGATTCTTAGATCTTTCTAGTTTAACCTTATCACGAAAACGAAGTAGGTGTTTTGCTGTTTTTGATGTCTGAATTATTGGCTTGTTTGGTTATCTATGGTTTTTGTAGGGAAACATTTGTAAACACTTTCATGTTACAAATTGCCATATTGTCAAATCATCTAAATGGAAGGGACACCCATGTGAGGCAGATCAAAGTTTATGGCCCTCGACCGTATGTGATCTTCCTAGGTGTTTCGCTACATATGTTTTTGTCCATAGCTCGTCGTTTTATCCTTAATGCCTGAAATGCTTGTTTACAGGAACCCTATTCCGCGACAACCGTTTCAGTTCACTTCAACTGAGTTTGTCATGTACTCTGCTATTAGATGAAGGTATTTTGGTTAGGCTGTTATTTTCCTGTTGTAAAAAAACCTGAATTTCAAGATGCTTTTGAGACTGCACAGATGGGAAAAAAAAACTCATGTTACAACCATCCATTGATCAACTTCGGTTTCTCATCACGAGGCTTATCTTAAGTTCTTCATTATGTGATGTATAATTACCTTTGATTTTGTTATAGACATCAAACCTGTATTATACAGGCTTCTACTGTGAGGTTTTTGTTTATAAATGGAAATTGGATGTGAATTGTTGGTTGCTTAACCCTTTCACATTTCAAATTTTTTATTATCTGAATATGTATGTGTTGACAAAGATAGGGATTAAAATTCATTCCCATCGAGTTTTCGATGGAGAATCTTCATCCCCGTCTAACTTTCGTGTTTATAGTTGGGTTTTTTCACGAATTTTCTTTTCTTATTAGATTCCTCGTTTACAAATGTACATGAATATGCACCTTAATTGGCCGATCAAACTAGACGAGCCAAAGACAATGCTGAAAAATATCTTAAATGTTCACCATATTATGACATTTAAAGAATTGCTTTCTAAATATTTATAGATTACTTTGTAGTATTTTACGATTTTGTATTTTAATGTTATTATGCTAAGTAATTTATTATATACATGGTATTTGTTCGTTCGTTTTGATATAATTTATATGGGATGGAGGAAATTATAGAGATTGAAATTTATAGGAATTTTAAAATCAACGAGATTAAATGGTAGATGAAAATAAACTAAAATGATACAAAATAAATTTTATTATAATAAACTAAATATTGGTAAAATATAAACCGTTTACTTACCTTTATAAAATATAAATTGTTAAATTAATATCAACTAACAATACTTCATCAACAAACATCACCAAACGATTCATATTTTATAAACATTTAGTCCTGTTTGGTTGTAACTCCGGAAGCAAAATGGAAACTAATCTAGTCCATATGTGCACCTTGTTCATGAATTTTTTTGGTATTATTTCATATGGTTAAAATTCATGAACAAGGGTATACGTATGGATTAGATTCGTTTTCATTTCGTTTTCGTTGTTAAAACCAAACGGACCCGAACTAGATTCGTTTTCATTTCGTTTTTGTTTTCGGAGTTAAAACCAAACGGACCCTTAGTTTAATCCGTAAATTAGTTCCACAGGAAACCGTCCTTATCAGCTTATCAGAACACATTTCATATCTGAACACATTCCATATACTAATAAACTGAATCAATTGAAAAGCAATAAATAGCTCTTACACAGAAAGAACCTCTATCCAAGGCTTTTGAGTATATTAGCTTGAGCATTCTCACAGCTACATAAGCAAAACACTGTACAATTGAAAGCAAAATCCAGATTTCAAAAGGACTTTTTCATGTGTTCACTGATTTCACAATCAGAGAATCTGATATTAAAGTGCTCCTCATGACTTGAGTAGTTAAATTCGATCGACAAAGTCAAACAACAAAGTGGACATTCATTCGCAGGCAGGTTTGGTGTCGAAACTGCTAAGGCAGATAGCAAAGGCATGGAAAGCAGAGAGTGGGTGACAATAATCCATGGTAAAAATGTCCTTCCCTATTTTCCCAAATTGCAAAATTACCCTCTCCTGCTCAGCTTCTGAGATGTTGTGGTGTGGTTCAACAGCTGCAACAAGCTGAAAATTCTTGACTGACGCCACTGTAACGCGCCCTTTAAAGTTTAAACACCAGCATTGTAGCTGCTCATGCCATCTAGGAGCCTTGTTCTTCAACATCAACGGCTCTTCTGAATAACTTGGCTCAGCTAAGCTTGTGGAGGTGAAGCTAATCGGTGGGCCCTTTTCACGGGAGCCAATTGATGGTGAGGAAGATCCTACAATCGAGTTTGAAAGAGATATGGGTGTTGGTGCACTACCTCCTTCTTGCATTGAAGAAATGGGAATGGAATGCACGGTGCAGTTTAGTCTCCTTGGCCCTCTGGTCCGAAGGACATTAAGCTCGTAAGTGATTGTAGCTATGTTGTAGTTACAAGCAGATAGTTTAGGAGAAATCTGATTTGAGTTAAAACTTCGGCTTGATCGGCTACTTTGTTTGACTGCAGCGTCAGATGGAGGTTGGGTATCATAGATAGTAAACTTGGTACCCAAAAAATTTGACCTGAAAACTTTTCTGTTAGAATATGCAATGGGCTTGGTAAAATGGTAAGGAGATGATATTTATAGTCTCAAGTAAACTTGCCTGAGTCTGCCGAGATATGTATTGCTTGCTCTTGAGAAATCATCAGTAACCAATGATATGATAAAGTCTGTACGTGTTGCTCTTCTGATTCTTTTTGCAGCCAGCATCAGTTTATCATTCTCATTTTCAGCTGCAAATTTCCATACACAAATTACTTGGCTACGTTATTAGTGCTGCTCAAACGTACCAGTTGACACTATTAGAAGTGGACTTACAAGGAGTCTGTCCAAAGAATAGGCGAAATGTAGATGTTGCCCTATCTCTTTTAATGAAGCATTGTAAGGGAAAATCACGAGGACCAGGCTGTAAAAGAATTCCATCAGAATGTTTTTGGAAACAATTACATTCAAAATATCTAACCAACTGATGCAAATAATCAATCACCTGTTTCAGTGAGATTGGAAAAGTCAGTCTTCCCGATTGTTCTGGAGTTAGAACAGTCTCCTTTGTAACCTCTCTCCATGACTTGCAGACAGAAGCACAGGATACGACAACTTTCCTAGCAGGCCATGAAGTCTCACTTTGTTCTACACGTCGAATAATATCCAAAAGCAACTCAGGCGGTAAATTGGCCCAACGACCCTGTTCAGCAGGCTCCAAAACTGTGGCTTGATCAGGAGCGACGTGTGATCTCGTTCGGCTGCGCCAATTCCTTCCTTCTATTCCTCTTTTGGATAAGTTTCCGATTCCATCTTTCATCTCCTTGAGTTCACGGACAATACCTTTGAAGGACATTATTGTTCATGTATTACAACACTGCCTGTGAAGATAAAATGTAACCAGATCCAAATTAATGTTTTATTCTCTATGGTAAAACAAGACTTATAAAAATGTAACACGAGATAACAAGGGAGCCATCTGAAGGGGGTGTTGAGTATCAGCTATGGTTCCAAACATCATCAACGAATACTATAAAAACATCACACAATTTGTCATAGATAAATTCATCAAACAATCTAAAACTTGCATATTATGCAATTACAGCTTGGAAAACTCCAGCTGATCATCACTAAATCTATCCACCAAATGTATTGTAATCAAAATTGGTTCAAATCCAAACACTCTTAAAAGCTTACTAAACTTGAAAAATAGAATTTAAACATCAGAGTAGACAATCACACAAAAAGGGCATATAAAATAAAACAGGTTCTAATTAAAGAAAAGGTATCAAATACTCGGTGGTAATCAAATGTCAAACCTTCCACTGCCGAATATCGAAGGAATCTAAGTTCCACAACAGCAAATTCAACCTTAGGTTACACTTCAACCAAGCAGTAATTTCTGCTACGAGATCGATGCCTCACACAATGCGTCAACTCATAAAACCAAATTGAGATCTGCAACGTAAGTTCCAATGGAGAAAAAAGACCGAAAAATACCGAGCAATCTAGTAAATCTCACAAAGACATCATCTAACTGCATAAAACCTCAATAATCGCAAACGCAAAGAGAGAAGAACGTAAACCTGAGACGAATTGCAGATTTGTTGAGATCAAGAGCTACCGATGAATAAGAAACTGCAGCATATCAAACAAATCGATCAAGATTGGGTAATATCGAGGAATTTCAAAGAATTCACCATTAAACTTCGATCGGCATCGTGTTCGAGAAATTCCACAGACGCAGACACGTACCCCAAAACGTTCATTTGAGGGAGGATCCAACGATCCTTTATCAGGTTCAAGACGTCCCAACATGTTCAAAGGGTGGAGGAATTCCCTGCGGTTAAGTCCACTTTATCATCCACCATCAATCAATGACGTGGCACTTCAAAATTTATCTGCACCGTAAGGTCTACTTCAATACGTGGCAGATCCAACGGACGGTTTTGAGCCTTATGCTTTCCTTTTTATAAAAACAATATTCTGACGTGTATTAAATCAGATCACCTGTTCTTTTTTTTTTCTTTTTAATATTTAACTTCAAACAATATCCTTACAATATATATTCGCACCTTAAAAAAAGTCTTTTTATTATAATCTATTTATATATTGAAATATTTTTGAATTTATACGATAGTTTGATATGTAATCATAAAACTTATATAAGATACAGGACTTATCCTAATCCATAAATTAAACAACAAAAATAAATTTATCATGGTGACAATAATTATACAATAATATAATCTAAGATTTGAAATGGGTATCTTCATTTGTTCTATAATCTAAATATCAAATAATATTTTCTCATTTCTTATCTAATGCATAAAAATATAAATTTCAGAAAATAACATATTCAAAATTGTACATCAATATTTCAATGGTCCTCTTCCATCAAACAAAGTTAATAAAACTTTAAAAAAAACAATTTTTCAAGCAAGTGAAAATTTTGATACTTTTGGGCTTTGACCGTTTGACCTATTTACCAAACTTTCTGCTATTGTATATTTAATATTTAAAATAATTTAATCTTGCGCCAGTTTGTAACGATTTATAAGAAAAATTAACATGATATCATAAGCATGTCCGGTTTCTAACTTCGGCATTAGTTAAAAGAGAATGAGATGTGAACCCGTAGAAAGAAAAAAAGAAATTGTGGATGAGCTAAAAAGAGAATGAGATGCTCAACCCGAAAAAGAAAAAAAAATGTGTCAAGTGTTAACTAGTTGAGGATCTTAACACTTGAGGGGAGTGTTGAGATAGAGGGAAAAGAAACTCACATCGATAACACACAATCAAGTGAACCTACCATATAAGCATCCGGGCTACTTCTCCTATTGTCAATTGATTTTAGGATGGAACCCTGTGTGCTTGTATGTGTGGTTCACCGGTCGTGCGCACTACGCGTCATTTATACCGAAAACGAAGTATTACCGAATCAATTCATAAAAAATATTTATTTAATGACTAAATAAAATGTTGGAGAATTTTTAATACGTGAAAATAACGTAATCGTTATCATTTCACCCTCTAACTAAACGGATACTTGAAGCTAATCGAGATTGAAAAACCCGATTATCAAAAAAGCTGAGATATACCACATAATAAAATGATATTTCTATAAAAAAAGCTATGGGAAAAAAGTTCTTGAAAAGCAAACCAAACAAATGAGAAGAAATTGCCCAAAAAGAAAAAGGACAATAGAATGGTTGGTGATAAAGAAAGGACAAAATATCACAAATTAAATTTTAGTGGGGGCAAATTAGAATCTAGGAAGTGTGAATTTCTAGGTTGGTTAGTTTGCAAGTTGTGTAATTTGGTCAATTATTCAATCAAATTTGAGTTGAAAAAAGAGTAGGTTAACTATTTGAATAACGAAAAGTTTGAAGTCTTAGGGGGCGTTTGGGAAGCAGCTTATGGTAGCTTATAGCAGCTTATGAAAGCTTCAGCTAGTACTGTATATATTGAACAGGCGTTTGGGAGCGACAACTGATGGTAGCTGAAGAAGCTTATAGCAACTTACAGAAGCTTATGAAATGGTGATTTTCATAAGTTCCTGAGGACAAGCTTATTGGAGCTTAAGAGCTGATGGAAATTTAAAATTCTGAAACTACCCTTTTTAATTAATTTGTTGACTTCAAATACAATTTCATTCCAGCTAATAACGTACTAGACAATTACAATCTTAATAGGATGTTATATTATTAATTATAGTATTATGTCCCTAAATTTAGGTTTAGTTTTAAAATTAATATCTACGTTTAAACTCACTTAATGCACTATCCAGCTACAACATTTTTCTCAACTTTGTCTGAATGAATTCCAGTGGACAAAAACCTTTTAAAAAATGTTTTTTCAATTTTTTGAAGTATAAAATAACGACACCATCAAAAAAATATATTTAAATAGTCATATTTCAAAAATTTCCTTAAAAGCTTGACATACTAAGTTGTTTAATTGTTATATATATGTATATTTTAAAAAATATATTTATCTATAATAAGTGAAATTTAGAAAATAAAAATAATAAAATATTTTTATTCTAAAAATTGATAAGATATTATTATATAATTTTTTTTAAAATCTTTATAAAAATTTAAACATGGTGATAATAAATATTAGTTATCTTATTTTTCTCAGTCTTAAAATATGTTGAATTGAAAAAATTTTATCGAAATAATCGTAAGAATATCAAGCGTATAAAATATATTTGAGACATTCAAAATATGTCATTAAATAAATAGAAACTTTAGTAAAAAAAATAACTCATATATAGAATATATCAATAATATTGTAGTTTTATTAAATAGATTATGTTTAGTCTACAATAATAAAAAAAATAAAAATTTTAAAATAATAATTAAACTAAATTAAATATTGACTGAATTTAATTATATGATATCAAAAAATTATATTATTGTTATATATGTTTAAAGAAGAAAAAATAATAAAAATTAGAGTTTGTTAGGATGTTAAATTTGAATGTGAATTGTTAATATATTAATTAATTAATTTAAATTAAATGTTGCCTGAACTACTTGGATCACGAATTTAAATGATAATTGTTAAGATATTAACAATTATATTCTATAATGAAGCTCTTATTGGTAATTTTATGCTTACATCAACTTCGATCAGCTCGTACTTCCCAAACGCTAAACAAGCTTATTAATAAAAATAAGCTAGTTGGATCAGCTACTTATTTCAGCTTCAACTTCATCTTCAGCTTCAGCTTCAGCTACATTAAGCTTCAGCTTCAGCTTCAGCCACAATCAGCTCGTGATTTCCAAACGGACCCTTACTTGGTAGAAAAGGTGTCATGTGCAAAATATATATATAATATTGGATCCTATATAGAGTATATATCATACGAGAACAAGCTTATCGTTCTAATTATTAGAACAAATTTGTAATTATTATTAGCTTTGTTATAAATGTGTCATATCGTTTAATGTATTATTCATAGTTATTGTTGAACCGCGTGTGTATATATATATATATATATATATATATATATATATATATATATATATATATATATATATATATATATATATATATATTTCATTGTCACGGAAAGGGATTCACCCAAAATATACGCACAAATTTGGAACGGTTAGTGTGTTATTTCACTTATTTTAGGACACGGCAAAAGACTATTTGTGTTATGCTATGCATGGTTGTTTATTAGGTTGGAATCGGATATGGACCGACTTTGGAAATTTCTTTTTGTCTGAATCTGGACCGTGTATTTAGGTTTGGTCCGACTCTATGATATTGTTAGGTCCGATATTAGACCAGATGGACTGATTGAAGACAATTCTATTTAATTTGGACCGGACTTGGACTCTATGAAATTTGAAGAGTTTTGTCTTGACCAAATCTAAATAATCACTCTACGTTATGATCCAAATAAAACTCGATTTCATAACACTTAATATAAGCATGTTGTACAAATTAGGCTTGGGTCCTAAGGTTTGACCCAAAGCTAAACTTAAACCGGGTTTGTTAGGTGGTTTGTAAAAAAAAATGTAAACCGGACCAGATGTTTTGGTCGAACCGGCAAAAAATTATGGAAATCGGATAAGACGGTTCCAAAAAAATAAATAAATAAAATAACCAAACCGACAGTTAAACCACCGATTTAGGTTTGGCCTACTGCCGGTTTCGTCAAACCGGCAAACCTAAACCGCCGGTTTGAACAAACCGACAGTTTGGACCAATTTAGGAGCCGTCCAAACCGAACCCATGTCTAGTACAAATTATAATTTATAAAAGTGGAGATTCAACATTCGAACTTGCGTTAGCAACCTGAAGGAAAAACCTTTCGATACAAATTGGGCCTACTTAATTGGGCCTATTAAATTGGGCCTTCATGTTAACATAGTGGTACTCCTTTATTGGATTATGGGCCTTGAACCGGATCTAGTCTTGCATCTGTCCAATAACCACCCTTTTGATTGTTACACTTTTGAGGCGCTGACTGTTTGTGCACCCTGTTTAACGTGGGCCCAAGCTTTCTAACACAATTCAAACCGGTGCAAATCTATGGATGATTTTTATTTAATAATTAGTTGATTATTCGTTATATAATGTGTGTGATATTTAAGCCTTTAAATATCAAAATTTGCTATGAATTGACCCGATCTGTCGGAATTTGAGAGATTAAAAAATTATTAATGAGATTTTTGCACACTATTGTACCCACTGCGAGGAAATTTGCAACAAATATCATTAAAAAAAATAATAGCAAAATCCTTTAATTCAGGCTAATTTCAGCAATTTATAAGTTAAAAGGAATTGTTGATTCTATTGTGATTCGTGGAATTATGCCAAACAAACAGAGTCCTTTGATCAAGTGACCCAAATATAAGCTATCTTGACCACAACTCGGCTTCCCTGCTCCAAATTCAAGCCTTCCATCCAACTGAAAAAATGGCGACGATGTCGATGACAATGGCTTCTCTCCATCCAACTCGGTCGCCTGCGAACCTCCACCGACCTAATCGGTACTCATCTGTCACTCTCTATCTCAGTTCTCAAGACTTTTTTTTTCTGATTTTAGGCTAATTGGAAGATTAACACCATCAGTTCCTTGACTTCAGCTTCAATTTCACTTTCCTTCTGCTAAATTTAACCTAGTTTTGATTTCTACTGGAGTAATTATGATCAGTGCTCTATTTTGATTTGGCTGTGTAGAAGATTGACAGCTTTGACCCTTGCTACTTCGAAGAGACCATCAATTATCTGTCAAGGAGTGTCGGTTTCTCAAGGACTTGGCGATTTGCCTAAAGTTGTTCTTACTTCTCCTCAGGGTAGGTATGTACTTCTCCATCACATTCCTCGAGTTATGGGATAAGAATGGACGATTGCTAGTACAATGTGATATCTCCTTGTTGATTTTTGAAGGATAGATACTTGATAAGCTACTCATTGATCATTACTTTGGTTACAGCGAGACTGAGATATATCTATTTGGAGCATGTGTCACATCATGGAAAGTTCCAAATGGAAAGGATCTTCTCTTTGTTAGACCAGATGCTGTATTCAATGGACAGAAACCCATCAGGTTAGGTTTTGGTTGAATGCTTAACAATTCAAGGATAGCCTATCTATAGTCTGATCAGTTGTTATTCATAACATGTTTTTAGAGTATGAACAGTGAGATAAATGGTGGGGATAGAAGAAAATGGATTTGAATTTGCAAATTATTTGTATCTTTGGTTACTAACTCAGTCAATGTTATTTCAGTGGAGGGATCCCTCATTGTTTTCCGCAGTTTGGACCTGGGGCAATCCAACAGGTATTAATGATGCAATAGTATGGTTGTTCTATTAGTGCCTCCAGTTACCTGCCTCCTATATTGACTTGATCAATTCTGACCATTCCTGTAAGAAGAAACACTTACTGACTTACTGTTGTTAATGCCTTTGCAGCATGGCTTCGGAAGGAATGTGAATTGGTCGGTTGTAGATTCAAAAGATGAGGATGGAAAACCCAGTGTAACACTTGAACTTAAAGATGCACCTTACAGTCGTTCAATGTGGGATTTCAGTTTCCGAGCTTTATACAAGGTTTGCCGGTTTTGCCCTTCGTTTATCGCAATATTGGCACAATTTAGCAAATCAAATCTTTTGATTGCTATGTGTAGAGCTTGATGTTATTATATTTACTTAAATGAAGGTGATTCTGGACTCAACTAGTCTTTCCACCGAATTGACTGTTACAAACACAGACCAGAAGAAGTTTTCATTTACTACTGCCTTGCATACATACTTCCGTGTAAGTATGCATCTTGTCTTAATTTTCTTGCTATATTTTTCATATTTCTTGCTAGTTTTTGTAGAATGAATTCTTTCTGCTTCAAGTGTGAATTCACCCTTCTTAAACCCTTATTTTGAGATTGTAAAAAAATCAAGTTCAATATTCAGCTATATGAACTGCGCAGATATCAGTTGCAAAACTTGCATTGTCAATACATAGCTGTTGAAACTAATTTCTTAGAATGTAGTATAACTTAAGTGAGTCTCGTGAAGCTCAAGCATAATCAGTTGGTTACGTTTGTGTCTGGAATTGCTTAGAACTACAGTATGATTGTTATATCTATCATTGTTCAGGCATCTATAACTGGGGTATCAGTCAGTGGCTTGAAAGGTTGTAAGACACTGAACAAACACCCTGACCCTAAAAATCCACTAGAGGGTAAGGAAGAAAGGTGTGTATCACAGCTCCCTTTGCTCTAGTGTGAATATTACTTCTTGTTGTTGCAAGTTGCAAGTAATTTCTGATGCATGCTTATTGGTTCGTAATTTCCGTCTTTGCTGTTTAACATTTTTTGCTGGACACAGGGATGCGGTAACTTTTCCTGGATTTGTTGACTGCGTTTATCTCGATGCCCCAAGCGAGTTGTACTTAGAAAATGGATTGGGTGATAAAATAATCATCAAGAATACCAAGTATGGAAAATGAGGCCCTATTTGCAGCTCTTTTGATCATTAGATAAATTTCCTTTACTATCTCTAAGCTCACTCTTCTTGTTGCAGTTGGTCGGATGCTGTTCTTTGGAACCCACATTTGCAAATGGAGGCTTGTTACAAAGATTTCGTTTGTGTTGAAAACGCCAAGGTATATTGTAATAGTAACCTTAGTTATGAAAGATGTCAACTCAATAATAAAACTATAAAAGGAGTTTCCGAAAATCTGTTTGTAGTTATGTAAAAAACTGGAAAGCTGAACCAAACAATCCCTTGATGATAAGCAAACTACTGAATAGAAGTCCTAAAACATATTTCTTTTTCGTATTACAGATTGGAGAAGTACAGCTAGAGCCTGATCAAACATGGACAGCAACACAGCAGCTTCTTGTACTGTAAATTTCACTTCAAGAACATTTTCTCTCTCTTCATTTTTTTTGTATTTATCCGATGTATGATTCTGAGCTCTTTCAGTAGGGTATCTTGTAACAATGAATAAATTGTTGCTGGTTTCATACTGAAGCACATACAAAGGCATCTTCATTGAACATCTGAATCAGGTCATTCTTCTAGTTCTAAACTTCTCTTGATTGAGGATCTAATCCATCATCTGCTGAAAACTCATGAACAATGCCATCTAATCCAACAATTGCACTGCATCCCTTAAGTTTTGTAACTCCTTGATTCTTCATATCCTTTCGTATGTTCATTGCTTCATCCCATTCCCCATCAGCAGAATGAACACTCGCCAGATGTACATACCGACCACCATGGTTCGGATCAACTTCAACCAAAATCTTCCCTATCTCCTTACTCAACTCGAGATTTCCATGAACCCGACAAGCATTTAGTACTGAACCCCATATGACAGCATTGGGTTTAAAGGGCATGGTATCAATCAGTTTCTTCGCGTCGTTGAGTAATCCTGCTCTACTTAGAAGATCAACCATGCATCCATAATGCTCCATTGAAGGTCTTATCCCATAGTCTCCCTCCATTTTCTCAAAAATCATTTTTCCTTCATCCACCAGACCTGAATAGCTACATGCAGTTAGTACAGCTGTGAATGTGATCGGATTCGGTCTTACTCCCGCCTCCTCCATTTCCCTAAACAACTGAAGAGCTTCCCTTCCTCGTCCATGGATACCTAAACCCGTAATCATGGCTGTCCATGTCGCTGCACTAGCCTTTCCCCTAAACTCCGAAAAAACTTCAATAGCATTCTCCAAATCACCACACTTAGAATACATATCTATCAACACACATCCCAAAATCGAATCAATCCTGATACCATTTTTCTTAATATAGGCATGAACCCAAATCCCTTGATCTAGCGCGCCAAGTTGAGCACACGCTGTTAACGCACTCGATACTGCTGCATCATCCGGTTCGATTCCATAGGCTTGCATCTCATTGAAAAGGTCTAGACCCTCTTTGTTCAACCCAGCTCCAATGCAGCATGCCATCATGGTTGTCCATGAGATGATATTCTTTTCCGGCATCTGTCTAAACAGTTCTAAAGCCATATCTACCTCTTCATTCTTTGCAAGTCCATCAATCATTGAATTCCACGAAACGATATCTCGACATGGCAGCTGGTTGAACACTGAGAAAGCAGATTGTACATCGCCAAAGCAAGCATAAGTATGTATCAACGAGTTCGAGGCAAAGATCTCTGACTCAAACCCGAGCTTAAAAACATGAGCATGGATCTGTTGCGTCTCCTTCAAAGCTTCTGGAAGCTGACGACAAGCCTTGAGAATAAATGGAAAAGTATAAGCATTATAAATGACAGGCAAACAACTCAGCATTTGTATGTAAACATAGAGAGCTTCTTCCGGCGTCTCACTGTAAGAATAGCCCTTAATCATGGTGTTCCACATGAAGGTGTTCGGTGACGGAAACCTGTCAAAAACCATCTTAGCATAGGCTAAGTTTCCCATCTCCGGTGTAGTACAGAAAGTCAAAACCTTGCTTACAAGAATAGTGTCCATAACCAGCCTGGTTTTAAGCATTCTAGCATGGATCAGTTTGAGTTCCTTCATATCCGAACATCTCTCGAGCAGAGAAAGGGTTTGTGCAGCAATGGCGTTTAAGTTTAGCTTGACTTCATATGGAGCTGTGTAGTTCATTGTGCTAAAATTCAAAGCAGTGAGAATAGCAATGCTGAGAAGTGAAGCTGGAATATTTGTGGTGTAGAGTTCAGATAAGTTATTTTGGCCTTTTTATTTGGAAAATTTGTCCTAACTTGCTTTTTAATATATAACTCAACATTTTTGAAAGAAACCCTAAAATTAATGAGGAGATTTCTGTTCTGAGCTACATTTACTTCAAAATCAAACTCAAAAGGCATGGAAACCTCATTATTGAGCTTAGGCTCAAACCTAAAAAACCCTAAGAAATTCATAAGCAAATTTATGTTCTTAGCTAGCAAACTAAACAAGCAGAAACAGCCTAAGAGCTTAGAAAAGCTCAAAGCCCTAGAAAAAAACATAATTTGCACTGATATTCAACCCATGGACCCTTGAATAACATTTACCAAAAACTTCAAAATCTCCAAACTTCATTGCAGTCTCTGTTCTTCCAATATTCTTCCTCAAGAACTCAATCCAGCAATAAGGCAAACAAGCAGGATCATCAATCCAATAGCCCATATCCAGTAAAGCTTTTTATTCGCTTTCTTCTTCGTCTGCTTAGCATAGTAAAGGCTATTTGTGCCGCCATTGATGTACATCCCAGAGCTTTCCATATTTTTCTCAATATCATCAATCTGTCCTTCTTGTTCCTCAACTAAAACAGACATATCCAGAAACACTTGCTGTAATCTGTCCAAACTCTTCCTAATATCCACCATTGCCTCATGCCTTTCATTACACTCCAAATCCATAGCCTTCTTCTTTGATTTCCCTGAATCCAATACACTGATTTGATCAACAACCATTTCTTCAATTGGTTTTGGCTTCTCATCCTTTTGTTCATCCACTATTTTGTTTCTCAATGCTGCAAAATCACCCATCATATCCTTGAATTTGTACTTCAATCCATTTGTTATCGCCATTCTCGTTCTGTCCACAGCTGTTCCTTCTCTAAACGCAATTGAAACTTGACGGTTCTTGATGTTGGATTTACTTAGGTGTTCAATCCTGGTTTTGACAGCCATAACCTTGCGAGAAATGGAAGTGGTTTTGGAGTCTAACTTGTCTCGGAGTTCACGAAGAACTCTGGAAGTGTTTACAGTTTTTGTGTCTTCATTGAGGACCTGAAGATCTTGGAGGAGGGTGGTGATTTCCGCCATATGGGTTTGGATTTGCTCGACATCTTGAAAGAAGAAAGAGAGATTCTCTTCATCTTCTGGGCTGCAGGATTCAACTGTTTCAGTCTGATAAAGCTCTTCAGATCGAAGGTCTTTTTGGGCTTGTTTCTTCAACTCCGCATAATTTAGGAACGATCTCGTCATTAGGTCATTCATCTTTGACAGAAACTTCAAGAATACCCACCTGCAACAAAATATCCTCAAACATTAGAAAGTGAAAAGCAGGCATGCGGAATCAATCACAGAAATTAGGGTTTTACTCACTTGCAAGTATGAAATTCGAAGCTAGAAGAACAAACGATTGTTTTATGAGTTTCCTTCTGATCGACGATTCAAACAGAGACGAACGAAAAACAGCAATGAGAAAAGAATGCAGAAAATTTTGATAGAGAAAGTAAAAACTTGAAGAGTTGAACTGTGATTACCTTGTTTGAAGCGGAGAATGGTTGGGTTCTCCGTCCTGTAACTCGCTTTCTTGCTTATGAACCCTAATTGGTTATGAAGAGGAAGAACGCTTTCTTGTACAGGGGAAGCAAGAAAACGGTTTATTGGATTGTTATGAAGGAGTGATATGGATTAAGAAAGAGGTGAAGAAAGGTTTTGAATGGATTTTTGCATCAATCCTTAATGCTCTGTTTTTGAAATTCGAAGTGTTTATTTTGAACTCAACGGTTATATACTTGAATGCCGGATTATGCCGCCGATACCTCTCGCCCTGCAAATATTTCTCCAACTTCTTCAATTCTCAACTTATTTTTCTTTTACTTTTTTATTTTGGAAACTACATAAAATAGCCATGATTGAACCAACTTTGCATAATTATCCATAAATGATAATTACACACAAATTACATTATAAAATGTTATTTATGTCAATGAAATAGGCAAAATGATGCTAAATAATATAATTTTTTTAAGGGTCAAGTTGGAATATTTACTACTACGGGTATAAAATGTGATTTATGTCACCGCGCTTCTATTCCGATCCTCAACACTTCGAGTATTTTCGGAATAAACTTTCACCCGAACTAGTTTCGAAAAAAGTTTTAAAACTTCCGTTTATAGCGGCAAAGAATTCCAATATTTTACCATGTTCAAGCACTTATTTCTGAGATGTATTTTTTGTTTATTTGACTGAAATTACTGAATTAGACTTATGTTGCAAAGCCCAACCACCCTTATAGTCCGCAATGCAAAACCGAACCCGAAACAAAACTCTCTAAAAAAGAGTCTAATGGGTAAGTTACATAATCAATATCTAACTTTAAATCCATGCATTAGAAACCTCAGAAATTAGGGTCAAAGCTTATTATTCAACATCTTCATATCATCACATCCTTAAGCCTCATTTTGTCATTCATTCTTCTCAGCTTCAAGCTTCCTTAACGTAGTTGAACTGATCTTTTCTCCGCTCGGTTCGTCTGACACCAAATCCACTACTACAATCTACAAACGAAACCAAAACATGGAGCAAGTTTATCATGAGGCCTTGTATACAAACACAGAAATAATGAGTTAAGGTAAACACAAACCTTCAATTGTGATAGACCCTTTTCACCTCTTTTTCTATTCACTGATTGTCCCCCTGGTAATGTCTCTTTGCTGCAAATTGTATATTAAGACAAATGAAAGCTCAACTACAGAAGACAGTATAATAAAGAACTATGACTTTCTGTGTAATATTCGCTTCTTTAACTTGCTTCCTTATCTTAGAACATACCTGACAACAATGGCCTCCAAATTTTCATCAACAATAGAAGGACCATAAGGATCTGTAATGGGTTCAATTTGCACGATAAGGTTTGGTTTAGAAGACTGCAGAAACATCAGCATTAAAAGTGGATTAGTAAATCTAAGGGATCATAACACAACTTCATTATATGCCACTAATTACTTATTTCACCAGTGATTTAAGGTTTTACCTTGATATAATCTTCCACATTTTTCATCCTCTTCTCAATAGGCTGTATTAGTTCAGAAAACTGCAATGAACTCAACAAGGATTACAAAAATCATAGTATTTAATGATGGTGAATGTAGGCATGAAACAAAGTTCCTTGATTAACCTTTTTCTTAATCAACATAGGACCATCACATACTCCCACCACAATGCGTTCCCTCGCCGACTCTATTGCCGCCTGCATCAACAGACCTTCATGAGACCAAAAACAATTTTCTGCATTCAACGGGTCGGTTGATGTACGTGGACAAACCCATGTCCAGATACATCATCTGAGTTCACTTTGCTCACCCAAACCAAAATTTTGCAAATATATTGGATACCTTGAGAAAAAGGCGGTGGCCGTCGTGTAAACGGTCAAAAGTGCCGCCAAGAACAACTGCTCCATATAAATTCGGGGCAGAAAGGCTGGAATTCGGAGCCGATTCTTCAGATACAGTCGTATTCGGGTAGTGCTGTGAAACGGGTCTCACGGGTCGATTGATTTTCTCGTTATGGGGCTCCTCCATGGGTTACTCGGGTAATTTTCAGGCAACTTTGCAGACCTATATTGAAGATGGCTTCTGGTCGATCTCAACTTCAGTTTGACGTATTAGACTAACCCGGGTATATAATATAGCAGATTATTTCCAAATCTCGGCTCGTTATAAACGAGCCAAATCCGAGCGCCCTAAATTTTATAGAAAGCTTTAAAATGTGTTCATATTCGCTCGTTTATAAAATAAACTAGCTTGAGAGCAACTTTTGACGAGCCAAACCCGAATAGCTACCTCATATTAGGGCCCTATTTGTCATAGTTGACAATTTTATGTTCAGTACCGTCATTATTTTGAGCTATGAAGCTGATATGATCAGTCACATTCATACTATCCTCTGAGGCATTTAGCGACACCAGGAACTATACAATTGCCATAAGGCCCATAATATATCAAATATGTGTAATATCCCATTAACTATGGGCAGAATAATGACTTCAAGGTATAAATTGTGAGAATACAAGACATCTGGATCCTGGGCTAGTAACTTAAAAAATATCACTGATGTCCCTCAGTCTCTTTTCAAAAATCCAATCAAACTGTTTTAAAAAAAAACATAAACCACCAAGGAATCCCATCTGAAGAAATCTTAAACCTTCTTAACCATGGCCAAACACTCGTCCAAAAAACCGCGAACTTTAGAAGCATATAGATCAGGGAATGTCCGGAAATGGTCCACATGGGGAGAAGACTGAAAGTCGAATGACCATACCTTTTTCCCCATCCTCCTTTGTTCTTCCATAAACGATTCCACTGAGCCAAATGGAATGACCTTATCTGCTGTACTATACAGATAGAGTTGGGGACAAGATGGATTGTCTTTGGAGAGATGGGTAATGACTTTTGATAATCTCCTGTTGATTTTAGCAAATAAAATAAGTTCAATATCTTATTAGGGAACTGAAGAAGATAAATCAGTAACACAGATGGCAACTTACTGATTTATATCTTGAAATTTCAATAGAAAGGAGAATAACTTCTCCAGGACAAATAACAGTATTTGCTCAATCAAACCAGGCCCCTTTTGCTGGACTTTAGAGACACTTGTAATGGTTTTGCCATTCTCACTTATTGGATACACTGTAGAGCTTCGTTTCTTAAGCATTGCAGCTGCAAATCCAGCTGCCCAAACCTGATGCAGTCAAGCAACTGCAGCTATCAATGACAATCAATACATATGCAACAGTATTCTGCTAAAACAACATAGGAGTGAGCTGAGAGGCCTTGTAAGCCACTAGAGACACTCTCCAAATACCCATCATTCTCATAAGTGAAGACATTCCCCAAACATCAAACTAGCAAATACGTTGTCATGCTACCAAACACGACCCGATAAAAATCCAGTGATGCATCGAATGAGAAAGAGGGGCAGATTCTAATATCAATCTCCCAATGTAAACAACATTCACGTGCTAAACTTTACCAAGTTCAGACAGTACTGTATGAAGTGTTGAAGAACTGCAATGATTTTCCTATGTATGTATATCTCTAATATCCATTTCAAGAAGAGAACAGAGCTACATATACTCATCTTATGCAATTGATAGGTCGTCTTCTCTTGACACTACATACATTTTGTCGAAAACCATATGCCTTAGATGCAGTATGCACATTAAGGGCCCGTTTGGTTCCAACTCCGGAAACGGAAACGGAATAACGGAATGAAAACGAATTAAAGTCTATATGTATATCCTTATTCATGAAATTTTACGTAATTGGTTTCATGCAAAATGCACTTTGGTATCAAAAGTAATCAAATTCAAATCCAATTACTTCAAACCACAAGGAATCAAATTCAACTCCAATTACTTCAAACCACAAGGAATGATTCCAAAAGTTTTCATACTTTCATGAATAAAGGTATACATATGGACTAGATTTGTTTCCGATTCCGGAGGGCCCTAACTGTATTTTCCAAGTTTAGATGTTTGCTAACAAGCAACTCATATTTTGCCACTGAACTGAATTTCTTCCCTAATTGTATTTCAGAATCGAACATCGACTACAACCTTAGGATTGAGCTCAGGGTCCCCTCCAGAATCAACAATGCAACCTTTAATCCTCTCCATAAGTTCAGGTTTATCTTTCAATTGGCTGAGAATTGCACCATACCTGCAAACATCCAGAATCAATAATCCCTAAATACACAAAAACAACAGAGAAAGAAAGAAGTGGCAACGTTATGAAAGAGTTCAATGACCCACGCAAGCCAACCGGTATTGCTAAACGTGTGGAAAACCAGGCATCGTTCCTTTCCATCCTTTTCTGAATCCATCAACCACGAAACGACGTCGTTCACTAGCCGGTCAACTCGGCTCTCAATTTTCCTCCCAATATCAAACCAGAGCACATCGGAGACCGGCACCACAAAGGCAAGCGTATTCATCCCTCTGGAGGCGTAAATATCGGCGTACCTCTTCAAGTGCTTCGGCTCAGCGCCTAGCCAACCAAGCAGCACGGCCATTACGAGACGGTTATCATCTTCTGCGGCAGCGCCTCCTCCGCTAATCGGACGGAAATCTCCGCTATTGCGATAACCGTGTTCGTTAGGTTCCGATTTGAAGAAATTGACACTTTCGGGGTGATGAGAGTGGAAGGCGGTGCAAGAGAATGCTGATAGGAGGAGGTCTAGGGAAAGAGAATTCGAGTACGGGAATGATAGAGAGGCGATGGGCTTTCTATTAATGACGCTGAACTGAAGTTGTTTGTGGTGATGGTAATGAAGGTTTCTACCATGTCGATGAAATTTGGAGAAGATGATTCTGGGGGAAATGGAAGGGTTGAAGATCCTCACTGACGGGTTCATGGTTATTTTGATCAGAAAGAAATATGGTTAAATTGCAACTACATTGAAGCCACTTTAATGGAGGAAGAAGGGGAGAGTAGAGGTAGGGGGGATCGGCTATAGGGTATAATAGCCATTAAAGTGGGAGTGCAGAGATAAGTGTGTAAATGAAGAGATGACGAGATTCATCGGCGCATCTGCCATGGAGGGACCTCCAAAGCTGGGAAGTAGCATATATAATAGGGGTTGCAGCATTTACTTCAATTTATAATGTAATGCTATGGAGGGAAACTTCAGAGGGTAACAGGATATTCATAACTGACCTGAAACCTGATTGCTATTCGTACCCACATAAACATGCTATTCGTACCCATTATACGCGTGCGAGAGGCGTAGTCGACGTGTTTCTTTTTTTTTGAATCAGAAAGTGACCTCGTCTACGCTTCTCGCAGGCGAGGTCACTTTCTGATTCAAAAAAAAGAGAAACACGTCGACTACGCCTCTCGCACGCGTAGTTACTTTTTGATGATGAAAAGTAACTACGCCTGCGAGAGGCGTAGTCGAACATCCTTACGCTTTCCTTCTTCGGCGCAGCCGCATTCTTCTTCCTCATTCTTCTTCGTTTCTTCGTTTCTTCGCTTCTTCATCCATTGCCGGCGACCTCGAGAAATCAGTCGGAGAAGACCAACCACCACAAACACACGAAGATGGTGAGAACTAGGGGGAGAGGTGGCGGTATTATTCGTACCGGTGGACGGCCGGCGACCTCCGGCAGCGGAGGAGCTGATTCCGGCGGTGATTCCGGCGACGGCCGGCGAGGAGGCGTTCCTGATTTAGATGCTGGACGAGGAGGACGCTCACGAGTTGTTCGAGGATGTCGCACATCTCGTGTTGTTAGTGGGGTACGGATTTTATTTTATTTATAATTTACTTTATATTTATTTAATTAATAGCTAATATAATTTTAATTTAATACATTGTTTATTAATTAGTGTGTTTTTTTGTTTATTAGATAGCAATTAGTGATTAGTTAGTAAATTGTAGACAATTAGTCGTTAATTGAAAAAATTAGTTGTTAAATAGATAGTTAAGTAATGAAATCAGTAGAAAAGTAGTCGATATTTAGTTGTGTTATTATTCAATAATAAATAAAATTAATTAGTAAGTAATTAATTTGTTAAAATTAGACAAATAGTAGACAATAAGTCGTGGAGCAAAGAAATTAATCGTTTTTACTGATTTAGTCGTCAAATAGTGAACATTTAGTCGAGAATTAATAAAATTAGTTATCAATGACTCGTTGTTTGAAGAAATGACTCGTTAATTAGAGAATTATTGCTATTAGTTTAACAATTAGTCAATAATGAAATTATTAACGACTATATTTCAATTGTTATTTAGTGATTTAGTCGTTAATTAGATAATAATAGACAAATAATTAGTGAACAACAATTCAAAAGGTAATGAAATTAGTCGTTAATTAGTCGATATTAGTTAACAATTAGTCAATAATGAAATTAGTGATATTAGTTAACAATTAGTCAATAATGAAATTAGTGATATTAGTTAACAATTAGTCAATAATGAAATTAGTAATGAAATTAGTCGTTAATTAGAGAAATAATATTAGTTAACAATTAGTCAATAATGAAATTATTGACTAATTTGTTTTTAATTAGAGAAATAATATTAGTTAACAATTAGTCAATAATGAAATTAATAATGAAATTAGTGATATTAGTTAACAATTAGTCAATAATGAAATTAGTCGTTAATTAGTGGTTTAAGTTAATTAATATAATTAATCAATAATTAATTAAATTATGCAAATTATATAGGTTGCCGGGCCTAGTACCCGAGGATGGGCCGCTACGGTTTCTAACCGTAAGCGGCGGATGATAGAGCTTGGACTAGTGGATCCCGATGATGTCCAGGAGGATCATCAGGAGGAGGAGCAGGAGGAGGAGAGGGTGCACGAGTCCGATGCGCAGGTCGAGGAGCGGATGGACATGATATTCGGTTCATCCGACGTTTCTGGCGGCCATATCCTACCCGAGGCGGACGTGGACGCTTTTGTGTTGGAGTTGCATCAGTCTATGGAGCGTCGTTCCCCTGCCCCCTCTCGTTCAGAGAGCTCTACTGCTGGTGGTAGGAGTGTTGGTCAGTCTGGACAGCAGGGTGGACCTCCACCACCACCTCCACCTCCGCCTCCGCCTCCGCCTGTTGATGCAGGTCTCGACCATGGGTATCCTGGAGGTCCCGCTATACGGGACCTACTGGTGAGCTATGACACCCATGTTGCTCGCGATATATGGGTTGGTGAGGTACGGATTTATATTTCAATTGTTATTTTATTTTTTATTACATCTGATTATGTTATTAACGTTTAAATGATATTTGGATTACAGGATAGAGCTGTGTTACGGGTATATCGGCTAGGAGTCACTGTGTCTGGCTTGCGTACCCTTGCCCATCGATTTCCTGACTCGGAGTGGATGGCGCTTGTTAGGGAGAGTGGACTACACGGCCTCCTGGATATGCAGTGGGCTGGGGTGGATCATGCGCTTGCATCTGCCTTCGTGGAGCGGTGGTATCCAGAGACCTCAGGATTTCACTTCCCATGGCGACAGATCTCGATCACCCTCCATGACGTTCATCAGTTATTAGGACTTCGCATCGACGGGGATGAGGTTATGGGGGCCCGAGATGATACTCTTTTCACCTCCATGTTCGGCTTCCCGCCGATGGAGGTGAAGGCCGCCGCGAAGGCGGGTGGGTGGCCTAGATCTGATCTCCTCTCTACGATCAGGAGTATGGCAGAGTCTCCAGAGGCGAGGCAGGAGGACATCGCCAGTGGATTCTTAGCTCTTCTTATTGGCTCCACCCTGTTCATTGACAAGTCCACGAACAGGGTGAAGTCTCATCTACTGAGCGTCTGTCGCGACCCGACTACGATGGCGTCTCGTGCTTGGGGGACAGCTACATTAGCATATCTGTATCGACAGTTGGGCGAGTCCTCCAGGCGGGAGGTTCATACATTAGCTGGTTGTTCCCTTCTTTTGGAGGTATGCAATTAATTATGACTTTTGTTTTCAAAATATAGTAGTATATGAAGTAACATTAAATCGTTATTGTGTTGTGCAGTCCTGGATTCACCATCATTTCCCCCACTTCAGACCTAGAGGTCATGCAGACCCTCATAGACATACAGATGCCCGACATGCACTGAGGACGGAGAGGGGGGCGACAGGACAGTTTGAGAGATCGGCCTTCTTAGGATTTAGGGCACAGCTATCCATGTGTAGGATGGAGGAGGTACTTTCAATTCCCTTACTCTAATTATAATCAAGTATGTTTACTTGTGTATTGAATCTATAAGTTTGTCTTAGGTGACGTGGATGCCATGGGGTACTCTCGACGGATTCCACACTGGACAGATGCGTATATCGACCTATTTGGGGGTGATTCGCTTTTGTTGGGTGGAGGAGCCATATCAGCCCCAGTTTCTCCTACGTCAGTTTGGGCGTGTTCAGATCGTCCCTACGCAGCTCCCTACAGTTCCTCCAGGATGGATCATCCGCCCCTTTGTGTTGAGGAGGCCGGCGAGGATAGGAAAGTACGAGCTGCAGTTTTCTCCTGAGGAGTGGCATCATTGGGCGACGCGGGACCAGCATCTATACGACATTCACAGCGTCCCAGCGGTTGTCGACCCATGGCAGATGGATGAGTACTTCTTAGATTGGTTTTTACCACGTACTCACCCATACGTCCAGCCACCTCCAGATGGTGCACCACCACCGCCTCCCGTTGCACCTATTGTCCTTCCAGAGCGGGTACAGAAACTAATCTTTGTTAGATTGCTAAAATTCTCTATATTTTAGATACAATTAATTAAAATCTTTTTTTTGTTCAACAGCGCTTACAGATAGCTATTGGTATGACACGAGAGGCAGTGGCTCGTGGTCCTCCATTACCGTTTGAGTTTGCTCAGCGACTATTAGCTGTTTTAGTTGGAGAGGATGCACCAGAGGCGCCACCACCTGTTAGGGCATCTCAGCGCCAGGAGTAGATTGCAGTTGTTACTTATTATGTTTGAATATTAGCTGTTTTGAATATGTTGGACGATTAACTGTCTTATGACTTTACGTGGAAGACATTTTATTACTTATTATGTGTCAATAGTTTTTTGAATCTTATACGTCAATAGTTTTTTGAATATTAGTGGTTTTGAAAATAATTCAAAACTACTAAAAAAAACTTCTAAATAATTTATTAAAAATAAAAATAAGATATCAATTTTTATTAAATAATTTATTAAAAATAAAAAATACGTTAGTCAAATTTTATTAAATAATTTATTAAAAATTAAAATGGAAAGTGAAGTGCATAGTTATTAAAAAAAACTTCTAAATAGTTTGAAGGAAATCGAGAAATGGAAAGTGAAGCTTTTGAAGTATCAAATGACTCACACTTTGAAATATACTATTTGTTTACTTTATACAAATTATGATATACAATGAAGGAATTATTTTTTTACTCTTTATACAAGTTATTCAACTAAAGTTTCTTATATTTTTTTAATACAACAATTCAAAACCACAAATGCAAACAACAACTCAACAACACATTCAATACAACAATTCAAAACCACAAATGCAAAAAACAACTCAACAACACATTCAATACAACAATTCAAAACCACAAATGCAAACAACAACTCAACAACACATTCAATACAACAATTCAAAACCACAAATACAAACAACAACTCAACAACACATTCAATCATGGGATACCGGGGGTCTTATGTATCTCGCTATTATCCGCCTCTTCTTCTCTCTGAAGGAGTCTTCTGTATCTCGCTATTCTCCGGTCATATACGTGGGTGAAACCCTCAACTGAAGCATCGTGACCTCGCATCCAATCATGGGATACCGGGGGCAATGGAGCGTTTTGGTGCAACCAAACCTATTTTCAGAATTCCAAGGCAAGTTAATCAAACATTTCTGACGGCTTATACGTATTAAAAAGTACGTTAGAATTAAAACAACTTACCGGAACGTAGTGATGATCATTAAGTACAGCAATTGCTTGCACTTCTGTTGGAGGTTGTTGTTCTTCTTCAGTATCGGCAATCAAGGGCAAGCAAGTGTATGAGTCTAATCTAGAAAAGACGACAAGGGTCACCCGAAACAAAGTGGCATATGCGAGAGCACAAGTAGGAACCTCCATCCAAAACTGTGATGCGCAAGGTGCAGGGTTAAGGTAGTTGACGTTGTCAATCAGTTCTTCGAGCTCATCATCGCCATGTATTCCGGAGTATACATGCATATGTCTACTCAACTCCCAAGCTAGCTCTCTCCGGACACGAATGTACTCATCTGGACGGTAACCCAATAATGCACCAAGTGATCGATATCCACAGTGTCCATCGCCCGGAACATCTATCACACGATCAACGTAAGATAACATAAAGGCTGGGATATTCCTATAACCCCAGTTGAATCCTCGGACCACAAGTTCTGACGGCTGAGTTGGAACAGTCTTCTGAGACTCCGGGATGGTACTAGCCTCGCCTGTGGTGTCAGCTCGTCCTCGACCACGTCCTCGGCCTCGGCCTCGAACTTTTCCTCTAGAACTTTGTGACGACTTCCTCATCTGTGACTCCTTATCAGCTCGAGCATGCTCAAATGCAGATGGCACTCGACGCTGCTTGTTTCCCTTGTCAGAAGGATGTGAAATTCTCGGCTCCCGAGCAACTGACTCCGTCGGATACAACACAGTGGCCGCATAAGCCCCAAACTTGTCTATAATGTCTTGACTCAACCTGCCCTCCCTGTGCATGGTCATAAAAGATGCCAAAGTAATATCTCCCATCGACAGAGGAATACCATCGGGTTCTTCCACTTCTTCGGTGACTTCATGCCATACAACCTGCCTCCAAAAGGGATGTATTGCAGTAAAAAACATAGGCCTGTTTTCACGGAGAGCCGCTGCAAACTCATGCACGCACGGAATCCCGTATGATTGCCTCCAATACCAGTCGTCACATGTAGCATCAAATGTCCCTTGGCGCGCCACTTTGCAATTCTCGATCAAGTACTTCATGCAATTGTTCGACACCTTCCGGATAAGAAATGTAAACATAGGGTCTTCTTGGATACCTACGATAGTATGAGTACGCGACTTCTCTATGGTACCCTGAATCTCATCAATCTGATCTCCAATCATTCTATGGATGGCCTTGACGAGAGTATCAAATCCACAACGAGTAGACTTAAGAGTTCTCTTCAACACCGAATGAGCACCCTCAGCCCTACGATTAAAACATAATTTAAAACTTTTAGTATAAATCATTATTAGTAAACTTAACAATAAAAGATGTAATGAGTATTTATCTAACCTTCCTGTCGTCCTTGATCCAAGATGGAGGTAGTGATCGGTCCAACAACGAACAATAGCTTTCTTGTACTTGTCCAACCATGTCTTCTCAAGGTACTCCATCAAATGATACTTGTCCATCCAACTATCCCTCATATGCAAGAGCCTCGCCTCATAAGCCGCAATAGTAGTCGAGTCAAACAAGTCATGACAATCTCTCATGAATTTTGCTTGGATGGATGGCGAATGTGACTTCCACCAACTATTTGATTCGATGTTTCTGAACACATGCCATTCACATAAAATATGTTTAGCATCTGCGAAGACTCTCGGCATTGCTTTTATGAGACCTAATTCTCGGTCTGTCACTATCACCTCCGGCTTCTTTCCACTGAATAACATGGCAATGCGTTCCAAAGCCCACTCGTAATGACCCGTTGTCTCTCGTTTCATTAACACAAACGCAACGGGAAAAGTTTGTTGTGTGCTAGTCAATCCGACGATCTCCAACAACGGCATGTCATATCTGCAAAATATAATGAATGAGACTTTGTAATTAAAAAAAAGTTTAATATAAACAAACTGAATGAATTATATACTAACCTATTCGTCTTGTATGTAGCATCCATGATGACAACGTATGGAAACATGGCAACCCAACGCTTCGACTCGGGATGGGCTAGGAATAAGTCACTCACTTCCTCCGCTCCTTCAATGGTTTCCATCCTAATATCCCACATATAATCCTTCTCTTTCAAGAATTTCAACGCTTCTTGAATTACCGTTCGATCTCCCATCGCTTCCAACCTAAATTTATTCCGAGCGTTTGAAACTTGCTTCCTAGAAGTGACCATCTTTTCGGGATCTTCAAAATCGCTCTTTAACAAACGAACAATTTCTTTCGGAGGCATTCCCGCTTCGGTATAAATTTGGACTCGTTTCATTTGTGCCTTCGTCAACCGTCCAGCAAAAGCATGACCTACCAACCTCTTTGGAAGAGGATGATTGTGAATTCCGTGAACATTCCTCACACCCCATAGACCCCTTTGCACCTCATCAACGTGTAAGCGAAAATTACAATCGAACTTCTTCGTTTTGCATAATTTCCTCAAGCCCTTCGCCTCACTCTTACGCACTCCGTGATGCTCACACACAAATACCACTTTTCCAAAACGGCGATCATCCGACTTGTAGGACTTTAGTTTGATGAGAACCATATTTCTACTTCCAGCTCTCTCAAGAACCCACGCAACTAACGAGTCCATATCCGTCCATATCCGATGGTCCACGAACAAACTAGTATAGTCATAATCATCGGAAATATCGGCAGCCTACAATAATTATTCCAAAATTTTCATTCACTATGACTATATCATATATTCTAACATTGCTAAAATTAATTACCGACTAATTACATTATAATTGGCCACTAATTCACTAATTAACGACTAATTTCTTCAATTAACGACTACTTTCTTCAATTAACGACTAAATTCTACTAATTCATAAATTAACGACTAAATCATATAACATAAAAATAACTAAAACATATAACAATAAACTACGTCAAAACAAACGAATTGAAAAAACTAACCTCAACACCCGAATACGGATCGTAACTACTAAGCATCGCGGGATTGAACAAGCCTTCGTCACCCTCCACATCATCTTCACCTCCACCGAAATCAACACCGTCATCCTCTTCTCCATCGCCAGAATGATATCTCGCTTCGCCATCGTCGGAATTCATCTTCGAATGACTTTTTTTGCGAAAAAACGTAATTTTATCACAGTGAGGTTTTATGGATTGAATACATACGATTTAGGTCGAATTCATAAAATTTATACTAACGTTTGGAACACATTACCGTTGTATAACGGCTAGTTGATAAAACTACGTTTACGAGACGCGTAGTCGCAGTTTGATAAACGGCTAGTATATGTGACCTCGCCTACGCGTCTCGTAAGCGTATTCTACAGACGACTACTACGCCTACGAGACGCGTAGTCGCACAAATCTCTTCTACAAATTTTGAGTATCGACTACGATTACGAGAGGCGTAGTCGGCTACTGGGTACGAATAGCATGTTTATGTGAGTACGAATAGAACGAACCGACCTGAAAGCGTCACAAATCACAATGGCCCATTACATGCACCTATGTGATGTGAGACAGAGTGAGCAAAAATATTATATCAAGCTAATTCGAAGATCTGATCCGAAAAAATTAGAATTCGAAAATATCCGTCAATTGGTGATCTGAATCCAATCTGATTTGAACATATTTTTGGATCATCAGATATGGATCGAGGTTTTGAAAAAAAAAATCGGATCGAATAATATCCGATTATTCTATTAATAAATACTCGGATCGGACCGGATCTTCGGATAAGATATTCGATCCGGATAAAATTATCGGATATCATGGTGCTCTCGGATCGAATTTGGATCGGGCTTTTATAAGATTGTTGGATCGGATATCCATAAATGCTCACCCTAATGTTATCTTGAGTTAAATGGGATCAATCAGCTCTTGGGGTTGTCAAAGTGAATACTGATGGAGCCCGGAAGAGCGACGGTCACGCTACAACGGCAGTTGAACTGAGAAGAAATAACGTGGTTGAGTTGTGGAGAGTGGTGTATAGACCTAAAGTAGCTTTGGGAGAGTGGCTAGAGGTAGGTGATCTCAAAATAAATTTACAATCTATAAAGAGTGTGTTTGACATGCTAGTTTTAGGGGATTATTAGAAAGCTTACCGTACTCATATTATTTTTTGATTATTTTAACCTAAAAATATTAAATACAAATAAAATTATCGATTTATTGGGAGATTATTGAAATAAATTTTATCCATCTGAATAATCTCTTGTATGTGCTAAACGGACCCAAAGACTCTTCTAATCAAGAAGCTCCGTTGTCATCGTACTGCAATATGCGATACTTAGGTGTCAAGACTATCTTAGTAAAGTTCAATTTCTAACTTTCTATGTATCTTTTGTGAGGCTAATAATGTTGTAAATTTTTTTGGTGATAAACTATTTTTAGTTTTTCTATTGGTTTAAATATATTGGTTGACTATCTTGAGTATATAAATAATATTATTATTGATGATGTACCGATTATCCCGATCAAGGAATGCTTAGCATGAAATTTTTATTTAATAATAAAACTGTGATTAGATGTGGGGATCGTAATGATCTCCTTTCACACAAAAAAAGAGTTTTAGTTGTTGATTTACTCGATGACGTTAATGTGTGTAACTTTAACCCTTGTTAGGTTGCATATCCGAAAAACGGAATAGAAACGAATTTATTTCATATATATCCTTGTTCATAAAAATTTTGTAATAATTCGTGATATTATGTAGTTGGAGTTGAATCCGATTAACTTTGATATTCAATAAGTAAACAAAATGGGAAAAATCATACACATTTTGCATTGAAAATCAAAATCATCGTTCACTCTACAAATATATTTTATAAATGGAGAATAAGATTTAAGTGAACTTGATTCGTTTTCATTACATTTTTTGGAGTTGAAACCAAACGGCTCCTATATATTTTCGTATTCTAAGTGAAAAGTTTCAACACAAATTTTTCGGTACCTTTTTTATGATACTCGTTAAACCGCGTGTGTTTTGATCTGTTATTTCTAAAAGCCGGTATCGAAAGTGAAGAGGTGAAGCGAGTAAATTATCTCGTAAATACATATTATTGTAGTATACAATCATTAACTTGTTTTGACATGGAGATGTAATCTACTACTTTTTGCCATGGTCATTTATCGTTTTTTGTCAATTGTGAAATGTTAAGGTACGGATTGTGACGTTGTGTAATGTTGAGGTACATGTATGATATTTTGGTATTCTAAGTAAGTCAATATGATTTACCTCAAAAAGATGAACTCAAATAATTAGCTATACAAATGCATGCAATCAAATACCTAATAATAATATCATAATATAAATAATCAAATCATGATGTTTTGACAATACTCAAAAAAAAACTTGTTGTAAAGTTTTTGTTCATCCAAACTAATGTCAAATTATGACTTAGGAGGACCTTATTGTTGTAAATGTGACACTATTTATCAAGTTTATTTAAGATCACGATTTTTGTACAATGTTTGACCAAAAAAATAGTCTTTTGGTCAATACTAACCAAAATCTATTATAAAGCTTTGGTTTATCCAAACTAATGTCAAATTATGTCTTAAAATAACTTTATTGTTGTAAACTTGACACCATTTCTTAGGTTTATATAAAATCAGGAGTTTTTTTATAAGTTCTAACAAATAAAGTTCTTGAATATTATTATATTTATGTTTTAAAGAATAAAGACAACCAATATGTTTTTGATGGATACCTATTACCTAATTACCTAACCTTTTATGCTTATTTTTGTACTTTGATAAATTCACCCTATAAAATAATCCAATAAATCAATTATATAAGTTGTTTTCAAGATAAAAGGTGCAACCGGAAGACAACACGTGTCATATTATCATATTATTGTAGCTTAGGTACCAATTTGGTTATTTAATGACTGGATTAGGCGAACATGGATAAATTATTTTGATACACTCCAATAAATAATATGAATAAATATCATACTGAACCTTTTTTTTTAATAGAACATTATTTATATTTTAAAATATAGTTTGTATAAATTAAAATAATTATTATAATTTTGAATTTAGGTGAATTAATGGTCGAACCCTTCTTATTTACGGCAAAAAAAAAATCCTAGAAAATATAAATTTGAATTTACTTAATACTTTATATTTATAAATTGGTTTTATTAAATTTATGTAATGGTAGACCTAATTAACCGTTTTTAGTTTACAATAAAAAAAAGGATAATTTTTCCTAAATGGTTGGATTAAGGAGGATATCCGGATTCGGAAACAATGGCAAGTAATATTCTGCTATAACAGGAAACACGATTACACAACACGTGGGCATCCAATACCCATCAGATCAAAATCCCAATTTGTGGATCCAACGGATTAGAAAATCCGGTGACTGACGGTTGAAAATATTTGTTGCTTAGCATGACAAAAAGACTTGTCACCACTTTCCTCCTTTTCCTCACTCGCACTTAAAAGTAGACTACAAATTGCTCATAAATAATCGGTGAAACGGAAATAAATCATCCATAATTTCCTGGCAGACGAAAAGATCAATCGGGATTGCTAAACTGGACCAGTGGCTCTAGTAAGTTCATCGTATCGCACCTTCATCCTCTTAATTTTGTTTTCTGACGCTCTTCAATGGTGATTTACTGTACATGCTCGTTCATTCTAGTACTATATTCGTTTCTAGATTTTTTGTTTTCTAGGTTTAGCTTTGCGTTTGGGTTTTGATGTAAGTGAGAAGTATTGTTTGATCTGCATAAAGGTTTTGGTGAAAGTGTGACTTTATTGGGTTCTTAAACTTTGATCTGATTGTTTTGGTTTCTGGTTTACCCTTTGGTTCTGTATTTGATTGCCATGGAATGTTACAAAATGTGAGGTATCATCTCTATGCACGAGTTTGCTGAAAGTGCAATTGTAGCCGTGATATTCGACTAGTTTAGAAATGTCCGATCTGCATTAAGTTTGCTAAAAGTGCAATTGTAGCTGTGATATTCGATTATTCCTTTGTTGATCTGATTCTTTTTGTTGGTAACTTTGGCCCTCTTATTTTCTATAGTATTTGCGTGTTGCCAGGAAAACATGGCAAACAATGAGGGAGATGGAGTTGCAAAAGAAGTCGTCCAAAGAAGCAACTCGGGATTTCCTCGTGTAGCTCTCAATGAAAGGATCCTTTCTTCCATGTCTAGAAGATCGGTGGCTGCTCATCCCTGGCATGACTTGGAGATTGGTATAAAATGTGGCCTTAATATGATTTTCTTCTTCTATTTTTAAACTAGTTGAAGGATTGAATCCTGTAAATTGTTGTGAACTTGACTGACTGTTGTTTCTTTGATTCTGTTTGATGATGAAATTTGCATTGGCAGGACCCGGTGCTCCAACAGTTTTCAATTGTGTACGTTAAACTACTCTTCAAATATTTTTCATTGATGCATATGTCATGGATACTCTGTGAAGTTATTAATGTTAGATGATCACATATTTCAAATAGTATTGGTAATATTTTTGTGCCTGTCGATTGTGGGGCTATGATCCTATGACAGCTGGTCCAGTCATTCCTTTGTAGCCAAAATAGCAATTTCAAGATGCTTATGTTTATCAACCGCTGGTTAGGGATACTGAGCACTTGTTTTTGTTTAGGGAGCGTATGCTATATATTCATTATTGTGGGAAATGATATTGATTTTAAGTAAATGCAAATTAGGGATGCAATAAGGAGAAAAAATTTCTACTTACCAAAAAGAGTTCTGATGATCATGAATCTCACTCTCTCCTTACTGCCATAACTGGCAGCCCATTATCCACTACTAATACCCTATATGTGGTTTGCCCTGCCCCCACCAGATGACTCGCCGTCAAAACGAGAGAGAGAGAGAGAGAGATTGTTTTTGAGAGAAGAATGCAACATTAGCTTTTCATTTGGTGTGAGGCAATATATGTATAAATAGAGCAATGTAATGACTGAGAAGTGAAGTATGTGTGTTTAGAAAACTTTGTTGGAGTTTAGCTGTGCAACTAATTATTGATGTAACAGGTGGTGGAGATCAGCAAAGGAAGCAAGGTCAAGTATGAGCTGGACAAGACCAGTGGTTTGATCAAAGTATGTTTTTTCTGCTTCCTCTTTCAGTTTGCAAATGTATAGCTGATGTATATAGTGAATGGGGAAAGTGTGACTGGTTATTTCATTTTCCTTGAAACAACAATAAAAATTATGATGTAATGAACTATGAACATCTGAATAAATGGTCCTTAAATGTTGTCATTGAATTGGGCTTTCTGTACATAGGTTGATCGGGTCCTTTACTCGTCTGTTGTTTACCCACACAACTATGGCTTCATCCCACGAACCCTTTGTGAAGATAGTGATCCCATGGATGTTCTTGTTCTGATGCAGGTAAAAGAAATTTCATAAACTTAAAACTGAGTTTCTTATTATGCACATGAAATTACCTTTTCTTCACTGTTGTGAACGAACCCACAGGCCAGTTTATCCAACTGATCGACTACTAATGCCATGGTTGCTACTCTGCAGGAGCCTATTCTTCCTGGCTCCTTCCTTCGTGCTCGAGCCATTGGACTCATGCCTATGATTGATCAGGTAAACTGTTAAACGTAATCTCTGAATATTATAGATTAAAAATTTTTACAATCATGAGCTCTTTACTTTGATTCTTAGCTGGTCATGTTCAGAGTCTTATCTTATTAGTTACTTGACACTTGCCTACTTGGTACAGGGTGAAAAAGATGACAAGATAATAGCTGTCTGTGCTGATGATCCTGAATTCCGTCACTACACAGAGCTCAGTGATCTTGCTCCTCATCGCCTTGCTGAGATCCGTCGCTTCTTTGAGGACTGTATCCTTTACATTCATACTAACTCAGTCAAATTAAATTAGTCATAGTCAGAGGCAACAATAGGTCTTAAAAGAAAAGGCTAAAGAACTGCTTATTACTTCAATTTAGTAGTCCCTCTTGTCAAACCATTTGACAAGAGAAAATCGAAAAAGAAAAAAAGAGTTTCCGGGAATCTGTTTGGTTCAACTTTCAGTTTTCTGTTTCCAGTTACCAATTGTTCATTTCATAGTTATGGCTTCCATTTTTCAAGTCTTGATTTATAAAATTTGAATTTGACATGCTGTTTGCTTAACATATCATCTTGACTCATCAATAATATAGATAAGAAGAATGAGAACAAGAGTGTTGCTGTGAATGACTTTTTGCCTGCTGAATCTGCAATATCTGCCATCCAATACTCAATGTAAGCTCTCCTTTCTTTCTTTGAACAGATAAACTAGACAAAGCCTGCTAGACTGTGTTCTCATTGTTGCAGTACTTTTTATGCAGGGATCTGTACGCGTCGTACATTGTTGAAAGCTTGAGGCAGTGAGTTTGTGGAAGTTGGGCGTCTCCGGGAGTAAGAGGGGGAGATTGCTGTGATGACAACAAAAACAATCATTCTGTTGCTAAGCTAATCAATAGACTTCTTGCTGTAGTCATCCTATCTACTTTGGTGCAGCTGAATGTGTCTATCGTATGAATTACCTCTCATGTCTAAAACTACTTTATATACTAGAGCAGTTTAAAAACAAAATAACAGAAATTGGTGCAAGGTCTATGTGACCATGTGAATGAGTTTCAGAATTAAGATGCATGTTCATCAGATGAAGCACGTTGAAATGATAACAAAACAGTGATGCTTATATGACTTTTGTCACAACTTGAGCTTTGTGTGATTTATGTGCATTATAAATTTATAATAGTCTTTTTAAATGCCTAGAGGATACTGAACCTCTTGATAAATATCGATTTTATATCAGACTTGGTATAATCATATCAACATGAAATGTGAGATACACTTGTACCTATATATTGGTGATATCATATGAGATATGCTTGTACCGATACATAGGTGATTTGTGTGTTTTTTTTTTTTTTTTTAATTTTTTAAAGGAAGTCCGATAGAGACGGACCGGTGGAGCGGAGGTTCCATCCTTTGCCAGACGGACCGGTGGAGTCGTGTGCTTGCGAGCGCACATGCACATTAGACCCAAGCCTAACAAATAAATCCGACGAGTAACCATCCTAAAACCAATTGATAATAGGAGGAGTACCCCACTGACCTTATATACTAGGCTCGGAGTGTCCTATCTTTCGATGGGGACCTTATTATCTCCAACAATATCCGTAAGTTTAATATAGTCGTGTCAATATGAATTATAAGATATTGGTTCCTTGCTGACTTGTTTGCTTGCCGATTTTGATAAGATATCGTTTTTTGACGACTTATTTGCTTACCGATTTTCATAATATATCGGTTTTTGACTTGTTTGCTTGCCGATTTTGATAAGATATCGTTTTATTACGACTTGTTTGCTCACCGATTTTCATAATATATCGGTTTTTTGACGACTTTGTTTGCTTGCCGATTTTGATAAGATATCGGTTTTGATACTTTGACAAATTATTCTTGCGCACTTGGTAACCTAAAGTTTTAAATACAAAAAATATAAGGTCATATTCACTAACTCAGTTATAAATATTGATCTAGACTCGTAGCATAAAAATAGAAATAGTAAAATACTTACATGTCTTCTATCTTTAATATATTGATCAATTTTTTTAAAAAAATTCCTATTCAGTTATTTTGTATAATTTTTTCCCGGAAAATAGAATAGTAAATGTTTTATAAAAAAAACTAAATCGTTTTTATTTTTCCACTGAACATTTACAAAATATGAAGTGAAATGTAAATATAAGTGGTAAAGAGAAACCATTCATCGTTGTCCCACCTTCACTTCGCCACCCTATACACAAACGCCGGCTAAACTGAATCCCCCAATCTCGAGTTTTCTCAGCGACTTTACGCAGCTAATTTCTGGGCCGGAGAGGAGGTAGAAGATGGGAACATTGGGAAGAGCAGTTTATACTGTCGGATTCTGGATCAGAGAGACTGGTCAAGCCCTTGATCGCTTGGGAAGTCGCCTCCAAGGCAATTACTCTTTCCAGGAACAACGTATGTTTATCTCTTTCTCAAATCGATCTCGCATTTCCCTTTTTTTATTCCTTTCAAAATCCCGCTCTTAGCTGCTCGATTTTTAAGCTAGGTCATGGCTCGTCTGTTGGATTTTTCTGAACGATTATTCGGCGATGTATCAAAATGGGTTTGATTTTTCTAACACTGTAACTGCGGGGTTTTAACATGTGGAACAGTAGTTGTGTATGGATTGATACGAAGTTTGCATTTGATTTGGAGTCAATAGCCAGTCCTAGAAGCATTTTGAGTATCTGATATAATCCGTTGCTAATTAGGGTTTTTAGTAGGGGAAACATCAAATGTAGCTGTAGCTCTGCTGCTACTTAGGGTTTCTCCGTTTGAACTTTTCATTCATCGCAATTAATGTTTGCTTTCCTTTACCTAGTTTTCTCAAAATTACTGTGCATTATGACCTCCTGTCATTGCAGATAATGCATCACCCCAACCTTAGTCTGATACTCTGGTTAGCTTTCATTCTTTTTTGGCTAAGATGGTATCTCAGTGCTATAGATGACTGATTCTCTGTTGCTTAAGCTTTGGAAAGGAATAGTTTTTCCTCTTGCAAATTAATGGAGTAGCATTAGCATATTTCTATTTTATCTCATGGTTTGAACCTCAGTATACAAACTAGATCCTAGCCGCTTGATAAGAACCTGAATCCCAGTTTTTTCTCCCTGTAGAAGGATCTAAAACCTTTTTTTATATAAGACATTGAAGATTACTTCTTTGGAACAAATTCTAGTTCATGAATTGTCTTTCTTTTTTCTTGATGACGTAGTTGATATTTATTTCGTGTGATGTAATGATTCTGAAGTGGCAAAAGTAATCATTCTCAAAATGCTAACCTTGAGAGAGATTTCTCTTGCAACGATTGCTTAGTTTCTTAATCTGATTGAAGACATAGTTGTTGATTGCCAGATCTCAGAGATCATGATATCTTGTTGAGGTCAATCAATAATTCCAAGTTGATCTTGACTTCATTCAGTATGCAATTTGGAAATTTTGAGGGCATGTTTGGCATGACAATGTTTGCACTATAAGGCCTCTGAATCATCACAGTATCATCTTGGACCTTATGAGGCGCTATCAGCAAATTTATTTGACCATATCAGTTACCACTATGCTGATCATGTAAAAAAGTATGCTCATAAGGTTGATAGTGTGCTGATAGTGTGGTCTAATAGCACTCCTCTTATCAGCATATCTTGGCAACACACCCCTCGGATGAAAAGGCGTTGTGAGACAAGTTTTTGCATTTAATACAACTTTTCAAGGGGACTTATTTACGTGGGGGGTGAAAACAAACTCCAGTTGGATGTCCTGATGATAATTAAATTAGCAATCGGCCTCCTTATCTCTTGCTTGTGCTGTTGTATTAGTATTTGTCATTAGAAACTTATCCAACCATATCACTGCTGTGTTTGAAAGCTCTTTCTTTCTGTAAAACTGGCTGAAGCTTCCACTCCCTAACATTGCCTTCATTTTTCTAGTATCCAGGCATCGCACCCTGATGAACATTTTTGACAAAGTCCCTATGGCAGACAAAGATGCTTTCATTGCACCCAATGCTTCCATCACTGGAGATGTCCAGATTGGACGTGGTTCCTCCATTTGGTATGGATGTGTCTTAAGAGGTAAACAATTTCAAATACGCTCAAGAACAGGAAAACAGGCATCTCAATCTTTTCTAATCTCTACTTCTTACATCTTGTAATATGCCAAGTCTACCGATTTATATCTCAGTCTCATAGATTCCAACTACAAAAATCTTTTCTAGAAGGATTCGAAAATACTTGCAAAAGTTGAGTTTGTAGGCCATATTCCGACATGCAGTGGTGTTTTATCCTTTATAGTTATATTGTATTTTCTCTCTGTGGCAATAAATTTAATCCTCTAATCAGATACCCTTGCACGAAACACCTTCACTTCTACTGCAATATCTTATCCACACTAACTAATGCTCTTGTAAGTTGTAACTGTTTTTACGGCTGTTCAGTTGCTCATATCTTTTTCATTTTGTTGGCCTCTGTTCCTATATAAAGGTGACGCAAACAGCATTAGTATTGGTTCTGGGACTAATATTCAAGATCATTCCCTTGTTCATGTGGCAAAATCAAACTTAGCTGGAAAGGTCTTGCCTACTATAATTGGAGACAATGTTACTATAGGTAAGTGACATTGCCCATTTTGCTGATGATGAATGATAAATTGATAATGATGTGATGTTTTAGTGTGACTTCAAAATTGAACTTCACAGGTCACAGTGCCGTCTTGCATGGCTGTACTGTTGAGGACGAGGCCTTTATTGGCATGGGTGCTACCCTGCTTGATGGAGTTTTTGTTGAAAAACATGCAATGGTTGCTGCTGGAGCCCTTGTAAGACAGAACACCAGAGTTCCATGTGGAGAGGTCTGTTCTATAATTATTATTTCCTGGCATCCCTTATTTATTTTGTTTTGATTGCCTTAATCATCATGAAATCAAGCAATTCTAATTTCACTGGAGTTCGTAATAAAAACTGGAGCAACATCCCATAGCATCATGTCCACAAAAGAGAGCGCTTAATCTAGACATTGATGTACATCAAGTCAAGAAACATAACCTTGCTTCTTTGTGTAATAATTGTGTTTATCAAGAATAAAGCTCATGAACTAGTATATGTTTTTGATGAACCCTATTGCTTCACTTGAATGATTGCACAAATTTAATTTCACCTATATGTTTTCCAATCATTTTTTATATTTGTATATTGAACGAGTTATTATACACAGTGAAGATGATTAAAAACTGAAAATCATATCCTATGAGCTTAAAAGTGACACTCAACCAGCGCCAGCCTGCAGCAAGCAATGAGCGCCTCACTCGTCTAAGCTACTGAGGGACGAAGCATTCATTTCATGGACATAAAGTGATTTCAGGATTATTTATTTTTGTTTGTGAATTTATTTAGTAACAGAATATTTGAAAAATAAATAAACTAATTAGTAAAAGGCTCGAGGAAGAAAGGGATAAGTATTGACGAAAAAGATTTAGGTTTTTGGTGATGAAATTGAGGATTTTGAAGAGGGAATTGATATGGAGTTGCATGATGACAGTCGGACAGTGGTCATGATGGTTTACAAAACGAGGATGATGATAATATTAGCTCTCAGATCAAATTCTCTAAGTTAGCAAACTTAATCTGACCTAATAATTGACTTTCACATGGCCACATGAAACTAGGTATCCTTTTAATGCCATTTTGTGGTGATGATGGATAATTTGAACCATCTATTTTGTTATTATCTTTAGGATTTCTTTAATCTGGAGTTCTAGACTCGTCTAGTGCACTTGATTGCTTAACTTTATGAGCTAGGTTGATATTACAGCCTTTTATAGCGTTATGTCATCAATGTGTGTTTTGAAAACATATATGTATTGTATTCATTCTTGTCGAAATCATTACTAGCCTATGATAACAAAAAAAAAAAAAAAAAGGTTTTGCAGAAGTGTGCACTTCGTCTCGCTTAGGCGATAGGGCACGCCATTGCTTTTTTGTGCTTGGCTCATTTTTCTTCACTGTTTATTGATCATCTCATTTTTCTTCACTGTTTATGAATCATATCTAAGACCCTGCTTTGGACTTTGTTGGAAGATAGATTTCTTATGGAAGAAGAGTGAACCATCATAATTGTTCTAGTGTGATGTCATTATACATTCTGAGTATCAAGCTGTTCCTATTCCCTATTTCCTAGTTTTTAATGTGGGTAAAAAACAGGTTTGGGGTGGTAACCCGGCAAGATTTCTGCGAAAACTAACAGAAGATGAGATGTCTTTCATCTCCCAGTCAGCCATGAACTATTCCGAGTTAGCTCAGATTCACGCTACAGAAAACGCCAAGAACTTGGATGAGGCCGAGCTAGAAAAGCTTCTCCTCAAGAAGTTCACGCGCAAGGACGGTGAGTATGACTCCCTGCTCCCCGTTTCTTCTTCATAAAACTTCCACCAACAACTACCCAAGATTGGCTAGAAGAAGCATATTTACAGTTTTTGCTTCTCAATAATGTAATAGACCCAATACGAGGTACTTATGACAAGTTTCTAGAAGAGCAGGATCCTTGTCTTTCTTGATGTTTTGTTGATCCATTTTACATGGAACATGAAAAACTTAGATCTCCTATCTTTGTTCTTGTTATTGATACAGCATATTGATTTTTGTTACGAATGCTCAAATGCAGTGATCCAAATGCATCTTAAGAGTTTTCTTTCACCATGCCGTAGGTCTTTGGTGGTCAACATTTCTGTGCATTTCCTTGGATTTGTATTTGCAAGTGAATCTTAGTGTTCTATTAAACAGGAATTTTAGAACACAAGGCTATTGTTTTGAAACGGGAGGTCATATCTTCTAGAAGTATTTGATCAATCTCTTTCCTGGAGAAGTTGATTTTTTTTTGTGTATGCTTTCATGCAAAGACGTTTTCGACTTGATTATGTGCTATGTAGGGCAAAATATTGCTTTACACGTTTTAAAAATGTTCTGTTTAGGCCAATCCTGTGTTAGGGCGGAGTTGATTAGTCATTTTAGATCTATTGTTCTCATTTGGTTAGTAAGAAAAATTAAGAAAATTAAGATTATGGGCGTGAAAATGGCATAATAATTTCCTTAATTTTGTTGTGTAAGGAAATGAAGCACATTAATTTATGGGAATTGTGTAATCTTATCCAACTTCGATTATAAGAATTATTGAAGTTAAAAATTCATTTTTACGCCTCTTCCTTTTCATCTCTTTCATCTTTAAAAAAAAATTTACACATATTTTTTTGACAATTTTACCCACAATCATATTTGTTTTACCAAAAACTCATTTCATTTATTTTTATACTCGTCTCCTTGAATAATTTCAGCCATTTAATTCTTCACCTATACAATTCTCTTCAACTTCATCTATGTAATCTTACTTTACCGAAATGACTCAATGCCTTATGTAACATCGCCTACAAGGTTATTTCTAAGGTGATGATGCAAAGGATGTAAGGTGTGATGAATACTTTGGTAGGGCCTACTTGGGGAGTTTCCTTCCGGGAAGGTATATTTAGGAAAATGTTATTCTCATGCAAGAGGTTGTTCACTCCGTGAGAAGAAAGAAGACATGAAAACAGCGGATATTGTTGAAACTTGATATGGAGAAAGTGTGTGACCGATTGCGTTGAAATTTTGTGGAGGATAATATTATTCGGGCAGGCTTTTAGGGTAATTGGATTCGAATTATCAAAGAGTGTATCTCTTCCACCAGGTTTCAGCTTCTTTAGAATGGAGAGTTGACTGAGCAGTTCGTTCCGGAACGGGGTATTCGACAAGGTGATCCCATCTCACCGTATATCTTCGTTTTATGTGTGGAGCGTCTTAATCATTTGATTTTTGAGTGTATCAATCTATTTTGTAGGGCTCCGGGTTTCAAGGTGATATTGACAATGTCCAACATTCAGGAGCAAGAGGCAACTTTGTGCAAGAGGTGATGAAGGAATATGTCCGGGTATGAACCACAAATAATACCATCCGGCGGATGGACAAGTGTACTCTATATTGCATGGAACCCTCCCTGATTTTGTGAAGATCAACATTGATGGTATAAGGAAACGGGATGGTCAAACCACTACAACATGAAGAACAGGCAATTTCATGTCAAGTAAATTTATCCTCACTTCCGGCTCGTTCATTCTTTCCGGACTTCTCTTCTCTTTGATTTCACTACCTTATTTTGACTTAGGTCATTTTGCATTGCATGCACCGATGCAATGCGTTTTCTTGATGATGTAACTAAGAATCAGGTCGCCATGAAAACGGTATTCATTACGATTGAAAGGATATTTTTTTAATACTTCTGTTCAGAGTGATTTAATTTTGTTGTCTTTCATGGTCATTCCTAGACATGGTGATAAGTCCATAAAACTTGTTAAATATAAGGGTGGGGAAAAACAATTCGTTGTTTAAGAGATTTCTTTCATGATCCTCGTTAAAATACGTGAGATCGCTGAAAGATACTCAGACTCCACAATTAAGAATGTTATTTGCCACTCTTTTGGTTCGTTCACCATCCCTCACCACCCTAGTTTTAATAAAAAATAAAATAAAATAAAGATGATTCTACCTTACAAACTAGACTCAAAGGCATTGATCATTGAACCTCAATCCCATCCGACACATTAATATTAGGAATGTTATAAATTATAATGACTCCACGTCAGAGTAGGCAAAGGAAGATCAAAGTATAAGCATTTGAATGAATATTCATGATTATGCCTTGTTAAATTTTGGAATTTGGTTGGTTTGAAGTCCTAAAATTGCAACCAATGATAGCCCATGTGATGCGTTGATTATGAGTTACGTAAACTACAAAAAACCTAATTATCTATACACCTAATCATCGATGACCCCACACCAACCCTTTTATTTTTCCTTTATTTTTTTAGTCTAACGAGGATAAAAAGTGGCGGACATTGGGCTCCACTTTTTTTATTTATTTTTTTGAAGGGGCAGGGTTTTACGAGGGTATTTCAGTATTTTCCTAGTTGATAGTTGATACTACTCTACCAGAAAAAGACATTTTAGTTTTTTTTTTTTAGACACGGGTAAGGAAATTAGAGGGTTAATTTATAGAAACTGGCCGTCTCAAAGCATCATTTCGCATGAGGTCTTCAACCTCAGCTCGAAGATCATCGTCGTCTGCGGTTGAGTTGTATTCATGCAACGCGACTCTATCAGCTACCTTGTTGATCTCCCTGAAGATATGATAAGCACTAAAATGCAACAAGTCCGAGATCAAATAAGAGATATCTGAGATGATCATGTGTCGTATCCCATGAAGATTTTCAGATTTGAAAATATAATGAGCATTATAATTTTGAATCTTGCATGACATTTTATGACTTTTAGTCTATATGCTGAGTTACTAAATTTATCATCATATTATTGTAACAAGTTTATTTTATTTTATTTTATTTATTGGGATGGAGGTGATTATTATAAGTGATCAAATTAATTTTTTGAAAAAAAGTTATTGCTATTTAAATGTGATTATGTTTATAAACCCTAAAATTAATCGGGGGAGTATTATTTAGTTAAATATAAGCAATTTTAGAAAAATAAAATAAAATAAAATTGTAAAGTGAAATTAGATACATGTGTAGGAGTGGATAAACTTTCACTCATTTCAAGTACAATAACTCGTGATAATATTGAAGAAACTACAAAAACAAAAAAATTAGAGGAGAATACATAATAAAAAATCATATAAAAAGAGTTTACTCTACCAAATTCTTTCTTTTTATATAAAATTTTCATTTTAAAGGAGTAATCAGAATTCAACGATTATCCTAATTCAAAAGATGTATAATAAAAATAAATTGTCTTATCTGAGTTTATATTTATTCCGGTCTAGATATAAGGTATAAATTATTTTACGAATATAAAGTTACAAACTATACCCGTATTGAAAGTGTTTGCTAAACTCTAACAATATTCTAGAGATGACTAATTTAAAATTTATGAAATAATATTTAGTTTTATTATTGTAGGGTAGGGTACAATAGAGGGATTTAAGTTTAAAATAAAGAGAAAAATAAAGGTGTTTATTGTTTATAGGAATTTGTAGTGAGTGAGTGTGCTTTGCAAACGGCGGGAAACAAGGGGAACAAAGGCCAAAGCTAATTTGAATAAAGCAACCCTATTCTATTCTCTACCTTTTATTTAAGACAATTAAGCACTTTAATTACATTCCTAATGTGTATTAGCAACTAACAACTCGTTTATCACTTTCCCTCAACTTGGTGATTTGCTTTATTTGAATTATTAAGTATTCATACTTTTTGTATGTGAATCTCATATTTGAAGTAGCTACTTAAGTGGTATTTAACAACGTTGTTAGTGTTTAACATAATTTAATGACTCATAAAGTGAACATATTTTTATCTTGTCTTCAACAATTTTGACTTCACCTTTTTCATTGTGGCATTTTAAATACAAACAAATAGATTATTTAATTAAGTCTATAAATGTATTAGGATTTGACTTACTATAATTAAAAAAAATCAATATAAACATGACACCATATATTATACAAAATAATAATAAATTAATTAAAGTAAATAAATAAACGAAAATTGTTAAAGACACGGAAAACAAATTAATTAGAAACAATTTGATTTACTAGCTTTTTTTCTAGTTTTGTGTTTAATAAATGTACCTCTTGATAAAAAAGTGTGTAGAGTTTGAAAATAAATACAAAATGTTGGAGTATATTTACTTAATTGAAACATTAAAAAGTTTAATTACTACTATACTTTTTTAAAAAGGTCTAGTTACCAAAATTGGCCAACAAATTATCAAATGCATAATATGATACAAAACGAGTATGTTCAAGTTTAAAAAAAGTTTAGACTCGAACAATCCGATTAAGCTGAATCTCAATGATTTCTCTCTTGATTTTTTTTAAATTTGATATGAACTTCACCGTAAAAAAGTTATAGTAGTAACTAGGCTATTTTGAAAAACTATAGTAGTAATTAGGCTTTTTAATATTTCAATTAAGTAAATATACTCCAACCTTTTGTATTTATTCTCAAACTCTACACACTCTTCTTTCAAGGGGTACATTTACTAAATATAAAATTAGAAAAAATCTAGTAAACCAAATTGTTTCTTAAAGTTTTTTCGATTTACAATGTAATTTTTAGAAAAAGTACTAATAAATATAAATTTTATATACTTTTTCTGATTTATTATACCATCTATTGACATTCACACATAAAAATTAAAATCGATGGGTGCATAGTTTATAAAAAATATCAATTTATAATAATACTTTGTATAACTCGATCTTAATCAAATCTCTACAAAACCAATATACCACTTATATCAAACCTATTATTTTACTTTGGATTCAACGTACAATATTTTGAATATATTTGAGTACATACGTTTTAGATTACTTATCTTGATCATAATGAAAATATTCCCAAATTATTATGACATGCAAAATAAAATTGCAAGTTGGGAAACTTTAATATTATCCCATATATTATATGTTGGACAAATAGTATAGAGATAAAGCAATAATAATTGATGACATATCTATTTCGACCTTTATATTTAAACCCTACCAACCATCGATGTTGTAACTTGTTAGGCCGGTGCCTTCTTTCTACCAAGTCTTTGTTTTGTTGCCCCACAACAAAAAAATGGACAATTTTATTTGCTTCATCATTGTACAAATTTATCATTGAGTTGTTATCTATGTCACATTCCATTATACTAACTTGGATCTATTGACATTTGGTTATGTGCTTCTTATAATGAATATATAGTAATGAGTTTTAGTGCAATTAAACATCTAAACTCCATATATTTTACAAGATAAGTTTAATAGATCAAAACAAATCCCATGTTCAAATCTATATATATTATTAAAGCAACACCCATTTTGTCCACGTGTTAACCTCTATGGCCGTCCACGTCAGCATTTTTTCAATTTATTTACAGATTTTCTACAATGTATTTACTAATGTGCCATCAACTATTTTATAAAAAAAAAATTTATTAGAATTTGTAAACAGTCATCATGCCACGTCAATTTTGTTAAAGTAAAAAAAAAATTAAAAAATTAAATCTACTTATATTCCAATCAAAATTAACAAACTGATATATTATAATTTGATTTTGTTGAAAAAATTTCACGCAAATCTTCTAACAAGATTTGACACATTTTTAAAATTTTAAAAATAAAATAAAATTTAAAGCAAAAGTGATAATATATTGAGATATAAATATAATACTCAAACAATAATCTTTGTAATAGATTTTAAATTATTTTCTTTTATTTATTAAAAATTAAAAATATAATTAATCCTCACATGTTAGTCATATTAATTAATAAAAAATAATTTTTTTTATAGATTAATATCAAATAAATGATGCATGGATGTGAAAATATAATATTTTTTATTTAGACAAACTCGCACAAGGTGCGGACACTAAACTAGTTTTATGAAAAAAATAAACGGATCTGATGTTGTAATGTCAATTCAGGTCGTTGTCAATTGTCATGAGATATTTAAAATTCGGATTTCCTTAACTTATAATTTTGGAAAAACGAACAAATATTTTGGAGATTGGGATTGAGATTAAAGCTCATTCTTTGTGAAGTAAAAGGTAATTAGGTTTTTTTAAAGGCACATTTGTGGTTACTTGTTTCATTTAGTACTCCAACTCACTGCTTGTTAACGAACGATAAATCATATTAACCTTAAACTACTTTGCTAATTATTCTAAGTTAAACAAATAAAGAGAAATTAGCTAGTTGAATAAGGCTTTTTATTTAGGTCGGAACGACTTATTTTGTCTCATTCTAGTAGTAATACGCTCATTTACATCCATATTCTCTATGGCATATGTACACCACCGGGTGTTGATACAAGCTAGGTTCGTAATTGGTTCAATCAGTTCTTATGAATAGGGTCTTGTATTTTTTGGGACACCGTTATGAAAAAATTTGGATAGTTAATATCAATGCAATAATAGCCCGTTTGGTAAAGAAGTGATTTGTTATGTTTGGTTTGGAACTAACTTAATAAGGGAATGATTTGCAAAAGACACGAAGTGTTTAAGTAGTAAAAGTGTCGTGAAGAAAAATGTTGAGTAATAGTGTGAAGAAGACGTCACAAAATTGTAAAAAATACACTCGATCGAGTCGACCGGTAATATTGATCAACTCAATTTTATACGAGCGATTGAGTGACGACATTGATTGATCAAGAGATTTGAGACGTCTTAGTTCCCGGATTTCTAACCCCACATAACCAATGTATTCTTCATATTTTTACTCATGAGCCTTGCCCCTAGGTTACATTACAACCTCACAGAAAAAGTTCAACTTATATTATATTTGTAGGAAAATGAATGGTGAATATTAAAAAAATTATTTGGTAAATTTATAGTAAGAATGATTGCATCTATTGAGTTTGAATGTTAATAATTATCCCTAAATATATGGTGAGACTTGAGAGAGTTATAGATATACCCTTGAGTGGTATTGGAATTATTCATCTTGATTCTTATTCATGACTATAAGTTGTGCAACAATGTTTTTAAAAGTTGTTGAATTAATTGCTATATTTATTTATTTATTTTTTTTGAAAGATTACGTAATAGAAAAGAAGGATTTACATGAAGAATCAACTAGACCAAGGAAGTACAATAGAACACATTTAGAAGAGAGAAAGGGGAACTAATTCAAGTGAATGCCGAGAATCTTGGCCTACGAGAGAGAGTTACGAGACCAATCTTTCCAGTTGCTAGACGTGAAGTTATTTGTAGAGTTGATTGCGTTCTAAGCATAAATAAAGGGGGGTGTGAAACTGTTGTTGTACACTTGATCATTCCTTGCTTTTCATACGAAGTAAATGAAACCCGTAATGGTAGAGATATGAACATGAGTAATCAGGTCATGTTTGTGAGGGTTGAGGGATAGAAGCCAATTCCAAATGTTATGGTTGTATGGGTAAGGAGTAGGAGTCCTGTACCATCTGGAGATGAGGTCGAGAGCGAAGTACGAGTAACTGCAGTGGTGAAGGAGGTGATCCTCATCCTCGGACCGGGTAGAGCAGAGCTTACAAAGGTCGCCTTGGATAAGGTTCCATTGAACGAGCTTGGTAACAGTAGGAAGGCGGTGGTGGCTAACTATCCAAGAGATAAAGCTACACTTTGGCATATTTAAACCCTTCCAAATTATGTTCAACAAGGAGTGGAGGGAGGAGAAGACTTCCAAACAAGGAGTAAGCAGCGGTACCCCGAGAATCAGAAGCTTGTCTGGTGAAGTTAGGGCCGATCATGGAGTCAACAATCTCATCCCTTAACTTTGAGAATCATACACCAAACAAAGTTGTGCTTATAGGAAGCCGGGTAGTTCCAAACAAACTGCTATATCTTCTTAGTTAAGACATATTATCTTACATATAGAGATATTTTCGGATATTAGTTGAAAACAAATAAGATTCAAAATATGAGTATTAAACTAGTATGTTGTAGTAAAAGTTTTCAGTTTAATTTTAAAAATATTATACAAAATATGAGTATTAAACTAGTTAAATCAACTAGACTCACAAAAGGTTCTGAATAAAATTTCTAATTAATAATACGAAAATGGTTAAAGGAAAATATATTTGAATTATCGCTGGAAAAATCATTGATCTCTTTAATTTGCTCATACGTCGCTTTTTTTAAACTTGCTTCACAGACAAGCATACAAGTTGGGTTTTATAATTTATTAATTTGAGTAACTGCTATTATACTGATTAAATATATAAAGCACAACCATAGTTAATACTTTCAATATTGCAATTTCTAAATTATTTTCTCAATTATAGTTTCCATTTTTCAAAACAATTGCAAGAAATATGATTTATTAATCTATATACGGTAAATGTTCAGGTACGCCCCTTTTATTGCGGTACGGTCGTACGGCCGACCGTACGGGCGACACGTGTACCGATTTTTTTTTTTCCTCTTTTCTGAAATGATTTTTTTATTTTTTTATTTTTTTTCCGGAAACTAATGAAAATTTATTTGAACTACCATGTTATAATTTATGCACTATTATCCTATAAACTTTGAACTATTCCCATATAATCCATGAACTATTACTTTTTAATATAATCCATAAACTATTCTATTATAATTCATGAACTATCCCATAATAAGTTTTGAACTATTACTTCCACTCCTTTATAAATTTTTGCACTTTAAACTATTCTATTATAATTCATGAACTATCCCATAATAAGTTTTGAACTATTACTTTCACTCCTTTATAAATTTTGACTATGAACTATTCTATTATAATTCATGAACTATCCTTTTAGAAGTTATGAACTATTACTTAATAAGTTTTGAACTATTACTTTCAATCATTTATAAATTTTACACTATGAACTATTCTATTATAATTCATGAACTATCCTTTTATAAGTTATGAACTATTCCATAATAAGTTTTGAACTATTACTTTTACTCGTTTTTATAAAAAAAAAAAAACTCGTTCAGAAAAAAAAAAATATATTTTTTTATTTTTCCGGGACACGTGTCGGCCGTACATACGGCCGCACGACCGTACCGGAATAATGAGCCTTACTTGAACACTTCCCATCTATATACTTGAAAAATAGATTAAGAATATGATAATTATTTAATCCGCTGAATTTAAGTTGAATTAAATAAAAATAATACTAAATTAAAAATTTTATAGTAATTTTTTTGAATAACTCCTAGTCGAATGGGACCCATAAGTGATGTCATATTTCCTTTTTACAAAAAGAGCATTATTTTCCTTTTCAGTACATACCCAGTTGCCAATTTCTCGATTGTCAGACAGATAAATACAAAATCAAGAAACAAGAGAAAAGGTAAGAGAGAAAATTTCCGATTTTTCCCATTTTGCCCTTCCATTCTCGTCTTCTTCCTTTCTTTGCCTTCTCCTCCTGTCCCCACTCTCACTCTCTGCACACAAATACACAATCAAAGGGAAAGTAAAGAAAGAGAGACGCAGAGCCGCGTGCTGTTGAGCACGAAGCCCCAAAAGAGAGATTTTAGAGAGACAAAGAGAAATAGAGAGAGAAAGATAACCTAACATTTTTCCATGGAAGGTTACGGTCGCCATTCTCGCTCTCACTTCAAAGCAGCTCCACCACATCCTTCATCCGCTGTCGCCGGAGCCGGAAACGGGACTGGATTTTACAAGAAACCATACAGTAATGGCGGAGGAGCCGGAGGGAACGCTTTTATGGCCTATGACGATGTTTTTGGTGGTCCGCCGAAGTTTGGCGCAACGCCGTTCGCACCTCGTGCTGAGGACTACTCGGAGATATTCGGGAGTTTTCGCTCTAGTAGAACTTCGTCTATCCCGATGCTCGATCTTCCGCCGGTTGATAACTCCGTTGACGCATTTGAAGTCCTCGGATGTACCGGTTTAGAGTACACTGAGATCTTTGGAGGCTTTGATTTTGCCGACTTCGCTGCGTCGTACGACGAGCTTTTCAGGCGATCGGACGGGAGCGAAGAGTCGTCTGATGACGCTTGGTACTTTGCCTCCTTTTCTTTTCAGTCTCTCCATGGTCTTTTGACTTTTATTTTGTTTTCTTCCTTTCTGAGTACATTTTGAAAAAATGGAGATGGTTATGCATTTTCGTTTTGCATCGTCGTAATTTCTGCCTTAATTCCGCTGGTTACCGGCGTATTCTTAATAATCATGGATTCACGGTCAAAGTTGGATGGATTTTTTTTCCAAATTTGGATTAAATCAAGGTAGCTGTAGAACTGGTCCTTGCCTGTCAATGCCTCTCTTGTTTTTTTTGATGAATTACAAACTGTTGGCTAATTTGTGAAGGGAGTGGTGATGTCACATCTCCTGAAGGATATGCTTATCCTATTGATCTTCTCAGGGAAAGAGGTCGTTGAGTGAAAGACATAGATGAATGAAACATACTCTGATTACAAAAAAATTATATGATTTTCTTCTAGTAGTATAAAAATGAACACTAATATTCTGATTGAAAAAGCGAGCACTGCCTTTAGGAAGGATGCTTGCTCACTATATATGTGCTATCTGCAGGGTCTTGTGTTATGTTTCAAAGTCGTGTTTTATGAGTTTTTCCATGGTGCAAGCTTGCAACTTATGTGTTTTTCTCTATGGTAATAGGACTCCAGTTGGAACTGAGTCTCCCTCCGAAGCATCTGATCCATATGCTTCTTCGGGAAGAAATCAGTATTTTCTAAATAGTGACTTTCATGAGACACCTGAGGACACCATGTTTGATGCTTCGTATAACAATGTTAAATTGGGAACTACAGAAGATACAGAGCAAACCGATGAAGGCCAACATAGCTTTGTTTCTGGATATACTTATATGGTTGAAGGATCCACTACGAGAAAAGAAGATGAGGAAAGATATAGTTCTGGAGTTGCTGATGATATCATTCTCTGTGAGGATTCCTCTGGAAATATATCAGTTGAAACACGGCGGAAAACAGCATCTATTCGGTCTCATAGTGGTGTGGTGAAGCAGTCACATGGCTATGAGGAGCCATCTCATTTGCCGCCACTATCAAAACTACGGCCTACTATTGATGAGAGGAAAAAGGATCCCGCTGAAACCATATTTGAAGGTGGTTCCTTAGATTTTTTTGATGTAGAGTTAAATGCCGGTTCCTCTTCGATTGCTGCGGCAGCAGCTATGAAAGAAGCAATGGATAGAGCTAAACTAAAACTTAATAGTGCCAAGGAGTTGAGAAAAAGAGAAAAGGATGGTGTCGAGAGCATGCTTTTTGTGAATAATGGTTTGAAAAGGGATGTAAAGGTGAAAATGGCCTTTGATGACTCAATCTTGAGAGATGATGAGCTGCAGTCAAAATGTGAAAGTGAATCTAGCGTAATCAAAATGTATGGTGACAACATGCAAGATGCTTCTGAAGTTTCACAGGTATTGCCAGATACGTTGCAACCTGAAGATGAGGTCAGTAGAGCTGCAGAACCTGCTCAGAGAGAGACTGCAAAGAATAAAAGATTATCCTTGGATCCTGGTTTAATTGAAGAAGATGGTGAATGGAAAGTGACAACAGAATGTTATGAATTCCTTAACTCAAAAACCGAACATACTCTACCAGGTAACATTGAGAAACCTGTGCAGGAGGTGAATAGCTGTCATTTTGACAATGTGAATGGAAGGACAATGTCCCTGAAGCAGATGGAGCACAATGTCGAGGGGATGGATGCTTCTATAAAGGATCATGAGGATTTAAAATCTTCTGATGAAGCATGCAATCCAAGGGATAACAGGCGGAGATTGAGAGTAACTAAGGCAGCATCCAGGAATGCATTTCACGAGAAGATGCTCAAGCTGGCTCAGGATGTTCATAAGACAGTAATCAGTGATCACGTTGAAACTCAGAAGAGAAGGAATGAGGGTATTGAAGGAGATGGAGCTCAACGAAGCCCTGAAACATGGTCTGTGGGGGGAAAGAGTGGAAGAATATACGATCAAGCTGCTCAGCAAGTACAGTATGACAGAAAGCACGAAGAGGAGTCTTATGAGTCTTATCTTGCTGATAGTGAGATTGGTTCAGACGAGGATCTTGTACAGGCAGATTGTGATAAGCAAGGAAAAGAGGATTGCAAGTTAAAAGGTCATCAAAATGGAGAAAAAGAAGCAGAGGCAGGGAAAAGGGTTATGTCTCCAAGAAATGAGAATTTGAGTGTGTTAAATCAGGATCTTGAGCAGGAGGGCAAACGGAAATCTGGAAAAAATGAAAAGCAAGACAGTGATGTAAGTTTGAAAAAGGCAGATGAGGAAAGCACAGCGAGCAAAAATGAAATGCGTGAGGAGGTCCACACAGCAGACAAATGTGAGGAAAATGCGGAAGTTGCTTCGTCCGATTGCAATGGGAAGATACTAAAAGAATCTGTTGACCTAGAGAAATGTGAGCAGGTTGATATGGCTACAGAAAATATAAGAAAAGAAAGGATTAATGCAAACGATGATCCACCAACAAAGAGTAAGAGATTTGAAAGATCTAATGTTACCTTCAAAAATGAACATGAAGTTGATGTCTATGAGAAAAATGAAATGGAGGAGCCCTTCAAGATGATTGATTTAGAAAAATCTCAGAAAATGTTTGAATGCTCTGCCAAGAATGAGGAGCTGAAGATGGAAAACAAAGGTGCTTTGCAGTCTGACTTTATGGTTACTGATCAAGATAGTAATCAGAAAGAAAATTTGCACCTAGAGTCGGAGTATTTTGCATCTATTGAGCCACCTACTCTGGACGAGGAAGTACTTGAAATGGCTGGTGAATGTGATGAACTCAAATCCTCTAGTTCACCATCTAGTCTTGATGGAAAGGATATTAAATCATTTGATATGGCCTCTGAAGGTGAAATGAAGCTCGAAAACCATGTATATGAAAAGGAAACTGAGTTCTGTTCAGGAACTTTGAACGGTCAAATAGAGTCAAAGGTGACTGAAATGGAAGAATTTTGCATTACATCTAGGTGTCCACAGAAGGCAGATGCAGGTCAGTGTATGATGTCGGAAAGGAAAGAGAGTGCTAGGAAACAATACCCATCTTCTAACATTAACCAAAGAGTTAGCAAAGAAGAGAAAGCTGTGAATGGGAATGTCGCTGCAGAAGACAGGGAAATGGCTGAGAAGTTGAGGAGAAAAGAAGATTCTGAGAGGGAGCTTCTTAGAGAAGTTCAGCTGGAGAACGAGAGGGAATTAGAGAGAGAATTGGAGAAGGAACATGTTCAGAAACATGAGGATGAGCTGGAGAAGGAGAGTCTCCGGAAACTTGTGGAAGAGAGGGAGAAGGAGTGTCTCCAGAAACTTGAGGAAGAGAGGGAGAAGGAGCGTCTCAGGAAACTTGAGGAAGAGAGGGAGAAGGAACGTCTTTGGAAACTTGAGGAAGAGACGAAGGAGCGCCATCGGAAACTTGAGGAAGAGAGGGAGAAGGAAGGTCTTCGGAAACTTGAGGAAGAGAGGGAGAAGGAACGTCTTCGGAAACTTGAGGAAGAGAGGGAGAAGGAACGTCTTCAGAAACTCGAGGAAGAGAGGGAGAAGGAACGTCTTCGGAAACTCGAGGAAGAGAGGGAGAAGGAACGTCTTCGGAAACTCGAGGAAGAAAGGGAGAAGGATAAGGAGAAAGAGTTAGAGAAGTTACGTCTTAGAAGACTCGAGGAATTGAGGGAGAGGGAAAGAGTGAAGGAGTTGGAGAAGGAAGAGAGGCAGAAGGAAAGAGAAAAGGATTTGGAGAAGGAGCGTCTCAGGAAACTCGAGGAGGAGTGGGAGAGGGAGAGGGAAAGAGAGAAAGATAGAATGGGTGTTGAATTAAAAATGCCTGCAGCCCATGAAAGAGCTGCTGTGGAAAGAGCAACAGTTGAAGCACGGCAGAGGGCTATGTCTGAGGCTCGGGAAAGGTTAGAGAAGGTATGTGCAGAGGCCAGGGAAAAGTCATTTGGAAAGACGTCTAAAGAAGCCCAGTTGAGAGCGGAACGTGCTGCTGTTGAACGAGCTACGGCAGAAGCTAGGGAGCGGGCCATTGAGAAAGCAATGACTAGAGACCGAGTAGAAAGATCTGTTTCTGAGAAATTTTCATCTTCATTTAGAGAAGTAGAGCTGAGGCACTGTTCATCCTCCAATGTGAGTACATCTTTGTCATTTCTGTCTTGCATTCCATCCGGCAATTAGACCTCGTTGACCAATGGCTTTGATGTAGGATTTGTGGAATTCTGACAAGTCTGATGGAGTTGAAGGGGAATCTGCCCAGAGATGTAAAGCTAGATTGGACAGACATCGCAGGACAGTTGAACGCGTGGTATGTTTTACCTTGTTTTTGGGGGCTAGCAATGGTTCCTAACCTTTTGCATTTAGTATAACTTTGTTGGGTTTATTTGCAGGCAAAGGCTCTTGCAGAAAAAAATATGCGCGATCTTATTGCTCAAAGGGAGCAGACAGAGAGGAATGTATGATGCTAATTATCTTAGAACTCATTTGTGACAAATGTTTTACTTAATTACAATATTACATGACAAACGATTGTATTTGCAGAGATTTGCTGAAACTCTTGATGCTGATATCAAGAGGTGGTCTAATGGGAAAGAAGGGAACTTGCGTGCATTGCTTTCAACATTACAATACGTATGTCAGCTGTTCTCTTATGGCTCTACTGTCATTGTCTACTATTATGAATGACTTGGTGATGATTTTTACATATGGAGGCAGTTAAAAGCCATACAGGGTATGCTGGTGGAAGAAAATGATCTATACAAATGGATTTCTTAGCATTTATATGTATATTAACACACATAAATCTGCTAATGCTAATGCTATAGTCTATGCTCCATAATACCCTAAATATGCTAATGCTATGGTCTGTGCTTCTGCTGAGTTGAGTAGTATCTAGGAATTTTCCTTCTTGGTAGTCCTACACATTTTTGTGCCGATCTAGGTTGAAGCAGAAAGAAGTTGAAATTTATGCCCAGAATGGATTTGTGATTTTAGTTTCTTTTGTTGACAGATACTTGGATCCGAAAGTGGGTGGCAACCGATTCCCCTAACAGAAGTCATAACTTCTGCTGCTGTGAAGAAGGCATACCGGAAGGCTACTCTTTGTGTGCATCCTGATAAATTACAACAGCGAGGTGCAACCATACAGCAGAAATACATTTGTGAAAAAGTCTTTGATCTTCTCAAGGTATATTATAAACTCAATTTCTCACTCAATTTCTTTTTATTTTTCTAATATTGCCCAATTTTTTGACCGGCTGTTGCATTCTCTACATAGTTGACAAATATTTAATTTTGTTTGACTTTTAGTTTTCTAAATCTGAAAACAGCATGGAAACAGATCGTTACGTTTCTATTTCATTTCATTATCTTTAACTGATAACTTTATGTTTCCATGCCTGAGGTTTTCTTGTCATTTCCTCTGCAGGATGGATGGAACAGATTTAACTCAGAGGAGAGGTAAGCTTACTGAATATGTGAATGTGTGCATATGATCAGAATGTAAATTGCTCAAAAGAGGATTTCATTTCAATCTTGGAAAGCTTAGGGGAAAGATACCATCGAGCTGCTTAGTTTTGGTTGGAAAAGCCGTACAAGTCTTGCAATTAGAAGTACTAGCAATATGTACAATTTAAACTGCTTCTGTATTCATTCAAAGTATCACTTGATCTTTGAGAGCAATTAATCCCCTCTTCTATTCAATTTACAAGTATGATATTTCCCTACCTGTCTATGTATATTATATCCTATTAAGAAATAGATGACTTTTTGTCCGAATGAAGCAAACGTGACTGGTTCTTGTGTACAATGGAAGATTAGAGCTGGTTAACTCTGTTCATTATCATTGCCATCTGCACAATATTCTAATGTTAAACTCACTTAAGCTGTTGCTTTCATTTTAAAATTCCAACTTTGCTGTAGTCAATAGTCATTAGATTGCATTCTAATCTTAAACTAATCGATTCATCTTTTGAGTTTTGACCTTACAATCAAAGGCCAGATATAGTAGCAGCGGGGACCTGTGCTATCACTTAGAGTTTTATGGCTAAAGAAGTCAAATATATAATGCTGGACACTTGGACTTTAGTATAAAATTTCTGATCTAAACGTGACTTAATAGACCATATTAAATACTCAAATTCAAATTGTCCACGCTGACAATTATTTAAAAACAGCACCCAGCATTCCAAATTTGACCAATAGCCAGAAATTTGCTTGCATTGTAATTGTCTTCTCCTTTACCATTTCATCACAACTACAAAACACCTCTTCTAAATCCAGCCCACCAAGAAGAGAAAACACATCTCCCATTCTCCACCTTTTGTTGCCTTTGAACAGCCATGTTTAGAGCTTTGAGCACTAGAAGAGCCAGCTACGGATATGATCGGTTAGACGCTGAGTCTTGCTCCGGTGACGGCGGTTCTCTTCTTGATCCACAGTTAACAAGGGCAAGAAGCGTTCCGGGTAAACTATTCGGCTTCCCAAAGAAAAATCCCCAGGAAGTTGGCTTGCCACCGAGTGACCCGAATACGAAAAGCTCAAAAAAGAGCAAGAAGAAGAGTCATCCTGTCTTTAGTCTTTTCGATTCTCGGTGGAGGAAGAAGATGACGGCGAAGCCGGAGTTTGCAAGGTACATGGAGTATGTGAAGGAAGGTGGAAGATGGGATAAGGACAACAGTAAAGCTGTTATCTACTAGAGAAATGAATGGCCATCATTTTGTTTACTTGGATGATCCTGAATAGTGTATACTATAGTGGGAAATCTAGTGCAATTCCTAATGTAAGTGTTTGTATGGTTAGTGTTTGCTCATGTTTCTTGCTTCTTACTGGCTTGTATAATGCATGTGAAAACTATACTGCAAGTTGCAACAACTCTCGTGGGTTAATTGAGACCTTAATAAACGCACTTTAGAATCCCGCTAAAATTTAGACTTGACTCGTTTCTTAACATTCGAGCTTGAACGTGTTAAAGTTAGGTCAGGGGTGTGCAACCGGTATGAGCCGGACGGGGTTATCCGTTTCCCGTCCAATCCGGGTTTTTTCTGTCTTGGACCGGGATCGGGAATTATCTTACACCTGGACTGTAGATCGGGTCAATCCTGTTTGGGTGTGAACTAGGCTGGAAAAACCTGGTCCGGTTTTCGGTCCGACCCGGGGTTTTCCAGTTTCAGACCGGGATTAAAAATTACCTTACACTCGGACCATAGACCATATCCGGCTGGTCTGGTCCACACCGGATCTGGTCAGGTATTTGGTCCGTATTGAACCCTAATGGAGGCAAACTCCGGCTCAAGCTCTTTCTTTCTAAAATATCCGATACAAACATATTTTATAACTCGGTTAAAATTTAGACTCGATTTATTTATGAATCAAACTTGAGTCTAGTAAAAACTCAACTCGTTCCGATTTCATAATCATAAGTTTAGAATAACAAAGAAGATTGGGAGTTGGACGTTGACAACAAATAAAGCAACCATTTACATATGTTCCTGTAAGGTGCTGTTAGAATCTTCTTTTGTATACTACAAGATAATTCATTCAAAACTCCTTTAGCTTCATCCACACAAAATCTTTCTCTAATCATCTTGCGTAACATGCAATCACCTCCATCCATTTCATCTCGAGATAAATTTAACATTAAAACTATTTTTATAATTGATAAAAAAAATTTCAACTGTAATATGAACTGATTAAGTGAGCTTTTACAATTAGCATGACTTTTGGGTTCAGCTTTCATTATGTGGAGTATCAAGTGTCTGGCTGTCCACCTTCCTCACATGAAGTTCACGTTCAAACTTCAATTCACCAGTTCTCCAACTACTTAAACGACGTCGTTTGTTCGGAACCCAATCTTTTGGTCCAAGCCATTATCTACCAAATCTCAACCGTTGATTGTTTCTTCATTAAAAAGAAGTGTATCTCCCACCGTCCGATTTTCCCACGCCCTTTATGAAGAACGAACGATTTCGCCGTTCAAAATTGCGGGGGAAAGAAAGAAAAAGAGAAACGACACGTAAATATCGAAATCAGAAAATAAAAATTCTAAATTGGAAAAAGAATATTAAAAAATCTCTTTGTGCCCCCGAAAACTTCTTTCCCAGGGCTCTGCGTAAAGAGAGAGAAATCGCCAACTCAATGTTTCCCTCCTCATCGATCCATCACCGCCTTCTCTGATCTTGTATTGATTTCTTCACTTTTTCGGAGGTTTCATCTGGTTTCCTTTCATCTCGAGTCGATTTTTCCTTTTATTGTTTTGCATATGTGTATTTGATATTGTTTTTGGTGTTTGATTTGCAGAGCGTCGGGATTGGATGATGCCAACCTTCACAACAATAGCTCTGGATCGGTTAATAGAGCCGGGAAGTTCAAGGTCAGCTTCGGATTCGAAGCTGGACCGTAGTAATTCCACACCTGCGAGGGTAAACGGTGACGATTCCCTGCCGGTCTTGGTCCCTCATCATCGGAAGCCGGACGTTCCTTTGCCTCCACCAGCACATCGGCGGAACTCCTCGTCTTCGTTGACGAAAGATGAGAAGGAGAAGGCTCCATGGCCGCAGATTTCACCTGGCTTGTACTCAACGCCGAAATCAACGCCGTTACCTGATTCGCCGACTTTACTTAATCCTTCTCCCTATATAATTAACCACAAGCGTCGTGGACCTAGGCTTCAAAAGAGCTTCTCGGAGGCTAGTGTAATGAAGAAGGAGATGATGGATGAGAAAGTGCCAAGTAGTAACAATTTGAGCGGGACGGAGGTTGAAACGAAATCCAACTCTTTGGTCGACGAGTTTGTCGTCACTGAGCAGTCGGATTCTGCCGAGGAGAACAAACCGAATGGTCTTCACCAGGAGATGATTGAAAAAGTTGTATTCAACGTGAACGTTGAGACTAAAGATCTCCCTGGCACGAGCTCGGTGGATAAGGAAAGTGAGAGTGAGGACTTTTATGATATGCATGACTCTATGAGTGTTGCAAGCCATACTGATGGAGAGGATAACGGTAATGACCATTCTGGGAAGACAACTACAAATGGAGGCGTGTTTTATGATGCTTGGGACGGTAATTTGACTTCTTCTTGCTTCTTTATAGCTGTTGTGCTCTTGGATTTGGTTATGTTTTTGTTTGTTTCTGTATCATTTGATCTAAGAAGTTATTTCTTGAAAGTTTTAAATCATGAGGGTTTGGATACCAGTGATAAAACTCGTTAACATTATTATTGATAGGAATGATAGGCATACGTTTTGCTACCAAGTATAGTAATTGTCCCCCAAAAGATGACTCCAATAGGGATATTTGCCAGGATTTTTACATTCTCTTTTAGCCTAATTAGATGTTCTGACATTGTTTTAGGATTGGGATTTTTCATTTTTTGGAGCTACGAATTTCGGCTGCATCAGTTTGAGGCTTGGCTGGTTGTTCAATGGCTAAATATCATAGTAGTGCCCCAATGTATTTTAGATGATTGATCTATGCTGATTAAGAATGCATATGTTTTGTTTCACTTTCCAGAATACTCTATAGATGATAAAGTACACATGCATATTTAAATTTTAATTACATCAAGAATAAGTCGCTTTGACACATAAAAATGTTGGCTGGGTGTCTCTCATGTTTTTTAGCTGGGAAGAATTAGTGTTAAATTGTTTTCTGTGTAAGCGTAGGATCCAGTTTGACAGGCAACCGCAACTTAAGCTACTCCTCATATTCTTAACTTGGTATTGATCATTTAAGTCTGTGAATTCAAGGGTATACATTACAGAAGATGATTTCTGCCTTTTTGGAAAAATATTTACTTGAATTCATCATTAGAAGTTGTGTAGAAAATTGTTTCTCACAAAAATTGCACTTTGGTATGTATAAAGGAAAAATCAGTCATGCCGAACCCTATTCGTCCTTCTGTTTTTATTCCCTTACATGCCTTGATGCTTTTAGTTATTGATTGTCGCCATTTATTTTGAATGCCCTATACAATGAACGTTGGCAAGGACTGATTTAATTTGGCCAAACCATCAAGGACTTGGTAATGCTAGCGGTAAACATTATTGGATTTATGACTGATTGGAGATTGGAGGCTTGGTTAGTTGCGCAAGGTCTACATGTTTGCAGCGGTTCCATAATATGTTTTTAATGAGTGATTTGTGTGTTTAAGAATGCTTATTTTTTTCAAAAGGGTCTGGTGATTAAATAATGAATTCTGACTGATAAAATTCTTTTTTCTATTCTAATTTATAACAAGAATGAACTTTTTTACCAATACATTACTGGAAAGTTAATTGTTTTCTTTCTGTGAAGAGGCATTGTGGTATAAGGCTCTTGTGTAAGGAAAGGGTCTAGTTTGACATGCAAATACAAAATTCGGCTGGTCCTGATACTTTTTTATTGACCCGGTGTTGATCATCACAGTGACTAATTGACTGTTAATTTAATAACATTTGAATTTTGAGAATACTATTAACTGCTTCCCACATCAGTAGACGGGATGTGGGTTTTTTTGTGATAAATTGCATTCTGGTAGTGCATACAGAAAAAAGTCTGTTCTGCTGAACTGTATATTCCAATTTACTGCTTTTGCCCCCCACCACTAAATTCCTTGCTTCAAATCATCTTCGTTGGTTAATCATTCAGCAAAGTCTCATAGATTGGGCAGTAAATTAAGATGCTTGATTTGCTTTCTGTACTTCTTTCAGATCTTTCTTCAGACGGTGGACGACAAATGCTATCTGCCATGCACGATCTTGATACTGAGCTACGAGAGATGAGACTGAATTTCTTGATGGAAATTGAGAAGAGGAAGCAAGCGGAGGATGCTTTGAACAGTATGCGAAGCCAGTGGCAGAGACTGAGGGAAGAACTGAGAGAACTTGGCCTGGTCCTGCCAACAGATCTTTCGATTAATGCCGATTTCACTGAAGAGATTTGGCAGCAAATCTATGTCACCCGGTTTGTGTCTGAATCAATAGGGAGGGTAGCAGCAATAGATGAATGTGAGGAGGAGATGCGGGCCCAATTGGAGTCTAAGAATTTTGAGATTGCTCGTTTATCTGACCGCCTACATTATTACGAAATTATGAATCAGGAGATGTCTCAGAGAAACCAAGAAGTAATAGGTAATAAGGCTTATTCTCTAAACCTCATTGTTGTGAAACTTCTATGTGCTTCAGTTAGATTAATGAGCCATTTATCATTTTCACTTGATATACATGTGACTTGGATAGAGCTGAATTGGGACCAATACAAAACTCGCACAAAACTCCCCAATTTAGATAATACATACAGGAACATACAAATATACGCAAAACCAAAGATTAATCAAATAGAGTTCCCTGGCCCAAACCTTTCCACTAAGCCACCAGAGAACCACACTCAACTTGCCAAAGAAGGCCAATCCCATTACAAAGATAATTTCTAGATGTTTGGCATCTAGGGCTATTCCATCATGTATACTAAATACGTTCCTAATCTCTAATTGAACTAGTAGGTCCCCCTTCTTGCATGCGTGATCTACCTGATGTATAAAAGATTGGAAGTTTTGTTTCACCACTCTGATACAGATTAGTACAGTAGCTGGCTATTGTCTTTTAGTTTTTCTGTCTTCTTCTTTAATTAAATAGTAGTTATAGTTGTCTGTAGAGTAATGCTTGCTTCAGCTGCATATCATTGTAGCTTTAAGGTGAACGTCAAGTTTTAGAGTAAGCTTTTAGTTTTACAGAAGGGACAAAAAGGTGAACCCGTTCCTATGATCAAGTTTTATGAGCTATAGCGGAAGTGTTGTTTAGATGATACCTTGCATTTTAAATGTAGTAAATACGTACATTACATTGGATGACAATATATATATATATACACACACACATAGACCCTAGTATGCTCTGTTGCAGGTGAATGTATTGTCATCCAATGTTGTTACTTCTGTGTGTGTGTGTATATATATATGCAGTTGGTGATGTTTTCTGTTCTTAATATATTCTATCTCCATGCTCAGAGTTGGCAAGGCGTGACAGACAAAGGAGGAACAAAATACAGAAATGGGTTTGGGGCTCGATTGCTGCAACAGTCACACTTGGTGGTGTAGCCTTAGCATGGTCCTACATGCCTAGTGGGAAAGAAGCATCATCTTCTCACGAGCTTCATGCTCCTAAACCCGACACTTCTACACAGTAACAAATTCCCGAATACTCGTAAGTAGGTGACCGGGAAGGGGAAAACAAAGAAGCAAAATAGCCCTTTGAGTTGTGGATAGCAAGCTTTTGGACTCCCGTTCTAGTTTTGCTCTCTACATGTAATGTAGGATGTACAGATTTTCACCAAAATAAGGTAGCTTTTGGGGTTGTCGAATGGCCCTTAACAAGGTAAGGAAGGAGATTGTTGTTTGAAGCAGAAAATCAGATGCAAATATTTGTGTCTGTCAATGGTTTCTCTGTCTATCTGAGAATAACTTGTGTATGATTTGATTTTTGTTGTTGTTTCCCTGCATAGTCAAGCACTGACATTCAGTGCGTGAGGCGTTTTTGGTATCGAATGTATATTTGAGAGAGATGAGTACTCAAGAGCACTGCTCAAAAATTAATCATTCTTATAGGATGAAATTAGTATGTCTAAAAATTGCAGTTTTTGTATCTTGTTTACAATTTTTTTACCTGTTTGTTGTCCCACATTTATGGAGGGCACAGTTTAAGGTGTGCAGGATAGCGCATTGGGCTTATCAGCGCAATCGTTACGCCACTGCACAATGTTTGGAGTGTTTGGGCGGTGTGTGGGATAAGTAACATTTACCTTAACACATTTGATAACAGGCTTGGACCAAGATTGTCCTGTCCGATTGGATTGGTCGGCTAAGGCCTGTTGTCAAATAGAAACTATCTCGCGTGTGAAACTCCCATTACTAATTGTTTTTAGAAAAAATTTCATTATTTTTATGTAACGCACATCTATATACACATCTGTGTACGTGTAAATCTCACGTTATCTCGACCCCACCACTTTGCTAGGTAGCACAACGTAAAGCCATGGACTTCCTATTTTGCATAAATCTGTCGCCATAAAATTGCGTCACCAAAGATACTAATGATAAAATAAGTTTGTGGAGTCTAGCCTTCGTATCGGGAGATAATCACCTGCATCGCACCCCACCACTCACTAATATCTGCCGACTTCCCCTAAGCTTTTTCCATCTCTACACATTACAAAAGTCCAACAACTATGTGTAATACAAATGCATCTTGAGTTTTTATACAACCAAAAAATCGACCAACGAGTTACAAACTTACAAATATCAAAATGTTACAATATATTGCAAAGGTTTCTTTGAAGTTTAATTATATTGTTTAAAAAAAAAAGTGTATCCGTTTGCTTATGAGGTACTTGTAGGCTTCAAATATCTTATTAATAATTTGACGGTGATAAATTGGCAGGATGGTCATGAGTAAAAAGTTGTTAGGTCCAACCACGGTAGAGATCTAAATGGTACGGCATGTACGTTTGTCGATCTAATTCCAAGTTTCCAACCGCACCTTGTCGGTGGCTACCGCTTCTCACTTTTCACCCTAGTAGTCAATTAGTAATATGATACATATATTTAGTAAAACACAAAAATTAAGCATTCACCCTAAAAATATTATCTTATATCTATTAAAGCAGAATCCTCTACGTCAGCCTAAAAAATCATTTTAAAAAAATAATTTTTAAATGTTAATATAAATTAAAATTTGATTTTTAAATTTATAAAAAATATTTAAATAAATGTTTTTATAAAAATAGTTTTTAAATTTTTACGATTTTTTTACGAACAAACTTATCTTAACAAATCAATTTAAAAATATAATTAATTAAAAATTATAAATACTTAAAAAGAAAATTAAAAATCATAATATTAATTATAATTTTATTTTTTAGATTTTTATTTTACAGAATCCTACCTATAAATTTCTTTAAATATTAAATATTTATTAAAACTGAACCCACAAACGCGGTTAATACACTAGTTATTTCTTGTTGACAAATCCTACGGTCCATCGACCGTTTTCACCCATCTTTTTACTAATTTTATTTTGTTCGGATGGTCATGTATCTTATTACGTACGGGTCAAGTTGTCATCTTCGGTGCAAACATAAAGAAGACGATTAATGAGGTATGAAAGAGGGAAGGTATGTGTGGACAAATGAGAGATTTGTAGGGATGGAGAGATGATTCGGTACATTACATACATTTCCGAGGAGAAGGTTAACCTCATCTCATCAATTCAATCATCTCACATGCACAGCCGCGTGTTGCGTCTCTCCCTTTCTACCATTGCCACGCTTCCTTCTTTCGTCCCCTTCTTTTGAGCTCTTTTTATTTTAGCTTATTTTGTGTATATATTTTTTTATTACTTGGAGTTAGATAGAGACGAGTGATAATTGTAAGGCATCAAATATGTTGGAGATAATATGGTGACGAGAAAACTTCAAGCTTAGTATATAAGATCGGTGCGTTCGGATGCAAACAATTCTCGCTCTACCGGTCCGTCGGTATCGGACTTTGACAAAATATATAAAATACGTGAACTTAATGTATAAGTTTTATGGACTACTACTCTTATTTTGAATGGTCTTTAGAATGTAACCATTTAGTTTGTATGTGTGGGTTTATCGGGTGCACGAGTATCAAGTATTCGTATATAACAAATATAAAGGTCTTAGTATAATAGTATCGAATCAAAGATACCCACAAATATATCCGGATATTCATAGATATTGAATAGACACAAATAATCATCTGATCCGACTAAAATTTAATGGATATGAAAAGAATTATAATAATAAAATCATGTTTGTATATCCAAATATCAGTTTGACCCCATTTGCTCACCCCGGCTATTTAGATGTAAATAGAAGAAATTTAGTTTTAGGGTGATGTTAGTTACACGGTTATGAAATTACTTCGTACTTCCGTTATAAAGGAAGGGTTTGGTACTGATGTATATTCGCATTCTATGTTATATTGACATTAGTAACTCGTTCACCGTGTAACAAGAAATTCCATTAACTTATTTTGTCGCACAAAGTATACTAAAAATATCTTAGATAGTAAGAGCATCCCCAACAACTCCTTCATTATAAAATATTTAGAGAATTTTAAAGATTTTTTAGTCCAACATATTCTCCATCTCATTCTCCAAAATGGAGAATAATGAGAAAAAATGGGGACTCTTCCCTAAATTTGAAGACATTTTCCAAATAAATGGACAATTCTCCAAGATAGGGAATCTGTTGGATTTGATAAAAATATTAAGGGTAGATTTTTACTTTTAATTCTCCATTTTGAAGAAGAGTTTAGGGAAGCTGTTGGGGATGCTCTAACAAGCAATGAAGGGTAATGAATGAAGAATGTGACTTGATTACTCATCCCTTCTAACCACCATTAGTACGTACTACTGTTTGGATACGATGATGATATAACGTAGGCTTAATCATACAATTTATATTAGATTAAACAATGAAAAGCATTGCATGATACTTAAGATAGTTAAGGAAGCAACCCATATGAAGAAGAGGATATATATTAATTATCACCATTCGTTTTCGGTTTCATTATCGACCCACAATTGCATGTGAGAGGTTCTTCTGTATTACAAGTACCACAAGATGTCCCATCAATTTTAAGCCTCTTATAAATTCTTATTTTTTCCTATAGAAATTGCTTATATGAAAATTACAATTTAATTATTTAACAGAAAATTTGACCTTTATTTAAGAATGACATATATAATCCTAAAATCATATTATATAATTTTTTTTTTTTTGTGATTTTACATTTACATTGATTTATGCTTCATGAGCGGTTGAGATTCAACGGTCACGACTCACCACAAAAGTGTTTTATGTGGAAGAACTTCTTTTTTTGGCGCTTTTACAGCCACAAATCACGGGCTCTTATAATAAATAAAATTTGATAAAACTATACAGAAAAGATTAGATTACCATTGTTCAATAACACTTAAAACCAAATTGTGAATATAAATGACAATCAAATAGCTATTATGAATGATGGAGTATAATTTTGACATTATGAACTTTATTTTTACTGGCTAATCTATGCAACAATTACTCCTTTAGGTAAGAAAGAGGCCCACCACTACTTCCTCAAATTTCTGCATCTCTACCTCCATTTAAGCATATTGCTTCCTCCATTTTCTCCATATCAAAATCAAATTCACACAAACAAAAACATGAAGATTCTTCAGGAGATACCAATTTTGGCTTTTCTCTCACTGTTACTAATCAACCAATGCTTCTTCAACCTCCAATTCACAGAAGCAGCAGGAGAGCGATTCATTAGAACCAGAGGAACCCATTTCATCTTGAATGGAGCCCCATTTTATGCAAATGGATTCAACGCTTACTGGCTAATGTATGTAGCCTCTGATCCTTCCCAGCGTCACTTGGTCTCCAATGCCTTTAGAGAAGCTTCCTCCAATGGCCTCTCTGTTGCTAGAACTTGGGCTTTCAGTGATGGCGGTTACAGACCTCTTCAGACCTCTCCTGGCTCCTACAATGAACAAACTTTTCAGGTCCTCGAATTTCATTTATAAAGTTACGATCTTTAGTTTTAATTAGGTTTTAATTTCAGTTTTCTGATTTGGGTATGAATTTCTGTTCTAGGGTCTGGATTTTGTTGTATCTGAGGCTAGGAAGTATGGAATAAAGCTGATTTTGAGCTTTGTGAACAATTATGAAAGCTTTGGAGGAAAGAAACAGTATGTTGAGTGGGGTAGAAGCCATGGACAGTATCTTTCTTCTGAAGATGATTTCTTTAGAAACCCTCTTGTTAAGGGCTTCTACAAGAACCATGTCTCTGTGAGTTTTCACTATTATCATCATCATTTCTGTCTGTTTTTGTTTATTTTTTTGAAAATTTGTTATAATATGTTGTTTCATGTGTTTTCAGACTGTTCTTAACAGAAGAAACACTGTAACTGGAGTAACTTACAAGAATGATCCAACAATTATGGCTTGGGAGCTTATGAATGAGCCCAGATGCCAATCAGATCCATCTGGAAGAACTATTCAGGTATTCAATTGCTACTTTTCTCATTAAATCTAAGAAGGTAATTAGTTTAATTGATTATCTGTGTGCAATAGGCTTGGATAACAGAGATGGCAGCTCATGTGAAGTCAATAGACTCTAATCACTTATTAGAAGCTGGTCTAGAAGGCTTCTATGGAAGCAGCTCCCCACATAGAACAACTATCAATCCCGGGTTCAACATTGGTACAGACTTCATCGCCAACAATCAGATCCGAGGAATTGATTTCGCCACAATCCATTCATATCCTGATCAGTGGTAAGCAATTTCATATGTGGAAGATGCTACATTTGGGAATTGATCATTCATTCATGTTATATGTCTTGAGATGTGTGGAAAGTCCCACTTCGACAATACTGATATTGTGTAAGACTAACCTATCAATACCCGGGCCTACTCCTCCTATTGCCAATTTGTTTTAGGATGGAACCAGTGGAATTGATAGGTAGTTAACACTTGAAGGGAGTGTTGAGATGTGTGGATAGTGCCACGTCGACAATACGATATTGTGTGAACCTAACCGTATGTGTGGATGTATGTTCAACATGGCAGGTTAACGAACTCGGATGATCAGTCACAGCTTTCATTCATGAACAACTGGCTCGACACACACATTGAGGATGCACAAAACGTTCTGAAGAAGCCATTACTCCTAGCAGAGTTCGGAAAGTCACAGAAAGACCCGGGATTCAATACTGTCAAAAGAGATCAACTCTTCAGCGCCGTGTACTACAAGATCTTCGAGTCTGCGAAAAGAGGGGGACCGGCAGCTGGGGGGCTGTTCTGGCAGCTGTTAACCGAGGGCATGGACTCGTTTAGAGACGGGTATGAGATAATCATGAGTGAGAGCTCATCCACAACGAGCTTGATTGCTCAGCAGTCTCATAAGCTTTACCAGATCCGTAAGTATTTCGTTAGGAAGAGAGATGTTGCTCTTTGGAAGAGAGCGAAGGCGATCAGATGGGCTGAGAAAAACAATGGGAACTGATGGGAAATGTCAAGTGTTTGATTGATGAAGTAGGTAATGTTTGTGTTTGAAAGTGTGTCTACTGATTATAGTTGTGATGTGTGATCAGCTTACTCACGTTTAGTGATGAATGGAGTTCGTCCATGGGGGGTTTGCTGTGTTAGTTGCAGTGTGTATGACAATGTGATCTTACTTATATAAGCAATGCTCTCATAAGTTGTTCATGTTCTGTATCAACCCTTGTCTCGTTCCTCTATTTGATTCTTTTATTCAATCGGTTAAGGGGAAGGAAAGGAAATCAAAATAATTAGATTATTTTAATATGTTGAAAATTCTCTAAACAAACCTCTTTATTTTATATTGACTAGGCTGGAGCGCGTGCTCCGCACGCGCTTGAATGAAGGCCCCGTACAATGACATTGTTAACTTAATGTAAAACAACTTCTTGCGTATAATAAAACATAAACATATTAAGAAACATGTACATAATAGATTGACGAACATCATAAGGTAACTGAGTAAATATTGGGTTGTCGTAGATGAGTTGTAGAGTTGTAGAGTTGTTGATATCGACGTCGAAAAGCTTCCTTTTTAGCTGATCTTGGTGACCATCTGTAGTGACAATGTTTATGTAGGTGTAGAGTTGTTGAGGTACTTTGTTAGATCACAAGGTTAGGTGACTTTTTTTACACAATACTATATCACAGAAACACCACCACTTGATGTGACATTGACCTTCTTGGTCATAACCGTCTATATTCTCATTATTCATCGATGAGGAATGATATGCTGACTCGAGATTGTAGCCACTGCCATTGTTGTTGAGGCGTGTGAAGTTTGAAAATGTGTCATTTTATGAATTTCTGATTGAAAAGGTTTTTAATAATGAATTTCATTATTAAAAACCTTTTCAATTGCGGTTCGGTTTGCGATTTTGCGGGTTTTTTTTGCGGTTTGGTTGCGGTTTTGCAGTTTTTTTGCGGTTTTTTTTTTGCGGTTTGCGGCTTTTTTGCGGCTTTTTTGCGGTTTATTAGCGGGTTTTTTGCGGCTTGTTTTGCAGTTTGCGGTTTTTTTTGCAGTTTGAACCGCAAACCGGAGCGCAAAACTAAAACTTGCGGGCCGCAAAGCGACTTCAAAAGTTACGAAACTGTAGAAAAATTTACATAACTTAATACTTGGGTGCCAAAAGTGCATAAATGCAATTTTACCAGATTCAACTCACATCACATTACTACTCAGCCTAGTGCTTTTAACAGTTCAAGTCTTCTCCCTCCGAGTCTTCTATTTGCATCTATGACAATGAGTTGTGTTCATTAGAGCCTTTCTAATGGTGCTTTGCAGTGGATCACAGAAGAAGAAAAAGGATAAGAAAATAATAGACCAAACAAGATACCAGTTATATAGCTATATTTCCTACATGTTCTCTTTATATATTAAATTGTAATTAATTCATTTCACTCTTATCAAAAGTTATTCTGGCAAATTGGTTCTGATTTTCTAACAACACATGTTATCTTAGCATCCATAGTTATTTCTTCCTCAAACAAAATCTTATATAGTTGAAGCTATCATCTGCACTTGTGTTCTGCTAAAGTAGTTATGTCAACCCGAGGATCAACTTCCATATCTTTCTGCTCATCAGTAAGTATCCCTGCACAACATCGATAATCAACTACTGATATTTCATCACATGAAAATGAACCAAAAGTTGAAATCCAAATTCACACCAAAATCAAAAATGAAATTGAGAAATTGGACAAACCTTGGCCTCATTGTGACAGTGCCTGCAAATATGGCCTTTCTAGCATTCATCTAATGGATGTGGATCAATCCTAAATTACCAATCAATAAACTAAAGATAATTATAAGAAATTAATGGTAATAAAAAAATATATTAGGTAAACTCTCATCCAATCAAATTCAAGCGGTACCTGGTTCTATTGATGCCTCGAAGGTGGAGTAGATTGCGAAGCAACACACTGCAAAATATCAAAAACTCTAGTATTACCGTAACTTGCAGCCTTCTGAAAATATAAGACAACCATATCTCCAACCCTAGTCCTTAGCTCCATTATGTTGCAATCAACTTATGTCTCATGCTTTTCAACATATGGTTTGAAGCAAGAATCGTAGACATATGTTGTTTCCTGAAGCAGAATAAGTGGAGGCATTATGAGGAAGCTATAATTTCCAAGTTTATCAATTTCAAACAAAAAACACTGCGTACCTTTGTTTTCGGGTACCAACGATATAGGTAGAATGCCAATTTAGCTGCACAGTACATCGGAATCCATAAAAAAGACGAGCATATCAGCATTTTAAATCCATCCATATACAGAAACATAGAACTCGACTGTGATTACCTACCATTATAAGAAAAAAGTATCCCCTATCCTCTCACAAACCGTCTCCTCCCTGTATTTACAGGGCACTGAAGAAAAATAACCAAAACAAATCTACAGGTAACAAATAGACAATCGATAACGTGAAAGGATGAATAGGGTTCAGAGCTGGCAATTACAGAAAAACTATGAACATTAGAACATGAATTAGGGTTGTGAGATATACTAACCTTGAGGGAGGCCATGGAAGGCCAAATAGAAGATGACATCGATTACCTGAAAGGATGAAGAAAGAATGCAATATTTAACAGAGGGAGAAGAAGCCAAAAAGAATATCCACCAGCTGCGTGCAAACAAAAAGGAGAGCAAACAGATCAAATAAATGCTAACATACCAAGATCGAGGGCTAGCAAACAGGTGATACCTATTTTCTAATGAGTAGGATGGCGCCTTGAAGTGAAATTGGAAACAAAGTGATGAAGCTGGATTGTAATTTACATTCCTTGGGAGAAAAATGCTACATGTTCAAAACGGTTGACCAAGATTTTAATGATTTTAAATATTCGGTTGAGGCATTTTATCGAGCACTTGAAATGCATAATAAAACAGCACACTGCGAGCATTTATTCAACTTCTAAATGCCTCAATCAATACATGGGCATAAACAAACACAGAATATACATTCCAGATGATTGAAGAGAGAGATTGAATCAGACAAGTATGGCATGAATGAGATGAATGCAGAGAGAGATTGAATTAGCAAGGGAAAATGACAGAGATTGAATACCACCGTCAAAAACAAGCAGCAAGGTAGAGGAATCCGAAGCTTCATCATCACCTTCTTGTTCAGATCGAATTTCTTTATCAATTGGTGAATGAATTCAAGAATTGAGTCAGTACTATTGAACTGAACGCTCGTCACTCGCTTTCGGGATTGAAAACGAAATCTTAGGGAAAAGTGAAAGTAGAACCGAAAAATAAAAAATATAAAAATTCGGATGCTTCCCGACCTTTCTGAAAATAATCAAAGATATACACAACCCATCACTACAAAATGAATATAAATGTTGAGATAAAGCCGTAACTAAAATTACAAAGAAACAATAATTGTACATCGGAATTGAGAGCACCATGTAAAGTATGGAGACAGAAGAGGGAGAGATCTTATGCAACTAACCTGTCATCTACGACCTTCAAAGCTTCCTTCTCCTTGGCTGCCCCCTTACCCCTACTGCTCTTCATCGTGATCTCACTTGTTTATCTGCACGGCTAACAGCTACTTACACAACAATCCCTCTACTCAATAACAATCTACAATCAACAAACACACAATTCATGATTTCACTTTTGCCCACAGTTAGATACTATCGCTTCAGCCAACGACGCCGACAAATTTAAAAGAACAGAGTAAGCACAACACTTTGAATTCCTCATTCTAATTTCAATATATGTTCAATTCAAGCCTTATCATACTAAGAAGAACATGAAGAAGGTAAAAGAGTCTATGAAAAAAACAACATATAATTCGACAAATAAGCCACATGATTAGTAAATTGAGCAGAAAGCAAACAGCAACAAATCCAAAACTCAAAAAATAGGGCAAAATAATTGAATGAAAAGACAAGTGAAACGATAGATTAGGGTTGTAGAAAGAGCTTGACCTCAACGCGAACAGTAGAAAGAGATACAACTGAGTACAAGAATGAGCAACGGGTGAGAGGAACCAAGAGGAGGAAATTGAAGGCGTTTCCAGCTAGGGTTTTCTGCTACCAAATCATGCCTCCGAGATCTTGAAGCCTGTAAGCAATTTCGAGCCCAACAAAGAAATAAAGATGGCTAAATCAAAAATTGAACAAAGCAAAATTTAGAAAAATAAAGAAATTTCTTGAGAGCGATTATGGTTAAGAAGAATGAGGATTCTGTAAAATCACTCTCAGTAAAATCAGAATTGAAGAGATGATTGAGGAAGTGAAAGAACGAAACAAATCTGCTTACCAGCGTGACTCAGACTGAGACAGCGTCGTCGGAATAGAGAAGAGAGGGTTGGGAAGTGGAGCCGCAAGTTTGTTGTCGCTGGAGTCGTTGGTGGAGTTGTTTAGACTTCGGAAGACATGGGAGGAAACCCTAGGTTGATGGAGAGAGAAAAAAAGGCAGGGAAGAGGTGATAATACGCACTACCAAAACGGATCGGGGGGGCCGCAAATCTGCAGTCGGTGGCGTGAATGGAGTCCCATGAAAACCAACCTGTAAGAAGAAAACAACGAAGATAATCAGAGATGAAAAATGGAGCAAGAGACCAGCGGTGAAGAATGGTCGGGAAGCGTTAATAATAGGCGTTGAACTGATGAATCATCTGATGACGTGCTGGAGGGAGGAGATAGCATGGAACACGTGTAAGTATAGAAGGAGAGTCATCCGGCTCAATACAGGACAAGAAATTTCCACTGTAGTTTATTATTAGAAAAAGTTATTTATGGACACGATGTAACGGAAAGAATATTATCAATGTGGTGCAAGGATTGAAAACATAATGTACGTGTTAAGCACGGAGTTTTAATAATTTAAGAAGTTATAAAATCTAATAACTATTTAATAGGGTAGATTTTTATTTATCGAAAGTAATAATTTGAAAATAAAAATAAGAGAACGTAGAAATATGAATAACATTTGTAGGAGCGTAAGATGATATGAATAATATAAAGAACTCTCTGCGGATTGATTTCTATGCTCGCGTGAAACGCGGTGTACGCTAAGTACACAGAGGGGGCCCAATTGTTTCACTTGTGATCACGCCACGTGTCGGATTAGTGTTCGTGGATAGCCAGGATTCAATTGAAAATCTGTGTCGGTCAAAAATTTACTTCGTTGGACTTTGGTTGGGACCCTAGTTTTGTCTCTTAGTGTCGGGATAGAATCACCCTCTAAAATCCCGTTAATCCAATCATCCAAACTTATTAAGTAAGTATATAAGGTCCTACATCAAAATTTAAGGACATCCGAGTCTAGTATATATGGTCGGTGAGTTACTCCGCATATTGTCAATTGGTTTTAGGATGGAACTCGTTGAGTTTATGTGCTAGGTTTGGGCCTAATGCGCTTGTGCGCTCGTATGCACACGACCCCGTTCTACCGGTCTGTCTGTATCGGACTTTGACATGGTATTAGGGGACATGTTGGAGATAATAAGGTCTCACATCGAAAGATGGTGGTGACGTCCGAGCCTAGTATATAAGGTCGGTGGGCTACTCCTTCTATTGTCTATTGGTTTTAAAATGGAACCCCACCGGGTTTATGTGTTGAGCTTGAGCCTAATACGCATGTGCGCTCGTATACACACGACCCCGCTCTACCGGTCCGTCTGTATCAGACTTTGAAATGGTATCAGAATTTACTTTTGTTGGAATTTTTGTAAAAACAATAAGTTAATTTTTAAAGTCTAATTTATATATAATTTAATGTTCAGTAAAAGCTAAATATAACAGCAACAAAAAATTGTGACAAAAATTAGACATTAGTAGATCTTTACATTTTCACGTGAAACAGGGTGAATGCATCACAAAATTTGTACAGTATTATTTTACAAAAAGTAAAAAAGATAAATGGACAGAAGGCCACGTGTCGGAAGGGTGGTCCACAAATAGCCAAATAGGGGAAGACCTACTTCCTATTCCTGCGCCTACTGCTATGCACTGCTTTTGTTTATTATTACGACACCGTTTTCCCCTCACGTTATTACCGAAAAATAAGGCGCAAGTAAGTACATGCTAGTGGTACTCACCACACCAAACTAAATTATTTTTTAATTATTGTTTCCAGATTTTCACGTTAACTACGTACTATTATTTTACACAAATTATTTTTATTTTTATTTTCCTTGTAATAATTTACATTTTCATACTCAAATCCGATTATATAATTAAAAAATATATATAAGCGGATAAAAGTAGATACCTTTCAAAAATTTAAAGGGGAAAAGGCGTATCTTTAATATTTACAGAAGCTAAAAAAGGGAAAAAAGAGAGTTCTTTTAACTCAAACCTACTTTTTTTTTCATAATGAATGCTTTCATGCCTTTGCGATTATAAAAGAGAATTTGGGTATTCAGCCACCTCAAATTCATTTTGCGTGTTCTTGGTAGAGAGAGTGAGGAGATTGCAATAAATGTAGGTGCAATCTTTGTGGATTACAAACTCAATCCGAATCCACTATATTCTACATCAATCCTGTTCTTTACTTTCAATTTTAAATCACTTTCTCCTTATCCGCGCCAATTTTGAGCTCGAATTTCTCGCCTCACATGGACAGTTTCGATTTGGACAACTTCAATTTCGAGAAATCAACGGCGATGAAGAGGTTTCACCGTCTCCGGAGCCTCGCGAAGTTCATCCGCTTTGTAGAGTTCTTCGCCGTCGTGGCTCTTCTCACTTGGTTGTCAGCTCGTGCGCCGCTCGTTGTCAAGGCTTCCGGTGACTACCTACGCCGCTTGATAGCCACTTTAGCTAGCCCTATTTTCGTTTTTTTCCTTGGTAATGCGATTGTCGTTGCTCTATTTGCTAAATCCGGACACCTCACTCGCTCATCTGGCACCGTCAATGCCGAGAGCAAGATCTGCGAGGAGCTGAGCTCTAATGTTCAGGCGGAATTGCAAGTGGAGAAGGAGAATGAGATAGTATTCCAGGACAAGGAAATCATATGCGAGGAGATAGTGACGCCGTCGCCGTGTAAGGCGGTGGAAGATCAGAAACCTAGGGTTTTGAACTCGGAGCTCTCGGATGTGCGATTGTACCGGAGGAGCGAATCAGATATAATTGAGAAGAAAAAGACCTGCAACGAAATTCTCCGACGATCAGTAACAGATCTATGCCGGAAAACCGCTGACGTCACCGAATCGAAGATGAAAGAGCATCTGGATGACGGGATGAGCAATGACGAGTTCAGGCGCACAATAGAGGAGTTCATAGCGAAACAGGTAAAGTTCCACCAGGAGGAATCACATTCTGTTGTTGTTCACACTTCACATCCACACTTGGACAAACAGAATATCATGATTCAATAGAAATCATCATGTATTCGTAAAAACTAGAGCCTAGAGTCAATCAATCGATTATCGAACTCCTCAAAAGCTAGCTTCCAGATTCAAGTTTCAACCAATTTGTTGATTTTCATTGCTTTTCATTAGGTAAGTGATCGATCGGTGCTACTAATGTACAGTTGTCACGTACTGTATTCCAAAAAAAAAAAAGGAAGAAGAAGAAGAAGAAGACATTATCAAGTGTTCTTGAAGATGAATTTTAAAATAATTTGTCATCTGTTCTTACTCTGGTTGGTAGTGTGATGTAGTTGATGATTTATGTCTATCTAGGCTTTGCAGTTACTTGTAATAACATATGGTACTCTATTGTTTTGCCTCGGAAAGTAGCATTACTACTATGGCTCTACTTCACACTTGAAAATATTTTCAACATACCATGATTTTATACCAATAGACAATACTTCCACATTTTATTTGAAATATAAAGTTGTGATCTACCTTTCTATAGTAATTCAATTTCATTTCAAGTTAAAGTTCCATTGTGGGAACTTTTGAACATACATTGTCAAAAAAAGATAGAAACATACATGATTCACGAGGTTTCTAAACTTATAAAATGATAATAGTGATTCACAACCTAATCCTATATCACAATTTTTAGTGTCTCGTGGCTAATAAGAATAAGCATTATACCACAAAGTAAATTTGATTTGTTTTATTTGACGTTGTCTTCCAGTTCTCCTTTACGGGTTTGTTTGGATATCATAAGTTTAGTGAAGTCGAAGCTTATTGATAGATAAAATGGGTATGACCAAATTAGTTAATTACGTTTTTTGAGATTTCACTGGTAACTAGGAACATGGTATAAATATGTTTAGTACATGTACATCTAATCAAACTTCGTACCTTCCAACTTTAATGAAATGGGTTTAAATTAAAGGATACACAAAGCTAATGAAAATAAAAAAGAGTATATTTGACCAAATTCTTTACATGATTATGAATTATATTAAGATAAGCTTTCATAGCTAATATAATTTCCCGTGAGAAAATCCATTATATAAATTATATTTTTTTTTCATAATCTTCTTAAATTTAATAAGACATGGATCCGTTTGGTAAGAGATAAATTTAAGTGAATGAATTGGCGTTCGTAGGATGATTTTTATGGACTTTATATAAATTGGTGGGGAAAATCGAACGGATCCAGAATCTCCCAAACCCACTCGTGATCTCTCCTTCTTAACTCAATGGATGAACCAAACCCTTTACTTTAAAAAGAAAAATAAAGTTATATGATGGAAAAAATGTAATGTTCATTGACACAAATTCAAACCCTTTAAGAATCAGATGCTAAAACATTGAGTCTCTTTATTGAAATGTGTTGTTTACATTTGAACCCCTAATTTTAATCATCTTTTGGAAAAAGAGCAAGTCTGAGTTCTTTCACCCAAAGAGGGCACTTGGTAAGGGAAAGTGCAGAAAGAACAGAGTTAAATTGAACCCCTTTGGATATAAAGAACACAGTCTGATTTTCGTAAATTGTCTTTAATCTCAGGCTGGATATTTTTTCTTATTGGTCTAGGGTCACTGCTTGTTTTTATCGTTTTCTTTGCATATAACCCACCTTATCTATATACATATATTAAAGTCAAAACATTTCCTTCAACGTGGTTCATCCTAGCTTATTTTGTGCCACGTGTCATTTTCTTAAAATTTTGATTTTTTTAAAAAAAAATTATATATACATTTACCATATTTAAATTAGTCAATAATATCATAGTATAATTATCTTATAATAGAAGTTATATTTATCTACTTACCATACATGTCTTTTTATATATCTACACATATACATAAATATAGTTAAAATTATACTAAAAGATGTATTATTCTATGATAAAAATTATACCAAAATAATTTTATATATATAGTTACATATATTTATCTATACTAAATATACTTTTTTATTTTATGTATAGATGCTAATGTATTTTAATTTTATTAAAAATTGAAGAGATTATTTTTATTAAAATTCTATCAATTAATCTAAATCTATATACTATATTAAAGCCAAAATACTAAAAATCACGTGTCACTTCCTCATATCTTCTGTGCCACATGTCATTTTTTTGTAATTTTAATTTCTTAAAAAAAATATATACATATATAGTTGACATGTTACCTATTAAAATAATTATCCTATAATACATAATATATATATCTACTTACCAAACTTACTCTTTAAATATCTATATTACACTATATATGTTAAAATTATATAATCAACAAAATAATATCTTATATATACACAATTTTATTGATGTAATTTTAAAATTTTAAATTTGAAAAGATTTAAATACAACATATTTCTTAATAAATCGAATTTGTTTTTAAAAAATCGAATTTAAAAAATGAATTTATTTAAAATTTTCATTTGTTTAGTTAAGAATTTTATAGGTAAAAATATTTAAATATTAAATTTGAAATTTATTACATAATTTTTTTATTTAAGGCTTTGGTAATTATTAATACTAAGTTTATTAATTAACTTTTTACTACATGATCTAATCAGATTTGTATTAATATATTTTTTAACAATATTTTTTTTACTACATTAAAAGATGTTAACACCTATTTAAAAAAAATTGTGATTTATTTAGATAATAATTATTTAATTATTATTTTTTTTAAATTTATTAAAACTCAATCCCGCACAAGGTGCGGATATTAGACTAGTTATTTATTTAAATTAAATCTATTATTATTGATAATAAATGACATTTATATGTTATCATTAACTGACTAATGATACGTCCGACAATGGAGATATAAGAATCAGGGATATATGTTTCCATTAGTGTTGTTTTTACACAACATCTTTTTTTCTTATAGTATTAAGATATTTTTGTGGACCTCTTAATCCACTTTACAAGATAGTTTATCTTAGTCTATTGGATTGCATAATCATTGAAAATAAGCTTTTCCTTATCAATATTTCTAATTTATCAACATTTTTTAGTAATTTTTATGGATATAATCTCCAAATAATATATAAGTTATGTTAATAAGGATCAAAAAATATTATATAATTCTTAATTTTACTTTACTCTCAAATAATCTTCAAATGACCCAAAAATAATTAATAGGCCAAATGAACCCTATGTCATTAAATTAAGGTATAAGCTGATTTAAATAAAAAAAAACAAATATGTCTTCGTATCAAAACATATGTCCTTTCAGGGTTTTTTTTTAAAAAATTGTACATAGCAAACATTTTAAAAAAAAATAATTGAAATTTTAGAGTTAATATAATTCTAGTTTTATAAAAATCTCTCGATTAGTTTAGGATGTAAATCCTAAAAATGTAATATTTCAAAAAGACATATTTTGATTTATCATATTCGTTTCTTTTAAGAAACAACTTACATTGTTCGTACCTATAATTTTCCTTTTAACTCCCGGATTTTAAAATTAGTTTGATTGATTTTGCACATAAAATGTATACCTGAAATTGGGTTTAAATAATTTCGTAATTGGGCCATAAACCATTTTTGTTTTAAATAAACTAATTGATATCACAATTGAAATTTAAAAAAATTCAATTACACATATTACTTTATTTCTTATCGCGTACATAGAATAAGGTAATAAGACTTTATTGCCAATTTTTCATTAGTATTGTTATTAGTTATTATAAAATACTTAGTTTAAATCAACTGATTTTACTATTTCAAATAATATATTGTTTTAAAACTTACTTTTTATACATTTAATTTTCATATTCAACCAAACATATTACTTTATTTCTTATCGAAGTAATATCACTATTCCCTCAAATACCCATTATACATAAAAACAATCTGTCCTTACGTACAAATTTGGACATATCTTTCTTTCCGATCATGTCGCCAAGAACGTGCACGATATATTAAAAATCACACGAGATTTCTAACATACATGTTCAGTCGTCCTATTATGCCATTTGCAGATATTCTCAAGCAAGAAAGACAATATAATATTAAAATAGAGAAAAATAAAATAAAAAAATGTATAGTTTACATAATTGGTTCATGCATTGATCCATATAATCTTGATTGATATTTGATTTGAACACACTGAGCTATGAATGTACACAACGAGACAATTATACTTTAAAATTTACCTCTTTTATTCACTCATGTCTCTTTCGGCATGCTCTTCCTACTTACCCCTATTTTATTACTTTTTCACTCTTTCTTGTGTAATTTCTCCAACCTCCCATTCTTCCTTCATTGTATGTCATTCTCGATCTTTACAAATTTTGGGGTTTGGATTTCGTTATTGGTAACTCGTTGAGTTAATTATTACTTCATTCGTTGTATAATATATATATATATATATATATATATATATATATATACGTCGAAAAGAGTAGAGTTGTTTAGACAATGACAAGGGTACATTACGGAGGAGAATGAAAGCGTCAAAAAGAGTAGAGCTTTTTAGAAGGAAATGAAAAAAAATTAGCAAACTCATACGAGTATGAGTTTTCTTTGTGGGACTTTCTTCCAACCCGGAGTCGTCAAATAACAAACAACACTTGATGTCGCATCCGGTTTGAGATCTCTTACAAGAAGTATCTCAAAGTGGCACAAGGAAAAGTGCCATATTAGGGCCAAAAGTAATCTCTACTATCCTTGTGTAAGACCCGATGTGTTAAGGACGTTGTACTCATGTCAACCATGTTGGTACGGAAACTTCTCAGGAGGTCACTCATTCTGAAATTTCTCCCGCACAAGAACGCTTAACTCCAGAGTTACTCACCCATCCTAAAATTTCTCCTGCACGAGCACGCTTAACTTCAGAGTTATTTGTGCTCACTCTACCGCTGGAAAAGAAGAATTCTTGTTAACATGGTAGCAACCCATCTTTATAAGTTTTAAAGTTAACCATAAATTTTCATTCATATGATGCGGGATGACAACTTTACGGGGTGTTACACCTTGTATACTCTTCTTTGTGACTTCGTCTAGTCTAGTCTAATGAAGTGGCCGGTTTAAAACGGTTATGTTTATCTCAAAGTGTAAAGTGTTAAACCCGATTTAGTATTAGTTTATAAAAAATTACATCTTTGTAAAGACAAACACATCAATTACACCTCACAATTAATTTTGGATTTATGCTTGCAAAATGTGTTTTTTATGAGTTTGTCTGTATGAGTTTGTCCTTAATCTTTACCTTGTCAACAAAATCACCATCTTTTTTATATACGCTGCGTTCGGCGAGTCAGGGATTATCGAGATTATTGAGATTATAAACTCGGGAGATTATTTTGGGAGATTATTCTGCCCATTTTTTTCATTCACTTCAACATGAATTTTCGAGGTTATTGAAGATTATTGTGAAATTTTAATCTTCTAAATAATCTATTATGTTCACCAAACGGATCCATAGTTTTCAATTTATAACAAAAAAAAACGTACCGATACAAAAAAGAAGTTAAACTGCGAAGTGGTTGACTAAATTCAACATTTTGGTATTACTTTGAGTTTTAATAATTCTCGGTTACTTTCAAAAGCAATAATTTTTGTTTTTATACTTTTCAGATTATAACAAAAAAAATGTGCTATATAAGAACCACCACCGTAAATATTGAGCCAACAAACTCATTTATATATGCCAAAAAAATGTTTTAAACTAGTTTATATCCCGTGCCTTGCACGGGTATTTGTTAAAAAATAATTTGAATGATGTGTATTATAACGAATACAAGTCCAAATAATACTTTACGTATATAATTGGTTCGATATTAGAAGACAACAATGTTTTTTTTATTATTTATAATAACACGTATATAATGAGAATAATAACATGTTTCTTGACTTTTTATTTAATAAAAATTGGTTGAAAGGAGAGTCGCATCTTAGAAAACATAATAAACCAAAAGCAAAAAACTAATCTAACACTAAAATATAAATCGGATAGTCATAATTTTAACAATATAATGAATATTAAAAATCAAATTTACAAAATCATATTACAAATGACCAACCCTCATGTTGTGAAAAATAGCCTAGAACATCATAAGGTTGTTTTCTATATATTTTGAGCACATTTCTTAAAAATAAAAAAGGATTAGTGTATTAATTAGCATTCAACAAAAAAATTGGCACTTTTCAAAATATGATATTTAAATTAATATTAAATGACCAAATCCTCAAGTTGTTATAGAAACTATAAGTTTGTTATCTAAGATTTGGTAATTAATTTTAGAAAAATAATTAACAAATTTATTTTGATTATTTAAGATATTAAAAATATACTTTTCCTAGATAATGTAGAACAATAAAAAAGAAGATTAAGCTTTAGATTTTTTAATTAACTATAATAATAAATTGAGGATTATCCAAAATATCACGCTTTTAGATTTGTTAATGGAGGTTTTTTTAGATAAAAATCAGATAATTAACCGATTTTGTAATCTAATCCAACAAATCTACTATTCTGTAAATCTTGTCTAAAAATAAAACTTTAGAGGTATGACCCACATAATTGTAGGTTAACGATCCAAAAATAAAATATTATTCCGATATTAATAATAATTATAGTTGAACTTAACCAAAAGACTAAGAAATGTATTATTTGTATACTCTTAAAGACTCCCTATTTATACAAGTTCCAAAACCATCAACTTTAGCAGCTATTCGATGTAGAGTTGTTACCGGTTCAAACCAAACCGCCGAACCGGCGGTTTGTGAACCGGCTCAAACCGCCGGTTTGACCAAACCGGCGGTTTAGGTTTGCCGGTTTGGTTGAACCGGCGGTTCGCGGTTTAGGTTTAGGTTTGGTTCAACCTAAAACCTAAACCGACGGTTCGAACCGGTGGTTAACCGCCGGTTTGAGCTTTTTTTTTTTTTTTTTTTTTTTTTTTTGGCCAAACCGGCGGTTTGGCCAAAAAAAAGAGACGTTGGCAAAAGCCAACGTCTCTTTGCAACATTTTGAACGTTGGCTTTTGCCAACGTTCACTCCAACAGCTATAATAGCCGTTGGAGGTTAAATTTATTTTTTTATTTTTTTTTTTTTTTTTTTTTTAAATACTAGTTTAACTAAAAAAAAAAAAATTAATACCCACTATTCCTATAAATACCATACAATTATTTCATTTAAATCACACCAACATTCTCATCTATCTACTACTACTCTCAATCTCCAATTCTCCATCTCGTATTCTCTTTCTCGTAATTTCGATCTTTCGAAATGGCAAACCCGAATTTCCCAAGCGACTACGACTTCACTCCCGCTTTCTTTCCTAGCACACAAGAAAGCGAGACTCAACCGCCGGAATCGGAAATGCCACAAGCTCCACAAGTTCCACAAGGTGAAGGGCCATTCCGACAAGCCCCTCCACCGAAAATGCTCACCTCCGACATATTCACCAAACATTACAACAAGGGTCCGGTGATGGACGATTATTGCCAAGTTTCGTGCAATTATTGTCCGAAGGTGTACAAGTGGAAGGCGAAGGGCGGATACGGGACTTTGCAAACCCACATGCAAAAGACTCATCCGGAGAAGCTCGGAATAACACGGGGACAAACTCAATTGTCCCACGGGTTTGCATCCTCTTCCTCTCAATCTTCTTTATTTACTTATAATCATGTTGATGAATCTTTAGCATTAGCCAACTTAATTGCATCCGAAGCATTTCCATTTTCTTTTGCGGAATCTATTAATGTAAGAGAATATTGTTCTAATTATCTTCAACCGGCTTATAAACCAACTTCTCGTCAACAAGTTTCGAAATTAGTTTCTCATTCTTATGAACAAAAAAAACAAAAAAATTCTTACGGTTTTACAATCTTTTTCGCATCAAGTTTCAATTTGTAGTGATGTTTGGAGTACTTTATCACAAAAACATTTTTACATGGGCATCACTTTACATTTTATCGATAATGATATGTACTTGCATAAATTTGTTATTGCATATCGACATTTTAATGAAAGACATAGTGCCGCCAACATTGCTAATTTAATAAAAACGGTTTTACAAGAATTTAATTTACAAAACCGTGTTTTTTCATACTCATTTGATAATGCTTCCGCTAACACCCGCGCCGTTAACCATTTAGTAGGAAATGCGGGTCAACTTATAAAAACTTCTTTTACTCACCAAAGATGTGCATGTCATATTTTAAATTTAAGTGTTCAAGATGGCCTAAAAGTTTTACATGAAATGTTAGAACCTATAACCGATGTAATTGAACATATTTGGCATTCAACCGAATTAAGAAGAAAATGGAGATCAACTTGTATTGAAAAAAATGTTCCTCCAATTTCATTTTCGAAAGATATTGGAACTCGGTGGAACTCAACCTATAAACTACTAACTCAAGCTATTCGTTATAAAAATGTTTTACAAGAATTTTCTTCACAATATATTTCTTGGTCTATTTTAGATGATGAAAGTATTTGGCAAACTTGTTTTGATATTTGTAGTGTTTTAAAAGTTTTTAGTGATGCTACTAATACATTAAGTTATGTTTACATTCCTACTTCTTGTTGTTTTTTAGAAATAGCCGTAAATGTTGCCGAGGCTTTACAAACCGGTTTAGCTTTAGAATCACTTAAATATGCGGCAACCGAAATGAAAACAAAATGGCTAAAATATTATAATGAGGTTCCCGTAGTTTATCTTATTGCCGCCGTTTTCGATCCTAGACTAAAAATAGATGGTGTTACGGAATTTTTAAATGCTTATTATGAATGTTTAGGATTATCTACTATTATGAATGTTAATAATATTATTAGTAATGTTCGTGTTGAAATTGCTAAATTACTTAATTTATTTGAAACTAGTGCTAGTGCTTCTACACAAACAACTCCTCCACCCACTTCTTCTTCTCCTTCTCCTTCTATTCTTTCTAAAGCTAGACAAATTTTATCTAAAAGAACTAAAACACCTAGACATTCATCCGCAAGTGCGGAATTTGAAGATTTTCTAACTACTCCTTTTAGTTTTGATGGTGATATTGATAGTTTTGAAGTTTTACAATATTGGAAGAAGATGGCCCCAAAGTATCCAACATTAGCCAAGATTGTGCAACAAATTATGGCCGTTCCCGCATCAACGGTGGCCGTGGAGCAAGCTTTTAGTCAAGGAGGAAACATGCTAAGCTACAAGAGGAGTCAATTGAAGCCCGATAAATTGGAGGCTCAAGTTTGTGTTCAAGATTGGATAAGGGCGGAGAGGAGGCTACAACGGAATGCACCCACTTATGATAGATCATCGGATTCCAACTCCGATGATCCGGCCACTACTTCCGAGTCCGAGTCGCAAAGATAATGGGGTTACGAAAACAACTCGGAAGTCCGAAAAAAGGTAAGTAAAGGTAAGAGAACTACGTGGGCTTTGATTCCTCTTAAACCCCAAGAGGATACGTAGGCAACCGGGAAACCGGTTCAAGCCCTTTCCTTTTTTTTTTTTTTTTTCATTTAGTTATATTCAAAATTTCAAATACTAATGTAAAGATGTAATAAAAAAAATTGAATGTATAAAAAATTTAGCTTGCTTTATTTTGTTGTAGAATTGTAGTTAGTAGTTAGTACTTAGTAATTTTGTTTAATATGTAATTATTATACATTGAATTTCAATGTATAAACAAATTTTAGTTGCTTTGTTGTATAACTTCATTAACTTGTATGTTAGTTAGTCATTTTATTTTAGTTGCTTCTTTCTTTTATTATTGTTAGTAATTTTTTTTACTATGTATTATTTTATTCAAAAGCTAATGTAATGAAAAAAAATTCAATGTATAAAAAATTTGAGTTTGCTTTCTTTTATTATTGTTAGTAATGTTATATAACTTATATTAGTTGCTTTCTTTTATTTACTTAGTAATTCTATCTAAATGCTATTGTAAAAAAAAAAAATTCTATGTATAAAATATAAAGTTATAAAATAATTTTAATTAATATATATTATACATTTATACATATATATTATATTACTTATATATATATATATACATTTTTTTTTTTTTTTTTTAAAAAGTCATGTGCCAAACCGCCAAACCGCCGGTTTAGGTTAAACCTAAACCGGCGGTTCCTCATTGGCCGGTTTAGGTTTAGGTTTGGCTTTTGCCAAACCTAAACCGCCGGTTCCTAAACCTAAACCGCCGGTTTAGGAACCGGCAACATGTCTAATTCGATGTGGGATGACAAAATCATTCAAAAAATTTAACGATGAGGCTGATAACAAAAGATTCCCTAGTTTAAAAAATAGTATAAAAATAAAGCTTTTTGTCCTAAAAAAAGGTGGATTGGAAAAAAAAAATTACGTACAATTTTTCAATAATAGGATGTTAGTTTAGTAAAAAAGATTCTTTTGCTTAAAAAATAAAGATTTATTGGTCAAAAAATTGTGAAAACTCTATTTGATTACTGCTTCCCCAACGCGCCACGTCATCCTAATATGTACTCTCTTTTAGTGTGTATAATAGATAATAGATTAATTTAGGGAAAACGTTATGTGGGGATTACTGTTTTTGTTATGTGGGGATTACTGTTTTTGTATGTATAATAGATTACTTTAGGAAAAACATTATGTGGGATTACTTGAAGGAAGAACATTATGATCCACATAATTGTAGGTTAACGATCCCAAAAATAAAATTATTATTCCGATATGAATAATAATTATAGTTGAACTTAATCAAAAGGATAAGAAATGTATTATTTGTATACTCTTAAAGACTCCCTATTTATATAAGTTCTAAATCGATCAACTTTAGCAGCTAATCGATGCGGGATAACAAAGTACTTCAAAAAATTAAACGTAAATAGACGAGGATGATAACAAAAGATTTCCTAGCTTAAAAAAATAGTTTAAAAATAAAGCTTTTTTGTCCCAAAAAATAGGTGGATTGGAAAAAAAAAAAAAGTTACGTACAATTTTTCAATAATAGGATGTTAGTTTAGTAAAAAAGATTCTGTGACTTAAAAAATAAAAATTTATTGGCCAAATAATTGTGGGAGCTCCATTTGAAAACTGCTTCTACAACGCGTCACGTCATTCCAATATGTACTCTCTTTTAGTATGTATAATAGAAATAGATATGTTGTTATTTTTCTAAAATTGATAACTAAAATTTAAACCACATCAACACTTAAAATTTCAAAATTTTATCAGCATCTCGTTAAGAAACAACAATATAGAATTTTAGATCATAAAAAGTGAAGGAATTATAAAAGACCCTTGAGCATTATTTTTGTTAAAGTCCTCAAATTTTCGAGTTGAACACTACGATTCATCGTTTACTTTAAAATACCCAAAAAAATTTTATTTATTATTTTTTGTATTGTCGAGCGTATATTTCCACGTTCAATAAATTCCCATATTGCGTTTGCGTGGAATAAACCAAACTAAGCCCTAATGTTAAGGTGCGGAAGTGGGCCTTTTTGGGCCGGACCGAATCAAGCCCAATTCTCATAACAACGTTCTTTCTTAGCGAGACAAACACTTAGGGTCCGTTTGGTTTGAACTCCGGAATCGGAAACGGAATGGAAACGAATCTAGTCCATATGTATACCCTTATTTATGAAAGTTGTTGGAATCATTCCTTGTGATTTGAAGTAATTGAGGTTGAATTTGATTACTTTTGATACCCTATAGGGTAATAAAATATGGGGAGACAAGTGCGTTTTGCATGTAAACACAAGGAATGATTCCATAGAATTTTATGAATATGGATATACATAAGGACTAAATTCGTTTCCATTCCGTTTTCATTTCCGGAGTTGGAACCAAACGGGCCCTTAATATTGAAGAGTTTATTCTTCTCTTCGGTCAAGCAATAACGAACGATCTCTTTGTATCTTCGGAACACTTCGTCTATGCACCATTTATGATCCCCTATTGACTTGCTATCATCGACGCAACTTCCGCCATCCCGCCCCTCGCAATACATACAAACTTAGCGTATGTTAGCGTTGCCAACATTCGGTGCATCCTCAAGCATTCCGAAGGATGTCTATGTTTGTTCATGTTAGAACGGACTTCATAAGCATGGACAAAATACCCATAGATTTACATGGTTTACAAAACCTCGATTAGTATATGAAAATGTACTGTGTGCCTCTAAACCTACAAATTGTAATGACAAACTTTTGAGCACGGACCGGAGCTATTCAATACTAACAAATAGACATCTTCATATCCTGATTCGGGTCAGGTTCAGACTGTACTATATAAAATATTAGCTCGTGTATTCGGATCCGGGCTGGACTGAGCCCAACTGACAGGCCTATAATTACTTAATATGTACAACAAGACACTAAACTCTATCAAAAGATCGAACAAGTCCATTGAATTCAAACGGTAATGTGTACCTTAGCTCCTTTTGTTTATGTTCATTTTTTTTATCGTGATTATTGAATTTCGCCAAAATCAGTTATCATCTATAAAGTTATCAAGGTTGGTTGGTAGTTCGAATCTTGGCATTTGTCGTCAATACTCATTGCGATTTTAAATTAGGGTTCAACTCTAAAGATTAGTCAGGACCCGGTCAAAACGTGGAATCCGGCCCGAATATGCCCTAAAAATATAATAACAAATAAGTTTAAATTGAAGGCAATCCAAGGAAAGTATGATCTTCTTACATTTTTGTAGATTAAATCTTACTATTTATATAGATATTAAGTTAGACTTACATTTTGTAGTTATACAACCTCTATAACCTTAGAATTTCAAATAATATCACTACACCTATCCAAGATTTTCGATCGGAGATGCGTAGTTATACGAGCCGAATGAGCTGAACATTGACATGATCAAGATCGACTCGTTTATAAACGAGTAGTGTCCGACCTGAATATAAATTTTAAACGAGTTTCAAAATGTGTTCATATTCAGCTCGTCTAGAAAATGAACGAGCCGAGAAATAGTCCAAGTAGCTCGGCAAATATGGAATCTCATGGTGTTATATAGCCAAACGAGTCGAGCTTTAGGCAAACAAACCGGGATGTTCAAAAGATAGTTAATTTCTTTTTTTTTTTTAAATGGCGGATGATAGATGTACCGACAAAAATCGCTATTAGTAACCTAAACTACGTACATGAAATGCGTAGTTTTGTATTTCAGCTCCGGTATCTAACTACGCTTGTGGCGTGCGTAGTTGGAGCCGAGACGAAACCGATATGAGACGATTAACTACGCTTGTGGTAAGTGTAGTTTAAGTTATGTTTAAAATAAAAGAAGCTCCAACTACGCTAATGGTAAGCGTAGTTGTGAATTTTTTAAGAGCAATTTTGATAACTAGGCCTTTTTGAAAAACTATAATAGTAACTAGGCTTTTTAATGTTTTAATTAAGTAAATATACCCCAACCTTTTGTATTTATTCTCACACTCTACACACTCTTCTCTGAAGGGGTACATTTACTAAACACAAAACTAGAAAAAACCTAATAAACCAAATTGTTTCATTTATGTTTTTAAAGAAAAAGAAACTCCAACCCATCATGAAAGTTGGATTTAAGAAAAAAAAAAAAAAAAATCCAACTACGCTTATCATTAGCGTTATTGTGCAGTTATTTTTATTTTTTTTTTCACCGGCTCAGAACGGCTTCAACTACGTTTGTCAAACGCGTAGTTTGAATCAAAATATGAAAAGCGAAACTACGCAATTCGCATGCGTAATTATGGTTACTAATAGCGATTTTCGGCGATAAGTCTAAAATCTCATTTAAATAAATTATTTTCCAATCTTTAACATAAAGAACCGGTATTTCTTTTATTTTTTTTGTTGCTTTCCGTTCTTATTTATAGTTGACTTAAAGTCTTGACGACGACGTATCTCTTTTATTGGACGTTTATTACATATCTTAGTAGTATCCAAGTTGTAGGAGATTCTTATTGATTACTTCCTCTACAATATACAAACACTTATCAACTATACTGTACAATAATAATAATGCATATGACAAAAAAATTAGTTTCATAATAAGGTTTAACAAATTGGAAGAAACGGACAATTTTGACTGTGTAATAATAATAATAATAAATAAATAAAATGTTTTTAATAGAGTTATTAGTATAATTTTTTGGTGAAAGAGACGTTTTTCTAATGCTTACTTTGTTGATTAGTTACAGCACTTGACAACATCACTTGTGTTAATTTATATGCTTAATTAGTTCAAACTTAGCTTTAATCGGATGATATTCGATATATTGTAAGACTATTATACGGCTTCATAATTGACATATTATAAGATTTGAACCACCAAAGTTTACGTAGAAGCTAGTTTGATTTGGTTTCATTTCCTCTTATAAATACACAAGTCGAAGTGCATTTTTTGTATCACCATCAAAAATATATATTTACAAGTAAAATGGCACCAAAAGCAAAAGTGACCGTGTTGAACGTATGTCTCGAGTGCGATAAGTGCAAGGTCAAGCTCCTCAAGGCCGTGGCCAGTCTCGAAGGCAAGTAGATTTGAGTACAACATATGTATATTTTTGTATACATATCTTTAATATTTCATGTTATTGTTTGTATAATTTAGGCGTGAACAAGATTGAAACGGATGACGAGAAGGGGACTTTAACGGTAACGGGTGAAGTGGATCCACATGAGCTAATCGGGTGTGTGAGGAAAGTGGGAACTGCGAGTATTGTAAGCGTGGGTGACCCCAAGAAGCCTGATGAGAAGAAAGACGATTGCACCTGCAATATCTGCTGCCCCGATTACTCTCTACTTCCGTTCAACATGCCGACTCCATACCCGTATTCATACTCGTATCAACCGACTCAACCGTCTTGCTCGATTATGTGAGAAACCATGATTCGATCGAATTCGATGTTTGATCGGTACTTGTTTTACGTTTAATGTCAAATGTACGTAGCTCGGTTGCTTGTTGACTTCTTGTGTGTCTTCATGTTGCTTGATTTACGTTCATCTAGAAATTTGTACAAATGTGGTTGAATAAATGGGCCGATTGGCCCAATAAGATCCATATTGTTGGCCCAAATCTTCTGGTTTACGTAATAGGATGAGCATCGCACTAAGTGTTCACTTCCCACGCATATTTTGGTAAGCAAATAATTTAACACATTTCATTTATTATATATATATATATATATATATATATATATATATATATATATATATATATATATATATATATATATATATATATATATATATATAAAGATTTTAAAAGTTGACAACGATATATTATTCTACCTATAATTATAACTTATGTTCGTATGTGAGACATTAATAATGTATTTATACATTTTAAAAATACTGGTCCCATAATAATAATAATAATAATAATAATAAAATGTCAATTTGATAAATTAATATAATTATTTTTTTTGGAGGGTTAGAAATAATTTCTTCATCCTCTGCCGACGTGTATAAGCTCAAACTATATAGAGGGAAGAAAAAGGCGGGAAAGCTGTCGCTTATCGTTATCTTTGCTGGCCATTTTAGCGCGAATTTAGCGCGTTTCTGATCTAAATTAAACGCCCTTCCCAGAAAAAAAACAAATCTTTTCTTAAGAGTTAATCATCAAAGAACAATAAACCAACGGAAAATCGATTTTCAATTTTGTTGAGAATCATTTTCTTTCGTTCTCTTCCCTCTCTCTTTCTTTGTATTTGATTGAAAATTTTCTCTAGCATTGTTTAGTTTTGCTTAAAATTAAGGTTGTTGAGAATTCCTTTCATCGAAGGAGCCATTCGAAGATCTCGCTTCTGTTCGACATTCCTTTCCAAGGTAAATGATTTGTACATTCTGGAATATCGACATGGATGAAGAGTTTTTTGTTGAATGAAACCTAATTCAATTGAATGAGAAGATAAACCAGTTATATCAGCCCCACCACCTGTATATTTTTCATCAATGTGGCTTGATTTCGAAATGAACAACACATAAGATGATCAGAAAGCTTATGTTGCAGGCATAGTAAAAGGTAGATGATAACATAGTGATCGACAAAGTGGATTCATTGAAGAAAGCGGCCATGAGTGCATCTGGCAAATTCAAACACTCCTTGTCAAGGAGGAGGAAAAGCAGTAAGGTTATGTCCGTTGATATAGAAGACATTCACGATGCTGATGAAGGACAAGTCGTCGAAACTTTACGAGAAGCCCTTATTGCAGAAAAATTACTTCCTGAAAGACACGACGATTATCATATGCTACTCAGATTTTTAAAGGCGCGTAAGCTTGAGGTTGAGAAGTCGAAGCAAATGTGGACTGATATGATTAACTGGAGGAGGGATTTCGGTGCCGACACTATCACTCAGGTATAATATGTTCATATTCAGCTCGTTTTGAATTGGGTAGAATCTGTTTGCTCTAATAGTTCATTTTTAGGATTTTGACTTTTCGGAACGAGAGAAAGTCTACGAGCATTACCCTCAAGGACATCACGGAGTTGACAAAGATGGTCGTCCAGTGTACATAGAACTCTTGGGGAAAGTTGATGCAACCAAATTATTGGAAGTAACATCCTTAGAACGCTATTTGAAGTATCACGTCCAAGAGTTTGAGAGAACCTTTGACATCAAGTTTCCGGCTTGTTCGATTTCTGCTAAGAGGCATATAGATCAGAGTACAACCATATTGGACGTGTCTGGAGTGGTAAGTATGATCCAAGACACAATAAAGTACTGCAATAGCTGAAGTGCTTTCGGATTTTTGATCAATCTTAAATTTTCCGACAGGGACTGAAACATTTTACTAAATCAGCGCGAGAGCTTGTTCAAGAACTACAGAAGATTGATGGTGACAATTATCCTGAGGTATTTGCTTTTTTAAAACAAACAGTATGATGATATTCTGTCTTTCGAGTTCTTATGAGTAATGATGATGATTAATGCAGACGTTGAACAAGATGTTCATAATCAATGCTGGTTCTGGATTTAGGCTGTTATGGAACACTATTAAGGGTTTTCTTGATCCAAAGACTTCAGCTAAGATCACTGTAAGAACAGATGCTTTGTTATAATCTGAATTTATGACTAAAGGAATGATTTATTTGATAGTTTAACTGATCATATGAGCATGATGAATAAAAAAAGGTTCTTGGAAACAAATACCAAAGCAAGTTGCTTGAAGTAATTGATGCTAGGTAACTCTTGTTGATTATCCATGTTTTCTTGTTGTCATTTATGTTTGTGAATTTTCGATTGTTGTTTATGTCTGTGAATTTTGTGTTAGTCAATTGCCTGAGTTCTTGGGAGGAACCTGTACTTGTTCTGATAGTGGAGGTTGTATGAGATCCGATAGAGGCCCCTGGAAAGACCCGGAAATACTCAAGGTTCACGTTTTCTTTCTTCTTGTGCGCTCATACGTACACGACTCAAAATATTGCCTTTGCTAATAGTGCTTCTTTTGAGCTTTACATGCAGTTGGTACAATCTGGTGGAGCAAAATGTAAGGTTCATTCGCATTGCTGCGCTCCTTCTTTACCCGAAGAAGAGAAGACAATACCCGAAGAGGAAAAGACAATACCCGAAGATAATAGTGCGAGTCTTAAGGTGTTTTTCTTGCCTTAAACTTATTTTCTTGCTCTTTGGTTACTTCTTTATATGAAGCATTATGTTTTGTAGAAAGAAGATGTGCCAACCTCTATGGAGGTACCAAAGAGTGTTGAACCTATTCAGGCTCCTTCTGTTGATAAAAGAGTAAGTGTTGACAAATTCTTCTAGAAGATGTATGTCTACTTTTCTACTTCAACTCTATTGTTCTTATTTGTTTTGCTCCTTCATAGGTCTCTATGAACAAGAGTGTTAAAAAGAACCCGGATTTTAGTGCCTTAAATCCACCAGAGAAACCCGTAGATTGGCAAAAGGTTATGGAAAATAACGAAAAGTTCGCCATTGCCAGAGGTATGATGTTTTAGTAGGGTTGTTATTTTAGCCGAGCTCTGCAATGCTCATAACTTGGCATCCAAGCTAGCTTCAATAAGAGATTATATCTGAACTAGTTCTTTCCATTGCCATCATATTTAAAAGAATCGGGTCAAATACATTTTTTTTACAGGATTTTATTTTGTAAACCCCTCTCATTTTACCCTATATATAATTTTCCCTAAACGAAAGAATTGGGTTAAAGAGGAGTATATTAATATTGGTAAAAGGGCTAGTTAGTCATTTACCCTTGCCATTTTTGTGAGATAGGGGATGGTTTTACGATCAATGCGTACAAGGGAGCAGGTGACGGTATCAGCAACCACTTTGTAGCGAGCCTAATGACATTCGTAATGGGAATTGTGACAATGGTGAGACTAACACGTAACATGCCCAAGAGACTAAGTGATGCAACTATCTACTCAACTACCATGTACTTAGAAGGGCCAGTACCTCATCATACTCCACAGCTACCAGGCGCGCCGCCAATGATCTCAGATGAAGATTACATGACTGTCATCAAACGTATGGCTGCATTAGAAGAGAAAGTCACGGCTATGGCCTTGAAACCAGATGCAGTCACCGAGAAGGAGGAGAGCATAAAGAACGCTACCACGCGTGTTGACACTTTGGAGGAAGAGCTTACAGCAACAAAGAAGGTATATATGATATAGGAATTTAAAAGTTAATCCAAAAAATAAACTTGATTGTTTAACTGTGTTTATAGGCTCTGGAGGATGCCCTATCAAGACAAGAAGAGCTAATACAATATATAGACAAGAAAAAGAAGAAGAAGAAGCTGGTATGTATGGATTCTTGTTAGTATTCACTTTTGGTGCTTGAGGTTCTGTCATATGATGATTAATGTTGTTAAAACAAATTTCTGATGCAGTTTGCCTGGTGAACAATCAGTCTAAGCCACCAGATCATTTTTTCGCCCTTGTGCTCAAGCTGTTGATCAATGATACCAGATTCTTAAGTTCTAACTTTGTTGTATACTATATGTTAATACAAACTGTATTCTAATTTGTTGTACATTCCTGTAAGTAAAATCCAGCTAGCTATGTAGCTGCGAACGAAGAGAGATTATGAGGATACACTTGATGAGTTGTGCATGAAATTGTTTAATTGTCCTTAATATCTCTGTGTTTTTTTCATTGTTTCAAAAAGTTGAAACTGGAGATGATAAAGTAAGAAACTGGAGAGAGTTGAAAACATTAATTTGCTCATGAGCCTTACACCTTACAGGTACATACTTGTAGCTCTCTTGCTATATTTAGGCTCCGTTTGGTTGCACGCATCCAAACTCTTTAATTCCTTACATAAACGTTGAAAGTCTTCAAACTGCCTTTACACCCAACCAAATGGAGCCTTAATCCTCTCCTAGTAATATGAATTAAACCAACCCTCTCCAAAAAAAGACTGAAAATTGGGGATCAAAGTGTATTGAGCTGCATGCATGCAGATGGATATGCAAATTAGCTAGGGCATAACTAGAACTATCACAAGAAAACAATCAAGAAAACTAATTAACTAATTAAAGCTTTAAAAGTAATGGTGAGGAAGACTAATGGATGCATCCAATTGATCAGTAGTTATAAATGAGCTCCAAGATAAAGGCACAAGACACAGTCCTCTCTTCTTCAGATCTTGCCCTCCTGATAGCTCCTTGCTTTCCTGCTGATGATCTTCACTTGAAATCTGTCACACACATATAAACCCAGTTACTATCATAAGTTTATATGCTGTACTACTGCTTGAAAATGAACTTCTTACCGGCTGCATTATCCTATTACAAGGTTTGTTCCTCAATGGCTTAACATTAGGCATGCACAGTGTCTGCAACAAAAGAGATTTAGAATTTTTCATAAGAAAAGTAAGTTAGATTCAGGAATATATGCATGATTAGTTAATTATTAGATCATAATTACAATCAAAATCATAATTTAAAAAGACAAAAACACTAGTGGGTATGGACTAACTCACATGGATCTGATCTTGAAGGAACTGAATATACCCAATAGCTTCTGTCAACACAGAAGCAGTATCTGTCTGCAAAATTAATATATATTATAGATATACATATATAACCAGTTGATTAAAAGCATGCATATGAAGTATGGTCTTAAATATAAAATATTAGTCTAACTCTGAAATAGTGGGCAGGAGAGTGGGAACTTGTACCTTGCCAAAAGGTGAGACCAGTTGATGTAGAGCTGCAATTCTGTCTCCCAGCTTCTCCTTCCTCACCTTAATACAATTTCACTTTCATTCAAATTTCCTTCTTAATTGTATACTGATTATGAAAATAATAAAAATTACTCATAAATAAAATCTGTTATTTTAGTCCTTAGTTTGGTTCAATAATTGCAGGCCTTGTATAAAGTGATGTTTCAGTTAATATATCAACTTTTATGAGGTCCCCATGATGAATACACTGCTACATATACTTGATAGAAAATGATTTGAAATAAAAAGTCCTTGATTTAAGAAACTTTGTGGTAAAAGAAAAAGTTCTTGTTTGACTCAATTTTAGCTCAATGAAAAATAAACAGAAAAAAAGCCTTTCCAAAAGGAATACATTAATTCATGTATTGATTTTCTAACCTTGAATGGAGGGCAAGATGTCTTCAAAGAAGATTTCTTGTTCGAAACTCCGGCCGTCGATGTCTTTGAAGAGGTATCTGAACAATTAGGTCTTTTTGTTCCTGCAACTCCATTATTCATCAAGGAAGCTGACCCCTAAACAAACCACACCCAAAAAGGTAAATTTAAAAAAAGCAATTGAGTATATTATAATTTTGAAGAATATATGTGCAAGGCCCTTAAAGATTTTAATGGATTAGTATATAGTTTATAGTAGTAGTAGAGCATCATGCGGCTGAATAAAGCTGGAAGCAAAAGCTCCCACCATATTCACAGCCATGGCCCATGCATTGCAAAAGAAAGCAGCTTTCTTTTTCCTTTCAGCACAAAACCAAGATTCAGGAATTTCCATTGAAGATGTCATTATACACATGAAATAAAAGAAGAAACATGTACAAATATAGAAATCTTGTATCTATTTGAATTGGGTATGTACAGTTCAAAATCTGAATTACACAGTATATATATATATATACACATATATATATATATATTGCTTAGCTATTAAGTGTGATGATATGATGACTGGTGAGAGGGTCTCATGGGTCTACACTAGCTAATCCTTTTCTTTCCCTATGATCTTTGTCATGGCTATCTATAAAGGATAAAAAGGAAAGCAAAAAACAAAGGAAGAAAGACCCTTTAATTGGAGTTTGTTGGATGATGTTAATATGTGGTAAAAATGTATGGAACAGATATTCAAAGAGGGTACGTGTGTTGCTAAATCGACCTCTAATCCATCCCATCGTGGGTTTACTTTTTCGGCCTGATCTTTTTTCTCTTCAAACTTTCAAATTTTGTTTGCACATAGCTACCTAGCAATCTATAAGTTATAAAGAAGAGTTTCTACTGATATTCTCCTTATTCATTTGACTCGAACAAGAAAAAAACAGTAAATTTTACATGTAAGAATCATAGTACAGTTAGCTACTAAAAATAATCATACCCAGATAGTAATTATCATAACCCATGAAGAAATTTGATGTTTTTATAATCAAGAACATATATGTACTTACTTTGCTTGATTCTAGGGCACGGCTTCTAGTTGGCCAAGACAAAGCTCCTGCAACTAAATCTTTCCCGGTTGCAGTTAGGGCATCATGGTGATGATCTCCATACCCGGAAAATTGTCGGCCGAAACAATTAGTAGAGCTATTCAGGAAATCCGAGGGTTGTAAGTTCAAGCCTAGGAAGGAGGATGAGGAAGAAGAAGAAGTCAAACCCAGTTGACCTAGAGCATCAGTTGCATCAGTAGTACCACCATTTGATGATAAGAGACTACTAAAGCTGTTATTGATCATTGATCTTGTTGAAGCAATTTGGGGAACCCATGGAAGATTTGGTAGCTGATGATTTCCATCACTTGGGTTTTGGTTAATAATACCCAGAAAATTGGATAGGAAATTAGGGCTAGCCATGACGTCATCACTGTTGTTATTAGTAGATGATAATGAATGATAGGAGAAGGTTGAAGAATCAGAATTTGTAACTCCACTTGAAGCTGAAGGTACTTCTCCATGTTGGTTTGCTCCATTATAGCTTCCTTGATTCCTGCATGTAAAATTACACAAAATCATTAACACAAACAAAAGAAAAAGATTAAAACTTTACCAATTTCACTGCTGGTTTCACTTAGCACGTGTGTAAACCAGTCTAATCTGTAATATTATGGGATCCACATAGGGTTATACTTACTGTGACAAAAGGGTGGAGTTGGGTTGGTGGCGAGGCGGCGGAGAAGCTCCATAACCGAGGTGGTGGTGGTGGTCTTGTTCGAGAAAAGACGAATAGGCGCCGGAGATGTATGGATATGGAGGCTGTGGAAGAAGCTGCTGTTGTTGATGAAGATAGTGTTGTTGATGAGGATGATGATCCGGTTGAAAATTTGTGGAGTCCATAAATGATTCTTATAAACTGCTTTTTAGATCCCAAGATGGGGATTTTGATTAAAACCCAAAAGCTTATGAGTAGAATATAGCGTGTATTAATTTGTGTGAGTGTGTGTGGAGTTTGAGTGTTGCTTTTTTGAGTTGTATTTAAAAGCTTTCACTCCATTCAAGGAAACATCTCTCATGACAGAAAGAAACATATATACCCCCAAATCAATGAAAACCATCCACTCTTTGGCTATCTCTTTCTCTCCTCGCCTCTTTGCTTTTCAATTCATGGTTGCTTTTTTTTTTTATTATATAATTATAGTTTCATGAAGGGGAAATTTTGGTGAAATTGGTTAAAAAGACTTTTAAATTTGAAAAATATAGAAAGAATTGTGTGGAGTAGACTTTTTTTTATGGATTTTGTCAAAGTTTAATGAGTTTATGTTATTGGTACTCTTGATAGAGTATGTCAAAGTCCGATATAGACGGATCGGTAAAGCGGGGTTGTACGCGTATGAGCGCACATGCGCATTAGGCTCAAGCTCATCACATAAACCCGAAAAGGTTTCATCCTAAAATCAATTGATAATACGAGGAGTAGCCCACCGACCCTATATAGTAGGCTCGGAATGTCCTAAACTTTCAATGTAGGAACTTATTATCTCCAACAGAGTAATAGTGGTAAAATGGCTAGTTAATTAGTCATTTTACCCTAAAATATTACTTGTTTTAAAGCTTGTTTTGGTGTATAATAATCTAAAATTTTTAGGTGACGTGTATTGTTAATGATAATGTATGTGTTGGGCACTCCGAGCCTAGTATATAAAGTCATATAAAGTTGGCGGGTTATTCCTATTGTCAATTGGTTTTATGATGAAACTATGTTGGACTTATTTGTTGGGCTTGCACCTAAACAGCGCATGTGCGTTCGTGACGTTGCTATACGGTCCATCTATGACGAACTTTAATACTTTCACTTAGAGAGTTTTTATTGAAGATTTTAATGTTACATATGAAATAGATGATTCGAAGGCAGGGAAAGTGTTACAATATATTTAACGAAACCTTAAGGGCCCGTTTTGGGTTTAAGTCCGGAAACGAAAACGGAATGGAAACGAATCTAGTTCATACGTATACCCTTATTCATGAAAGTTTTTGCAATCATTCCTTGTGGTTTGAAGTAATTGGATTAGAGTTTGATTACTTTTGATATCCTATAGGGGAAAAAATGTGGAAAAACAGGTGCATTTTACATTAAACCACAAGAAATGATTACATAAAATTTCACGAATAAGGATATACATATGGACTAAATTCGTTTTCATTCCGTTTTCGGAGTTGGAAACAAGCAGGCCCTAAATATTATTTGACGACCAAGTACTAGATTGACTCAAACAATAAAGACCCAAATAGGTGACATATTAGACCAAACGATAAGGATCAAGTATTAGACTCGGGGACTCCGCCCCCGCAACCCTTAATTGTATATATATGAAGTGTGACATATATTCAAAGCATACCAACAAACATTTTGTTAACAATTTGTTTGATGTTAGCACCATAATTTTGTGATCGAATACTTTACGTTTTGGTTACACTTCGATTGTTGTTATACTAACATGTTAATCGATTTTAGTAATATTTTGTTTTTGTTATTGGCGTTACCTGTGTCGGTCATATACATTGTGTAGTAAAAAGAAAGAAAAAAAAAAGAATAGTGTTTGAGTGTAGACTTGGGTCCTAAACCTAAACCGCCGGTTTAGTTTAGGAACCGCCGGTTTAGGTTTGGCCTAAACCTAAACCGGCAAAAACCAAACTGCCGGTTTAGGTTTAATCTAAACCGCCGGTTTGGTGGCGGTTTGTAAAAAAAAAAAATTGAAAACTGCCGGTTTAAGGGACAAATCGCCGGTTTGGTCCATTTTTTAAAAAAATAAAAAATCTCAAACCGTCGGTTTAAGCTTCGGACAAACCTAAACCTAAATCATGAACCTACGGTTTGGTCAAACCGACAAACTTAAACCGCCGGTTTGGACCGGTTTGGAAATCGGCGGTTTGCCTAAACCGAACTCATGACTATTTGAGTGTTTGTAGTTTGAATCTCGAAAGGATCGTCTCTTCTCAATCCTTATTACATATTTGTACCACCTCAATGAAATAGAATATTAACAGTATATAATATATATTGCAAATTTTACAATTTTTGTACGTATCTCGCGTAGAAAAGAAGTGAAAACATGAGACAATCGAGAAGTATATAAAGAAAATGTGTGTGCTTATGCGTACTCGAAACATAATAACTTACTTTATTTCAAAAACACATTTAATAGTTATTTTTAAGAATCATATCATCTTATACATATGATACCGTATAAAACGCATATAACGATTGCTAACATGAAGACTATATTTAAATAGAAAAAGTAAAACTTAATTAAGAACAACAAAGTGGCTGTAGTTTAGTGGTAAGAATTCCACGTTGTGGCCGTGGAGACCTGGGCTCGAATCCCAGCAGCCACATTTTTTTTTTTTAAATTTTGGAAATTACCTTAATTTACAATTTCTTTAGTTCCAAAAATTACTCGTTTACTTCTTCTTTTTTACAAATAACACTTGAATAAAATTATATTATTTTAGAGATTTATCAGTCACCTACGTCGTTCCTATCAACTATTCTGGGCTATTTTTAAAATAATAATAATATAAATAAGAAAGCTTTTCTAAATAATAAGCAAATAGTTCTGGGAAATGTACACAAAAAAATATTTGTATGAAACGTCCCCTTTCTTCTTATTTTTTATAAATATATCCTTTTTTAAACAAAGTCACCCCCTTTTTTGTTCTTTTCTCTTTCGATGGCCATCTTCGAAAAGAGGTTCTCTTTACGTGCCAAATACATTAATGAATGAAATTACATCGACTAGTAGACAAAGAAGTATTGCTAAACTTGTCTTCTTTTTTGTCAAATTACATTTTTAGATTGAAATTAGTTTGCATAAGATGGGTAGGTAGGTGGCTAATTGTTAATTAGCAACGCATTAAGTTGGTAATTATAATTAGGTATCCAATCAACTCTATCCTATCTTTCAGTTGGCATACATGTTTTGCTTTAAATCTTTTGCTTAAATTAATGCACAATTTTAGTTAGGGTCATTATAGTCACTTTACCCACAACTTGAGTACATTATCCTAAATCCTAATTACATCAATCTTGTTTATCTTAGATGGGGATCAAATATCTGCTGCATTTTAAATTCAAATTTTTGGTAAGTATATAGTAAGTTTACATTTTTAATGTAATTTATGACAATTATTATTAAATCTATGTATTTTTCCTATTTTTTTAAATAATTGCTGCAAGTGAGGACGATAATTAAAAAATGCTAAAAATTTTGTGGTGTATGTATTTTTTAATTTTTTTGGATTATGTTCAATGATTTTTTGGTTTTATTGTGTTTCATGTGTTTTAGACTTTTTCGGATTAAGTCTTTCCACTATTTAGAAATTAACATTTATTAACATTTTAAGGGAACAAAATATAAGTTATTTATTAAGGAATTATTTATATATTTATAGTGCGATAACTAGCAAATAATATTCATCTTTATTTTTTCTCACAATCTTAATTTATAGATGTTAAAAGGGAATAATCTGGAAAAGTCTAAAATTCAGGGCACAATCTGAAAAACTAGAAAATTCTTGGAAGTAACCCGATAAGGTCAAAAGTACAAGGACACCATCTAGATTTTCCCTTATGGTTTCAATACTAACTGGATCTATTTTTGACGTGTCTTGTATGTCAAACATCCTATATTCAATCAGAAGGATCGAGGGGGTAAATTACCCATTATATTGGTCCGGATACGATGTCAGCCCCTGGTCCAAAACGAGGTATTGTTATCTGGTTAGTGATTTTGAGGGTATAGGGGCCAATTGGCCAAATACCTCCTCGAATTTGGGTTCAGGTGGGTGGAGACGCCCGGGTATGATATCCACGTAATTTGAACATATATAACCCGTTTGTACCTTTATTGTATGATCTAGTATTATACTTGGTCATCAAGTATTATCTCAAGGTTTTGATACTCTACGTATTATATTGTTATTTATGGCTTCGAATTATACAATTTCATGTGTAATTTAAAGTTCCTCAATAAAATATCAATAAAATATCTCTAAGAGAATGCATTTAATTTTAAATAAACACTATAAGGGCCCGTTTGGTTCCAGCTCCGGAAACGGAAACGGAATGGAAACGAATTTAGTCCATATGTATATCCTTATTCGTAAAATTTTGTGGAATCATTTCTTGCGAATTAATGCAAAATACACTTCCTTTCCCACATTTTGTTACCCTATAGGGTATCAAAAGTAATCACACTCTACTTCAATTCCATCACACCACAAGGAATGATTCCATAAATCTTCGTGAACAATGGTATACATGTGGACTAGATTCGTTTCCATTGCGTTTCCGATTCCGGAGTTAAAACCAAACGGGCCCTAAGTCTGACTTCTTTGTCGTTGAATTTATACTTTTTTATACCCCGATACATCTACTCTATATTGAATTAATTTCAAACATGAAATAATATTTATTAAAGTATCTTTATTTATAAGGTAATCTCATTTATTTTATTACAATCATTTATAAAAAAATTAAGTCGTGTACACTTAGGATATTATGATAACATAAAAAAAAAGTTTGAAGATTATTTATAGCATAAATACTAAAAAAAAGATTTGGTAGACATTACGCCCGTTTGGTTTTAACTCCGAAATCGAAAACGGAATGAAAACGAATCTAGTCAATACGTATACCCTTGTTCATTAAAATTTTTGGAATCATTCTTTGTGGTTTGTAATAATTGGGTGAGAGTTTGATTACTTTTGTTACCCTATAAGATAACAAAATGTGATGAAGCAAGTGCATTTTTCATTAAATATGAGGAATGATTCCATAAAATTTCATGAATATGGATATATATGGATTAAATTCGTTTTCATTCCGTTTTCGTTTTCGGAGTTAGAACCAAACGGGCCCTACATTGTATTCTAGGAAGGTCCAATTCATCTAATGACGTACTTATAATTTTGTCCAATACATAAATAACTATATGTACGGGTCGAGAACATTTGTCAACGTAATTTTTTTTAATAATATATACAGTGAGAAAGTACGTAGAAATTAAAAAGAGGTTAAGATATGGACGTAAAAAACGAGCAATAATAAATGGATATTAACGAAGAAAGTACGTGCCAAGAAAGCTGAAATTGACATTCAACAAATTAAATAAGAGTATTATGCTCGCATGCTAATTTAATAATTAAATTAATTACAAAGTTAATATATATTTGAATAGTTCCATCTAAAAGGTGTACATAAAGGCCTGGAGAAAGAGTTGGCCTTTGTGTTTCAATCTAATTTTTATGGCCATGTTTTGTCGCTTTCACCTTCCTCCTTCTATCACCCATACGAATCGAACCGAAATCGGTTTGTATTGAACCGAGCCAAGTTTGGAAAGAACCGAAATTGAAAAGTCGGCATTTTTGGGGTCAAGGGGTCAAGGATCGTTCCAAACCAACCCAAACCGCCGGTTTGGTTAATATTTTTTTTAAACGGATGGGTTTGGTCCTCAAACCGTCGGTTAACCGTCGGTTTGGTTTTTCCCGGTTTAGGTTTAAGGCCAAACCTAACCGACGGGTTCCTAAACGTAAACCTAAACCGACGTTTTAGATTTAGGACAAGTCTAATTGTACTTGAGGTTCTTAATCCTTTATGCAAGAAATGTGATGATTTTATCTTACTAATATAAGCTCATTAACATAAAATTATCATATGACTTGTATAAAGTACTACAAAAGATGTACTTATTTATTAATGATATCAATTACTTACATGACTCCAAATAGTAAGGTGTGTTTGGTTGGAGATTAAAGAAGGTTCATTTAGATTAAATTTGTGTAGGTGTTTGGACGAAGGTGGAGATTATGGAAAAAAATTATAGAGGGGATTAATTGGGATTAAAAAGGGCAAAAAAATAACCTTATATTACCAAGGTTAAAGGAGATTAATTTTTAAATATCATTTAGGATTCCACTCGTGCCCCCAATTTAACTCTATTTAAGGTTAAAATAAGGATAAATTCGTAAATCAATATCAATTAAAACTATTAAAAGATCTTCAACCAAACAACTTCACGTAAATTATTTTATATCAAATAATCCCTAATAATTCTCATATAAAATTTAACCCCTTTTAAATTTCATCTAGATTAATCTTCAAAATAACCTCCATCTCTTACCAAACACACCCTAAGTACATTTATCGGATTTCTTGAATTCGTCATAAACTTGCTAAACTTTGATTAAGTATTCATCTAAAACAAGACCACTTTAATTCAATAATTCTAACCTAATGTTATCTATTATGGTTGTGTTTGAAAGACTTATGTTTTATAAGTATATTTATAGTTTTATATAATAAAATAAGTAATTTAAAATAATAACTCAATATCCATATTCATATGCAATTATGCGCGTTGAGTTCAAGTCCAACACATAAGTTCAATGAGGCTTTATCACAAGCCAATTAACAATATGGGTAATGTACCAACCTTATATGCCATATCTGTTATCCCTTGTATTATCGATGTGAAAACATTAACTTTTACACGTCCCCTCAAGTGCAACCGTCTAGTTCGATTGACACTTGACGCCATGTCTTAAGTCCGACTAGCTCAATCGAACATACTATCATTGTTCATTGCGGATTTGAGTCTTATTATGGGCAACAAGCCCAATAAGTCAGGACCCGAGATATCGAACTTCTCTAACGGATAAAATGGTTAACTAGGCCTTTTACCACTACTACTTTATTAAGAATCACCATAACATAAACTCATTAAGTAAATATACCATTAATTATGTGATAGTGATAAATCAATTAGAATGATAAAAATTAGAAGGGTCCACAAAATAAAAGTTAAAAAAAAAATCTACTTCATCCAATTTTTTTCTTCTCTGATGCCGTTGGGATCCCAACAAGTAAGATATGGCTCCGTTTGGTAGGAGGAAAAATTAAGGAGATTAAGATTATGAGAATTAAAAGGGAGAAATAATTTTCGTAATCTCGTTTGGTAAGGGAATCAAGGAGATTAAAGGGGTTAGATTACGGAGATTAAGTGAATTAGATTATGAGAATTTTGTAATCCTGTAAAACTTTGATTATAGTAATTTTATCCTCTTAACAATATCATCTCCTAATTCTTCATCTACGTAATTCTCTTCATCCTCATCTTCATCTACGTAATCTTCCGTTACCAAACTGACCCATGATATATAACCTCTTTTACAAAATGATAAATACTTTAATACCTTTATTTATTTATTTTGCCATTAGGCCTTACAGTAAAAGGTTAGGTAAATTTCAAATTTATAGATTTTATCATTATAAAAACTAAAAATGATATATAAAATATTTCCTACACAAATAAATATTTATAAATAAAAAAAAAGAGCCATATCTAAACCTAAATATTTCATATGCAGGCTTTCGGCTTTCCTGTTACTTATCAACAACTCGACTTTTGGCTACATATTCTATTTCACCGTCCAAACAGTCCACCAATTCTGCACCCTTCATTTCATTTTCTTACCATTATTTATTTATCCTGCCAAATTAATTTAATAAATAATTACCCAATAATCTCTTCTTCTTTTTTTTTTTTTCAGGTTTCAAAAATATAATATTACGGATATTGAATCCTCACGAGTGCGCTTACAATTATCAACAAAGCTACAAAAACTTGTAGAAAAACAATGCATTTTTAAGATATATTTTTTAAGTCAAATCAAAGTCATTTTCATTAATATATACAGTAATTTCAATGTCCTTATTTGCAACTTTATAGTTTTTATATTTTTTTTCATTATATGAATATATGAACATATCATATAGATAATGATTGTCTTGGAGTCATAGTTAGGTCAATCAATTTTCTAATTTTTTTCAAAAAGGATGTGCTTTTCTATTTTTTAATCAACGTGGATTAAATAATATTTACTTTTATTTAATATTTTTGTATATAGACTTGCTCGACATTCGAGTAAAGTATAAAAATTTACATAAAATAAATAATTGTGTTTGTCTCGTTTACTTTATTATAAATATATTGCTTAAGTGACAAGTTTATAGCACTAGTTGATGGTCAATTAGAAGATAAATCGTCGTGTGTTAAAAAACCTAATTATTAAAATTATCCTTTGTTGTTGCTATTTTTCTAACTATTATAAAATATATTTAAAGTATAAAGAAATCAAAGGAAAAAAAAAAAAAGAGATTATCCTGATTTTTGCCCTATCCATATAAGGTTGATACATGAGGCCGAGCTATACGGACTTGGCTCGGAAAAAACTTGACTCGAGTTCATACGCCTTCTATACGAGCATAATAAAGCATATTTAAAAATTCGGCTAATATTTAGGCTCGGCTTGTTAAAATAAGCAGACTCCGACCACGCAAAATCTCATATATAAAATATATGAGTTTATATTAGCCGAGCTACTCGGGAAATCTCGTCTCAAACTTGATCAATTTCTAAACAATCCGATTAGAAATACATTTTTAAGATCTGATTTTATTAAAGCTCGAGTTCAATCATTTTTTAAACGACCGTATTAACACATTTTTAAAGATCGGTTAAAATTGAGCCCAAACCCTCGGTTAATATTGAGGTTCAAGCTTATTTATGAACGAGTCAAATCCGTGTATATATGAAAGCTCGCTTCTTTCTACTCGAATAACAACATTGTATCCCCAAGAGAATGAGTTGGCTACATATGAAATGCAATATCTTCTCCATTCTAAGAAAACAAAATGTGGTCTAAGTTGGAATAATAATTGTTGAAGCTTCGGGATCCGAAGATTCCAAACTAAACCACATACTATCATTGCAAAGCATCCCAAATAATGTACAAATACTAGTAATTAATATATTGACTAGCTCATAATTATTGAAACCCTACATGTAAATTACAAATAATTATAATTAGTATATAGTATATTGTATGGCTAGCTAGCTTAGCTAGAGTGCACCAATTGGATCAGTGTCCTTAATTGTTGTATATAATTGGCCTAATTCGATATAACTAAGGACTCGATAGTATGGACAAGAAGATAGAAATATGTTAATTAAGACTTAAAACAAGTTAATAAAGGGTAAATACATCTTTTCTAAATTAAACTGACCAATACATATACAAGCTTAGTTTAATCTTTTTCCTTTAAACTCATAGAAGTAGGTTGAACTCTTTTGGAGAAGGTAGTTTATCGGTTATTGTGGGATTATTGGAGAAGGTCAGATAAATGTAAAAGATAAAGTCGAGGATATTGCGAGGCTTGTGCATCCCTCGGTAAATTGGTTTGATGTCGAATGATTAGGGCCCGGTATTTGGTTTAGATCGAACCGGATCACTCAAAACTAAATTAACTCAAAACTAAATTAAAGTGATCGAAAATGTGTTAAATTTGGATTTGATGAAGCGGATATATAATAGTTATGGCAAGTCAAATATGAAAAAGATCGATATCGAAGATGATAAGATGGAGTCCGGAATAAAGTTTTGACAATCGATTAGTGTCATTAGTAAAACATCTAAGACCATAATATGTTTAAGTAAATAATCCAACTACATTTACCCCCGTTTGGTTGTAACTCCGGAAACGGAAACGGAATGAAAATGAATCTAGTCCATATGCATGTCTTGTTCATGAAATTTTTTGGAATCATTCCATGAGTTTCATGTAAAATGCATGTGTTTTCCTCCATTTTATTACCCTATAGGGTATCAAAATTAATCAAATACTACTCCAACTAGTTCAAATCAAAAGAAATGATTAAAAAAAATTCGATGAATAAGGATATGCATATGGACTAGATACATTTTCATTCCGTTTCCGTTTCCGGTAATAAAACCAAACGGGGTAAAATGTAGTTGGATTTTTTACTTAAACATATTATGGTCTTAGATTTTTTATAAGAATCATAAACTAACCAATATCAACTAATGATTCAATATTATTTATCCTAATAGACATTCCCACCCTACATATAATCTTGTATATAGATATAGCCCATATGATGCATAAAGCTGTCCTCAATCAATTAGGGTTGATTAATCTAGTTCAGTAAGCTTTTCTGCACGGCTGCATAGAATGCTTGGTATGTTTATACGTATAAAGAATACAGTAATATATTGTAAAGAGTAAGAATCAAAGATGAAAAAGTGAGATTTGATTAGCATATTGAAGAATTGTTTAAGATAATGAATGATGGAAAGGATGTGTAAAGTGATTGCAGTGTGAGAAGAAGACAAAAAGCTCAGAGAGAAGCATGTCATCAATTGAAATCAACCATGTTTCAGGGACGATGCTCCTCCTCTTAATTCCTTTTATTTTTATTTTCTAATTCTATATTTATATTTATGCATTCTGCAATATATATTTTTCCTTAATATTTCCCATCCTTTATCAACATTAAGAGCATGGGTTAGACTGTTTTTAGTATGATGAAGAAGGTATCTCTTGGGGCAGCTTTGCAAATCGAATAGTATATACTATTGCGAGGATACCCGATATATTGTTTACGATCTAACGATTTGAAAATTGATAGAACAATCTCGCTGATTTGTTGATATATCTTAAATGTCACACTTCACTATTATCAACCTCAGTCTTAACTATTTCATTCAATACTTTGGTTTTCAATAATTGTTTAGAATATAAAGAAAACTAAAAAAAAATATAGTATTTATTGATGTATTAAAAATCACACATATTAAAACTCATTGAAAAAATCTCTTTAAATGGACGTATTTAATATTTGGTGAACTAGTGGTAACTGGTGTTTTGTTTTTGTTTTTCTTTATAGTGTTAAATTTCGAATTTTCTCGTATTTTGCATGACAAAATTTATAAAAATAAATTTATTAGATTTCTAGAGCTTGTGCATGGTCTTCAATGCCTATCTATGTATACATGGAACGTAAATAAAAAATATTTACGAAAAATAATATTGCTATGGTTATTTTATATAATCACAGGCCGTAATACCTTCAAAATTGTCGTATATTGGGTTTGTCTTGATTTGGGCCGTCCAACAAAGAAGCCCATTTGACGATCCATTAGAAGTAGCCCAGAAAATAAGCCCAATTGTTATCTTGGTTATGGATGTCAAATTTGACAACTTTTGTATCCCAATTTGATTGAAACTCAAGTGTCTCTTTTTTTTTTGCTTGACCGCCGGAGGGTGTAGTGGATATTTTGCATGATGATGTAAGGGGTCGGGTTATCCCCGTGTGATGACTACTTAGCCTATCTTTCAATTAATAAAAGCGCGTCTAGATGCGCCGGAGACCACTGACTCTCCTTCCCACAAAAAAAAAGAGATACTTTAACGTGTATACGCACACAAAAGACTACACAAGTAGAGAACCACCATTATTACAACAAGTACTATTTATTGATAATACGAACTTACAAAGACTGAACAACAAACAACTAATACAAAACACACCAATATGCATAGTTACTCTAACATAGTAACATGCATATTCTTATTTGACCACTCGCAACGAAAACAAAGAACTACAAGCTCCTTTACAAAACGACGCCGTTCTTGAGGATGATTCTTAGCGGTTGTGGCCACCCTGAACCCGGTCCTTCAACTCTTTGGCCTTCTCTTTGGTTTTCTCCACCACCCCTTTATCCTCCCTCTTCCCGCTACTGGTAGTAGTGCCCATTTCTTCAGCTTTGGCCACTGTTTCACGTCCGTACATCACCCCTCCTCCCGGGGCCGTAGCGGTGGTGATTCTTGTAAATCCGGTCACACCCACCGGGCCCTGGTCAGCCCGACTCCTATCAAAGTCACCAGTCTCTCCAGATTTGAAGCCGGAACTATCAAACTCAGTGTCGCCCGTTAGGCCCGGTTCCGCGCGTCTCCGTCCAAAGTCGCCCATGTCTCCGGATCCAACGCCGGAAGTATTGTACCCATGTTCAGTCGTCTGGCCCGACCCGACCTTGCTCCGTCCAAAGTCGCCCATGTCTCCGGATCTAACGCCGGAAGTATTGTACCCATGTTCAGTCGTCTGGCCCGACCCGACCTTGCTCCGTCCAAAGTCGCCGGTTCGTACACCAGAGTCACCTGTGTATCCCTTTCCAGCGCCGGCAGTAGTGAACCCGGTGTCGCCCTTTTGGCCCGAGCTAGCCCAGGTCCGCCCGTACTCATCCGTATCTTCGAACCCGACGCCGGAAGTCGGGTCACGAAGCTGCTGTTGTTGGCCGCCGCTGCCAAATTCCATGTCAGGGTCTTCATAAACGGCGCCACCAGTTCTAGGGATGGCTGTAGGGTCTTGATGGGTCAACCCGGCTCCGGTGGAACCAGGCGCTCCGAGTGGGTCGGAGGTTTGGAAAGCTCCGGTAGTTCCTGGAGCACCAACGCCGCCCGTTGGGTTTCCCACTTGACGGCTTCCTTGATTACGCCTGTCTGCCATTGTTTTTTTCCCGGTGATCAGGTTCTTTCTAGCGGGATACAATATCGATTTTGAATTTGGAGATGAGACGATGTTTGGTATTTGGATTGAGATTGATCGTTGATTTATAAAGTAATTGAGAAAGGTTTGATCTTGTTGACACGTTGCTTGTGGTGATGTGGTGGCTTGTCCAGACAGTGACACGCCGAACAAATTGCAGTGTCAGATTGTATAGTAATATTTGATGCTGAATCTGCTGATATTTTCGTGTTTATCTGTTCTAAGTAGATCAGAATGTACAATAAAAGTTCAATTTTACTTCGAAATATGGATGCCCATATTATATCAACTTCGATGATCATGATAAACCTGGTAGACATATTACACCGCTCAAATAAGGAGTAATATCAAAGTAGACGGATACTAAAGATACCAACGTCGGCAGGAAACATGTGCCGACACCGGCAACACAAATTTACAAATTTACGCCTTTTTATTACGTGGACAAATTTTAGAACCTTACTAATGTAAAGAAGGCCCAAATACTTACAAATATATCTTGCTCAATTTTGTTCATTTGTCTAGATATAAACGAATGTTACGATAGTTTTCAGAAATCCAGACAAGGACATCAAAACATCCCTCCCAACCCGGACCGGAGAATCAAAATTTTAAGAAACATGACCAGGATCGGAATCTGTTTAAACTACTTCAGTTAGTTTTTTTTCAAAAAAATTAAATTAATTTCTGTTTTGATATAGTTTATGGGTTTTTTTTCGGTCTTGGACTTGAGCCAAAAAATTACCTTATAGTTGGATCATTGACCGGATTCGGTCCGGTGTGGACCGGAAAATAGAAATTGGTCCAGGTCCGATTTTATGGTTCGGTTCCGTACAAATTAGGTGATTATGAGAAAGACCGTTGCATGTCTTATTCGCACTTTAAACCACAGTTTATCTCAATACTTGTGAGGATAATGAATGTGAATCCATACGTACGTCTCTCCCAATCCCTTCGAGAATTTACCAAAACAAAAGAATTCTTATGTCAAAAACTATCGGAAAACATATGAGAATCCAATAATATCCATTATATTAGGTTAGTTTATATACGATTTTATTCTTATAATACTATTATTCTATTGCATGTACTCTTTATATTGAGAGGAATCAAATTGATGTAGGTATGGTAGGGGCGGGGATGATGAAAATGTGGACGAGGGAATGATCCAAAATGTTGATGGATCGGTAGTGGGTAAATTAAGGTCTATGAAATAACTTGGAACACACTAGGGAAACAAGATATAACACACAAAGAAAAAATATAGTAGAACTCTTCCACTTCAATCTTACACAAAAGCGAAAACGATGGTACTTAAGTCACAAGAAGGAGCCTTGTGAATGAGAGCACCAACTTGTGAAATTAAGGTGCCATAACACAAAACAATCCAAGAAGCTCTAATATCAAGCGAGGCTTCAGTGTCTCTCTCTCTCTCCTCGAGGAAGAAAACAACACAAAACATACAACTAAACTAAAAATTGTATTCATCAAAAGTTAAAATATAATGACGTTTATCATGGTGCTTTTAACGTGAAATCATGGCTAAAATATCTTATTAAAATCCTCTCTAATCTGGCCTAAATAACCTAAAATAACTGAAAGAAAGACAGGCTAAAAACAAGTTTAAAAGCCCCAATAACTAAAACATAACCCAATAGTCATTAACGAGTAATCAGGTTGAAATTAAAAGAGTTTGTGACTTTGTGGCTGTAAATTATATTTACGGAGCATGTGTATTATATCTCTTGAATGTCCACATGGATGCTTATACTTGACGAGTTTCACAATATTGGTTTGATTCGATTATCTGACATCTCTACCCTTGGTGTTTTTTATCTCCTATAAATGATCTTCTTTCCTATCCTAGAAATAGTCTTCATTTCTCTTGTAGAAATGTTCTTCATTTCTCTTTCTTAAAATGGTCTTGATTTTTCCTCTTATCTTCTTCAAAGCTCTAGAGTGATCCTCACTGTAACTTTCATGATCTCGGTGTCTAATCGAACTAGATTCAGTTACTGAATGAGTTGAATATAGTAAAATAAAACAATATTATAGACTAATTTTTTTTACTTATTTTCTAATAAACAGAGTATATATATATATAGGATCAAGTAAAAACTTATGTTACGGTAAGAAATAAGAACGAATTTCAACCAAAAGATTAAATATATTCAACGGCTATGATACAGTTAAAAAAAATAAAAGACAATTAATGTAAGATTGCTTATTTTCTATTAAGATATAAAAATATATTTTTTACCATAAATATCCCGATACGATATCATCGTAGTAATTTTTGAAAAAGTTATCTTTAATTAGTCGTGCAATAATGAAAAGATTGCTTGATAACTTTAACCGATGTGTAATTACTTTAAAAATGTTTAATCGATAATTAATAAATAAAAGCAATTTTTACTAAGTCGTGCAAGTGCAAGTATATAAGATTACATATGCAATTGTGCAAGTGTATAAACGGAAGATGAGTATGCACGTGTATTAATTCATGCACTAGTAGTGAGATATATAATGAAAGCATACTCATACATGTGTGTTGATATAATTTTGATAACATGCACGAGTAATAAGAACAACTAGTGACGTATAAGTTAGATATATTTATTATCCGTGCACTGATCCAATTTTGACAATATGCACGAGTAGTGAGATATATAATGCATGCATGAGTTTGCACGTGTATTGATCCAATTTTGATAGCATGCACGAGTAGTTATTATGAGTATGCACGTATAAGTTAGATATATTTGTTATCACTCCATCCGTCAATTAGAGCATACAAATTCTCTTTCCATAATAACAAATTGTGTAAATTGTAACTACCATGTGCATGATCCTATGAAAAGTTAGAATATATCGATTCCTTATTTAGACGTCGAATCTGAGTCATTCATGCATTGATCCAACGACCCTTAACTGTTCTTATTTCTTACGGTAAAACACGTTCTTACCGGATCTGACCCTATATAGATATGCATATCAAAAAGTTGGAAACTTGTCATCCAAAAATTTGTTATCAGATATTATGCTTATACGAAAATCCATATCCATATCTTAATCACAAATATTCTTCATATACACTCACTTATTTACATACTAGTCGGGACGCGCGTGCTTCGCACGCGCGCCGTAGATAAGATCGGAAATTGCTCGTCGTAGATGAAAGGGGAAATCGATCATTTCGTAATAATTCGACACCAATAAAACATTAGAGAAAAATAAAATAAAATAAAGATAAGAATAAAGTGTAGATGCATAGTTAGGGTCATCAATATATCAAGTAACTACAAGAACAAATTTCACTCGTTATGTTATAACAAATAATCACAATCATAATTACACAAGGATAGAGACGACTTAGTCACCAGGAGGATTTCATCATCAGCTGAAACAAGAGATAAAGGTTTAAGATTACGAGCGTGTTGCTCACTTTCGGGTGTGGCATGATGGTATATGTGAAAGATGAGTCCACTATGACGATCTATAACCTGTCAAAGGAAAAGACCCCGTTTGCAGGCTTCGGGTTGCATGCGACTTCGCAATCAAGATACTCGGCTAGGTAGCGGTTAAATGTGCCATCTGGACGACGTAGGTGCATGTATGCCAACTTGAATTGGGTGATTAGTACATGTGTTCAATATAACTACCTTCTGCAAAATAGCAACCAAAGAACACATTTAAATTATACTCTCGGATTTGGAGGAATAGCTTATACTCTGAAATGCATATGAAATATGTAGTGAAAGTAAATTAAAACACTCTATTGATGCAACATATAAACTCCTGTAATGCATATGAAATTAATTCAATATATAAACCTTGAAGGATCCAAAGTCTCCATTTGTAAATTCAATACTTTGTGGCCAGTTATGCAATTGAAATGATTTTTATAAGTTGAACTACACCAACCAACACTGCCATATTTCCCCACGTAAAAAGCAGCGTTTAAGGTTGGTATTCCTACTAGATTTTCCATTTTTATTCCATCATAATTAAGAAATATAAAAACCAGCAAACGTAACTAAAAGGATGAATATTATAGAGAAGTAAGCAAAGAATGTCATAATAAATCAACATATGTCGTTGTTCCTAAAATTGGCTCCATTCTTGACAATAATCCAACATCAGCTAAGGCTCACAGCCGCAATGAATTTTTTTAACCTAGTGAGAGGAAGTCTTTGAGCGGCTCATCGGCAAATGCGAATTCTAGCACCATTGTATCTTATGTTAGGGAGAGATCAGATAAATCTGACAATAGTGCAAATGCTTCTTTTAGTCCTTACAACAAAGATGAGCTAGACAGAATAATATCCAACACAATAATCAAATATTATCATTTTTATCAAAAGCATGGGTAAAGATACCAATCAACAGTGGTCTAAACAGACCAAATTTTTCTATAGACATCAAACATTCCGTTAAAGTAGGCAAATTCTACTTTGGTTTTAGCATATAATGAATCATGGAGGAGTAAAGCTACCCGTCTCAGTTTGACTACACCTCTAAACACTTGAATGTTTTTGTACCATAAAGTCAAGGTTACTATGACCATGATCTACCTAGGAAACAATAACCTTAAGTGGTAATGCTGATAGCAAGTTTCTTAAAGTTTGGCAAAATGAAAACTTGAAGATAAATGTGTGCATATATTGCCTAAGCTTTATGTCGTGGGTTTGAGTTGAGTCCCTTAACAAGAGTTGTAATAAGTTGTTTTACCAGTTTCTACTTAAATAAATTGATTGTAAGGTACACAGCAAAGAGACATTTTCTCAATGTAACAAAGAAGATAGTTTGGGAAATAAACCATATTAATGCCCCAAATACCCAAACCAGAAAAAGAGTTATAAATGTGCACGAGTAGCAGCAATTTTCTATGAGAAAAGGTGCGCCTTTTAAGACATTTGAGACTTACCGAAGGTGGTTTCTTAGTAACCTCCATGACTTTTATAGTAGCCTCCATTTGAGTTTCAAGTGGCAGCAAGGTTGAACTGTTGAAACAAGAACAATGATGTTGGATGTGAAGAAAGTGAAGCCACTCCTAGAGCAAGTACTCAATTTCCACTACAATTTGGTTTTGACATGGCTAATTGTCATATCTGCACACATGTAGTGTGCGATTAGTTGTCCTTTAAAATAGAGTTGATTTCTTGCAGCCCAAATGGGGTAGATAGCTTAAGCCTGTGATTTTTAAAACCATAAAGTGTATTGTGCATACATAATCATGTGTAGTTGCTGCAAAGGGACATGAAACAATTAATTCAGTAACAAGATTTTTTTCACCACAAAATATACATAATTCTGGAGTAGATAGATAAAGTCTGCAGGCATTATTCAGGATTTGCTCCTAGGTGAGGTTATTAGTTAACAAATCATGCCGAAACCGAAACCGAAAACCGAAACCAGAACCGAAACCGAACAGAACCATCATCACACACTTATTACTAGTTTATTTAAATTTTAGAGCACAACCACTATTGCCCTGCTTAGTTAAAGAGGCGGAAGGTTTCATTTTTTTCCATTTGATTTTTGTTCGCTCCAAACGGTGTGTGCAAGCTTTAAATTTATAACCCTAGACTTAAGCTTAAAACAAGGATGCGAACCCGCAGTGTACGGGTCAATCGTAGTAAAAGCAAGAAAATTCCAGGGGTCGATCACAGGGACTCGGTGAAACAAAATCAATATGGTGTGCTTATGTCAATACTAACCACAAGAGTGATTAACACAATCAAAGATGAATAAGAAGTCAATAAAGCAAACATGCAATTCTAGGGATTAAAGCATCTAGTTGTGGTTCCAACTCAAGATCTATAGATAAGCGGACAAAGCTGAGATTTTTTGCGTGGGGAAGGTGTTTCTAAAGTGGAGTAGATCACCGGGTAAGTCTCACTACACACTAATCCTAAACCGTAACTCCTATTACCGGGTAAGTCTCAAGGAATTAAGATAAAGAACTATAACCTCAAACTAACACACCATCTAAGGGAAGAGAATCAACCTTTACCGGGTAAGTCGCAGGCTAACTCACAAAGATGGGATGGAAGCACACTCAAACCCCAATAAAGGATAAACCTTTATTACCTACACTTATGATCGTTGGTACACAAACTAAGGAATTACCGGGTAAGTCTCATCCTAAGCTTGCTTTGAACCAGGAAAGGTGTAATAAGAATAGGATTTGGCAAACTCTAACACTTAACTCTCAGTTTAGGATCAGATAAGTCACCTCGGTCAGCCAGTTTCCACCCCGGCCGAGATGTTCATCGACTGAACGAGATGCTTAGGGTTAAGGTTAAAGACTCGAACTTTCAGGATCCTACTGGAATCTAAGATTATTCTATCATTGTTTTTCCCACAACCTTCAGCTAATCACCCTAGAATTACACAAGGAAATTAGCCACTCATCATCATTATGAAAGTATTAAATATATGGGAAGAAGGTGAATATTTGAACAAGAAGAATTTAATGAAAAGACTTCAATAACTGAATCAAATATCACAACAAAAGCGTTCCTTGGATAGCAATCCAACAAGACAAGACAACAAGTGAGGGAATTGAAGACAATCTTACAAAACCCTCCAAAAAGCTATAAAAGCTATAGACTTCAATCTTCCTTCAACCTTCAAAAAGGTTCTTCGAATCTCTCCCAACTGGAGTAGGTTGCTGCTGCTGCGTGCTGTAAACCCTGATCGACGGTATAGCGTGATGTCGGAATTGTGGAAATCCAACCCTTTTTATAGGAAAATAACCCTCCAAAGATAATAAATCTTAGAAAGATATTTTCCCATAAATATAGGTAAAATATATGATTCTGCATATCTCCTTCCTTCCAGGAGCCAAGCCCAAAAATATAAGATCACTTTCCAAATTTAAAAGATCTCATCCAAGAATAAAATATTCTCGCCGCGTCCTAGGTGTTCGCCTCGGTCGAGTCGGCGTCTCTGGATCACCTCGGTCGAGATGAATCTCTGGTCAACCGAGGTGAGTCATAACTGAATGTGAAATCTCTCAAAACTGGTCCAAAGTAAATCTTTAATCCATGGCTATGCTCCCTGGATGTAGCTCCAATTGACTCATGACTCCTTTTGCTCCTTTTTGATGCAAAACGTACCAAATTACCTGCAATTACAACAAAACTAGGTGTAGACCTCGATTCTTGCAAAGGTAGGTGAAATAGTAGTAAAATCACATAATGCACATACAAACATGCAGATTACGAAAGATAAAACGTCCAAACAAACCCCAAAATATAGACTATAATTCATGCTATCAAAATACCCCATACTTAGCCCTTGCTTGTCCCCAAGCAAGTTCCGCATATAGAAGACAAGATAGAATGGATTATAGGTCATAAAAATCAATGAAAAAGTCTTTCAAAAACATTTTATGGTGTGCAACTACCATAGATCACTCTAAGAGAGTACTTCCTGGAATTTAAAAACTCAACATGATCAAAACATTTTATAAATATAGGAAAGTTGTTCATCTTTGCATAAAATCATAGAATGCATAATAAATCATTATTATCAAAATTAATCATGTATAATCCGATTTAAACCGCTAAGTCAATCAACAAGCTCAAGGTCTCAAGGGCTTCCCAAAGGAAAGGTCAAGAAACGTGTAGGGTAGGGATGTATGTAAGGTAATGTGGTGCTAGAATCCGGGAAAAGGATGAACTTCACTTTCACTTTGACTTGCAACATCTTCCACCAATAAGCTTTGCTTATTTAACACTTTTTCTTTTACTTTACTTTTTGGGATGCATGGACAGAGGTGCACAATAACCGAAGCCTGGGAGATTATCAATCATCAATTTCTTGAGATGCATCAAACCCTTGATGCACATACCATGACCCGTTAGGAATATCGCTCAATCCGACTTTGGCAAGACACAAACACCCGGCTATGTGAATGGTGCCGAGTTACTCATCTTCATGATTGACTTCCCCAAACCTATTATTGCTTTCTAGCACTTTCACTTCCAGCCACTTCTCCATTTCACTTCACTTGCTTTCACCACTTTGCTTGCTTCCAAATTCCCGGATAGGTAAAGGGAGGCAAAATGTATGTGAGGGGCTAAGCATGATCAAGAAGAAGAAGAAGAAGAGAATGAATTGCCTTGGTCTTTCCAAGAAGAAAGTGAGAGAACTTAACCTGCGGTGTCAACCTTCAAATTCAACATAATTTGGATAAAAACAAAGTATTAAACATGCCAATAATTTCAAACAAAGCATTTAGCAACTTAAACATATTATAAAACCTTTCAAACACATAAAGAACTTAAAACCAATAGGTAAACAGAATCTTCACTGAGATCATATCCAGATAAGCAACACGAAAAATCGTTTTCGAAAACTCTCAGTTAACACACCTCGGTCGAGGTGTTCTTGGTTCAACCGAGGTGAAATGCCTCGTTTGGCCAGAATCTCCGCGGTCGAGGTCAAAAAATTTTTTTTTAAAAACATTTTTTTTTTTCGGTTTCGACGTTTTTCTCAATCAAATAACCTGTAGGTATGCATGTAATATCAGATAATCATATAAATGCATAAGTGAAGCATAAATAAAATATCCGATGAAATGTCATACATCAAAAGTAGTCAAATAACATCAAGTAGTCATAATAAATACAAACACCCCATACTTGGGACACACTGTCCCAGTGGGTCGAAATAAGTCTAAGGACAGGATACTCACCGGACATAGCTAAACTGCATGAAGAAGTAAGAAACAACTCCCAGATAAGCCCATCTCGGTTGGCGAAGCACATCTCGGTCGAGGTGTTCTGACAGTACCCGAGATGTATCTCAGTAAAGCTCGTTTCCTCAACTTCTCGAAATTTTGTTCTTCCAGTGTAGCTCCTGAACTGTGATCCTTCCTTTTGGAATACCTGGTTGTTGTCTAGAGGAAAACAAAAACAAAGCAACTATCTAAACTAAACTAGAAAAGGGAGAAGAAAGCAATATCTTGGGTTGCCTCCCAAGAAGCGCGTGGTTTAAGGTCGCTAGCTGGACCCTTCTCCATAGAATTACTCAATGTACCTTGAACACCATGGAGTGCTCATCACATCCATCATAAAATTCTTCCAAAAAGGTTCATGTTCCTAATTTCACCGGCAAATGGTAAGATCTCCCACGTACAAGCTTGTACGGTTTGATTCTCACCGGAATCCTTCTAGCCTTCCTGCACTTCAATGGGACATAATCTAGCCTTGCGTCCCATCCTTTCCTTGATCGAGAAAACAACTTCTCGAGAATCCTAGTAGCTTCCCCATCTTTAGCATGGGGATGGTACAAGGTCCTTAGCATGCGAGGGACCCCATACTTGAACAAGAGACACTTCATCGCCTTAACGGCGTAGTGCTTGCAAACTCCACTCCTTATAATCCAAGGAGTATCTTCTTCCAACAGTTTAAAGGGAGGTTTCATCTTGATCTTAGGAGGTTCTTTCGGAAGAGACCTCCAACTCTCCGGTGCATTCCTGAAAAATTCATAAATTTTAATAGGGATTTCAAATGAAGTAGGAGAATGTACCTCGTAAAGTTCTCCAAAGCTTGACACAAGTTTCATGTTGGGTTGATATTCCACACACAAAATCCCTCCCAACTCAGCTGATCTTTCTTCCACCTTGACCACAGTCTCAATAATTTGGCCAAGGTTCGCCGCATCTTGCAGTTCTACAAATTTTTCTTCCATCTCGGTCGAGATCTCCTCCACCTCGGCCGAGGTCTCGGCAGTTGGATCGAGATCTTCCACATCCTCCGCTTCCACAAAAGCTTCAGGAGAAACTTCCGGTTCGACCAAAGGAATGCTTGGAACGTGCAACACTTCTTTATGCTCCTCTTTCGGCTTAGCATAGGATAGAGTGCTTTCCTTGAGCTCCTCCACCTTCTTCATCAACTTCTCCAATCTTGATTCGAGAGAGTCTGCAAAAGGTTGCTCATAAATGTTTTTAGGGACATTCTTCTCATCCCATATCGCAAGTTCATGCTGAATGGCCTCTTCTCTTTCCCATTCATTGTTAAACCAATAGAAGGAGTACTTCTCCTCCAAGTATTCATAATGGTCCGCCCTAGCACTTTGCCTTGCTATCCAGGCTGGATCAAATGTAGTCATCGGAAATCCTGAAAACTACAAAACTCATAGAAAGAGTAGTTAGTAGCAACAGGGGCAAATGCCCCGAAAGCAAACCGTAACCGGCTCGGTCTAGACCGATCCCCGGCAACGGCGCCAAAAACTTGTTCGCTCCAAACGGTGTGTGCAAGCTTTAAATTTATAACCCTAGACTTAAGCTTAAAACAAGGATGCGAACCCGCAGTGTACGGGTCAATCGTAGTAAAAGCAAGAAAATTCCAGGGGTCGATCACAGGGACTCGGTGAAACAAAATCAATATGGTGTGCTTATGTCAATACTAACCACAAGAGTGATTAACACAATCAAAGATGAATAAGAAGTCAATAAAGCAAACATGCAATTCTAGGGATTAAAGCATCTAGTTGTGGTTCCAACTCAAGATCTATAGATAAGCGGACAAAGCTGAGATTTTTTGCGTGGGGAAGGTGTTTCTAAAGTGGAGTAGATCACCGGGTAAGTCTCACTACACACTAATCCTAAACCGTAACTCCTATTACCGGGTAAGTCTCAAGGAATTAAGATAAAGAACTATAACCTCAAACTAACACACCATCTAAGGGAAGAGAATCAACCTTTACCGGGTAAGTCGCAGGCTAACTCACAAAGATGGGATGGAAGCACACTCAAACCCCAATAAAGGATAAACCTTTATTACCTACACTTATGATCGTTGGTACACAAACTAAGGAATTACCGGGTAAGTCTCATCCTAAGCTTGCTTTGAACCAGGAAAGGTGTAATAAGAATAGGATTTGGCAAACTCTAACACTTAACTCTCAGTTTAGGATCAGATAAGTCACCTCGGTCAGCCAGTTTCCACCCCGGCCGAGATGTTCATCGACTGAACGAGATGCTTAGGGTTAAGGTTAAAGACTCGAACTTTCAGGATCCTACTGGAATCTAAGATTATTCTATCATTGTTTTTCCCACAACCTTCAGCTAATCACCCTAGAATTACACAAAGAAATTAGCCACTCATCATCATTATGAAAGTATTAAATATATGGGAAGAAGGTGAATATTTGAACAAGAAGAATTTAATGAAAAGACTTCAATAACTGAATCAAATATCACAACAAAAGCGTTCCTTGGATAGCAATCCAACAAGACAAGACAACAAGTGAGGGAATTGAAGACAATCTTACAAAACCCTCCAAAAAGCTATAAAAGCTATAGACTTCAATCTTCCTTCAACCTTCAAAAAGGTTCTTCGAATCTCTCCCAACTGGAGTAGGTTGCTGCTGCTGCGTGCTGTAAACCCTGATCGACGGTATAGCGTGATGTCGGAATTGTGGAAATCCAACCCTTTTTATAGGAAAATAACCCTCCAAAGATAATAAATCTTAGAAAGATATTTTCCCATAAATATAGGTAAAATATATGATTCTGCATATCTCCTTCCTTCCAGGAGCCAAGCCCAAAAATATAAGATCACTTTCCAAATTTAAAAGATCTCATCCAAGAATAAAATATTCTCGCCGCGTCCTAGGTGTTCGCCTCGGTCGAGTCGGCGTCTCTGGATCACCTCGGTCGAGATGAATCTCTGGTCAACCGAGGTGAGTCATAACTGAATGTGAAATCTCTCAAAACTGGTCCAAAGTAAATCTTTAATCCATGGCTATGCTCCCTGGATGTAGCTCCAATTGACTCATGACTCCTTTTGCTCCTTTTTGATGCAAAACGTACCAAATTACCTGCAATTACAACAAAACTAGGTGTAGACCTCGATTCTTGCAAAGGTAGGTGAAATAGTAGTAAAATCACATAATGCACATACAAACATGCAGATTACGAAAGATAAAACGTCCAAACAAACCCCAAAATATAGACTATAATTCATGCTATCAAAATACCCCATAATTAGCCCTTGCTTGTCCCCAAGCAAGTTCCGCATATAGAAGACAAGATAGAATGGATTATAGGTCATAAAAATCAATGAAAAAGTCTTTCAAAAACATTTTATGGTGTGCAACTACCATAGATCACTCTAAGAGAGTACTTCCTGGAATTTAAAAACTCAACATGATCAAAACATTTTATAAATATAGGAAAGTTGTTCATCTTTGCATAAAATCATAGAATGCATAATAAATCATTATTATCAAAATTAATCATGTATAATCCGATTTAAACCGCTAAGTCAATCAACAAGCTCAAGGTCTCAAGGGCTTCCCAAAGGAAAGGTCAAGAAACGTGTAGGGTAGGGATGTATGTAAGGTAATGTGGTGCTAGAATCCGGGAAAAGGATGAACTTCACTTTCACTTTGACTTGCAACATCTTCCACCAATAAGCTTTGCTTATTTAACACTTTTTCTTTTACTTTACTTTTTGGGATGCATGGACAGAGGTGCACAATAACCGAAGCCTGGGAGATTATCAATCATCAATTTCTTGAGATGCATCAAACCCTTGATGCACATACCATGACCCGTTAGGAATATCGCTCAATCCGACTTTGGCAAGACACAAACACCCGGCTATGTGAATGGTGCCGAGTTACTCATCTTCATGATTGACTTCCCCAAACCTATTATTGCTTTCTAGCACTTTCACTTCCAGCCACTTCTCCATTTCACTTCACTTGCTTTCACCACTTTGCTTGCTTCCAAATTCCCGGATAGGTAAAGGGAGGCAAAATGTATGTGAGGGGCTAAGCATGATCAAGAAGAAGAAGAAGAAGAGAATGAATTGCCTTGGTCTTTCCAAGAAGAAAGTGAGAGAACTTAACCTGCGGTGTCAACCTTCAAATTCAACATAATTTGGATAAAAACAAAGTATTAAACATGCCAATAATTTCAAACAAAGCATTTAGCAACTTAAACATATTATAAAACCTTTCAAACACATAAAGAACTTAAAACCAATAGGTAAACAGAATCTTCACTGAGATCATATCCAAATAAGCAACACGAAAAATCGTTTTCGAAAACTCTCAGTTAACACACCTCGGTCGAGGTGTTCTTGGTTCAACCGAGGTGAAATGCCTCGTTTGGCCAGAATCTCCGCGGTCGAGGTCAAAAATTTTTTTTTTAAAAACATTTTTTTTTTTCGGTTTCGACGTTTTTCTCAATCAAATAACCTGTAGGTATGCATGTAATATCAGATAATCATATAAATGCATAAGTGAAGCATAAATAAAATATCCGATGAAATGTCATACATCAAAAGTAGTCAAATAACATCAAGTAGTCATAATAAATACAAACACCCCATACTTGGGACACACTGTCCCAGTGGGTCGAAATAAGTCTAAGGACAGGATACTCACCGGACATAGCTAAACTGCATGAAGAAGTAAGAAACAACTCCCAGATAAGCCCATCTCGGTTGGCGAAGCACATCTCGGTCGAGGTGTTCTGACAGTACCCGAGATGTATCTCAGTAAAGCTCGTTTCCTCAACTTCTCGAAATTTTGTTCTTCCAGTGTAGCTCCTGAACTGTGATCCTTCCTTTTGGAATACCTGGTTGTTGTCTAGAGGAAAACAAAAACAAAGCAACTATCTAAACTAAACTAGAAAAGGGAGAAGAAAGCAATATCTTGGGTTGCCTCCCAAGAAGCGCGTGGTTTAAGGTCGCTAGCTGGACCCTTCTCCATAGAATTACTCAATGTACCTTGAACACCATGGAGTGCTCATCACATCCATCATAAAATTCTTCCAAAAAGGTTCATGTTCCTAATTTCACCGGCAAATGGTAAGATCTCCCACGTACAAGCTTGTACGGTTTGATTCTCACCGGAATCCTTCTAGCCTTCCTGCACTTCAATGGGACATAATCTAGCCTTGCGTCCCATCCTTTCCTTGATCGAGAAAACAACTTCTCGAGAATCCTAGTAGCTTCCCCATCTTTAGCATGGGGATGGTACAAGGTCCTTAGCATGCGAGGGACCCCATACTTGAACAAGAGACACTTCATCGCCTTAACGGCGTAGTGCTTGCAAACTCCACTCCTTATAATCCAAGGAGTATCTTCTTCCAACAGTTTAAAGGGAGGTTTCATCTTGATCTTAGGAGGTTCTTTCGGAAGAGACCTCCAACTCTCCGGTGCATTCCTGAAAAATTCATAAATTTTAATAGGGATTTCAAATGAAGTAGGAGAATGTACCTCGTAAAGTTCTCCAAAGCTTGACACAAGTTTCATGTTGGGTTGATATTCCACACACAAAATCCCTCCCAACTCAGCTGATCTTTCTTCCACCTTGACCACAGTCTCAATAATTTGGCCAAGGTTCGCCGCATCTTGCAGTTCTACAAATTTTTCTTCCATCTCGGTCGAGATCTCCTCCACCTCGGCCGAGGTCTCGGCAGTTGGATCGAGATCTTCCACATCCTCCGCTTCCACAAAAGCTTCAGGAGAAACTTCCGGTTCGACCAAAGGAATGCTTGGAACGTGCAACACTTCTTTATGCTCCTCTTTCGGCTTAGCATAGGATAGAGTGCTTTCCTTGAGCTCCTCCACCTTCTTCATCAACTTCTCCAATCTTGATTCGAGAGAGTCTGCAAAAGGTTGCTCATAAATGTTTTTAGGGACATTCTTCTCATCCCATATCGCAAGTTCATGCTGAATGGCCTCTTCTCTTTCCCATTCATTGTTAAACCAATAGAAGGAGTACTTCTCCTCCAAGTATTCATAATGGTCCGCCCTAGCACTTTGCCTTGCTATCCAGGCTGGATCAAATGTAGTCATCGGAAATCCTGAAAACTACAAAACTCATAGAAAGAGTAGTTAGTAGCAACAGGGGCAAATGCCCCGAAAGCAAACCGTAACCGGCTCGGTCTAGACCGATCCCCGGCAACGGCGCCAAAAACTTGTTCGCTCCAAACGGTGTGTGCAAGCTTTAAATTTATAACCCTAGACTTAAGCTTAAAACAAGGATGCGAACCCGCAGTGTACGGGTCAATCGTAGTAAAAGCAAGAAAATTCCAGGGGTCGATCACAGGGACTCGGTGAAACAAAATCAATATGGTGTGCTTATGTCAATACTAACCACAAGAGTGATTAACACAATCAAAGATGAATAAGAAGTCAATAAAGCAAACATGCAATTCTAGGGATTAAAGCATCTAGTTGTGGTTCCAACTCAAGATCTATAGATAAGCGGACAAAGCTGAGATTTTTTGCGTGGGGAAGGTGTTTCTAAAGTGGAGTAGATCACCGGGTAAGTCTCACTACACACTAATCCTAAACCGTAACTCCTATTACCGGGTAAGTCTCAAGGAATTAAGATAAAGAACTATAACCTCAAACTAACACACCATCTAAGGGAAGAGAATCAACCTTTACCGGGTAAGTCGCAGGCTAACTCACAAAGATGGGATGGAAGCACACTCAAACCCCAATAAAGGATAAACCTTTATTACCTACACTTATGATCGTTGGTACACAAACTAAGGAATTACCGGGTAAGTCTCATCCTAAGCTTGCTTTGAACCAGGAAAGGTGTAATAAGAATAGGATTTGGCAAACTCTAACACTTAACTCTCAGTTTAGGATCAGATAAGTCACCTCGGTCAGCCAGTTTCCACCCCGGCCGAGATGTTCATCGACTGAACGAGATGCTTAGGGTTAAGGTTAAAGACTCGAACTTTCAGGATCCTACTGGAATCTAAGATTATTCTATCATTGTTTTTCCCACAACCTTCAGCTAATCACCCTAGAATTACACAAGGAAATTAGCCACTCATCATCATTATGAAAGTATTAAATATATGGGAAGAAGGTGAATATTTGAACAAGAAGAATTTAATGAAAAGACTTCAATAACTGAATCAAATATCACAACAAAAGCGTTCCTTGGATAGCAATCCAACAAGACAAGACAACAAGTGAGGGAATTGAAGACAATCTTACAAAACCCTCCAAAAAGCTATAAAAGCTATAGACTTCAATCTTCCTTCAACCTTCAAAAAGGTTCTTCGAATCTCTCCCAACTGGAGTAGGTTGCTGCTGCTGCGTGCTGTAAACCCTGATCGACGGTATAGCGTGATGTCGGAATTGTGGAAATCCAACCCTTTTTATAGGAAAATAACCCTCCAAAGATAATAAATCTTAGAAAGATATTTTCCCATAAATATAGGTAAAATATATGATTCTGCATATCTCCTTCCTTCCAGGAGCCAAGCCCAAAAATATAAGATCACTTTCCAAATTTAAAAGATCTCATCCAAGAATAAAATATTCTCGCCGCGTCCTAGGTGTTCGCCTCGGTCGAGTCGGCGTCTCTGGATCACCTCGGTCGAGATGAATCTCTGGTCAACCGAGGTGAGTCATAACTGAATGTGAAATCTCTCAAAACTGGTCCAAAGTAAATCTTTAATCCATGGCTATGCTCCCTGGATGTAGCTCCAATTGACTCATGACTCCTTTTGCTCCTTTTTGATGCAAAACGTACCAAATTACCTGCAATTACAACAAAACTAGGTGTAGACCTCGATTCTTGCAAAGGTAGGTGAAATAGTAGTAAAATCACATAATGCACATACAAACATGCAGATTACGAAAGATAAAACGTCCAAACAAACCCCAAAATATAGACTATAATTCATGCTATCAAAATACCCCATACTTAGCCCTTGCTTGTCCCCAAGCAAGTTCCGCATATAGAAGACAAGATAGAATGGATTATAGGTCATAAAAATCAATGAAAAAGTCTTTCAAAAACATTTTATGGTGTGCAACTACCATAGATCACTCTAAGAGAGTACTTCCTGGAATTTAAAAACTCAACATGATCAAAACATTTTATAAATATAGGAAAGTTGTTCATCTTTGCATAAAATCATAGAATGCATAATAAATCATTATTATCAAAATTAATCATGTATAATCCGATTTAAACCGCTAAGTCAATCAACAAGCTCAAGGTCTCAAGGGCTTCCCAAAGGAAAGGTCAAGAAACGTGTAGGGTAGGGATGTATGTAAGGTAATGTGGTGCTAGAATCCGGGAAAAGGATGAACTTCACTTTCACTTTGACTTGCAACATCTTCCACCAATAAGCTTTGCTTATTTAACACTTTTTCTTTTACTTTACTTTTTGGGATGCATGGACAGAGGTGCACAATAACCGAAGCCTGGGAGATTATCAATCATCAATTTCTTGAGATGCATCAAACCCTTGATGCACATACCATGACCCGTTAGGAATATCGCTCAATCCGACTTTGGCAAGACACAAACACCCGGCTATGTGAATGGTGCCGAGTTACTCATCTTCATGATTGACTTCCCCAAACCTATTATTGCTTTCTAGCACTTTCACTTCCAGCCACTTCTCCATTTCACTTCACTTGCTTTCACCACTTTGCTTGCTTCCAAATTCCCGGATAGGTAAAGGGAGGCAAAATGTATGTGAGGGGCTAAGCATGATCAAGAAGAAGAAGAAGAGAATGAATTGCCTTGGTCTTTCCAAGAAGAAAGTGAGAGAACTTAACCTGCGGTGTCAACCTTCAAATTCAACATAATTTGGATAAAAACAAAGTATTAAACATGCCAATAATTTCAAACAAAGCATTTAGCAACTTAAACATATTATAAAACCTTTCAAACACATAAAGAACTTAAAACCAATAGGTAAACAGAATCTTCACTGAGATCATATCCAGATAAGCAACACGAAAAATCGTTTTCGAAAACTCTCAGTTAACACACCTCGGTCGAGGTGTTCTTGGTTCAACCGAGGTGAAATGCCTCGTTTGGCCAGAATCTCCGCGGTCGAGGTCAAAAATTTTTTTTTTAAAAACATTTTTTTTTTTCGGTTTCGACGTTTTTCTCAATCAAATAACCTGTAGGTATGCATGTAATATCAGATAATCATATAAATGCATAAGTGAAGCATAAATAAAATATCCGATGAAATGTCATACATCAAAAGTAGTCAAATAACATCAAGTAGTCATAATAAATACAAACACCCCATACTTGGGACACACTGTCCCAGTGGGTCGAAATAAGTCTAAGGACAGGATACTCACCGGACATAGCTAAACTGCATGAAGAAGTAAGAAACAACTCCCAGATAAGCCCATCTCGGTTGGCGAAGCACATCTCGGTCGAGGTGTTCTGACAGTACCCGAGATGTATCTCAGTAAAGCTCGTTTCCTCAACTTCTCGAAATTTTGTTCTTCCAGTGTAGCTCCTGAACTGTGATCCTTCCTTTTGGAATACCTGGTTGTTGTCTAGAGGAAAACAAAAACAAAGCAACTATCTAAACTAAACTAGAAAAGGGAGAAGAAAGCAATATCTTGGGTTGCCTCCCAAGAAGCGCGTGGTTTAAGGTCGCTAGCTGGACCCTTCTCCATAGAATTACTCAATGTACCTTGAACACCATGGAGTGCTCATCACATCCATCATAAAATTCTTCCAAAAAGGTTCATGTTCCTAATTTCACCGGCAAATGGTAAGATCTCCCACGTACAAGCTTGTACGGTTTGATTCTCACCGGAATCCTTCTAGCCTTCCTGCACTTCAATGGGACATAATCTAGCCTTGCGTCCCATCCTTTCCTTGATCGAGAAAACAACTTCTCGAGAATCCTAGTAGCTTCCCCATCTTTAGCATGGGGATGGTACAAGGTCCTTAGCATGCGAGGGACCCCATACTTGAACAAGAGACACTTCATCGCCTTAACGGCGTAGTGCTTGCAAACTCCACTCCTTATAATCCAAGGAGTATCTTCTTCCAACAGTTTAAAGGGAGGTTTCATCTTGATCTTAGGAGGTTCTTTCGGAAGAGACCTCCAACTCTCCGGTGCATTCCTGAAAAATTCATAAATTTTAATAGGGATTTCAAATGAAGTAGGAGAATGTACCTCGTAAAGTTCTCCAAAGCTTGACACAAGTTTCATGTTGGGTTGATATTCCACACACAAAATCCCTCCCAACTGGGTTGATATTCCCCTATTCATTTGAGGAACTCTCACTTTTATTATAGTAAGGATATGAAATATTCTGGTGCCAAATAACTACAATGAAAAGGGTAAAATTCAATAAAGTTTAGCTTGAAGTAGAAGGTAGAAACTGAATTGTTATAGAATACAAACCCAAAGGTCCCTCAATGTCACATAATGCCGTCTAATTTGTGGTTAGTGCCCATTTAAAGTCCAAAATAAGAGAGTTAAAGGTTCGAAACAACCTCATACCACTTCTTTTGATGTACATAACTATGCTTAACATATTTCATAACAAATAATGCAGAATACACACAAAGGCTCCAATAGATGATATCAAAATTCAAAATATACCAGGAGACAACCCAATTTGCTTGATGCTCAAAAGGCACGAGAAGAGTTGGCCGAAACCTAAATTCAAGCACCGATAAAATCCGCTCAAGTTAACTAAAATCAAGGGTTTTTCTTGCCCTAAATTCAAGGGAGAAGAAGTAATAAACCCGCTATTGTTGACAGCTTAAGCGGCATACTCGATCTGAAAAACTCGTCCATCAGGGAGAAGGAGGTGGCGGAACGATCGTAACCGATTCCGATGCTTCGCATCCTACAAAATATATTAACAGATAAGTGGAAAACGATGATGGAGATTGAAGACATACAACCATAAAACAAAAAAGGATTGACATATAGAAATGACTCATAGTAGAAGGGCTTTTCTCAAAATTTAAAGCGGGTTGCCTCTACCATGGTGGAAGCCGAAGCAGGGAGGAGTATCTAAGTGCATTTAAAGCTGAAGCGTTGGAAAATCAGCCGCTCGTCATCAATGCCCTGGTTGTGGAACATCAAGAGAATAATAAGCCAGGATCCTATTTGATAGATGGTCCTGGTGGTACAGGAAAGACATTTCTGTATTGTGCTTTATACACTAAGACTCGAAAATTGAATAAAATTGTTATAGCTACCTCAACTTCAGCATAGCAACTTCTAACTTACCATCTGGCAAAACTGCACATTCTCGATTCAAAATACCAATTGACGATAACGGCAATCATTCATGTAATGTTTCTAAATAAAGCAATCTTGTAGAGCTTCTACGATAAACATCTTTAATTATATGGGATGAAGCGTCTATGGCAAAAAAAACAAAATATAGATTTCTTACATACGTTGTTACAGGATATATGTAATTCTACAGAATTATTTGGAGGTAAGATTGTTGTATTTGGTGGTGACTTTAGACAAGTTATGTCTGTCGTACCTCAAGGGCAAAGAGAAGCAATAAACTGTAGCTTAGTTACATCTCAAATATGGCCATTGTTAACTAAGTTTAGTTTGACCCAAAACATGCGAGTGCAAGAAGATCCGGAATTTGCTAATTTCCTTCTGCAACTAGGAAATGGTGAACTTCAGGTCGAGGAGCATGCTGAAGTAAAAATACCATCTTCGATAGTTCACTGCAGACCGATAACTGAGAACATGACTTCATCTTTAGTTAACACAATTTTTTCAGAAATATACAGCGCTATAATAGATTTCTTCATCTTTGCAACCAGAGCAATTCTAACGCCAAAAAATGAAGATGTTGATTACATAAACGGCCTACTAATTAATGAGTTTCCAAGTGATGAAAAGACATACTTAAGTTTTGACTCAGTCATAGATGATGGATCAAATATATATCCGATTGAATTTCTTAATAGCTTATGTCCACCAGGAATAAGCCCACATAAACTTGTTTTGAAAGAAAATAGCCCCGTAATATTACTACGTAACATTGATCCGCCAAACGGTTTATGTAATGACACTAGGCTAATATGCAAAGCATTCCATAGGAATTTAATTCATTATGAGATAACGACTGGATATTATAAAGGTGAACAGGCATTCATACCTAGAATAACTTACCGTCTAACAACAAATATCCGTTCCTTTTTCAGAGAAAATAATTTCCAATAAAATTATGTTTTGCGATGATAATTAATAAATCACAGGGAAAAACTCTAGCTCAAGTAAGTCTATATTTACGGGAACCATGTTTTGCTCATGGACAAACTTATGTGGCTCTTTCAAGGGAGAAAAAAAGAGGCAACCTTAATATTTTTAGACACAATAACGAATCAGAAGACCCATCATTTACAAATTTAATAGAAAAACATATTCTCATTTGAAATACTACAAAAGGCAAATATTCGGAATGTTGAGATGACATGACTCATACCGCCAACTACAAACTACAGGTCCGATTATAAACTATAAAATAGTTCTTTTCATATTTTTTTAACGTTCATGTTTCAACCTTTCCTAATCATGAAAATATTCTCCGCTATTAGCTGCGTAGTATGTTAGTACCTACATTCATGTTTCTTCCGAAAATGTAATAGAGATGTGCTTTTCATATAAGAATTGTTCGGCTTCATAATGTAATTACATTTTATTCGATTTTTTCCACAAGAAATTCAAAGAAATTGCGTATGGACCTCAAAAGCAGCGTTCTTCAGATCAGACCTTGACCAGATATCTAAAGAAGTAGAGAAGACCATAATCTAAAATTTTATTCATGATGATCCAAGAAATAATGATCAACTTTGATTTCCTGTACCTAGATAGATGGTTACATATGTGATGACCACATGAGTGTTATTGAGTGTTTAATGGGTATTAAAAGAGAGAAGTCTTTTGGGTGATTGGTAGATCCACAATTACAAGATCACCGAAGAAGAAACATCACGTAGCTGAAATTTGGAAAAGGGGCAAACTAGGGGTGATTGCCCTAACCGAGTATAGGTATCGAGGAGGTAAACCTACAAATGTGAAGAATTTAATACCATAAGAGACCCGGATACGAAAATTTCAAGAAGTAGGATTCAATCGGACCTTTCTAGAATGGAGAACCACATATCCAGATGATTCAGGAGCACAAATATGAAATCAAAATAGAAGAAATAGAGAAGGAAACCGAAATTACACTTCTTACACTCATGAACCTTCGGAATCATCTTTTGAGAAGCTATTTCGCCGCTATATCCAGTGGTCTTAGCGTGCCAAGCAGCGTCATCGGAGAGGCCCAATTTGATGATCGAAGAAATAATCGATCGACAATTCTTTAGACAAAAACCTGATTTGAGAGATGAATACGATGAAGTAAAGCAAGAAGGTTAGAGTACAAATGAACAATCAATCGGAACGTATCCTAGAGGAGAGAAACGAACCTTGAATTCGCTGTTGATCTTTGGTAAGGCCCTAAAAGATTTGAAATGAGAGAACTTGGTAGAGAGAAGAGAAATTGTTTGAGAGAGATGGAGAAGAAAATTGAGGAGGAGGATGAAGAGGTAGAATGAGGCGGTGGCTTAGAGGGTTTTTGAGCAACGCGTATTGAAAACGCAAGAGAAGCCCGACTGAGGAGAAGACACCTACAAATAACAACAGACAAAGTGACATGTTACGGCATATGTGTACGGCCTACATGCTTAGGATGAAATGCCATATCATTGGGCCTAAATTAAACAAGATCTGAGCCGAAACAAAGGAGCTCGTAGACGGTAATTACTGAAGATAGCAGAGGGTAAGACAGAAAATTCAAGCATATAAGGGCAAAAACGGAAAATCCTATTCATTCAGCCAACTCCCACATTTAGTATAGTAATTGAATGTCTTGCTACCCACGGAACATCGGGCCTTCTGACGTGAAAGAATCCCAGTTATTAACCATCCCACAAGACCCAGCTGCCAACCCAGATACCCATACGTAGGGGAGAAGCCCAACACTGTAGTAAGTAGCGGACCGTAATTAACGAAGATGAGTAAGGGCAAAACTGAAAAATATAAGCTGTAAGACAAAAATGGAATTCTCCTATTCATTTGGGGAACTCCCACTTTTATTATAGTAAGGATAAGGATATAATTTATTCCTTCTTTGTAGTTTTATGTATCAAAGTTTATATCCTTTTTTTTTTTTTGTGTTCTCTTCTTCCACCTTTATTTATACGGTATTACTATTTACATAGAAGTAGAAGGTAAGCGAGCAACAAGTTGCGCCGCTACCCCTTTTTGGATGGCAAAACCTAACCTTTTAAAAACAACATCTACAAATCTAGAGGACATAATATTAATATGCATAACTCTTTGCATATTACTCATCATTCTTTGTAATTTTGTGCAAAAAATAAAGATAAAAGATCGTTGGAGTGGAAAAGGGCAACACGAGAGTAAGTGGTGGCGTCGGAGAGGTGTTCCAAAAAGTAAGTAGAATTTCCAAAGGAAGTATGAGTAATATGCAAGACCTAACTTTCCCTTTGTCCAAAACATCAACCTAATGTCGTCTATCTCTCCGTTTAGTAGTCAAGCTAGTAACGGCAAATTTAATCGCTCCGCCCAACTCCATTACAGGGTTATTCCTGCACAACCTTTGAATTCGGCTTCTTCTTTTTAATGATGAATATGTTAGGAGTTTATCCCTAATGTATCATCCATTGAAACGTAAATTGAATTATTTGACCGTTGCATCCTTGTCGGCCGAAATTGCTCTTACCTCTCCTCAATAGTAAGTATCGTCTAGTCTCGAAACCTTCTATTATTTAGTGGAATAAATAATTTAGTTGTACAAATAAGAACAACAAATGTATGTTTTTTTTTAATTTTTTAATATTCTATTTATAAAACCGTTAAAGTTGTGAGTCTTACTTATAACCGATATGGGATAATTTATAAAACTCCATGAAAATATAATCAAAGTAAAAAAGATTGTGGATATCAAATGGTTTTTAAAAATAATTATGAGAAAAAATATTTTAAAAATAAAGAAAATATATCATACCGGAAATATATGACTTTGTTAAATTAAATAAAAATAAATTATTAGTAATTTTTTTATTAGTAAATTAATCAACTTAAACAATAAATAGTAATTACTAATAAAACATAAGATTTACTCAAAAACTGATTAATATTTTTTAGATTTGGATTGTTAAAAAATCGTGAGGTCGCCACGTCAAAAAAATGATCAATAACAATCTTGTTGAAAAATCTCTATTTTAACCTAAAATTATAATTAAAAATTAGTGAAATGTGTGTGATATTCACAAAAATAAAACTTCTCAAATAAGCTACAATTTCTAACGTAAAACTTGCGGGAGAAGCTCTACTGTAACTTTGCTTTACATTCTATTAAATATATGGATAACCTAATTGTTGTGAATTCATCAATCTCTTACGTATAATTGTTTTCGTGATTTCAGGTAAACATTCAATCACTTTATCTTGGAAAATAAGTTTTTTTATTGTTGTGTCTTATTAATGTGTTATCATAATCATTTTTTTTCTAACGGTTTCAAGTTTCAACACAATCAAGTACTGTTGATATATTAGTAGTTTTATTTTATCGGTTCATTATGTCAATTAAAATTTTATCGATATTTGTGTTATTGTAATTAAACAAGATAGTTTTTTTTTGTATATTTTATATCGAACCAACGCTAAATTGTAGCGTCGGATTTTATAGTAATACTTGATGCTGAAGGTTCTGGTATTTTTGTGTTTATCTCTTCTACATAGATCAGAACGTACAATAAAAGTCCAATTTTATTTCGAAATATGGATATCCATACTTCAACAACTCCGATGATCATGGTAACCCTTGGTAGTTTGAGATTTGCTTTTTTTATGCAAGCTTTGATGTTGTGGTGATAGTTTGGATAAAACTGTAGGGTTTTAGTAATGGAAGGATTCATGAGATTGATCGTTGATGTTTGCTATTTGGAGATGAGTTGATGTTTGCTATTTGCATTGGGATTGATCGTTGATTTATAAAGTAATAGAAAAAGGTTAGATCTTGTTGACAGTTGCTTGTGGTAATGTGGTGGACTGTCCAGAGAGTGACACGCCGGCTAGATTGCAGCGTCGGATTTTATAGTAATATTTGATGCTGAAGGTTCTGGTATTTTTGTGTTTATCTCTTCTACATATATCAGAACGTACAATAAAAGTCCAATTTTATTTCGAAATATGGATATCCATACTTCAACAACTCCGATGATCATGGTAACCCTTGGTAGTTGGTAGACATATGGTCAAATAAGAAGTCATATCAAAGTAGACGGATACCATAGACACTAGCGTTGGCATGAAACATGTGCTGACTCTGGCAAAAAAAATTTACGCTTTTTCATCACAAAGGTAAAATTTCCCGAACCTTACTAATGAAAAGAAGGCCTAATGACATGAATTATGACTTATATTTAGACATGCATTTGTGTAGATTTTCCCTTTATTTTGCATGCATAAACCTGAATTCATGACATTTAAGCTTATATTTGCATACTTTGTTAGAAAAGATAACTACACTGATTATTATTGCATTTGTAGTTAAATTGACGAATTTTGGAGCAAAATGACATATTTAAGGATTAAGCTTTAATGCGGAACAAAAAAGAGCATCAAAAGAACCTAGGAACGTGCCATAGTGGACTCTGATACGTAGAGTAATTTTTGATACCACTAGAGTCAACCCTGATACCGCCAGATTCAACTCTAATACCTCAATCGAACTCTAACACAGAGCAGATTATGATACCGGAGCGGACTCTGACGCACTGCAGTCAACTCGGATACTGGAGCGAACTCTGATACCTGAAGCGAACTTTGACACGTCGGAGCAGATTTTGATACCAGAGAGAATTCTAATACTACCGGAGTTCACTATGATACGCGTTAGAGTGGACTCTGATACCAGCAGACCCAACATTATTTTTTAGCTCAAAATTTGAGGTTATCCTTAAAACTAGTCCAAGATTGAGATTCCCAAAAATTTCGGATCTATCTTTAGTTTGTAGTTTATTTTCAAAATTATTTATCTTTAAATTGTTTTTAGTAAATTAATCAACTTAAACAATAACTAGTGATTACTAATAAAAAAATAAGATTTACTCAAAAATTAATTGATATTATTTAGATTTGAATTGTTAAAAGATCGTGAGGACGTCATGTCAAAAAAAAATTGATCAATAACAATCTTAGTAAAGAATCTATATATAACCTAAAATTATAATTAAAAATAAGTAAATTTTGTGGGATAATCATAAAAATAAAACTTCTCAAATAAGTTATAATTTTTAACGTAAAACTTGAAGGAGAACTTCTACTATAACGCCGCTTTACTTTTTACTATATATATATATATAGGAACCCCTAACGTGTATACATGAGAACAATCTTAGAGCGTCGGATGGTGAGTATTAAGGGTCGAGAATTAATGTAGATATCATAATTAATAATAATTAGGAATAATAATAATAATTAGGAATAACAACAATAATTACGAATAATTCACTCAATCAACAATAACTACGAATAATACATTAAACGATATGACACATTCGTAACAAAACTAATAATAATTACGAATCTGTTCTCATGTATACACGTTAGGGGTGTTCTCATATGATCTACACTCTCTCTCTCTCTCTCTATATATATATATATATATATAGGGATCACCTAATTGTGGTGAATTTATCAATCTCTTACGTATAACTTTTTTAGTTATTTCAGGTAAACGTTTACTCACTTTATCTTGAAAATTTAGTTTTTCATAATTATTGTGTCTTCTTAATGTGTTATCATAATCATTCTTTTGTAACGGTTTCAAGTTTCAAAATAATCAAGTGTTGATGATAGATTAGTAGTTTTATGTTATCGGTTCGTTATGTCATTCAAAATTTTATCGATATTTGTGTCATTGTAATTAAAAAAGTAGTTTTTTCACAAATTTTATATCGAACCAATTATATACGTTGACAATATTTTTTTATTCATACCATTAACATATGCAAGTTTCATATCATTTATTAACAAATGCACATGCAACGAACTGGTGAAAGTGGCTTCATCGATTGTTTTTCACGTGATGTTAGCATCATTTGTTTCGTAATTATTTTTTAAAAAAAAAGATGAGTGGCTTTATTGATTGTTGGACAAATGACTTCAGCATTTTTTGTTGTAAACATGAACCCTCTCTCTAGAGTCGTTGTGTTGAACCCCACAAAACTTCTCTTACAGAGGTGCTGGGTTAAACCCTCAACACCCACCCGAAAACCCTAGTCTTCATGAAGACTTCCAAATCAACAAAACTCCAAGGTCTCCACCAACGGCCTAACAACCTTCACCACTAGCTACGGACTATCAGAAACCCCCTATTTTGGAACAAGATTGAAACCATCTACATTAAAAGCCTACCGGCCACCTTTCAAGATTGAACACCATCTCCATTAAAAGCCTTCATGAAAGCTTCCAAATCAAATTGGCTTGAAGAACTCACTTGTGTAATAAGATTTTATTCATTACATAGGATAAGGTGGAAGCCACTCAAATACACCTCCAGCCGAAAGTCACTGCATTTGCGAAGCAGGGTTACTCCTAAACCCACACAACTTAAAACATAAACACATGCCGGATAAAACTTTAAAAACCACATTTAACATTCTATTTTGTTTGAAACATAGGGCTACTAGAAAGTAGAAATATTCCATATAGATAGCCTAGGAAGTCAACCACTGCTGCAAACACCGGTAATAGCATAACAGCCACCACCGCCGGTGGTTCTGTAGCCTCCTCGGCCACCGGTACCTCCAAGATCTCTGGTGCCGAGGATGTCTTCTTGCTCATCTCCTACATCACGCCTCTGTTGTTGCTGCTACTGTCCTCCACCAACAGTAGCTCCACCGGTTTCTTCTTGCTCCTCTCCTCTTCCTCCTGTACCTCCCATGCCTCCCATGTCCATGTGTATCTAATCTCCTTGTTACTTCCTGTCACATACATGGCCTCGGCGAGTCTTGTCAACCATCTTTGTTCCGATGATTCTAATTCTGACATGTGAAAAACAACTTTTCAAAGTAATTTGATATTTGTTGTTTTTTTTCTTTATGCCACCTTTGTTGTTGTGATGATGGTTTGGATAAAACTGTAGCGTTTTAATAGTGTAAAGATTGCATAGGATTTCGGAAACGTTGAAAATTTGTTTATTAGGGATAGGAGATTCACGTAGGGACGAACCTGTCATGGAATTTGACACGTGACATGGTGGATATGGTTGGGGGAAGACACATGAGTGTTGGGGTTGTGTGGATGTTTGAAGATCTTGACACGCCTGTTATGATGCTTTGTTGAAGGCAGACATTGTCGGACAATGTGTGATTCTAGATAAGAAGCTTTGAAGGAGATTTTTGCTTGCTCATGATCACGATGAATGGATTATTGTACTCCTACTGATCCAACTTAGAAGTAATTTCATTTGTTCCAGAGTTCTACAACTTCAAGACAAATGAATTCAGAAAAAATAAACATTAAACGACAAACATAACAATGTAAATACAAATTTAGAAGGTTTTAGTCAGAACTATCAGTCTACTAAATTAAGTTGTAACAATGAATCCATCAATACAGGAGGAGGATTTAGGTGTCAAAATATCTTAGAAAACAATCAAAGTTGTAAGCACACAAATAACATTAGGTTAACATACAACATTCGCATTCTTTCCACACCTTAACATACCTAGCAAAAATGTTCAACAAATACAAACTTTAAAGCCTTGTCACAATTGATCACCAAAAATCTCCACATGAGCACTTGCCATTTTTAAAAGGCCAAATTAGTTAAGTAAGCCTTTTTGAGATTTTGCTCTAGTAACTAGGATCATGGTATATATATATATATATATATATATATATATATATATATATATATATATATATATATATATATATATATATATATATATATGTTTAGTAAATGTACCCCTAATCAAACTACATTACCTTCCAAATTCAATTTAATGAAAGTGATAAAATTTGAAGGGGTACACAAACCTAATAGAAATAGGAAATGGCCTATTTGACCAAATTCTTTATTTTAAAATGATGAAATCTCATGTTATTTCTAATAAGTATATCTCTAATCGTGATCTTCGACACTCCACACATGAACATATGGCAATCCACAAAAATCCTCATGCTTTTCATGATCCGAATCGTTGATCCATCATTAAACATTCAACAATCTAAATGACAGTGCAAGCTTCTCACTTTGTGTTAGAAAAATCCAGAGCCCATCATCCTCACAAATATCATAAGCAGCGGATGACAAGTTTGGTTGATAACCATTTTTCTTCAGCTGATCTAAGAGATACTCCAACGTATGCATTATCTCTCCGGACATTGGATGTGTAAGATCACTTGCAAAAAACTTATCAACCATTCCTTTCTTCATCTCAATCCAGCTACGCGCACGATGCTTCCTCAAACTCGTTTCTTGCATCAATTCACTTGTCCTTGAAACATCATTTCACCTTCCACCCAATGCGTATATATTGGATAGCAAAATATAGCTTTCTCTTACATTAGGATACATGACAAATTAATTGGAGGCTGCAATCTCAGCAATGTCGGGAATTCCATGAGTACGACAATATCCAAGGAGAGCGCCTCATACCCCTGCACGAGGCTCCAATGGCATAGACTTGGCTAGTTCAAGCGCTTCTTTTAAGCGTCATGCTCGTCCAAGAAGATCAATCATACAAGCATAGTGATTTGTTGATGGTATAACGCTATAGGATTCCTCCATACTTGCAAAAAGTCGCTTGCCTTCTTCCACCATCTCGGCATGACTACATGTTGTGAGCAGTCCCGTGAATGTAACATCATTCGGTTTGATTCCTACATTGATTGTATCATGGATAAATTATATTGCTTTGTTTGTGCAACCATGCATTACAAATCTAATGATCATGAAGCCATAAGTATATACATTTCTTTGACGCATCTAATTGAATAATTTGTACGCATACTCCAACATCCCGCACTTTGTATACATGTCTACTAACACATACCCAACAAAAACATCGTTGAATATTTCAATTCCTAGATTTTGAGCAACGTCGAGGACCCAATTTGTATACTCTGCTTTCCCTTATTGTCCACAAGCTAAAATAACACCAACTACCGTCATTCCATCAGTTTGAACTCCCTTAGCTTGCATCATTTTGAAGAACTCCAAGACCTCACCAGGCTTAGCATTTTGAGCGTGACCACTAATCATAGATTTCCATGCTATTGAATCTTTCACCAGCAACCCATCAAACCCTAGCCTTCATGAAGGCTTCCAAACCAACAAAACAGCAAGGTCTCCACCAACAGCCTACCAACCTTCACCACTAACTACGGACTATCAAAACCCCCCTAATTTGGAACATGATTGAACACTGTCTCCATTTAGAGCCTACCATCCACCTTTCATGTTGGCTTATTGGTTCTTGCCGGAACCAACCAGTGTCCTCCTTTTTCGGCTTACCAACCACTAGTTTTGGTCAGATCCGGCTTCAACCACTTCCGGGGAAAAAAATCATGGATTTTGTGTCGTTGTAAAAAAAATTACGAAGCAGGTTTTTTCGGCCTTTTGATACACTAGACGTCGCCGCTAGTGTTTCAAACCGCTTTCCGTTATAAAAGAAATCTTTCTTTTAGTAACTAGTAAGTTACACATATTGGATTTGTGTAAAAATGATTTTGTAACTATTTAGAAAAAATAAGGGATTCATCAGTAGTTTGACTTTAACGTCTTTTCCTTTAGTAAGTTATATATATTAATCTGTGAATTATTATATGATGATAATGAAAACCAAAATCACAAATTATTGATATTTAAGTATTAATGTGTTCAAATTGGCTTGAAAAAATCACTAAGATTATCAGGTTAGGTTTACACCGTAAAAGTACACACTTCAACAAAAGTTTTTAGTGCTCATCGTACTTGCCCTTTGTTTTTAAATATTGGTTATTCTGTTTTATTTGGAAGTGTTTCGAACAACAAGATCAAAACATTAGAACCGTTTAGCAGAGTATTGCACTTGTGTAATAAGATTTTATTCATTGCATAGGATAAGGTTGAAGCTAGTCAAATACACCTCCAACCAAAAGTCACTGCATATGCAAAGCAAGGTAACTCTTAAACCCACACAACTTAAAACATAAACACATGCCGGATGAAACATTAAAAACCACATTTAACATCCTATTTTTTGAAACATAGTGCTACAAGAAAGTAGAAATATTCCATATAGATAGCCTAGGAAGGCAACCCCTGCTGCAAACACCGGTAATAGCTTAATGGCCACAACCACAGGTGGTTCCGTAGCCTCCTAGGCCACCGGTACCTCCAAGATCTCTGGTGTCGAGGATGTCTTCTTGCTCATCTCCTACACCACACCTCTGTTGTTGTTGTTGTTGTCCTCCACTAACAGCATCGCCACCAGCTCCACTATCGAATCCATTCTTACCGTAGCCTCCTTGTTCTCCACCACCAGTTCCACCGAGGCCACCAGTTGCCGCTTATTGCTCTCCTCTTCATCTTGTACTTCCCATGCCTCACATGCCCATGTGCATCTGATCTCCTTGTTGCTTCTTGTCACCTTCTTGGCCTTGGTGAGTCCTAGCAGCCATCTTTGATCTAATAATTCTAATTCTGACTTGTGAAAAACAACTTTTCAAAGTAGTTTAAGATTTGCTATTTTTTTCTTTTTATGCAAGCTTTGATGTTGTGGTTATGGTATGGATAAAAATGTAGGGCTTTAATAGTGGAAGGATAACATGGGATTTCGGGAACGTTGAAACTTTGTTTATTAGGGTTAGGAGATTCATGTAGGGTCATACGTGACATGGTGTTGGTCAGGTGAAGACACGTTAGTGTTGGGGTTGTGTGGATATTTGAAGATCTTGACACGCCTGCTATGATTCTTTGCTAAAAGGCAGAGATTGTCGGACAGTGTGATTCTGGATACGAAGCTTTGAAGGAGATTTTTGTTTGTTCATGATCACGATGAATGCATTATAGTACTCCTACTGATCCAACTTAGAAGTAATTTTATTTGTTCCAGAGTTTTAAGCACACATCGGGTTAGCATACGACATTTGCATCTTTTGCACACCTTAACATACCTAACAAAGATGTTCAACAAATACCAACTTTATAGCCTTGTCACAATTGATCACCAAAAATCTCCACATGAACACTTGCCATTTTTAAAATGATGAAATCTCATGTTATCTCTAATAAGTATATCTCTGCTTGTGATCTTCGACACTCCACACATGAACATATGGCAATCCACACAAATCCTCAGGTTTTTCATGATCCGAATCGTTGATCCATCTTCAGCAATCAACAACCCAAATGACAGTGCAAGCTTCTCACTATGTGTTAGTAGAATCCGGAGCCCATCATCCTCGCAAATATCATAAGCAACGGATGAAAAATTTGGTTGATAACCATTCTGCTTCAACTGATCTAAGAGATACTCCAACTTATGCATTATCTCTCCGGACATTGGATGTGTGAGATCACCTGCAAAAAACTTATCAACCATTCCTTTCTTCCTCTCAATCCAGCTACACGCACGATGCTTCCTCAAACTCGTTTCTTGCATCAATTCACTTATCCTTGAAACATCATTCCACCTTCCAGCCAATGCGTATATATTGGATAGCAAAACATAGTTTCCTCTTACATTAGGCTCCAGAACAAATAAATTGGAGGCTGCAATCTCAGCAATGTCGGGATTTCCATGAGTACGACAGGATCCAAGGAGAGCGCCCCATACTCCTGCATGAGGCTCCAATGGCATAGACTTGGCTAGTTCAAGCGCTTCTTTTAAACGTCCTGCTCGTCCAAGAAGATCAACCATACAAGTATAGTGATTTGTTGATGGTTTAACGCTATAAGATTCCTCCATGCTTGCAAAAATTTGTTTGCCTTCTTCCACCATCCCGGCATGGCTACATGCTGTGAGTAGTCCCGTGAATGTAACATCATTCGGTTTGATTCCTGCATTGATCATATCATAGAAGAATTCTACAGCTTTGTTTGCGCAGCCATGCATTGCAAATCCAATGATCATGGAACCGTAAGTGTATACATTTCTTTGACGCATCTGCTTGAATATTTTGTAGGCATCCTCCAACATCCCGCACTTTGTATACATGTCTACTAACGCAGACCCAACAAAAACATCGTTGAATATTTCAATTCCTAGATTTTGAGCAATGTCGAGGACCCAATTTGCATACTTTGTTGTCCCTAATTGTCCGCAAGCTGAAATAACACCAACTAATGTCATTCCATCAGTTTGAACTCCCTCAGCTTGCATCATTTCAAAGAACTCCAAGACCTCTCCAGGCATAGCATTTTGAGCGTAACCATTAATCATAGATGTCCATGTTACTGAATCTTTCACCGGCAACCCCTCAAAAAGCTCCTTAGCAGCACCCATATCTCCACTCTTCGCATACGCACCGATAAGAGACGTTCCAGACACCACGTCTCTTACACGCATTTCGTCATACACCTTACGACCCCAACCAAAGTCTCCACATTTCACATACATATCAATTAGGGTATTCCCTACCAACAGCTCCCAGTCAAACCCACCAAACTTCATCACCTGCGCATGGATTTGCCAACCCAGACTCTCATAGCCTTCCCCACCACAACTCTTGAGCAGTGAAGCAAAAGTAAACGGCAATGGTGGAATCCCAATCCTCCTCATAACACCATACATAGCTACGGACTCATCCAACTGACCATTCAAAGCGTATCCACGGATCAAAGCTGTCCAAAGAAACGGGTTCGGGTCATGGACCTGATCAAACACAGCACGAGCATATGGGTCCATTGGTAGGCCAATTTCGGAAACCCTGCGAACAAGCTTCGTAAGCGGATAGGAAGATTGCTCAAGTCCACTTCGATAGATGTGTGCTTGTACCTGCTTGATCTGGGTAAGGTTTCGACATCCATGGAGGATCTGTATAAGTCGAGATTCTAACATCTCTTTCCGCTCTTGTATCTTCGAAAATGGTATAAAACCAACCGATGTTTGTTTTTGTTGGATCTGAACAATGAGTTGCCTTGACCACAAAGACAACTCTGCGTTACCTCCTCTTGAGAGACTGATCATTCCCGTCCGGACAGAGAGTGCCCGGCTTCTCTATATTTCAAATGTCCGGGAAACAGTGCTGAATTTTGACATATCTGGGCTGGAACAGCATTGAGTGTCCAAAAGTCTGAGACCAAATGATTAGAGAATAAGCCTTAGAGTTTTCAGAGCAATTTGATGTGATTCTAAATTACTGAGATTCCAATTAAGGAGATAGCTGCATTTTGTAAAAGTTCAAGGGTAAAGTTCAGCATCAGAAAGACAGCTTAATAATTTACTCATGTAATCAGTAAGCATTCTACAAATTCTAAGGCAACGATACCATTGTCAAAGATTCCTGGACTAGACATTTCAACGAACAGGTTGTGTGCATACATAGGAACGTTATTTCCGACAAATGCCAGTGATAATCACATTGCTTGTAAAACGGAAGTAATTTCTTTCAAATACATGAAGAAAAGCAGTACCTTACTGAAGTTCGGAATCCCAAACACTGCACGAATCGCAAATTTCAGTTTATAATCTCCAGAGAAACTTATGCACTTGTGAAGGATGGAACGATGACGCAATGTCCCTCCCTTTAATTCTTTTTATTTTCTTATTTACTAGTTGGGCTGGGCTCAGATATCAGGACTTTTTGGGCTGGACAGGCCCATTAATTGGTATGCTAATAAAATATCCCGTTCTTCCAAAACAACTCACGTTAAAATTGTGTTTAGGCCTTAAGTACGGGTCAATTATAGTTTTTACAAACCATGATATTTTATGCATTAAAATTGTGTTTAGACTTTATGATAGTGTTATCTTTTAAATTTCTTGATAATAATTGTTAATTTTAACTCTTCTCGATTCAATAATTAACAGGTGGCTATTACGCGCACGTCTTTTACAAAACATTAATATCTCACCACCACCTTAAAAAAAACTCACATTTAATTTATATAACTTTAACTTCAACACTAAGATATACTCCCTCCGATAAAAAATAAGTGTCGTTTTAGCATCAGAAATTTGATCACAATTATCTGTCGTTTTAAGTTTTTTAGGTCAATAAATGAACAATAATTATAAAAAATGTTCTTGAAAATTGGTGTAAATGATTAATTTTAGTTCTAAAATCTTTCTTATTGGTTTAAAAGAAGGTTGAATATTAAATAAGTGATAAGATTTAGAAAAATTTTACAAAATCTATGTTATTTAATATTTTTCTTAAAAGGAGCTGTTACCAAAAAGTTTTAGAGAAAATGTACTCTAGTAGGCTTTAGGCTTTTTTTATCAAATAAAATAAATAAACTATACTTATTGTAATTGATATCACAAAACATATTGTAAAAACGTTGGTTTGGTAGTGTCTTCCTACGTAGTTACAGATTTGAACAAGCTGGGTAACCAAGTTTTAGGTTTATATATCTCTTGATTGTATTTCAATGTAAATAAAATCTTATAAGGAGATTGAGGCCGGTATTAAATTGGCTGTAAGGCAAGATGTTCACATGCAATGTGAGTCATTATTACATACCAACTCTCTTTTGAAGGTCGGGGCACATATTTATCGACATGTACGGAAAGAGCAATTATAACACTTTTTTCATGCTTACAATTCATATGGAAATAATATATATTTTTACAACTCTTATAGATTGTTGTTGCTTGTGAAGTTATCAAATGAGAGCTATTCTACACTAAGCATGTCCACGGGCCAGGGGTTCGGGAAAGGTAACCCGGACCCGTATAAATGGTTGACCTGTCGGGTTGACGACCCGCCGGGTCACGGGTCAGTTCCGCCAGGTTACGGGTCAGACCCGCCGGGTCACGGGTCGGCCCTTTTATTTTAAAACCCATTTAAAAAAAAAAAAAAAAAGATGACCCGGCGGGTCGACCCGCCGGGTCACGGGTAAGGATCACCTCGACCCTTACCCGTGATCCGTGGACATGCTTATTCTACACCTCTAGAAGAGAGGGTTTGAACCCCGACAAACCCTCTCTTCTAGAGGTGTCGGGTTGAACAACAACCCCCCCCCAACCTCCATGGAAGCTTCCAAATCAACAATACCAAACTCTCCACAACTGTTTACCGGCCTTCACAATTATTTACGACCTACTGCCCTTCTGATCACTAGTTACGGCTTACCGGAACCCTCTATTTTGGAGTAAGATTGAACACCATCTCCACTAACGGCTTACCAACCACCTTCGATGGTCTAATGGGTTATTGGTTCTTGCCGAAACCAACCATTGTCCTCCTCTTTCGGCCTACCAGCAACTACTTTTGGTCAAACGTGGCTTCAAATAGGGCCGGGAAAAATATCTTGGATTTTGCGTAGTTGTAAAAAGAAGTTACGAAGCCGATTTTTTACTTCAACAAGTGCTGCGAAAAAATCTTGGAATATGCGTAGTTGTAAAAAAAAATCACGAAGCCATTTTTTTCGGCCTTTTGATCCACTAGACGGCGTGCCGTCTAGTGTTTCGAACCGCTTTCCATTATATAAAAAAAACTTTGTTGTAGTAAGAAAGAATTAGGTTAAATTGACTTTTTTTTTTATAGGTTTTTGTTTTGTAGGCCCCTCTAATTTTACCCTATATATAATTCCTCTAGCTGAAAAAATTGGGTTAAATAGGGTTATACTTACTAAATGAGTAATGGTATGAGTACTTTTAAAAGAGTAATAATGGTAAAAAAAACCTCATTAGTTATTTTACCCGTGTAGTAATAGTAGTAAAAATTCTAGTTATTCATTTTACCCGTGTAGTAACTAGTAAGTTACACACATTGGATTTGTTTAAAAATGATTGAAAGAATTGAGTTAAATAGGCTATTTTTTATGGATTTTTTTCGAAAATATGAAGGAAAAGAAAATATTTCTTATATTAGGTACGGATTGAAACTAATTCCCAGAATAGGAAGGAACTTAGGCTCGGAGAGAACCTGCAGTTTAAACGAGTTGTAGGAAAGTCGCAGTTTTAATTAAAATAGGCGGAGAGCTCAATTGGTAGGCTTACCAAGCAACTAATAACTTGGGGTTGCAAGTTCGATTCCAATGGGCCGCTTTAGAATAAAATCATACAAATGTGCAGCCGGATGGACTCGAACCCGTATCTCCTGATTCCATAAGACTAATTCTTTGGAAAGACTACCGATTGAGCTAATGACACAATGTCCATATTTCTTTGACTATTATAATTAAAAGTCGCAGTTTAAAACTGCAGTTTCAATACACTCGCAATTTCAAACGGCGAGTTTTACTCCGAACCTAAAATACTTCCTATTCCCGTAATTAGTATTAGTCCGTGCCTAATATAAGAAAAACAATAAATTTCCTACCTATTTTCGAAAAAAATTCTCTTTTTTATATAATCTTTTGTTTTGTAGACCCCTCTAATTCACCTTGTATATAATTTTTCTAGATGAAAGATTTAGGTTAAATAGTGGTATATTTACTAAATGAGTTTATGATATAGATAATAGAGTAATAGTGGTAAAATGCCTAGTTAGTGATTTTACCCAAAATGATTAAATAATTTCGATTTAGAGAGGAAAAAAAGGGCAGTTGTAATTATTTGGAAAAAGATAAAAGGGCTTCATCAGTTGTTTGACTTTAACGTCATTTTGCTTTACTAAGTTATATATATTAGAGGAAATTGGATGAAATGCACCCCAACATAAAATTCATGTACTAAATAACATATGCCTATAATTTTTTTAAACTAAATAGCATCTTTAATCAATAATGTCTTATTTGTCCCTATTATCATATATCAATTTCATCCAATTTAGTTACAAGAGAATTCGAAAATTATTATACAATAATTTAATTAAAGAATGTGAATAAGTGAGAGCATAATTTATGTAATATCATTAAAAAAAACAAAATTTCATTCAAAAGTTGAAGCGTTTCATCAAACAAATATTCGTTCTAGCGAGAGAGCAGTTGAAGCGTCAACCATAGTGAATATTTATTGTAATATCTGTAAAAAAAAAAATAGTACAAGTCATGTAACATTTTGACATGTAGTAGTAAATGACGAAGAGTACTCACGCTTCACATCTACATAAACAATATTAGAAAATGTATGATTGACATACTTAGTTTCATGTGACCGCCTCATTAGAAAGGTCATAGTGAATATTTCTTGTATTTCCTGTAAAATACATTACACGTCTTCATGGGCGGCCCTTGGGGGGCAGCAGCCCCACCCTCCAAAAAAAAAAATTTATTTGTTTTTTTTTGAAAAAAATCTATTTGTTTTTTTTTGAAAAAAATCGTTTTAAAATGGGTCGTGACTTCTCGTTTATAAAAAATTTGTCTACGATTTATTAAATTTTTTTATATAACTATTCTTGTGTTATATTTAAATCTTGTTTTGGATCTTTCGCCGAAGTAAGTGAAACTTCAAAAGAATTTCCCGTTTTAGGCTCGGAGTGAAATAATTCACCAAAATGCACGAGATTTGTTGTTTGAAATAGAAGCGCGGTCTTAGACCGCACTATTATTTGTAATACGCGTTGTCGAGGACAACACAAATAGAGGTAGACCGCGGCTATAGTGTAACGTTTTTTAAAGAAAAAAAAAACTAAAGATGTGCGGTTATAGATGTGTCTATAGGGCAACTCTTTTTCGCTATTTTATTTTCATAGATATATTTATCGAAAATAAAATTTTGCCCCCCCCCTCGAAATCCTGCGACCGCCACTGCACGTCATATAACATTCTGACATACAATAAACGACGAAGAGTACTCACACTTCAAATCTAAAAAAACAGATTAAAGTTTTATGATGTTGATTGCAAATTCTAACATACAATAATAAACGTAGTACTCACACTCCATATCTTCATAAACAATATTAAAGGTTTTGAGATATTGTTTGCATAACAAATATGTTAACTAAAATTAATAACATTAACAACCATTAACGATTCACCTTTTATAATTAGCTTCTATAATTAGAATATATTATGCTTTTAAGATTATTATGCTTTAAAAGTTAAAAATTAACCCAAAATAATTAGAATATACTATGCTTTTAAGATTATTATGCTTTAAAAGTTAAAAATTAACCCAAAATCTTGTACATACAGATAAATTAGTATGTGCTCCCTACAATCCCGCCTAAACTTTGGGTAGTACATAGAGATAAATTAGTCTCTTGTCATATTCTGAGGTTGACAAATACTAAGAAAAATTAATAATATAATATTAAATAACAAATTCATCCTATATATTAATCGGCGTTTATTATTTAAAGATAATGCAAACTAAAATCACAAATTGTTGATATTTAAGTTTTAACGTTTTCAAATTGGCTTGAAAAACTCACTGGGATTAACAGGAAGGTTTACACCATAAAAGTACACGGAACCGTTTTATTTATTACATATGATATTGTGGAAGTTACTCAAATACACCTCCAACCGAAAGTCACTGCATATGCAAAGCAGGGTTACTCCTAAACCCTAACTCAAACAAACACACAACTTAAAACATAAACACTTACACGATGAAACTTCAAAACCATTAACATCTTTTTTTTTTTTTAAATAGTGCTACTAGAAAGTAGAAATATTCCATATAGATAGCTTAGCAAGTCAACCCCTGCTGCAAACACCGGTAACACCTTAACGGCCACCACCGCCGGTGGTTCCGTAGCCTCCACGGCCACCAGTACCTCCAAGATCTCCGGTGTCGAGGATGTCTTCCTGCTCATCTCCTACGTCACGCCTCTGCTGCTGCTGTCCTCCACCAACAACACCGCCACCAGCTCCACTTTCGAATCTAGTCTTACCGTAGCCTCCTTGTTCACCGCCGCCAACTCCTCCGAGGCCACCGGTACCCGCTTGCTGCTCTCCTCTTCCTCCTATACCTCCCATGCCCATGTGCATCTGATCTCCTTGTTGCTTCCTGTCACCTCCTTGGCCTTGGCGAGTCCTATCAGCCATTTTTGATCCGATGATTCTAATCCTGACCTGTAAAAAAAAAAAAACTTTTGAAAGTATTTGTGATATGTTGTTTTCTTCTCTATCCAAGCTTTGATGTTGTGATGATGGTTTGTATAAAACTGTAGGGTTTTAATAGTGGAAGGATTGCATGGGGTTTCGGGTACTTTGAAGCTTTGTTTATTAGGGTTAGTAGATTCATGTAGGAACGTACCTGTCATGGAATTTGACACGTGGCAGGGTGGATATGGTCGGGTGAAGACACGTGATTATTGGAGTTGGGTGGATGTTTGAAAATCTTGACACGTTTGCTATGATTCTTTGTTGAATGCAGAGATTGTCGCACAATGGTGATTTTGGATAAGAAGCTTTGAAGGAAATTTTTGTTTGTTCATGATCACTATGAATAAATTATATTACTCCCACTTATCCAACTTAGATAATTTCATTTGTTCCAGAGTTATGCAACTTCAAGACATGCATGAATTAAGTAAAAATAAACATTAAACAACAAACTGAACAATGTAAATGCAGAAATAGATAAAAAAAAAAATTAAATACATTCTTTTTATAAATTTTTATTTTTTAAATCCTCTAATTTTAATCATTTTCCAGTACAGATTTACAGGGTTTTAGTCAGAATTATTTGTCTACTAAATTAAGTTGCCACAGTGAATCTGTCAACAGAGGACGAGGATTAAGGGTGTGTTTGGTTGAGGATTAAAGGAGGTTAATTTAGATTAAAATTTAGGAGATTAATTTTTGTAAGTGTTTGGATGAAGATGGAGATTATGAATAAAATTATATGAGGGGTTAATTGAGATTAAAAATGGCCAAAAAATAATCTCATATTACCAAGGTTAAAGGAGATTAATTTCTACCCATCAATTAGGATTCACTCAAATTTATAAATCTATATCAATTAAACCCATTAAAAAATCTTCAACCAAACAACTTGAAGTAGATTATTTTATATCAAATAATCCATAATAAATCCCACATAAAATTTAACCTCTTTTAAATTCCATCTATATTAATCTTCAAAATAACCTCCATCTCCTACCAAACACACCCTAAGGTTCAAAATCTCTTAGAAAACAAATCAAAGTTTTAAGCGCCCACGTAACATCAGGATTTCCACCAAAAGAAGAAAAAAAAACAAATAACGTCAGATTAGCATATAGCATTTGCATCCTTTTGCATACCTTAACAGACGCAGCAAAGATGTTCAGCAAATATCAACTTTAAAGCCTTGACGCAATTGATCACCAAAAATCTCCACATGAACACTTACCATTTTTGAAATGATAAAATCTCATGTTATCTAGTATATCTCTGTTTGTGATCTTCGACACTCCACACATGAAAATATGGCAATCCACACAAATCCTCAGGTTTTTCATGATCCGGAGTTGTTGGACCCGGTCAAGAGTTGTCTTTGTGGTCAAGGCAAATCATTTTTCGGATCCAACAAAAACAAATTTCGGTTGGTTTTATACCATTTTCGAAGCTGACGGGACGGGTCTGGTCCAACAACTCCGGATCGGAATTGGGTCGCGTAAAAAACTTGTTTTCAGATAGTTTGTTTCTGGTCGGTTTAGTTTGGGTCGAGCGCCGATTGTTCGGGTTAGATACGGTTTATCCGGTCATTTTGGTCGGTTACCTCGGGTCGGGTCATTTCGGTTTCAGGTCGTTATTGTGTTTCTCTATTTGGGGATTTGGGTCATTTTCGAGTTTGAGTTATTTTTGGTTTTGGGTTCGAGTAGGGTTTTTTCACATTCAGGGTCAAGTTTTATAATTTTCATCGGTGATCACTATTCTACTTTCCATGGCATGAAGTTTCAAATCAAGTGAAAAGAAGCCTTATAAATAGTGACTCCAATAAATTTCGAATTTCAAGGCACAATGCGTTGGATTTACAAATAACAGACTAATGTGTAGCCAGTCTCAAAACTAACGAGCAACGAGCAAAGCTGTTGCACTTCACACTCGGACTTGCTAGTCGTTTAGTTGCAGCTTGGCAAAGAGGGTATGACGAGGGGAGGATAGGATAGGACCTAGCATTCACTGAAACAAATATATATCTCCTATCATTTTCCTGATTTCGATTTATTTCATCCAAGAAGCCTTTTCGGATCATTTGAATCTTCTCACAATCAATGCTCGCCCTTGTGCTCGCCCTTGTGGAAGTGCAAGTCAAGTTACAAAATCCAGCAACTTCTGTGATCTTGAGTATAATCAACCACCGGCACTTCAGATTACCTTATTCAGTTGCTGCATTGTCAATCACAAATTCACAATTCACATGTTGATCAGTCATTCCAATCTGATGTGGATCCATTTGCTATGTATCATAAGAAGCAGAAATTTCAACAGCTTGCTTATCTTCAATTTTCCTGTGAAAATGTATCTCCTGTTGATTCAACAAGGACAGCAATTGCAGAAGTTCATCAATAGACAATTTAGAAGGCCTTTTGTCCTCGAACCCATTTGATCTTAAGACTCCAATCACCTTCTCTTTAAAATAACTCAGGCCCAAGCATGAAGATGGAGGCAACAATAGATCCTCTTCATCGTCTACATCTTTGTCACTGCATTCGGATGTGATGACTGGGCTCTCGTAGTGTAAGTGCATATTAGACAATCCCATTAACTCAATAAGCTTCTTCTTTTGCTTGAATGTTGCACCCAAAGTCTTATTCTTTTTACTGAAGCAGGTCCTTGTGAACGCCCACCATTCATTCAAATCAACATTTGGAACCTCGGTCTTTGGATGAATTTTAATCACCGAAGAGTCAACTTTAGGAATTGGAAGAAATTCCCTTTTGCTTACATCCATGACAAACTTCACATCAGCAACTAGTTTGATATTCACAGCCAAACGGTTGAACTCTGAATCACCGGGATTTGCCATTAGTCGATGGGCAAATTCTTTCTGAAGTAAAAGAGTAGCACTGCGAAATGGGCGAGCTCCAAATACCAATTTTGCAATGAGAGGTGACGAAATTCCGTAAGGAATATTTGCCACCACAAGATCAAAATCCGGGAAGTCAGCCTTTAGAGCATCATTACAAATCACCTGAAAAAAAAATTACTTTAATCACTCAAAAGCATTCTAGAAGCATGATTATCACATACTTGAAACAAAACAGTACTCTTACAGTTAGCTTATCTTCAAGTCCAGTCGCAGCAACTCGCTTATGAAGGACTTCTGCCATTCTTTTGTCAATTTCAACCACCACAACCTTATGTGCAGCTTCTAGAAGCTTAAGAGTCAGATTGCCAGTACCAGGTCCAATTTCAAGAACTGTGTCTGATGGTCTTATGTTAGATCTTTTAACAATAGTATCAACAATTCTCGTGTTAGTAAGAAGATGTTGACCCAATCCCTTGTAAAGATGAAAGCGTTTTTCACCGTCGGCTCCTTTGTTTCCAAAGCTATCTCCAACTTCATTAACCCTGTCATAATTGGGTTTGCTATGCAGTAACTGGCACAAGAACACATCGCGGCGGATCAAAGCCCGTGCAACATATTTGACATTTCTGGGCTGGAACAGCATTGAGTGTCCAAAAGTCTGAGACCAAATGATTAAAGAATAAGCCTTAAGAGTTTTCAGAGCAATTTGATGTGATTCTAAGCTATTGAGATTCCAATAAGGAGATAGCTGCATTTTGTAAAACTTCAAGGGTAAAGTTCAGCATCAGAAAGACAGCTCTATAATTTACTCATGGTAATCAGTAAGCATTCTAAAAATTCTAAGGCAACGATACCATTGTCAAAGATTCCTGGACTAGACATTTCAACGAACGGGTTGTGTGCATACATAGGAACATTATTTCCAACAAATGACAATGATAAATCACATTGCTTGTTAAACGGAAGTAATTTCTTTCAAATACATGAAGAAAAGCAGTACCTTACTGTAGTTCGGAATCCCAAACACTGCACGAATCGCAAATTTCAGTTTTTGATCTCGCAAGAAACTTGTGCACTTGTGAAGGATGGAACGATGACGCAACTGCAAGCATAAAAAGAAGACGCAATGCCTCAATGTCCCACCCTTTAATTCTTTTTACTTATTTTCATATTTACTAGTTGGGCTGGGCTCAGAATTCAGGCCGCTTTCTGGGCTGCATAGGCCCATTAGTTTGTATGCTAATATAATATCCCGTCCTTTCAAAGCAACTCACATTAAAATTGTGCTTAGGTCCATTGGTGGTTAACTAGGGTTAATTATAGTTTTTACAAACTTATGTGAGATGTTAATCTTTCAAAAAAAAACTTATGTGAGATGATATTTTATGCATTAAAATTGTGTTCAGACTTTATGATTGTGTTATCGTTTAAATTTTTTGATCACAATTGTTAATTTTAACTCTTCTCGATTCAATAACTAACCGGTAATGACTATTACACGCGCGTCTTTTACAAAACATGAATACCTCACCACCACCTTTAAAAACAACTCGCTTTTAGTTTATATAACTTTAACTTCACCACTAAGATATTATACGAATACAAAAACCTCGAATTTATGGTTATTATGTAACTGCAAAGTTAGATTTATTGCCTCAAATTTATGGCGACTAAATTGATTATAAAAAATGGTTATCATAGAGTTTTAGAGAAAATGTGCTCTAGGAGGCTTTAGGCTTTAGGCTTTTTATCAAAGAAAATGTGCTCTAGTACCGAATCGTCGTTTTTACAATATGTTTTCTAGACCGGATTTTTACAATTACAGTCCAGAACTGGACCGGACCGTAATTTCCGATCCGATAAGGAGATTTAGGCCGGCATTAAAATCGTTTTAAGACAACATGTTTAGGCCGGTATTAAATTGGTTGTAAGGCAAGATGTTCACATGCAATGGTTGTCATTATTACATACCAACTCTCTTTTGAAGGTCGGGGCACATATATGTCGACATGGACGGAAAGAGCAATTATAACACTTTTTTCATGCTTACAATTCATATGGAAATAATATATATTTTTACAATTCTATAGATTGTTGTTGCTTGTGAAGTTATCAAATGAGAGCTATTCTACATATTACTAGCTAACATATTTATTCCAATTGGTCCCTTTCTTTAACTCCTTGTCTCTATCTTGGTTAAAAAAACTAGACTCACGTAAATGTCCACACCAATTCCGGTCCAGGTTGTCAGAGTCCGATACAGACAAACTGGTAGAGCGGGGGTCGTGTGCAGAGCGTTCATGCGCATTAGGCTCAAGCCCAACACATAAACTCGGCGAGGTTTCTTCCTAAAACCAATTGACAATAGTAGGAGTAGCCCACCAATCTTATATACTAGGCTTGTCTCCATCTTTCGATGTGAAACCTTATTATCTCCAACACAGGTCCAATCCAACTACATATTTTCAGTCCAGGTCCGATCCGGACGAACAGTCCAACCTATATCTTATATAGTATATTAACTTTGGATTACGAAACATTAGGTTTAAAAGTAAAACGATATTGATCGATCAAAGTTCGCCTGGGAATAAATGTGGGGAAAATAATTGAAAAATATCAATTATATTAATTGATGAACTCGTATACATGTGCATATATGCACCAAGAACGAAAGTACCAACACGTACGCATGGAGTATACCACAATAATATGAAGCTAAAGAGGCAATCAGCTATGGCGTCCCATCTCCATTCTCTGCATTTATAATCTTCTCCAGCAATATATTATTCGCCAGCTATTTTATGCCAAAACAATATCTCATTCTTCATATTCTTATAAAAAAAAAAACTCATTGTTCATATATATAGCTTTTTTCACCTAAAACATGACATCAAAGCGGTTAGCTTTCAGTCTATCGATGAGAATGAGATTGATATTCGACGCCTTTATTTGTAAAACTAATGAAATTTTGGCGGCTCATCTTAATGTATATGTGTTCGGGTCCGAACTCAACAAATAAGTGGTGAAATTCATTCTATACCAATCGAAAGATTTATATATATATATCAACTTTTATATATATATATATATATATATATATATATATATATATATATATATATATATATATATAGGGTGTGGTTCCATGAGAACAACCTCTAACATGAGAACATGAGAACAATCACAGACCGTAGGATTGTTTACTATTAAGGGTCGAGATTTGGGGTTAGTATCGTAATTATTAATAAAATTTCAACACACACGCGCTTCCAAATATAGCACAATTTAGAATCCCTAATTTCACTCCATACAAGCTGCACAATTTGGAATCCCTAGATCAACCGGCGGCTCATTTGCGTTTTCCCCTCTACTGCGTCCGGTGAAGAAAAGCCATCTCGTTTGCGGTTTGCCCTCTGCTGCTTCCGGTGACCTCCAGGCTTCTCGTTTGCGGTTTGCCCTCTGCTGCGTCCGGTGACATCGAAGCTTCTCGTTTGCCCTTTTCTGCGTCCGGTGAGTCGATTGTGGCGGCACAAGCAGGGGGGTTTTCTCTCGTTTGCGGTTTGCCCTCTGCTGCATCCGGTGACCTCCAGGCTTCTCGTTTGCCCTTTTCTGCGTCCGGCGAGTCGGTTGTGGCGGCACAAGCACGGGTTTTCTCTCGTTTGCGGTTTGTCCTCTGCTGCATCCGGTGAGTCGACTGGTTCTTCGGTATCCTGTAACAAAAAACCGCAGAGAGCTCTTGTGAGTCATACATTGATATATAATGCACTTTTCGTTTGCCCTTTTTGCAACCTCTCGTTTGCGGCACAAGCAGGCTTCTCGTTTGCACTTTTCTGAGTCCGGCGAGTCGGTTGTGGCGGCACAAGCAGGGGTTTTTCTCTCGTTGTAATTCGACTGGTTGTTCGGTATCCTGCTTACCCTATATCTGGAACATATGTTTTTTATTGCTTGCATTTGCTTCTCTTCTTCCTTTACATGAATTATTTATGTAATTCTCTATTTTCTCTCTTTTCAACCAACTGTACTACTCCAAAAATTTGGCATTTCACGACCTCGGCTTACTGTATACATGACATCTTACTGCTTACATTAGTTGCTACATTTTGAAGTCTGCATGTTCTATTACATGAGCTATTGAAGCAATTATCACTGGTGGATGGTTTATAGATGGCAATATTTTGGCCCTTTGGAGGTTTTTGTTCCATCATTATATGTTCGGTATCCTGCTTACCTTATATGTAGGTGAATTTGTTTTGTGGCAGAGAGCTCTTGTGAAGTTTTCTTGATTGGAGCGGACATTTTTGGGGGTAATGGCAGATTCTTCTATAGGTATGTCTTGCTTGCATTGCTTGGTTGAATATTGTTGGTGGTTTTGTGATTGGTGTGTTGATATTTGCTTTCATTGTTGTTTTTGATTAATTATGAATAATCTTAGACCGACCTTATAGTAATGTTGGTGGAATATGTTGAGGAAATATATTCTATAATTAAGAATGATGCGAATATGAAGTGCATATATGATGCATATGTTTTTGATTAATTATGAATAATCTTAGACCGACCTTATAGTAATGTTGGTGGAATATGAAGTGCATATATGCTGCGGTTTTTGTTATCAACAAGATAGTTTGTAAATATTATTCATAGTTATTAATTTGTTTTACGAGTTTTAAGCTTATGTTCTCTACTATAAGTTAACATATATGATGCATATGTTTTCTATTAACTACGAATAATGCGAATATGAAGTTCATATTAGATTTGAAAACATAACCTACCTACGAATAATTATTGTGTAGACTATTTATGTATATTAATACAGTACGTAGGTAAATGATGTTTGAATTTAATTAGCTATGTTGTCACTTTTTGTGTTGTATAATAAAAACAATCTTGTGTTTTAGATAATGAAGACTATTTTGTGTTGTATAATGAAAACTATAGATATGAGTTCCAAAAGGAAGCGTATTTTGAGGTCTGGATCAGTGCGTACAAAGATATCGGGAAAGAAGAAAGAAATTCCAAAGGGGGAACACATCGTTTGTGATGATGGTAGTTCGGAGGATTTTGAAGACGTGCCTATTTCTAAGATACTGGATAGAAAGACTAGAGGAAAGAGCACGATTTTAATGATAGAAAATCGTAAGAATGATGAAGGTATGTTTTTATTTCCTAACAAACCGTAATGGGCGCATTTGTATTTTAAACCTTATTTTTATGTTTGCTATACAAAAACTCGTAGGCATTGAATTAATTAGTCAACATGTTCTCATATTTAGTATACAAAAAAATTTCGATTGACATGTAAAATAGTAGTTAATTATGAATAAATTGTGATTACATCGATTTACTAATATGATAATGCATTATTAATTACGAATAATGACGTGTAATGAAAATGTTGTTTACGCAGTTGTGAAGAATGTCACCAAGCCTAAGGACGTTAAAGGAAAGGGTAAAGGGAAGTTGGCTAGTGATGAAGAGGAACAGGATCTTGACGATATTTCTGATGGGGATAAGATTGTTACCAAACGGAAGAGAGTTGCTAAAGGTCCAAGGCAAAGCAGGGGGAAGCTTGAAGGGTACAACAACTTGCCTACCAGGTGCTCTCCAAAATCTTTTGTGAATGGCATTAAAGAACTTTTGTCGGATGGAGAAAAGCATGTTGCGCAGATAAATGCAATTAGGGACATTGGATTTGGTAGTTTCTTAGAATTGGAATTAAGAAATACGCCATTGTCCCTTTGTTCTTGGTTAGTTGATCACTTTGATCCTAACAAGTGCAGCTTAGAATTTGAGGATGGACGAAGCCTTTACATAACACCTGAAGATGTTCATATTTGTCTTGGGTTGCCGTTGGGTGGTAACAAAGAAAGTGGAAAGAAGGAGAGTGATACCGACAAGGTTAGGGATAAATGGAGGCTTCAATATACTCAAAAATATGTTAATTTGAGGCCAGATCATGTAAGGCAACGGATGGTTGAGGGTTTGGATGGAGGGCTTGAGTTTCTTCAGAATTTTCTAGTGTTGTTTGATACTTGTGTGGTAAACAGCATTAAGAGCGGTTGTGTGAATCAAGGGTTGGTGACCCGCTTGTCAAGTGTTGTAGCAATGAAGAAAGTCAATTGGTGTGAACGCGTTATTAAGAGTCTTGTTTCATCGAAGTCAAGATTTGTGGAAGATGGTTTATGTTTTACAGGGCCACTGTTGTTCCTGGTGGTAAGTATTGAATTTTGGTTCATTGGTTCTCTATTATTTATTGAACATAAATATATTTTGTTTATGGATATGTAGCTTTTCTACCTTGATCGTGTGGTGCATCGAGGAGTTAGAGAGGTCGAAAGGTGTATACCTGTATTCCGTGGATGGACAGATTCTATGGTTGCTGAACGAGAAAAAAGCGAGATGTTAGGAGGGGGTTTTGGACGAGGACGGATAGAGGATGTTCAAATACTACCATCAAATGCAAATATTTTGGTCACAACTGAGGTATATTACACACTTTTTTGTGTATGTATATAACTTTTATTCGTAATTACTATGAATTCAAAATATATATAATTATGAATAATTTCAGCTATTATTCATGCGCTTGTAAGGACGTGTAAATTATTCGTAATTATTATGTATTATTATTAGTAGTAACTATGAATAAACTAAGCTAATCTATCTGGATTGTGTGTGGTCGTATAAATTATTCGTAATTAATATGTATTCATAATTTCAATAATTATGAATAATGTTTTAAAGTTTTTGTTATTTTTTTATTAAAATGTAGGATTACAAACGCGATCTGTTGAGTGGAGTCTTGGAGATGATTGCTGGTATAAAGGGTTTCATTGAAAAATCTAACAAAATCCCAAGAAATATGATGAGCGAATCTGGAATAAGGGCTTGTTATGATTTGGGGAAGATGGCTTTGAGTGGTTGTGGGTACAGTGGAGAAGGAAGTAGTGGGAACGTGGGTACTCAATTTGAGGATGTTATGACTCAAAGTACTCAATCCGTATGGAACGATCCCGTGTTGTTGGCAAACATGAAGAAGATTGACGATGCAATCAAGCTTAGGGACGAACTGTTGAAGGAGAAGAATAGTTGGCCTAGTTTTGACTTAGGGGTTTTCACAAGTCAAAGTGCTAAAGGAGTTGATCCCGTAGATATTGCTATAAGGGACATTGTTAGTGGATATAAGAATGATGTGTCCGTTGAAGATGATGGAAATGAAGACATATTAGAAGGTGATGTTGAAAAGGTCGGTATATTTAACAATTCATTCGATACCAATGGTTTGTACACATTATCAAAATTTATTTTGTACTATTTTATTTTTGTTAGGGGGATGCGGAAGGAGATTTAGGAGGACCATCTGATATGCGGATGAAGGAAGATTGCGGTGGTGCTTTTGTCGAGGTTTATTAAATTTTTTTTGTTGTACCATTATTACAATTGATATGAATATGTGCTGCATGAATGAAGATGTAGTGTAATAACATGTATGATATCATTGTTGGTGTATATGCTAAGTAAAAGTTATGTATTCGTAATTATAATTAAAAAATTATGTTGTAAAGGTGAACCCAACCGAGCGTGATGCCGGTCAGGATAGTGATGAGCATGTCGGTGACGACCCATACGTTGAACAAGAAGGCAATGAGGTAATCCCCAAATTGTTCTATTATTCGTTTTTATTATAATATATTATTCTGGTTACTCGTTAGTCAACACTTTGCTATTGAACTCTATATTCTGCGACTATTGTCTACTCATAAACTAATTGTATTCGTATTTATTTGGCAAAAACAGGTATTCACATATCTTTGCATGACTTTATTTGGTTTTTTGTATCATCAGATTATTAAACCTGTCTCCACTCTCCAGTATGTTATTGTTTACACGAGGCTGTATTATTTTTTTAAATTTTTTGTATGTTTTGCATCAAGTAGGAATCAAGCACACCACAATTTTTTATATCAGAGCATGTAAACTTTAGTAGCTAAGCTGTCCTTTCTCAGAAAAGAAGTATAGTCACCGATTTCTCTAGTCAATATGTGATTGATATGAACCCAGGATATCAGTTCTTCAGTTTTAGTTATTATCTTTATGGGCTGTTAGGTATATATATGTAAACTTTAGTAGCTAAGCTGTCCTTTCTCAGAAAAGAAGTATAGTCACCGATTTATGTAGTCAATATGTGATTGATATGAAGATGTAGTGTAATAACAGGTATGATATCTGTGTTGGTGTATATGTTAAGTAAAAGTTATGTATTCGTAATTATAATTAAAAAATTATGTTGTAAAGGTGAACACAACCGAGCGTGATGCCGGTCAGGATAGTGATGAGCATGTCGGTGACGACCCATACGTTGAACAAGAAGGCAATGAGGTAATCCCCGAATTGTTCTATTATTCGTTTTTATTATAATATATTATTCTGGTTACTCGTTAGTCAACACTTTGCTATTGAACTCTATATTCTGCGGCTATTTGTCTACTCATAAACTAATTGTATTCGTATTTATTTTTATAAATTGCTGCTGTATAGATGGACCCTATTGATCATGTTGTGGGTAAGGATAGCGATCATGTGACCGATGACAACACACACGTTGAACAAGAGGACAATAAGGTATTGATTTGTAATGTTCTTGTTTTTTTGTTTATTTATGTAGTTGTAAACGGGGAATATGAATTTACTTGTTTAGGTTGCTGAGGAAAAATTTGATGATGTTGGTGATGTTCTGAGTACGGATGAGGATGTAACTGAAACAAATGAACCAGCAAATAAGGTGTCTGAACCATCGTATGATGGATACCGTGTCCCTAAACGGCATGATAAGGTACTAATAAATTTTTTATTTTTCCGTTTCTTATGTACTTGGTAGATATTATGTTTTTTTACTTGTCTTTTATTCATTATGTTATCTAATGTCATGATAAGGGGAAGGAGATTGTGGGGTACAACGCAACCCCACCACGTGGGAAGAGGATTGGTAAACGTGCAGTGACGGATAAGAGTCCTTACATTGATAGATTTGTCGATCCATCAAAGAAGATAACTAAAATTCAACGACAAATAGCACAGTTCGTCATTGACCTTTGTTTGAGGTATATATAGTAACATTATTATTGTTTTACAGATTTATTAAAACAACGGTGATGAGGGACTATATTGATTAAGCTAATACATTTTGTCATGTAGCAAAAACGTTTTTCAGATATCTTATGAAGTAATTCCAAGAGGGGAAGACATTGAGATGTACACCCTAAAATCTATAGAATGTCGTAGGATGGCAGAGGGTGGTGTTGTATGTGCAAGCATAATGGATGTGTGGTGTATCTATCTAAGTAGACAGGAATCATTGCGAAGTCCATCGTCCCCACACGTCTTATTTTTGCCTCCCTTTGTCACGGTCAGTTTATTCGTAATTAACGTCTTTTCTTCATTGAATATATAATTGGATATAAATATATATTCGTAATTAGCTAACTTTTTTTAAAAACATGTGTCTACCTTTTGTTATAGTATGTACCTGTTGTGAAAGAAGTTGGTGTAGGGTTTGACCGTAGATATGAAAAATTTACTAGAGCTTTCGATGTTGCCCTTCGCTTTTGTGGAGATAGTGTTGATTTGACTGATTTTGACATGGTTAGTGCTCATATTGTAAGTTGATTTATTGTATTTTTTTAAGCTTATACTGATTTTTTTTTATTTCTTCTATTTGTTTCAAGATAATGTTCCCACTGAGTTGTAAGATGCATCACTTTGTGGTGTGTTTCCATATGAAGACTGCTGTGGCTGAGATACTTGATAATCGTAGAGATTCCGACATTGATTACAACTACTATGTCAATCGACTGGTAAGGTTTAGTTTGAAAGATGCATCACTTTAATCGTTGGATTCGTAATTATACATTGTTTGTTACATTAATTTCAGGCGTTGCTATTTGGTCTACACCTTATTAATGTTGGATTAGACTCAATGGGTGGAAGGATACGTGCGATAGAGGAAGCCAAGGTTTTGAAGATGGCGTGGAAAGATAACAGGGTATCTGATGATAGTGGAATATATGCTATGAGACATATGGAAACATACAAAGGGGATGCTAAGTGGGAATGTGGCTTCAAGTATCAGAGGGTACAGAGTCTAAAGACATTAAGGGTTCAATATCTGCACCGATTCCTTATCAGTGAGATTAATGAGGTAAAGGATAATCTTTTGAATGCCTTGGAGATGGGTGCTACACAGATTGACGAGTGGACATCAAGAATGGAGGATGACGATGAGCGTTTAGATAGACTTCCTTGACTTAATGTAATCTACTAGTAGCAACTTGATATCTTCAAACTTAGCTCTGTCTATTGGGTTTTTAGGACAATTGTTGGATTTATTTTGTTTATGTCTACTTTGATTTGACTGGTTCTTACTCGTTGTGTCGTGGGTGTTTGATGAATGCTTATTCGTAGTTAATATTATTTTTGTTATATAGTTGTCATATCGAGTAGTATAACAATCGTAATTATTAATAAGTGATTGTAATTTGGTCAATGAAATTTATAACGTTTGTATAATATTTACTATTAAGTTCGTAAAACAACATTACCAATACTATATTATGTACTTGTTTTTGACATATCAGCGATTATTCGTAATTACCACTGTTTTTTACTTGTTAAATGACAATGTATACACGAAATTATTCGTATGTACAAATATTTTTTAAGTGAGCTATAACAAAGTATAAAATCATTAAGTTCGTAATTACAAGCATTTTGTTAGTTATACAGAACAATATATAGAATCATTGAGTTCGTAATTACAAACGGTCATTGCTGTGATCGTTTCAATAGGCTTCCTTTACTTAATGCACTCTACTACTAGCAACTTGAAATCTTCAAACTTAGCTATTTTTATGGTTTTTTAGGATTATTGTTTGACTTATATTGTGAATGTCTAGATTGTTTTGACTAGTTAGTAATCGATGTTTCGTGGATGTTTGCATAATTTACACTATGAAGTTTCAAAACCAAATTGACAATAATATATTATTTACTTGTGTTCGACATAATAGTGATGATTCGTAATTAGAAACGTTTTTAAGTGAGTTTTAACAATGTATAGTAGCCCATAATTCGTAATTACAATCGTTTGTTAAGTGAAATAATAAATTGATGATAAGCACTAAGTCCTAAATGGACTTAAAGGTTTGAACAATTACGAATTCAAATAATGTAAAATACCACTAACTACATTCTACATAACTTCCTTGCAGTTTCGTTTGTCATGATCTGTAAGTTTCTTACACCGAGCACACTTCCTTAAAGGTTTTACAACCTTGCTTGTTGCGTTCTCCAGGGAACCTTTCATACGAGTACCTTTGTTCTTGGCTTTGACAGGATCTTCAACTTCAACTTCAAAAGGTGGCTTGACACCCACATATTTATCTAATAATGACTCTTTACATGAAGATTGTGTGGTGTCGTCAAGGACTTCGCTTGTATGTTTTTGTTTCACATAATTCATCAAACTAATCAAATCCCTTATCCGAGCAGTATCGTTCTCTACTACCGCAACCGTTGAGTAAATCGTGTTCCATAACTTGTTGAGCATTCCTTTTCTCCCTTCGATGACAATGCATTGCTGTAGTACTTCTTGGTCAATCATTGAAGATGCAAGGATCCTAGCGTCCTTCCTCCACCGTGTCATTACCATACCTTGGGGGATCTCCTCTATGTTCATGTACTTATATGTTGAGAAAATGTGTTGACACGGAATGCCAATCCGGTTGTACATGTTACACGAACACTCTGATTTCCCACTGTTGTGCTCGAATGTTACGCAGAAAGATCCGATGTTAATCTCTTGGACTTGATGTAACTTATCCAAACCGTTCATAGTCTCACTTGTAACTTGACATGACCACGACCCCTCGTATATTTCATCTTGCACCATCTCAAACGCCTTTAATGTAAGAATGTCTGCTGCATGCTTCTCAACTTTAAGCGGGGTCCTGAACTTTGGTATCATGGTTTCGGATTCCATGTCAAGTTTTGCTTGAGTGTGCCGTTGCGCATCCATAGCATTATCGAATTGAGCCATCAACTGTGTCAGAGTGAAATGTCGGCTTGAAAATCTTCCAAAGAAACTGTTTGCTGATTCAGAAATGGAGGTGGTCCTCATTAACCCCCCGAGTCGAACATCACGGAAATAAGCAGGTATCCAGTATTCTCTTAATGAGTACATTAGTGTCAGTCAGTCGTTGTCTTGTAACTCCCACTGCACTATAATCATGTTCCATTCAATCTCAAATTGGTCGATTGTCAACTCATAACTCCAAACCGCATGGTTTAATCTGCGCCTAAATTCCATGTCAGCACATATTTTGTGGTCAACCTATACACGGAAAAAGGTCAAGTTAGTTTGTATAATCATACAAATACGATGGAGCATACATTTTAATAATTATGAATAATAAGTATCAATAATACTAGTATTATAACAATTAATAATAAATACCCATTTTGGAACTTTCATCATAATATGCCACATGCAAAATCGATGACGTGTGTTTGGGAATACGTTAGGGACCGCAATTCTTAGAGACGGATCTTGATCGGTCACAAGCACGTTTGGATCTTTGTACATGGCTTCCTTAAAATGCTCAAGTAACCATGTGTATGATACAACATCCTCTTTCAAAAGGAGGCCACCCCCAAATGTGACAGATTTCCTATGGTTGTCCATTCCAGTAAATGGAGCAAAAACCATGCTGTATCTTTAATATAAATGTACAAATCGTAAGTAAAATGTACTCCTTAACGATATTGAATAATAAATGTTTAATAAATATGAATAAAATTTGAGCTTTACATGCTAAAAGTATTGAAAAATAATATTAATTACGAATAAAAACGATACTGCATAATTATTAATTCAACTTACTTGTTTGAACGATACGTTGAATCGAATGAGACAACTTCACCAAACGCCGTGTAGTTTACCCTTGCAATTGGGTCACACCAAAATAATTTGGTAAGACGTTGATTTTCATCGGTGTCATATGCAAAGCAAAACCCAGAACATGTCTCTTTCTTGCGCTTAAATCTATCTATTATCATCTGTGCATCAGCACCACAAATGAATGCCATAAGATCCCTTTTGAAATTCTTGAAGTCTGTAATCAATGGTCCAACGTTTTCATATCCACCCATAATTTCTTTCAAAAGGCGATGTGTCATGGATGTGCCAATATTTGCCTTCATGCAGTTAATCATGAATTGTTGTTGTCCATCATCCATCTTTCTGCTCGATTTCAAAAACTGTTTTGTTTCATCTTGAAGGAGTGTGTGGTTATGTCGCTCTTCAAACTTTGTAATCTCATATCCGGCGTTGCCTATGAACTTGATATAAACTTCTGCATCGCACCCACAACGGTTTGAAACACGTAGTCGCTTACATTGACTTGACGAGCTATCAGCAAATCCTTGTCTACTACACATCAAAATCCTATGCCTCATTGTTCCATCCGTATCCTCACGAGAAGCTCCCCTTCTAACATCAAACCCGACTGTAGATGCATAACTCTTATAAAAAGCTTCTCCATCCTGAATTGTTTTGAACCTCTTTCCAATTGTCGGTATCAACATTTTATCGCATGTTGGTATCCAATACACTGATCCATCTGGTGTTTTTGTATTGACAAAACCAACCGGAATATCCTCATCACATTCTAAATTTTGAAAAATGTAATCCATATATTCGCCTTCTTGAACTGCATTAGACTTATGAACCTCCCATTGTTCGGTTGTGCCTGAAAAAACAAATACTCTATTAGACGTCAATTTATTTCATTCGTAATTATAATGATATTTTCAACTGAAACTAAAATGATACAAATGTGTTATTCGTAGTTACTCTGTTTATTATATTTATTATCAACCTGAATATGTTTATTCGTACTTATAATGATCTTTTCAACTGAAGCTAAAATGATACAAGTGTGTTATTCGTAGTTAATCTATTTATTATCAACAACGAATTTTTTCTGTCAATCGGTTCTTCTTACGAGTTTCAACAATGCAACTCTATAATTCATGCGGTTATTCACACGATTTATGTCAAAGCGATTCAATTACAACGATTAAATTTGAATACATACACTTACTCAGATTTGCATATGGAGAAACAAACTGCTTTCTTAACGGGATATGATTTTCTTGACAGGATATGACAGCTTGTTGAGTTCTGTTGTTATGATCGACTTGAACAGATGTTGTAGAGAGACCGAATTGAATAAATTTGCAAATGCACACTCAATCTGAGTTTTCCATTGTTTCGTTTTTTGATTTGGCGGAATTGGGGAGAACTGTTAATGGAGTTTACGTATAATAGAGAGAGGAAGGAGATCTGATGAATCTTTTTTAACTAACGGTTTCCTATAATACAATATATATTTTTTTAAAACATTTAAGAGAGAGTGGATTCACTCTCTTTTAATGAGAGTGAGTAATTATTATACATTATTTAGTTTTCTATTTATCATTTTCTACCATTAATCTAGACCATTGAATTTTAAAAAATGGATGGTCATGATTTGTTCTCATGTTAGAGGTTGTTCTCATATGATCTATCCTCTCTCTCTCTCTCTCTCTATATATATATATATATATATATATATATATATCAACATTGTATTGCAATTTTTGTGGTTGGAAATAAAGAATTTTAACATTTGGGGATTGTGGAAAGATATTATTCCAAAATGGGAAATTCCGGATGGTACCCTCGTGGTTTGGGGTATTTCGGATTTTGCCCACCAGTTTTTTCAAGTTCGGATGGTACCCTCAAGTTTATGTTGTTTTCCGGATTTTGCCCAAATTCATTACACTTTTTTAAATTCCATTAAAAAAATACAAAAGAAAATAAACTAAAATTGAAAAACAACTTAAAATAGAAATAATAATTTATTTATTTTAAAAATACAGTAAAACAGTAACTTTTTTTAAAAAATATACATATTATATTAATTTAAAAATAAATTCGTTAGATAATTTTTATAAAATTTAAAAAAATCAGTGTTTTCTTTTATTTTAAAAATAAATAAATTGGGTTAGCATTTTTAACAAAATCTAAAAAAATAAGTTTTATACTTTATTTCAAAAATAAATAAAATAAGGATTTTTTTAAAAATTTTAAAAAATCACTGTTTTAATTTATTATTAAATTGAATAAATCAGTTTTCTAAAATTTTTTTATTTTTTAATATTACTTTATTTTCTTTTTTTTAGTTTTGAAAAATAAATAAAATAGAAAAATTATTTATTTATTTTAATAATAAATTAAAACAGTCTTTTTTTTATTATTTAAAAGAATTCTTATTTTATTTATTTTTAAAATAAAGTATAACACTTATATTTTTAGATTTTGTAAAAAATATGCTAATTCAATCATTTATTTTTAAAATAAATAAAACACTGATTTTTGAATTTTTTAAAATTTATCTAATTTATTTATTTTTAAATTAATATAATATATATTTTTTTTATAAAAGTTACTGTTTTAAATTATTTTTAAATTAAATAAATTATTATTTCTATTTTAAGTTGTTTTTTAATTTTAGTTTATTTTCTTTTGTATGTTTTTAATGGAATTTAAAAAAGTATAATGAATTTGGGCAAAATCCGGAAAACAACATAAACTTAAGGTTACGATCCGAACTTGAAAAAACTGGTGGGCAAAATCCGAAATACCCCAAACCACGAGGGTACCATCCGGAATTTAATCCAAATGGCAATGAATAGTGAAGATATGGGGAAGCTTCTTCCTTGTCGGTGTTAGCATAAGAAGAGTTCATTTGTAATGGTATGAATGCAAATTGCAAAATATGAAGATCGGATTTTGACTAAATCAAGAGAAGATCCTGCGTATTATTAAAACAAATCATTAATCCAAGTACAATAATCTAAACCGTGTTCAGAGATAGTATATAAAAACAATTAAAAATTAATGACTTCAATTAACTAACTAACCTTCAGTTGTAACTTGTAGCTTTTAAGCTTATGTTGCTTCTTGGTAGTATCCGTTACGGTGTCTCCATAAGTTAAAATTGGGGATAAAACCAATCGCAAGGCGCCAACGCTCAACTTGGACGCCGGCGAATAGCGTTAACGCCTTCTTTTTTATAACACTGGGCGCCGGCGCCATCAGCCGACGCCCAAATTTTTTAATTTTTCTAGAACCCTTGAAGTAAAGAATAAGTTTTTCCGAATAAATTTTTTTATCTGGGCGCCGGCGCCTACTGAGCGCTGCCGGATTACGATTAAATTTGACGTTGGTAATCTAAGCTCGGTGTATTTAGCTTTTTCGATTAAAATTTCACTATATTGATATTAGGGGTGGAATGGAGGGTTAGTATCGGTAAAATGCTACGTAGCCTCCTAATTACTATTACAATCTTTAACCTAATTATTTAATGACTGATTTTATCCAGTCATACATAATATTAAGAGGTAGTGTAATCGAATTGCGTTTACAAGGCGGAGCTCAATTCCGACAAAGAGGCCGGCCCCCAAAATGCGGGAATGGGGTGCAACCTAACCCCGCCTCCCGGTTGGATTTCGCCTACGCTCGTCTCGTACCCAACAACTACCGACATATCTTCCTCATCGTTCTTCTTCTTCTTCTTCTTCTTCTTCTTCTTCTTCTTCTTCTTCTTCTTCTTCTTCTTCTTCTTCTTCTTCTTCTTCTTCTTCTTCACATATGATGAGTGCCAATTGTAGCACTTTTTAACTTTGTATTAATGCATTTTATACCTCTTTATTCTCTGGAAATTTTTTGTTTATATGAAAAACGATCACAATTTGTATTTCGGGATGTAACTTAATGTTCATAAATTAATGACAAAGGTGATTTTTATGTAAAAAAAATCGCCCTTCTCTTGTTTTGATACAAAGACGTGAAAAACATGTTCGTGTTTGTTAACATTGGAATCATGTTTGATTTTAGGTAGACATGCATGGACAACTATACTAACGGACAACTTAAATCCAAACATCTTAAAATCGATAAATCCAAAAGAAGCCTTAAGGCATGGAATATGACTCATGACAAACTATACAAGAACTTGTGCATATCTATCGATCTAAATTAATGGCAAACAAGGGTTAGAACCTTCATTTATTTGAGCCGCGAAAATAAACACATGCTGATACTTATCCCTGGAAAGCTAAAGACGAGCTAAACAAATTCAATCTAGTTAGGGCGTTGGGTGCTCTTAAGATCAAATCCATTTAAGATTTCAAACAAACGGAAACGTTCAATGGTCAATCGTCGCCGTGGCTTACAACCTTGTTCATTAATGAATAGTGGATGATCCCATCATCTTAAAACTTTATCCGACACTATAACGTTATTCGCATTTGTTCCATCGATCAACATTTGAATCAAACGTTTATGGCGACTAAATTGATTATAAAAAATTTCAAAATCGGGGGATTGTGGAAAGATATTATTCCAAAATCCAAATGGCAATGCATAGTGAAGATATGGGGAAGCTTCTTTAAGAGTTCATTTGTAATGGTATGAATGCAAATTGCAAAATCGGATTTTGACTAGATCAAGAGTCGATCCTGCGTATTATTAAAACAAATCATTAATCAAAGTACGATAATCTAAACCGTGTTCAGAGATAATATATAAAAACAATTAAAATTAATGACATCAATTAACTAACTAACCTTCAGTTGTAACTTGTAGCTTTTAAGCTTATGTTGCTTCTTGGTAGTATCCCCTACGGTGTCCCGACAAATTAAAATTTCACTAAATTGATATTGGGGGTGGAATGGAGGGTTAGTATCGTTAGATGGCTATGTAGCCTCCTAATTACTGTTACAATCTTTAACCTAATTATTTGATGACTGATTTTATCCGGTCAATACAGAATATTATAATCGAGGTAGTGTAATCGAATTGCGTTTACGAGGTGGATCCCAATTGCGACAAAGAGGCCGGCCCCCAAAATACGTGAATGGGGTGCAATGCGACCCAGCCTCCCGGACGCATTTCGCCTACGTCTGCCTCGTACCCAATAGCCTCCGTCATATCCTCTTCGTCGTTGTTGTTCTTCTTCTTCATTTCTGATGAGTGTCAACTGTAACACTTTTAACTTTAGATTAATGCATTTCATACCTCTTTATTCTCTCAAAAATCTCTGTTTATATGAAAAGCATTCACAATTTGTATTTCGTTAGGTACTTTAATGTTCGTAAATTAATGTCAAAGGTGATTTTTCCGTAAAAAAATCACCCTTCTCTTGTTTGATACAAAGATGTGAAAAACTTTAATGTTCGTGTTTGCTAACGTTGGAATCATGTTTTCATTTTAGCTAGACATGCATGGACAACTATACTAATGGACAACTTAGCATCCAAACATCTTAAAATCGATACATCCAAAAAAAGCCTTAAGGCATGGAATATGACTCATGACAAGTGATACAAGAACTTGTGCATATATCGATCTAAATTAATGGCAAAGAAGAAACAAAACCTACATTTATTTGAGCCGCGAAAACAAACACATGCAGATACTTATCCTTGTAAAGTTAAAGACGAGCTAAGCAAAATCAATCTACTAAGGGCGGGGCCGTCCAATGAGTTTCGGAGGCCTTGTGTTAACGTTTTTTTTTATCAAATTTAAAAAAATATATTTTATTAAGAAAAAAATGGACAAAAAACTAAAATTACTTTTTTAATAAAAAAATGTATGAAAGAATGACAATAAAAAGTAAAACGAGACCATTTATACATAATGCTGATGAGATAAAAAAAAAAAAAAAAGGAGATTTGAACACTAGACCATTTACACCTCGTGATCAATGTGTCAAGCACTCTTTTGTTGATAGATTAACTAAACATAATTGTCATGGACCCCAAAACAACTGGGGCCCACTGCTGTTGGGTCGAATGACACCCCTTATTGGACGGACCTGACTAAGGGTGTTAGGTGCTCTTAAGATCAAATCCACTTGAGATTTCAAACAAACGAAAGCGTTCAATGATCAACCGTCGTCGTGGCATACAACCTTGTTCATTGATGAATAGTGGGTGATCCCATCATCTAAAGACTTTGCCCGACACTATAACGTTATTCTACTTGTGAGCGCATTTATTCCATCGATCAACGTCTGAATTACATTGTTTCAGGTGTCATAATCGATTGTTGAAGTTACTTAAAAATAAAGGAAATGTGTGACCGACTTCTAAAAACTCTCGACATAGTCAACTCCAAGATGTTCACGGTTGTTCTCCATATACCCTATTATGCTATTCTCCAATTTTTTCTTACCTCATCACATTCCTTCTCACTTACCCAAAAAAAAAAGGTAAATATTCCGTAAGTTAGCCTATTTTATAATTATAGCTTGGACCAGTAAAACTGTAAAAGTATAAAAAAACTCCTGTAAATGGAAAGTGGAAATGACAGTAAAGGGGCAAAGAGCAGTCTGGAAAAGTTACGAGAATCCAAATTTTACCAAACGCCGTTAAAGCGTCGGCGGGCAACGGGTAAATATATAATGCACGGTGCTGGTGCACCGACGATTCACTATGTCTGGATCCAGCTGGACCCACACACGGCTTTCCTTCCTTTCTTCACGTGTCCCACTGCCACCTGGCAATCTCACGTGCTACCCTCCCTCGCTTACACACTTGTTCCAATTTTCCTTTGCCAAGCTCGTTGCTGCGTTGTTCAACTTGTCCTATTTCTCTGATTATTCTATCTCCTTCGTCCCTGCCTGAAATCACTGCATCATACATTATACCAGTATATTATGGTTGACTCAAATCCGTGACACTAGATCATCAGATTTACTCATGTCATTAGATATTATAAACTTTACATTTTTATCTCTCAAACTTAGTTTCACGTTGATCATATAAGAATAAATTTGTTTTTACTAAGCACAAGCATTATTGTTTTGGTGTGTTTTTTTTTCCTTATTACAAGTCAAAACATAATTTTAACCAAAACACTAGTTTAATCAATTAAATAACAATTAGTGTTTTTTAAAATACAAACACTTCAAAAACACAAACACTCCAAAAACACTAAAAAAAACCAGTTGTTTCAATGACTTAGCAAACACGACCTAGCTATTAGGGGTGGACATAAATTCCGCTTAATCCCGTCCCGGTCCCGTCCCGATCCTGACGGAAATTGGAAAAAAAAAATGTGTATCCCGTCCCGTCCCGTGAAAATTTTGCGGGCCGGAGACTTCCCATCCCGGTTAATCACGTCTCGTCCCACATTCATATATAAATAATATATATATATATATTATTTATATATGAATGTGGGACGAGACGGGATTAACCGGCATGGGAAATCTCCGTCCCGCGTCCCATCCCGCAAAATTTGGTTGGATCTAATATATATATATATATATATATATATATATATAGATAAATATCATACATAAATAATAATTTTTTAAAAATATTTTTATATTTTCAAACTTATTAGTTCGATAATTTTTCATTAGTCATTCACTCATTCTTTACAACTCATTTGGTTGAATCTAAAATACTAGAGGTTCCGTTCTCCCTTGGTTTAGTCCGTTCGCCCTTGCTCTGGTCCGTTCCATCGCCGCTCTTGCTCTAGTTTGTTCCATCTCCGCCCTTGCTCTGGTCCGTTCCATCGCCGCTCTTGCTCTAGTTCGTTCCATCTCCGCCCCTTGCTCTAGTCCGTTCCATCTCCCTTGTATTTGTGAATTCCCAAAATTGTAATCGATAGTTAAGAAAATGTAATTTTCTGTAAATTATTTGTTGTTATTTTTTAAATGTGAATCGGTAAGACACTTTGACGTAACTTCAATTTGTGTTCAATGTATTAACTACTAATGTAGGCGTTATGAATCGATAATTAGATATTGAGTTTTTTCCCGATCATTTGTGTCTTTAAACATGAGAGAAAACAAGCGTACATATTGAATATAATCGGTGCATAATTTGCGCGGAATTTGTCCCGTCCCGTCCCATGCCCACCCCTACTAGCTATAACTAAATATAGACAAGATTGTTGAAACGGGTGAGACTATACTAAAATATGCAAGTCTAATATATACGTTCACGTGTTACTCTTTTATTGTTAATTGATTTTAAGATGAGACCTCATAAGTTGTATATATGGTTGACCGATAACGTATCTTCCACGTTATTTAGACTCGAGATAGATATAAAAAAAACAAAGATACTTGCTGGGTAATGAAAAAGGGAGACCCTAATTGACCCGTTTTAAGAATATTTTGACTATATTTTATGTATAGATATATGAAGTAAGTAGATCTCTATGGAAGTAAAATGTAAAAATATAGTAACGTGAGATCTACGTCAAGTATGATGATAGGAAGTGTGATAGATCGAAGTTATAGGGTGGCCAATTATTAATATGTAATGAAGTGCAGTTGGTGAAAGAGGTATGGATCCGTACGATATGAAGATGCATGAAGAAGGTCGTTGGTGTAGTCTAATAACACCAAAACAAATCCACTTGCCACCAAGCTTTACATATCTTTCAGGGCCATGGGGATCTTCATCCATACCATTTGGGGAAGACTTTGTTTTGTGTAGCTAATGAAAAGTACATTCAATACTCTTTTTAACAAAATCTAATTGAGTGAGTCTAATATATTTGATGTTTTACTATGTTGACATGATTGACTTGTTATTCCTTGGTTATAACTTATGGGTCATTTTGGGTGAATATTAAGAATGAAAGTAGAATAACAAGAGTTAAACAAAGAAAATAACTTTTTGTTGTATTTGGTCGGATTAGAATGATTTCAATTTGTTTGAGTGCACATGATTGTTGAGTTTAAACTTAAAATATAAGGGCAATGTGTTATGATGTAAGAGAAGAAAATGTGTTACGTCTCGATAATGTAAGACGTTGTAAGTGTAATAGTCAAAAATCGAAGATGACCTAATCGAGAATTTTAAGGAATCAAATCCGTTTTAATACGAGATACCTCTCGAGGTAACTTGCTCCTAGATGATATTACAACCCGATGTTATTTGGAGCATTTGGGAGCTTCAATTAATAAAAATGCAGTTGAGAAAAATGATCAGGACATCGGACATGTCCTAGATATGAAAAAACATGGAAAGGCAAAACGGCCAAAAGAGTCGCTATTTCGTTTCTTAGCGGCTAAGAAAGACGGCTTAGGAATACGCGTTTTTCGAGACAATTGCGGAATAATTATCCATACAATATTCCAGATTTATTATTCCAATTTCGAGAAGTTTGGAGAAAGGGGCTTAAACCGCTCCCGGATCGGTAAAAGGATAATTATCGACTCCGCTAAAGAATAATTATCGTCTTCGCTATAAATAGCTGAAATATCGTTTATTAATTCATTTTCTTTCACGTTTCCTCGTAAAAGCTCTGATTTCTCTCAACCTTCAAACTCAGATCTACTCTTCGTTTCTAATCCGATTTCAAATCCGTTTGAGTTTTTGGATTCCTCTCTTCATTCTCTTCATTTTGGTACCGAGTTATGCATTTCCGAGCAAGGGGAGGTCTGGTCGAGCATATATGATACTAGGGAGGTTCCGTCGCTCAGATTCCGGTGAATTTGATGGTGTCCGAGCGTAGCCTGCGTCGTTGTGATTCCGAATCTTCTTTCGGATCGTCAATCGGGTTAGTAACGAATAAGTTATGAATTTATTCGTTTTTCGTATTGCGATTTTGCCTAAATTGACCTTAGGCTTGTCAAAATGGATAATTGGAAATTCCATTATGCTCGTTACATTATTCTGGTGATTATGGGCTGTTTGTTTGATAAGATTTGATCACAGGCGGGTTCAGAAATTGCTTGTGGGCAAAACGTTGTTCTGGCGAAATTTAATTAATTAATTAAAGGTTAATTAATTAAATTGGGATTCTAGAAAATGCTATAAGCTAATTAAATTTAAAGGAATTAATTTAACTGGTGTTTGAAGCGAGAAGTTTAATACGTGGAATATGATATTCTCCGCAGGTGTTGTTGAAGGTTTTGGTTAATTATAGCTTAGTTCTTTGTGAGCGTATCCAAGCACGATAAAAGAGGATAGTCCGAGTGGGAAACGGACTCAGTAGTTGGTTTGCGAGGTTTTATTGTTCTTACCTGCGAGGTAAGTGTATATGAATTACACTTGCTTAATATATGTTATGTATTTAATATGCTATGATTTTATGCATGCTTGTGTATATATCTGTTTGTTATGGTTGTACGCATGCTTATATGTATATGAGTGAGACGACGATGATGATGAATTGATATTCTTTATGAAAGCATGCATGAGGTACATGAGATGATAATGGAAAGAATGTGATGAAAGAATATGATGAAAGCATGAATTTGAGTTATGATATGGAAGTGATAATATAGGATGGTAATTGATTAATTAGCCCAACTGGGTCCCGCACGGGTTTCCGGGGGACGAGGTCGCTACCTGATCTACAGGGGGCCTCAGAGGTCGCTACCTGATCTACAGGGGGCCTCAAGATAAGAAAACAGCCAGGGGTCGCTACCTGATCTACAGGGGGCCTCAAGATAAGAAAAATAGTCCAAGATCGCAACCTGATCTACAGGGGGTCTTAGGACAAGATGGCCGAGGTCGCTACCTGATCTACAGGGGGCCTATGACGCTATCGGGTTGGCCAACCGAGAAAAAAAAAAGAAAGAAAGAAAAGAAATACGAAAGCAATGAGAAAATATATCGTACGATCAGTTGGGGCTAGTTAGTTAATTATCACCTATGCATCGATGCGATCGAGTCTAGCATGTTATATGTTATGTTATGATTATTTTATGTGATGAGATGATATGTTTATATGTGATGTGTGATAATATGCTTGAATGTTTATGTGAAATGTGATATGAATGGTTGTGGAATTATATGTGAATGTGGATATGTATGTGTGCTTTGAAATGTGAGGAAGGGTATAGAGTGTCCTTTGGGGACGGGATATTAGATACTTATATATATATTGGGAGAGTGCGATTTGTATACCCTTACTGAGCGTGTGGCTCATTGTTGTTATATCCACATATTTTTCAGCTACTCAGACTCGGCCTAATCAAGGCAAGGATGTTGGACCCAACACCTGGATTTGAGATCATATCAGGTGGGCTGTTATGGGATGCTACCGCCTAGGATGTTTTGCATGGTTTTAAAACAGTTGTGTTTTTGTTAAACGGAGTTTTATGACGTATGCTAGTATGTATATATGTTGTGAAAATGGTTGTAAGATAAAGTTTTAAAAATTTACGTTTTCCGCTTTTTTCGCTTATTGTTTTAAACAGGGTTAATTAACAAGTAATCAACTAGAGATGAAATAGGAGGTGTCACAGTAAGACCAACATATAAGCTTATGTTATATTTTTCATATTATCATAACCTAAATCAATAAAATATATAAGCATTCGATTTACAAATCTCTACATAGTATCAGAGTCTATGTCAATAAACAAGCTTCCGTCTAAAAAAACCCCAAACCCAATGAATGACCGCGCCAAATCGCCGTTGTCGGTGAAGACGACGACTATCACGCCAATATACCAACACCGTATGCCCGAACCAACCGATGTGCTATTATCGTCAACATAACAAAACAAAGAAGGGAGGGTTTATCAAGTCCTTATTTCATTCCTTTATATCAAATCCCTATGACGTTAATCTAACTGCGTCTTAGGGCCCTACCTACCCTATGACGCTAATTTACTTGTATCCTAAGGCCCAACCTAGTAACTTAACCCGTGATGTTAATATACATGCGTCCTATGCAGCAACCTACCCCGGTACGCTAATCGTCTTAAGACGTTAATCTACTTGCGTCTTAAGACGTTAATCTACTTGCGTTCTAAGACGTTAATCTAACATAAGATGCTAATTTACATGTGCCTTAAGGCCTAACCTACCACGGGACGCTAATGTACTTGCATTTTAGGGTCCAACCGACCCTATGACGCTAATCTACGTCCTAGGACACAACCCACCATATGACGCTAATCTACATAGCCTTAGGGCCCAACTTATCGGCGCCATATCGATGTTAACAAAATAAAGATCAATGAAGGAAGTGAGATTCATCAAGTCCTTGTTGCATTTCTTCGTTACAACACGTCACAAATCTCTACAAGTTCTCAATCCCTAACACTACGAGAAAGTCCGTGTGTTTGTGTGTGGTTTATTGAATGTTTCGATATTACCTTGTATATTAGACTTTGTATTTGTTTGTAACCAATGTGGGATTAGTTTATTTTCACACGTTACCTCAATTACCTCAATCGCAATTGAGAACGAAACACTTTAATAACATTATAAATTTTGGTGGGTCAATACAACATATGGGTTTCACACTTCAAGTTCAAATATACATTAGGTCACACATAGGGATTATATCCTTTAAATATTTTCAACCTATTAATACCCAAGTTAGTTATTATAATTGTTAATATAAAAAATAGTGCAAAAGTACAGCTTGATCCCCTAATTATTCACAAATTTGTGGCGAATTAGATGATAATTTTTATGTTTTTTCTCACTTGATATTATTTTTAAGAGGTATACACCTTTTTATATATAAAACAAATTCACATTTCATATTGATTCTTTAACCAAATATCTCTTAATCTATTTGTTAGTACTTTCGACGAGTCCAATATACGTAGTTTCTAACAACAACAACAACAACTTATGGGGTTATTTAGTTTTTGTAGCAAATTACTATAGTTGCATGCTTCTGATATTATATTTTTGGTTGAAATCGTGGAACTAGGAAAGTTGATTTCAATATTCCATATAAACTATGTTCTTATAAGAAATATTTCGAAGGTTATCAGTCGTCCAAAAACGCGCGACCTAAAGATTTCTTTGTCCTCGACAAATGAAAAAAATTTTGTTTACATAAATAACAAACTAATTAATAATATACCGTTCGAATTTGTAGTGCTACATAAGTTAAAAATAACCAAATCAAACAAAATTTGTTAGAAAATAATGTACCCTCTTTATTTTCAGGACATAATACACCCTGTTATATAGCTCATATTCAAGATCTCTAGACATAATAACGATGTAAATGCTCCTTTAGAATAAATAAATATAAAATTTTATTATTTTAGATAGAAAAAAAGATATTAAGGAATATATAGTAGGACCCAAGTTATAGATCAAGTAGAGGAAAGTTTGGTGCGTATAATGACATGACAATTTGACAACGAGTGTTGTCGTTCTCGTTATCTCATTGCCAACGGGAAATTACAGTTTGTAATTTTCTGTTCATTTTTGACATTTGTCAAATTCATCAGCAAATAGCCGTTACAATATCAAATAATTTCCACTCACTTCATTTTCGCCTTCTTCAACATCTTAATACTTAATATTGCACTAATAGAAATATAAAATAAAAATTCCTATAAAATTACTCATCTATTCAACAAATAAACTTGATTATAAATTTGCATACTTTTTTTTAAAAAATAATGATTTTTAAGATATATTTAATAAAAAAAAATCAATAGTTCTTAGTCATATAAAGAAGTTATAAGTAAACTCTATTTTATGGTGGGACATATGAAAATGCCAAACAGTTCCTTAATTTGCGGGTAAATTAAAGCATAGTTCCGCAATGAAAATAGATGGTCAAATTGAAAGTGCAAATTAGGTGTCCATAATCCAAGGCATTGTTTGGGAAGCTTCATTCTTGTTTTGTGGGTTGTGCCTTTCTGCGGCCATCTCGCCGCTGAGAGCTCCAACAACTAACACAAAATAATAATAATATAATAATAAAAAGAAAAAAAATTTATACTTTTAGATAATTGGCAATGTATCATCGTGCAAAATTGGACCGGACTGGAAAACCGGACCGGACCGGTTCCGGTTGAACCGGTCCGGTCTACTGTCCAGATTTTTATGAAAATCCGGGTTACGGTCCGGTTCGATTTTTGGACCGTATAAAACCGTAACCCGGGCTGGACTGTAAACTACGAATTTCCGGTCCGGTCTAGTTTGGTTCAATCTGGTCCGGTCCAAAATACCTCACTAAAATTGCACAATTAAGGTACAAACCGGTTCAATCCGGTCCGGTCCGCAATGTTCAAAATTGCACAATTTATATACAAACCGGTCAAACCCGGAACCGAATCGGTTCACGGTCCAAGGTTTTCTTAATTTACGGTCCACCGGTCCGGACCGGAAATATCCGGTCCAGTTTGGACAGTATGCACAGCCCTAGTATCATCCTAATTTGCTAGTATTTTTTATTTTCAAGTGAATCGATCTCTAATCATTGTTTGTTGACCTAAATTGCAACATGAATAAAGTCGATTGATATTAGAACGTTAATTAAGCAACACATAACGACTCCAAAAACGAAGTGGTTTATTAGACCGTTGTTTTTATCATCACTTTGCAATAACACATGATTACGTGTATTGTAAATTGGATTCTGTTAATTTCAACAGGAGAATAATGGCGGGTACGGATTACCGTTAATTGGTAAAGGTGGACGTCAAAATGTTAGTTGAAAAAGCAAAGTAAGATTTGTGATGGAAAAAAAAGGAAGTAAATAATGTAGGGTTTGGTTGGGAAACTGAGTTTCACATGTAAAGGCGTTAAACACTACAATGGTGAATGGACCACAACAAGGGTAAAACCGTAAAAGGCACGTTTATACAACTCAATAACAACAAACGATTTACAATCGGACATTCCAACATCACAATATATAACAAATGATGAGATGTTCAATGTAAATTTGTAAACGGTTATTCGGTTTAGTTATCATTAACTTACATGATAATATTACGGGAAAAATGCAACTTCTCAACTTCATGCCACAATCTACCAAAATAAATATATAATAAATAAAAAAATCCAATTTTTGGGAAGGACAGTGATAATAATAGAGATTAAGTGCCCGTTTGGTTGGAGCGGTGGAATGGAAACGGAATGGAATCGGATAAGGATTAGGAAAGGAAATGGAAATGATGAGATTACTTTCATGTGTTAAAAGACCTCTAACCAAACGTATTTTTTGATTGATTCAGAATCATTCCGTTATCGGGAATGATTCCTAGGGCTTCCAAACGGGCCCTAATTGTTTTGGTTATCCGATGGTCTTGGACTACGCCTTGTTCACGTGAGTTTCGTCTGGAGGATGAGTTGAAATTGTTCGTGAGAAGGAGTTGAAAATGTATAATTGAAATTTGAAGGCTCAAAAGAAGAGTGTGAATATAAGGTTTTCGGCGATGGTTTTTGAGAGTTGTACTCTACATTCTACACTGCGTCTACATTCATGTTCTCGCTAGTTTTTCCTAGATTTGCTTGTCTAACGCTTCCTTTGGTGCCCCTCGACCTGCTCATTGTGATCCAAGTTATCGTTTGTTGTGTGGTTTTGTTTCCAGGTTCCTTCATGAGGGTTGGTCCGTTTGTCGATTTTTTCGGTCAGTCGATTCATTAGAATGTGTGTCCTTTGGTTCATCGATCCGCTTTTCTCTATGCAAAAAATTACGGAAAATCTCATACAATATCTCATACTCTACATCTTTCTGGATTATATTCAGGCATTTGTTATATATTCTTTGAATGATGTTTTTGAGCTTTATAATACCGTTTACAATTTATGATATCTTTGAGTTTTGTAATATCTATTTTCATAAAAATTTACATGTTTTGAGTTATTCATTACACACTTGAAACAAAGATTTATTTTCATGGGTTTCTTATTAGGATTTTTTTATTACAATATTTTCTCTAATTTTAAAAAGAAAATTATACTTTACACTTTTTTTTCTTCTAATATTGCTAAATATGCAGAAATGACAACAGTTTGTAATTTTTGGTTCTATTTATTACCGTATAATAATGATAAATTAAATAATAAATGTTTTTGTTTAATATTCTTTTAGTACCCCAAGACTTGCCAAGTAATGAGAAAATGACCTTCTCATGAACGACCCCACATTATTTTATTCTTTTTTCTTGTTCTGACTACCAATATAATTAAGCAACATAATTAAAAACAACAAATCTCTGTTATAATCACTTAAAAAAATGCTAATGACCCTCCTGAATCTCATATTTGTCAGCAAATAAATTATGTTATTTAGCCTTAAATCCTCAATATTTAATTTATTTAATCCTCATAATTATATTTTTTTATTGATCTACAGTACTAATCATCAATGTGTTGATAAGATTTATTTTATATACATACCTGTCACATAAATATTTCCCTTCTAATTCCACTATTCATTTATTTCCATACTTTATTAATCCTACAGTGAATTTGGTGGAAAAATAAAATAAAATAAAAATAAAAATAAAAAGTAGATTGGAAATCATGGGCTTGCCTTTTATAAATTTCCCCATTTATTTCCCACCATTCCCATTACTCTATACTCTACACTTTCTACAGAGAGAAAGAGGGGCTGTGGAAGCAAGGTGAAGAGTTCACTACTGCCAAACTCAACCGCGAACCGCTTTCCTCAGCCACAAAACTCGATTTCTCCTCTTCTATACTCTCACATTTCTTCCTCTTTGTGCTCATCACTTCCAAATTCAGACAAAAACCAAAAGATTAAGCTTATAGACACCCAACAGTAGAGAAAGAGGGGAAATGGGCAAGTTTTTCAAGGACCCAAAATGGGTTTTCATGCTCTTTGTGTTCATCTTTCTGGGCAATCAAGTGATTGAGAGTAGTGTTAGTTATGACAGGAAGGCAATTATGATTAATGGGCGAAGAAGGATTTTGATTTCTGGTTCTATACATTACCCTAGAAGTACCCCTGATGTACATTTCTAATCTCTTGCTTAATCTTTCATGCTTTTTTGCTTATGCTCCAAAACCCTAAATATGGGTTTTAATTTTTGTGTTTTTTTCCCTGTAGATGTGGGAAGATCTCATAACGAAGGCTAAAGATGGAGGACTTGATGTGATTGATACCTACGTGTTCTGGAATGTTCACGAGCCTTCTCCTGGGAATGTACTCATCTACTTAGTTTAACTGATTTACTCTTAATTTTCTCATTTGTGCTGTTGCATTTGTGTGATGTTGGATCTTCTTTTCTTCCTCCATAGTACAACTTTGAAGGCAGATATGACTTGGTTAGATTCCTCAAGACTGTCCATAAAGCTGGGCTCTATGCCCATCTAAGGATCGGTCCCTATGTTTGCGCCGAGTGGAATTTTGGGTATTTTTCTCTACTCGTTTACAAGTATTTTGTTTTTTTGCTGATTTTATTATGTTTTGGGTTCATTTTGGAATGTAATATTTTTTTGATATGCAGAGGATTTCCTGTTTGGTTGAAGTATGTCCCTGGCATCAGCTTTAGAACAGATAATGAACCCTTCAAGGTATTTCTTGTTAAATTTCTGTACTAACCGATAGTTTTTGCATAAATGAAATGGGTCATTCTAAGTGGGTTTTTATTGGGTTTTGCAGAGAGAAATGCAGAAATTTACTGAGAAGATTGTTGATTTGATGAAGAGTCATGATCTGTTTGAGTCTCAGGGTGGCCCAATCATTTTGTCCCAGGTCTGAAGCTAACCAAAATCTCTTCTGCTGTAGATTTATACTACACGTAAATTTAATCAAGTTTCTGCTTACAAAAATCGATTTTTAAGTATTCTGGTTTGCCATTTAGATTGAAAACGAGTATGGAAAGCAAAGCAAGATGCTTGGACAAGAAGGGTATAACTACATGAGTTGGGCTGCTAGCATGGCCGTTGGATTACATACTGGTGTTCCATGGGTAATGTGCAAGGAAGATGATGCTCCGGACCCTGTTGTAAGTCTTTTTTTAAGTGTTTTGTCATTTACATTCCTTTCTTGTTTTGTTCACATGATCTTTTATGCTATCGAGTTTCAAATTCTCAATGACTTGTGTTAATAGTTGATGATCTCACTATGACAGATTAATACTTGCAACGGCTTCTACTGTGATGTATTTGTTCCGAACAGGCCTTATAAGCCGCTAATGTGGACAGAAGCTTGGAGTGGCTGGTATGATTCTTAATTGGTTCTTTTAGCATGATCAACTTTTTCAGTAGGGTAAACATCATCTTTGGGGTACTAAATGAGTGATTCATTTGGATTGGTCAAATGTAATGGATTATGTCTACAAAATTGTGCAGGTTCACAGAGTTTGGAGGACCTACTTACCAAAGACCGGTGCAGGATTTAGCCTTTGCGGTAACAAAATTTATACAGAGAGGAGGATCCTTCCTGAACTACTATATGGTATGCATTTTATTGGTTTAGTTGATGCATGTTGTAAGATTAGTTGTTAGTTAAAGCAATACTAACTCACACTTTCTGAAATAGTACCACGGAGGAACGAACTTCGGGCGGTCAGCTGGAGGTCCATTTATCACTACCAGCTATGACTATGATGCTCCTCTTGATGAATACGGTGAGAAAAGAAACAGTGCATCCAATAACAAATTTCAGTAGTGTTATATTTTCACGAGAGGTTCATCTGAAAAGTTGTGGTGCTGATTGTGAATCTGTAGGTTTGCCTAGACAGCCGAAATACAGCCATCTAAAGGAGCTTCATAGAGCTATTAAACTCTGTGAGCATGCATTGGTTTCATCAGATCCAACTATTACTTCACTGGGATCTTTTCAACAGGTTCGATAACTATTATCATTTTATTCACATATAAAAGCTCATATTTCATGAGGTTCCGTACGTTAGTTACTAAATATCATTTCATAATCCGTGATTTTTTTCAGGCTCATGTGTATTATCCCGAAACTGGAAGTTGTGCAGCCTTTTTGTCAAACTATGACACAGAATCGGCTGTGAGGGTTTTGTTCAATAACAAGCACTATAACTTGCCTCCTTGGTCAATTAGCATCCTTCCTGATTGTACAAATGTTGCCTTCAACACTGCCAAGGTACGGGTCTTAAAGACTAAGTCTCTTTTGTTCATGGATCTAATATGCAATCATATTTGATTGGTCTGACTTATGGCTATCATTTAACTTGAAACTGAAGAAGAAAAGGGCAATTTAAAACAATTTATTGACCAAAATTAATGTTATTTTTGCAAAATGCAGGTTGGAGCACAGACCTCGCACATGGAGATGTTGCCAAGTAATGTTAACATGTTTTCATGGGAGAGTTACAACGAAGATATTGATGCTGAAGATGATAGTACAACCATGACTGCTGTGGGTCTTTTAGAGCAGTTAAATGCCACAAGGGACACCACAGACTATTTATGGTACAAGACTAGGTAAGATTGGCACTTCCTGCAAAGACTCCAGGCAATACAAAGGGAAAACAGACTTTTAATGGGTGTGATTTTAATTGTTTGCAGTGTTGATATTGATTCTTCTGAGTCATTTCTACGAGGAGGGGAGCAGCCAACTCTCATTGTGCAATCTTCAGGCCATGCTGTTCATGTATTTATAAACGGGCGCCTCGTAGGTAAGATTTGAGCTTCTTCAGTACTGAGTGGCTAATCTTTTTATGTTTCTTTTTTTAATCAAGTTTGAGCATTTGCAAATTACAACTGTATTAGGATCCGTATACGGGACACGTAAGAACAGAAGATTTACATTTGTACAAAAGGTGGATCTTCAAGAAGGAGCAAACAAAATAGCATTGTTGAGCGTTGCAATGGGTTTGCAGGTGAACATATTTTAGATTTCTCTTTCCTTTTCCCTCTAAAGAGATTATATAGTTCATATCAAGAAAATGAGGAATTTAAACTGGAAACGTGACGCTTTCTGTGTTGTGATTCTTGCAGAATGTAGGAGGACACTTTGAGACATGGAATACGGGAATTCTGGGTCCGGTGGTACTTCATGGCCTTGATCAAGGAAAATTGGACTTATCCTGGCAAAAGTGGAACTATCAGGTCCGTAAACCTCAACCTGCTCCGCCTACTCATCACGATCCTTTAATTGCAAAATTGAAACTTACCATTATTGTTAACAGGTTGGCCTGAGAGGAGAGAATATGAATCTTGCCTCTCCTAATAGTATTTCCTCTGTTGAGTGGATGGACAATGCAATAGCTGTGCAGAAGCAGCAGCCATTGATGTGGCATAAGGTAATTATTGACTAAATGAAGTGCTTCGATGTGTTATTTGCAACTATATACTGAATATTTTATGTCGGGAATACCTGCAGACATTCTTTAACGCACCTGAAGGAGATGCACCATTGGGTTTGGACTTAGCCAGTATGGGAAAGGGGCAAGTATGGATTAATGGACAAAGTATTGGCAGATACTGGACAAATTACGCTAATGGTGATTGCCAGGGTTGTAACTATCCTGGGCAATTTAAACCACCAAAGTGCCAACTTGGATGCGGCGAGCCAACCCAAAGATGGTGAGCACTGAAACTAGCCAGCCTTTTGTTCACGTTAACACCTTTTTTTCTATTACTGATTTTTTTTTCCAAAAATGGAACTTCATAGGTATCATGTTCCGCGCTCATGGTTGAAGCCAACAGGAAACCTTCTGGTTGTGTTTGAAGAGCTAGGAGGTGATCCAACCAGGATCTCACTTGATAAAAGATCAGTGGCCTCGGTTTGCGCTCAGGTATCCGAATACCATCCAAATATTAGGAGTTGGGAAATTCAAAGCTCAGAAGATGGGAGAACACAAGAAGTTCACAGACCAAAAGTACACTTACATTGTGCTGAAGACCAATTCATCTCTTCCATAAAATTTGCAAGTTTCGGGACTCCTCTAGGAACTTGTGGAGCTTTCGAACAAGGGCCTTGCCATGCTCCTACCTCCTACTCCGTCTTAGAAAAGGTATCGGAAACAATCCCTTGCACACATTGTTTAATGTATTCTTAGTTTCTAACATCAACCATTTTCTTGTCTTTAACAGAAATGTGTGGGTAAGCAGAGATGCGCGGTGGTCATATCAAACACCAACTTTGGGCAAGACCCTTGTCCAAACGTGTTGAAACGACTATCAGTCGAAGCAGTTTGTGCCCCTTCGACTTCCATGACTGGATCCAAGTTGGGGAACTGATCATGGTCTGAGATGTGAGTTGAAATCTCCAAGGAACTTGTAGACAAAAAAAGTGCTCTTTAGCAAACACAAGAATCAAAAGAGGAATAAACTGTAAGAAGTTTGTCCAGATTAGGTTTAGATCAAACTCCAAATCAGCACAGGATAGCTCAGGGGCAGTCAATCCTGGTCTTTGTAAGGTGAAGTTGTGTTTTAGCTCACTGTATAATGATTGAACATTAGGGTTTAGCTTTCTAGGTTGTTGTGGGTCATTGATAATTCCAATACCTCACAATCTTTAACATCAAGTCTCAGTCCTTCGTCTAAATTGAAGACAGGGCTGAAACAAGAAGCAGATATGGGCTACATTGCCGCGGTTTCCTTTTTTCCCTTAGCTCTGATGTGTGATTGTTTAATTTGTTAGTTGTAATTGTTACCCGTTGGAGAGAATGGAAAAGTTCATCCTTTCCTTTCGTGCATGATTGTGAAAATTGTTCAAGAATGTTGAGTGAAGTACTCAAAGTGTTATTAGACCAGCTGTTTTTGTGCAAGAAAGTTCAGTCAAGTACTCAAATGCTTTATGAATTTTCTGCATTTGGAGAGCAGCTTGATCTGGTAAAGTTATTTCGCAGAAGCGAAACCGTGAGTTTCCACGCAGAAACACCAGATCCAAGTTAAATAGTTAAGCAGCCATATGCTTCTCCAGAGCAGCCTGAAGTTCCTCCTTCCTAGATCCAGTGACCTTTCCGAGAATCTTCCCTTCTTTAACGAACACGAAGGTTGGCATCGATTCTACAGCCCAGTCGTTTGCAACGGACTGTATATAGTGCCACAAAGATTTAATCAAGTGTAAGCAACTACCAGAATTCAGAAATCAGAAGTGTAATCTGAATACAAACCCTCAACTCATCAACGTCCACCTTCACAAATATGACGTTTGGTTGTTTCTTCGCGAGATCAGCCAGGAACGGTGCCATGACTCGGCAAGGACCGCACCATGAAGCGGCGAAGTCCACAACCATCTGCATTCATGCAAATGTCAATCAGGAATCACTATAAGCAGCTACAATTGAAACACAATTTCCATATATACAACTATGAAGCAAACTCTGTCATATCATACAATCTTATACTGAGATTAAAAAAAATCATCGATAAGAGATGATCATCATAACATTACGGAAAACTAAAAGCATCGGAATTGAAATGCAAAACATTGCATCGTGTTATCACCAAGAGGGAAAGCTGTCAAAGTCCGTCGACGGACCGCCCCCGCAAGTGCAACTAGAGGATATAGACCGAGTTGCACTTGTCCACAGGTTAGGATCGCGAGCCGAATTGAGGCTAACCGCTCTGATACCATGTCAAAGTCCGATACAGACGGACCGGTAGAGCGGGGGTCGTGTGCATCCGAGCGCACATGCGCATTAGGCCCAAGCCCAGCACATAAACCCGGCGAGGTTCCATCCTAAAACCAATTGGCAATAGGAGGAGTAGCCACCGACCTTATATATCAGGCTCGGAGTGTCCCCATCGAGACTTTATTATCTCCAACAAAAGCCATGCGAGATCAATTAACAAACAAATGGACATCAACAAAGAATTATGATCTGAAATGAAAACACAAATGAAGATTCAACCAGTTTCTTGGAATCGTTAGCCTTCTGGAGAAGATCGGTCCAGGCATCAACGGTATGAACTGCGATCACCTCCCCTTCTCCCTCCATATCTCTCTGTTAAGCTTTCTGAAACAGAATGAAAGCAACAACGTCCTCAGGTGATCATCGGGTCTATAAATAAACCAAGTTTTCCAACCAAAATATATTTTATGGATCAGGCCCAAAAATGGAAAGTGGGCGTATTGTGGAATACGATGTCGTTTTGTGGTTGGTAGTTGGGATTGGAGAGCTGGTTGCTTAAAGAAACCCTAGGGCTCTCGCAAAGAGAATTTGGGGAAAAAGGGGATGGCGGCAAATGAGTCAATTACAGAGGATGGCGGGAGGGAGATGGAGGTCTGATTCCTGATCGATGGTGGTTAGTTTGGGGACTTGCAGCGACCAAGTCGCATGGCTTGGTTGCTCGTCTCCTTTATCATCACCCGTCTCCCTCCCTGTGTGTTTGTGAAGTGAAAAGGAAATGGAATGGAAATTAAGATTAAGGGCTCGTTTGGTATCCATGGTTTTAGTGATCTTTTCTCTGCGCGTCTTATCCTTGCGCAGGGGCTCTAATCACGTCTCTATCTTTCCAATTTTATCGAAACTGGAACTAAGGGTTTGTTTGGATGTAGATGCTCTGTTTTTCGGGTTTATGGTTTTGCCACCTCTCTCGTTTGCTGCCCCCCAATCCTCCGAACCTAGTGATGATTATCTGAAGGTTCATTTCAAATTCATCGTTTTTTCTTCATGTGTGAATTATGAGCATCATGGTGCTCTTAAATTTCATGAAATCAATCTCAGTTTAGAAATTTTAATGCAAAACCCCGACAAAGATTAGGGCTTGAAATTATTTATAATATCCACCATTTCTGAGCTAATCTACCGATTCGTTGAGCTTTCTTCGATTTTCATTAGCTCATAGCTATATACTCAATATGACAGCATGGGGAATCATGCGGAAAACCGCAGGCCCATTTTTTTGAAAAATGATAAAAATTAATGTGATTATTATTACAAAATTTGAACATGAGATATTGGATCTTAGGTAGTTGCCATCACATAATTTGTTTTCTTACATAAAAAGAGGGAAGTTTACATGATAATTGTATTTTTGCTGTTTTTCGGCTGCTTGCTTGGTATACATTTTTGATCTGACTAATTCCCTCTTCCTACTCTTGTGGATCTAAGGTTTTACCTCTTGGACTGAATTCATTTGTTACTTCTTAACCCCTTTTCCCAATTATCATTATCAGTATTACCCACCAGCTTAATGTACTTGATCATCTTTTTGACACCTTCAAACGGAAAAAATTTAAGGTCTTAATGGCGTCAATTGGGAGGATGAGATCTCAGAAAAGATCATCCTCGTCATCTTATACCTCCACAGTCACCACACTTGCTGTCATTGCCTTCTGTGTCTTAGGTCTATGGATGCTAACATCTGATTACATGGTTCCTTCTCAGGTCACCAGTCGAAAACACTCCGACTCCCAAGGCAATTTAGCCACCACCACTGCCAAAAGTGAAGACAGACCTACTAATACCAATACCAAAAAATCAGACTCATATGAAGATAATCCTGGTGACCTTTCGGATGATGACCTGACTGCCGATGATCCTCTGAAGCAAGGATTGAAAAAGGGTAATGGTATTAAGGATGGTGATAAACAAGAGAAAGTTGGGAAATTAGAGGATAAGGATACACATGGTTTGGATGGGAAAGAGTCAGCTGAACAGCATCAGAAGCAGAATGAGCTACAGGTTTCCGAGGAGTCCTCGTTTACTCAGAATGAAGAATCTGTAGATCACAGAGACCCGGAGAATGCTGTTGCCAATGGTAAAACTGAAGTCCTGAATGTTGATCAACAAGATCAGGTATTGATTCTTGGTTCCCGTATTTTGAAATGTTATTAATCTGGTTATTTTATATGTAAATGATGATCTCCAAGATTGTTTGATCTTTTCATGGTGGTTGAAATACTGCTGGGATGTTGTGATTGACAGTCGGCTATAACAGAAGAAGCAAACAATTCAGAAGAAACAAAAAATGGTGTTAAGAATTCAGAAACAATAACAAATGCTTTACAAGAAGAACAGAATCAAACCACTCAAACATTCAGCGATGAGACCAAGAAAGACCAGACAGCGAAGCCAGAGAGTGAGGACGTGACTTCAAAGGATGACACTCAGCAAGGTGTTACGGTACCCCATGAGACAAAAACGGTGTCAGAAGAGATGCCGGAGGGAAACTCTACGGCTACAACCCAGGATACCAAACTGGATACAGCAATAGTACTGCCAAATTCAGGGATCCCAAAGGAGTCGAATGAGTCAAAGGCGTCCTGGTCAACTCAGGCTTCTGAGTCTAACAAAGAGAAGGAAAGGCACAAGGTGGAGGACGAAAAGAGCGAGGGTAACCCATACGGCTACACATGGCAACTTTGTAATGTGACGGCTGGGCAAGACTATATACCTTGTTTGGATAATGCAATTGCTCTTAAGAAACTGCATACTACAAAGCATTTTGAGCATCGAGAGAGGCATTGTCCTGACGAGTCTCCAACTTGTCTGGCTCCACTCCCACTTCTTTACAAGAGACCCATCCCTTGGCCAGAGAGCAGAACCAAGGTTTGAGAGCATGATCTTCTTCCAAAATAAAGGCGAAAGCTTTAGCTTAAGCTTATTGACCCGATGTTTTGTTTGGTAGATATGGTTTCACAATGTGCCACACCCTGGGCTAGCAAAGGTCAAAGGGCACCAAAACTGGGTTAAGGTTACAGGAGAGTTTTTAACATTTCCAGGAGGTGGAACACAGTTCATACACGGCGCTCTTCTCTACATTGATTTCATTGAAAAGGTAAAATGCTTAAGCATCAAATCAAAGTTACTTCATAACATCAATTTATAACGAGTGTAGTTAGATAGTTGAACAGTGCCTGTGTATGGATAAAGAAGGGACATTTGGTTTTGCAGGCAGTTCCTAATATTGCATGGGGAAGACATACAAGAGTTGTATTAGATGTAGGATGTGGGGTGGCTAGCTTTGGTGGATTTCTTTTCGATAGGAATGTTCTTACTATGTCATTTGCACCCAAAGATGAACATGAAGCGCAGGTTCAGTTTGCTTTAGAAAGAGGCATTCCTGCAATCTCTGCTGTGATGGGTTCTCAGAGACTTCCATTTCCTTCTAGAGTTTTTGACCTTGTACATTGTGCACGTTGCAGGGTTCCGTGGCACGTTGAAGGTTCTTGTTACTATTACTGATACAATTTTTTGTTTCATCTTGGTTTAACAATAGTGAGAATGCTTTTAAACATATGTTATGAATTGCTCAAATTAGGAGGGAGGCTCCTGCTGGAATTGAACAGGATGCTGCGTCCCGGAGGCTACTTTGTTTGGTCAGCTACACCAGTTTATCAGAAGCTTCCAGAAGATATAGAAATTTGGGAAGGTAAGTCAAATTTCCTCTAAAACCAGGATAAGTTGATGCTCTGAAGGCTTATTACAATACAAATTTATGTATTCACGTCAATTTCATTTTTTTGCTGATGTTCTTATCTTGATTCATACATAATGTCGTATTTCCACAGCGATGTCCAATCTGACGAAGTCAATGTGCTGGAAGCTAGAGACAATCCAGAAGAACCAAATAAATAAGATTGCAGCAGCTATTTTCCGAAAACCCACAAAAAATGACTGCTACAAACAACGAGAGCAAGCGACTCCTCCAATGTGTAAACGTGATGATGACCCAAATGCTGCATGGTATGTACCTCTTCAGTCATGCATGCACTTGGTACCAGTTGAAGAGTATGTGAGAGGAAGCAAATGGCCGGCAAAATGGCCCAATAGACTAAAGACTCCTCCATACTGGCTAAACAAAACACAAATGGGAATCTACGGTAAGCCGGCTCCAGAAGACTTTATAGCAGACTATGAACACTGGAAATATGTAGTAAACAATACATATCTATCATCACTCGGAATCAGCTGGTCAAATGTGAGAAATGTCATGGACATGAGAGCTGTTTATGGCGGGTTAAGATCCTCTATTCCCTTCATATCTAACTCTTATCCATGTAAACCACGAAAAGATTTAGCCTTTATGACTTACTCTCTACAGGTTTGCAGCTGCACTTAAAGACCTCAAAGTATGGGTGATGAATGTCGTCAATGTAAACGCTCCAGATACACTACCCATCATCTTTGAAAGAGGACTATTTGGAATCTATCATGATTGGTGTGAATCCTTCAGTACTTACCCACGTTCTTACGATCTTTTGCATGCGGATCATCTCTTCTCGCAGCTGAAAACAAGGTTTTGCATGGATTCTGGTTTTAGTATTGTTTAAAGATGATTATATTTGTGTAATGTATTTTCATTTCTTAGGTGCAATCTTGCTTCAGTATTGGCAGAAGTAGATAGAATAGTCAGACCAGGAGGGAACTTAATAGTTCGCGATGAATCCAATGTCGTTGGTGAAGTTGAGAATCTACTGAAATCTTTGCACTGGGAGGTTCATCTGACCTTCACCAAGGATCAAGAAGGGATTCTAAGCGCCACGAAATCTGATTGGCGACCAGAAGAATATGCTCCACCTTTCTGATTTTCCGAAAATGGGTATGAGATATGAGCATCAGTTTAGAACTTGAACTGAAATTAGAGATTGTGACATTGACATCAGTTTTTAGTTCAATCTTTTTAAGTTTTCATTAAATTATGAGTTGCTTGAACATACTTATGATTAACATGAAACTTGTAGTGCATTCCAAATCTTGATTACATAAAGCCTTATCACATTATTGCCAAAATGCAGTTGAAACCCTTGAATTTGAGCTTAGTTTCCTCTCTGTGTTCTTGGAGGCTTTTTTAAGCCAAGCAGAAGCAAGATCAACCCAATGTAGTTAAAAGCATAAGTGAGCCTCACAAATTGCATCTTGAAATCATTCCAAGGCGGGTATCTTGCGGATAGTTCCGGAAAGAAGCCTCTTCGAAGCACGGCCTTCCCATGGCTGAACGTGTCGAACGAGCTCTTTCCATGGTAACTTCCCATCCCGCTTTGGCCAATGCCGCCAAAGGGCAGTGTGTCACATATAAACTGTCATCATCATTCCAAAACATCAAATTTGTTACATGTAAGTTCAAACCAGAGAAAATAAACTGGTGAGCTATAATACCTGTATGACAGCGTCGTTGAAGACGACACTTCCTGATGAAGTCTCTGAGACAATCCTTCTTCTCAAGTGATCATTGTTTGTGAAAGCATAGATTGTTAAAGGCTTCGACTTTGAGTTTATGAAGTCGATGCTTTCGTTGATGTTCTTCAACTAATAATGCAAACTAATCAGAATTCAGAAAAAGAATTGCTGTATAACAAAGCTAAATGCTTTCATTAATAGAGTAACAGTGTAAGTCAGACAAAAAATAGAGGGATCTGCAAAACAAAAGTGCAAAAAAAAGAGTCTAATTACCGTTATGATCGGCAAAATGGGTCCGAAAATCTCGTCATTCATGACACCGGAATCAAGTGGAGGATCCAGCAATATAGTTGGCTCAATAAACCTGAAGAAATTTCATGATCAAAATTGTTCACAACAGTAAAACAAGAAGAGTTATAAGACTTACAGTTTTTCCTCATCAGAAAAGCCGCCATGAACGACGGTATCTTGAACACCAGGTTCATTGATGAGATTACACAGTCTATCAAAATTGTTCTTGTTGACGATTCTGCTCAAATTAGTCATGCTCTTGCTCTCTCCATAGAATCTTTTGATGATCTTTTTGATCATATCAATCTAGAACAGTTCAAAGTAAAATTGAACCATTTGATCAAAGCTCTTGCAAGAAAATGAGATTTGTTGTATAGAATTGTACCAGTGAAGAAGCAAATTTCTCTTCCACAAGCAAGTAATCTACTGCTATACAAGCTTGGCCGGCACACGGTCCCCATTTCGCAGCTACGATTCTCATCACAGCTACCTTCAAGTTGGAAGCTACGGAGTTGAAGTCGAAAATGGTGGGGCACTTCCCTCCGAGCTCGAGGGTGACCGGAGTCAAGTGTTTTGCAGCTTCCGACATGACTATTCGACCAACCCGTGGACTCCCTGTAGATTGATGGGATAATTTATTGTCGATGTGGGACAAATATGTTTCATAAGTTTACAGTATCAGATACATACATACCAGTAAAGAAAATTTTGTCCCATTTGTGAGTTAATAGAGCTTGAGAGACTTCTGCTCCTCCTTGGATGACTTTAATGGCATCATTATCCATGTACAAAGGGATAGTATCAGCCAAGAATGAAGAACATGCCGGTGCAAGCTCCGATGGCTTTAACACTATCGTGTTTCCTGCAGCTATCGCGCCTATCATTGGCTCCAACGCGACATCTGAAAATGATCGTAAAAAACAAAGCTCAAATTAGCTAAGTAAGCCTTTTTTTTAATCCGAAAACATTAATCTTGAAAAATATGATCAATGAAAACTTACTAATAGGAAAGTTCCAGGCCGAGATCACGAGAACTAAACCGTATGGTTCGGGTATGATTTCTCCGGAAGAAGGGATCAAGATCAAAGGTAACCGAACCTGCATTTGTGATCAGTGATTCATGAAACCGAAACCGAAACTCGATTGATTTACTAGATCAGTGTATGTGTATATATATATATATATATATATATATATATGTATATACCTTCTTGTTTGACATCCAGCTCTTGAGATTGCTCAAAGCATAGTGAATAGATTTCTTAAGAAGACCAACCTACATACAAATCATGGATGAAATTTAAGAAAATCCATCAATTATAATATAAAAAATAAATTAAAATAAAAATTGAACCTCGTCCTTGAAAGCTTCGACATGGGATTTGCCAAGATCATGATAAAGGGCACGAGCACACTTAGCTTCATTTTCATTGAGCATCTTCAGTAAAGCTCTAAGTTGGTTCTTCCTCCACTCCATGCTCCGGGTTAACCCGGCCCGGAAAGTCTCCCGGAGATCCGAAATGCTTTGTTGGATTCTATCTCCCATCTTAACAAACGCTGAAGTGGGTCTGTAGGAATTAAGAAGCCATGGATGTGTACTTATATGAGAAATATCTTATACAGGAAATAGAAAGAGGAGAGAGTGAGCTAGCTGATGACTACTGCCCAACGGCATTATTGAATACGGGCATTTATGAAAGTGTTGATTCTATATTGAAGTTAGTAGATGGGCATTTATGAAAGTCAGCAAATACAAAGAGGTCCGATTTCGTTTTACAGTTTAATACTCTTTTTATTTAAAATTACTTATAAATAAGTATGTTCTGAAAGTTTAACTAACATATTTAATATGGGTATTTATAGTCAGGTAAAAATAAATATAAATTAATGCGTAACTTCTTTTATATATTTATTCAATACATAAATCTATAAATATAAATTATATATAAATAAACTAAAATGTATATGTTAAGTTTATTCATGGAGCATGTAGAGGATCTTAGATTCAACATTTTAAAATTAGAGAAAATTGGATGAAATGCACCCAATGACTAATAACAGATTTATCCTAATTTAGACGTAATGTAGTCACCAAGAATTGATCTCTTGTTGGTTGCCCCTCCTTCCCACCCTATTACCAACTGGACAAGTTGGATTTCACGATTTATTGTAAAATTTTCTTGTACACGATTTCACGATTTCACGATTTATCTTCTTCTAAAATTTTCTTGTACACGATTAATTACTAATTGATTACGCTGATCAATTCTTGTAAATTTTTTGTAAAATTTTATCAAGAATTTTCTTGGACTTTTGATGATTTACATGAAAAGTACAAGGATGCAACATGCTAGTTTTATCAATTCACGTAAAATTTTTTTGTACTCTTTATGATTTACTAATTAATTACGCTGATTAAAATTGGTAACTTCTTCAAAATGTACCTTCTTCAATTAGTGATTGTAGGTCAATTAAAAGACATTAATTAATTAGGAATCTTTTAAATCCTTATAGAAGGGCAAATTAGTCTAAAATTTAAAAGATATCATATCTAACAAAAATATTGAGTTTCACATATACTAAACAAAATTATTGAACTAAGACTACATAACAATTTCATTCTTAAAATTATAAGAATGGTTCAAAGTTTCTTCACAACTAAACAAAATTATTGAATTAAGGCTACATAGCAAATACATTCTTAAAATTATAAGAATGGTTCAAAGTTTCTTCACAACTAAACAAAATTATTGAACTAAGGCTACATAGCAAATTCATTCTTAAAATTATAAGAATGGTTCAAAGTTTCTTCAAGATCTCTATTTTTTTCGTTAATAAACATGATCTTAGGATTAATATCCGACTTTGGCTCAATTGAGTCAATATATTTTTATTTTTATTTTTATTCAAAAAATTACAACATATTTAAAATAATTATAGATCTTGAATGCTGAAATTCAAAATCCACATACCTAATTAGTTAACGATAATAACAAAGGGAGAGTTTTTATTGTGAAATTTTATTTTTAAGAATAAAATAAGTCGTAGATTCATAGAATATGTATAAAAAATGTGTTAATCCTTTTTTTTATCTAACTTAAAATGACATGTTACTAAATACACTTTAATGTAGAGTCTATTCAACGTTTTAAATGTTAAGTCTTTTGGTGTATCAGATTTTATGACGAAAAAGAGAATACTCCGTACCTTGTTATGTTTAATGAATATAGTTATACGCTAATTACTTAAAAACTTGCATATATGGTTGTAATTCAATACTTCTAATCATTGTAACTAATTTAATACTTAAAAACTTGCATAGTTATACATTAATGAGAGGATGCGACGTACGTTCCATTCATATGACAATTCTAAACTAATACCTACTTGAGGAAACTATAGTAGGTAACTTTGAGACCTAAAAAATCGAGAAACTATGTACTGTTTCTAGACTTGACTCCCAAGTCGAAAGCTCGAAACTCATAACCATTGGAGGAATCATGCAACCACGAAAAGTAGGAAGGCGGGACCAAGAAATAGGAAGACGTGACCGTGACTGAAGAAATAGGCCCGACTGCGGCTATGTGCAGGCATGAACGCAGGCAAAAATAATAGGCGCGGCCGCGGAATACGACACTAGTTGATGTCGTGTTGCTTGTCTTTGCGCATAAAGACACCAAGATCCTAAATGCGCCACTGTTGTTGCTTGTAGTTGTGTGCAGAGTTATAACGGAGTGGAACCACTCATAAGCATATGCATATGGAGTAAAGGATAGAGGAACAAGATCGGATCTTACCCCCTTCTATAACGTCCAACCAAAGAGAATCGTGACTTGATTTCTCTGTGTGCAAGAGACGAAGGAGGACGATTGACTGCCTCCGATCGGTTGTTGTTGCTTGATCGATGAAGATCGAAGGAAAGATGTCGCTGCTAGTATCGAAAGGAGAGGATGAAGGGAAGGAGAAGCAAAGAGAGGAGAAGAGAAGAGAAGATAACTTACGTGAATAAGAGGATGGTTGTTAGGGCTTATGCTATAGGCAAAAAGGAGGTTGCTACGTGTATAAGAAAGGAGTGGAAAATATCGAGTTTCAAGAAAGGAAAGAAATAAAAACGGTTACAAAAAGATAAGAGTGAGATTTGTTGTCTCACCACGAGGGCGGGTGGAAAGAGGCGCGGTCGCATGATGCATGCGCGACAGCGTCGGTACACCGCGACAACTTCTTCACTGCCTAACCAATATGCTTCCACTCTTCAAGTGTCGGGTTTCCGAAATAAATAAAAAAATTCCGGTTGTTACATAAACCATGTAAAGAAATAAGATACATAATAGTACAACCTTACAGACTTAACTCAAGACCAAAATATAGCGATGATCAAGAGAGTACACCCTCCTTCCTAAATCCTAAGGCACACGTTGATCCGGTTGATCACCGACTCCGAAAAGTTTATCCGGAACATACTTAAAACTTGAAGTTATCCTAAAAATTCAACAACATATAAAACTATTAGCTAGCGTCCTAAAGTCGGAGTCGGAGCTCAAGAATTAGATCAAACTTGTACGCATCATATGAGGAACATATCAAAACAAAAGTTCTAAAAAAATATAAACTCAAGTTCACCTCGTAAAACTATTATAACTAATCCTAAGCCAACAAGGCATGCATAGGTCACGGTTGTTCTAGTCAAACAATATAACTTCCTAGCATTAGCATACTATGCAAAACTAACGAAAACACCAACAAAGATTCTAAGCATACTAAAATTCTTCAAAATGTATGAGTAACACTATAGTTGCAAAAGTGTGTCATAATAAATACTCTAATACAGAAAACGATGATAATGATTTTGATGATGTGCATATAGTGCAATACAACGTAGTGTATCATTTGTCAACTCTCGGCAACGCACGGTAACGCAATGCTCTCTCAAGTCCACATGTGCCCCTCTAGCGTAGTAATGATTACGAAAATCTGTAATCACGTCTCGCATTTTATATATTCACCTTCTTTCCCGGCTCTTCTTTCCCGGCTCGGTCTCTACTACAACAACGTCCAAAACATGTATGCAAGATTTATATATGGAAGGGGCTCCCACCACGTCGCACTACCATGCTTTGGACGTCACTCCCTCATCGAGATCACCATGCTCATGACTGTACCGGTGGTTGCCAATTGTAAAATAATTTAAAACCATAAGTACTAAGTTTATAAAGAGATCTCTAAAAACAAGAAAGTCCAACTATACTCACATGCAACACACCTTAATCTACAACACAGTTCCTCAACCTCATTCATCAACATATTCAAAATCTACACAATCTTAGAGTCAACTATCACATCGTCATCATCACTCAACACAGATATCCACTCAACTACGTACTCACCACAAAACTCATAACACCAACTCTTCTCACCCCCGAAGCATCTATCTACACAATTATCACGAGAGTACTTACCAAAGACTAACTCAAAACCAAAAGTAAACTCTTAGTCACCTCTCCTTAGAAGACCATATACACCACTTCCTACCTAGGATACCACCACTAATCACCATCTCGAACAATCGAGGATATATCATACACATTCTATTCAATTACATAACATATCCCATCTTCATCATATCTTATATCATTCCATCACATGCAACCATCAACTTTTATTGCTCTTCATAACCGTCAACATCACCTATCATTCTTACATATCTAGTTTAGGGGAAAATTTACAATTTCCAAAACTTTGGGTCATAAATACAAATTACAATTATGGGTGTTTTTCTGTAATTTACGCAAATTTAGAGTAAATCCGATTAAGGTTTCCTGACCTAGGCTCAACAGCGGCGGATCCCGACGATGGCGAGGTGGTGGAGCTTCCATGGGGGCGAAGGGCTACTGCTTCCTCCGGAGCCTTGAAGTGAGGTTGGCGAAGGCAAGCGGTGAGGATTGGTGACCGATGGTTTTGGTCACCAATCCTCACCGCTTGCATGGGGTTCGAAGGGCTACTGCTTACAATTCCTAGCAGTTCCTGTCATGAATGGTGATAGTCGCGAGATGGAGAAGACGAACTTGGTTGTTTCCTCTTTTCAGGCGGCATAGGTAATTGGTGGTGTCGATAGAGGTAGTCGGAGATGGCGGTTGGAGGCGGAAGATTTGGGCAACCGACGGAGTCCATCTACGGTGTCGGGGTGGCAACAGTGGCTCGGACAATGGTGTTGTAGATCCGACCGGGATTGACGAAGAAATGAGGTTCAAATCCGACTCAATGTGGTTGACTCCGGGTTTGAGTTTCCGGTGATGAATAGTGACTCTAGAGAGAAAGTGAGAGGAAGGGAAAGTTAGAGTTTTGGTGGAAGATGAAGAATAGTAAAAGGGTTAATTCCGCAATTAACGTAAATCAACTCCGTACGTATATTATTCCTCAAAATCTCCAACTAAATCATAATTAATTTATCAACGACTTAACTTACTCGATTTAATTCAATTTAAATTTACTTTAAAAATTTTAGAATCCGTTATTACAAGCCTTGTTGAAATCAATTTATAAATGTATAAGTGGTAAACAAAAACATAAGCATATTTATAAAATCATATCATAAAATAAAACCAACTAATATTTAAAAATATATATGCAAATTCGGTATTTATGGATATCCACGAATATTCGGAAACCTAAATCCTTATAAGTATCTGATATTCAGAAAAATCTCGCGGATCAAATCAACAGATTTTTCGGAACAAGTCGACTGATCGGATTGATTTTGGTCACGCCTACCATTAATTTAATAAAAACCTGAGGTGGTTTAGAGGAAGTTGGGTGGGTGGTTGTTTGAAACTAAGGGGGTGACAATTTTGTAAAATAAAAGAAAAAGGGGTGGTTAAGTGTAAATTAGGGAATTTAAAAATATTAGTTAGCAGTGTTGTATGTGACAAGTTGGGTTGGGACAGAAATGGCGTACGTTCACTGGCAAACGAAGCAGCATGTTGTACTGTCCACCCACTTTCAAACTCCCAACTACTTCAATTTCAATTTCAAATATTCTCAATTATTTTACGTCAATTTAGGAATTGAGTAAACCAAAAAATAATAATAATTGAAAATAAAAAGAAATCTGAAAAGAGAATAAAGTTACTTTAAATTTTAAATAATAATTTAATAATTAAAATTTTATACTACTTTTAACTTTAAACTAACAAACCCTTAAATGTAGAGTTTTTTCAATAAACCCAATTTTAATGTATATAAAAACTAAAACCCGTATAATAAATTTTATGTGTTTTTAACTTAAAGAGAAGTTGGCTAAATAAAACATTTTCAATAATATTGACAATTTGTTTTAAATGATCATTATTTTTCTTGAAAATGCATCTAAAAAGCCCCTATTTCAAATATAGGGATTTTCCGGCTGTAGTGAGTTTGTTTATAAAAACTCTTTAATTCTCGTATAATCTATCTCTATGATGAGGTCGAAAAAATCGATAATTCTTCATAGTTTTTATCCCTGATAAATTTCATAATTCTGTTAATATATCCTCCCCGAATTCACCCTAAAGCTTATTTTTCTAGTAAAATATAATTGTATTTTGCATCAGCTTATCTTTCAAGATAATCATTTTACAAGTTGTCGTGTTTAAAAATTACGTTAACTCATGTTTCAAAAATATTCGGTAGTTTTAAAGTTTCTCTCTATCATTTATTGTGCAAAATGTCCGATCTTTCATTAGAGTATTTTATAAGTATTACGTAAATTAAACATTAAATTCGATACAAATTTAACGACTCCGATTCCAAATATAGGATATCTCACCTTGGTCACCTAAACTCTTTTTCATAAAAATATGTTTTTTTTAACTTTTACCCATGCTTTAAACTCCAATTCATTTGTCTTTAGAGCACCTGCAGTAGTGATTTTTAAGCATTGTTTATATTAAATTTTTCATGAAAATTGTACTTTTTGTTAAGCAACCAAGTCTTGGTTGCTTACTACACAACCTCTTAAAAACCAACTAAAGCACATACACCTTAATATTTTGCATTTGTTTAATATGAACAAGTATAAAGATAAATAAAGTTTAAAACTAATATTAAGAAACCACTAGTGTGTAGGAAATCAAAGCAGTTTTTAAACTAAGATGGAAGAGAGAGAAATGAAAGATAGAATAAAAAATTTGAGTTATAAAATCACTAATGTACATGCTCTTATCAGTTTATGCAGCTCGAGTAAAAAGGACTACGAAATGGCTTTCACCAACATTGTAATTTTAGGAAAATTTTTAACTAATTTAATTATTAAAATTTATAATTACTATAAAAAAATGAAATAATGCATCGATACGAAGCACGGATGTCAACTAGATTAATGGTCTGTTTGATTCCAATTTCGGAAACGGAAACGGAATGGAAACGAATTTAGTCCATATGTATATCCTTTTTCATGAAACTTTATGAAATCATTCCTTATGTTTTAATGCAAAATGCACTTATTTCCCCACATTTTGTTACCTTATAGGTATCAAAAGTAATCAAATTTTACTCCAATTACTTCAAACCACAAAAAATGATTCCAAAAAATTTTGATGAACAAGGATATACATATGAATTAGATACATTTTCATTTCGTTTTCGATTTCAGAGTTAAAACCAAATGGGTCCTAAATGGTGAAACGGTTATTCAAACAGGAAGTTTAATGAGGCTGTAATTTACACATTGGAGGGAAGAAGATTTTGAATTTGAAGTTGTTTTTGAAATTATAAAAGTGTTTTTAAATTCATTTATAGTAGTAAATAAAAATAAGATTCACGGGATGAAACAAGACACGTTCGAATAAAAGTGAAGACTTTTTTTTCAACTTTTTATAGAAGAATATCGGCCAATTAACCTTTTCTTTTACTATTATTATCCACTTTCTTCCTTAAAAGATTTTTAATTTTTTAATATTTATATAAGAAAACCTCCCACAAAACACAAAGCAAAAGAAAACAAAATAAAACAGAGCACTCTGTTTCTTCTTCGAATTCTTACCCTTTTCTTCAGAGGTCCCTGGTTACTATTATTATTATTCAATGCTTTTCCCTATTAACCACAGTCCCTTTCTCTTTCCCTTCAACACTTTTACTACCTCCACAAAAACCCTCTCTTTCTCTTCTTCATCTTATCCCCTGCAAATTCCTTCTATCTTCTCAGGTATGAAAAACCCTAGAAATTAACCTCTTTTCATTTTCATTTTGCTGTTTCTTTTTGTTTTGACAAAGAGGTTCTTTTGTGAGATTTCTTTTTTCCGTTCTTAATTTTGTTGGTTTTGTTGCAGATTGAAGAGGAAATGGGAGGTGTCGTGAAACAGGGGAGTTTCAGTTTTGAGTTGAAACAGAGTGTTCTGCAACCGCAACAAGATGATTCCCAAAACGCTGTTGTTTTCTCCGGTGACGACTCTTTTGTTGACCAATTCCTTAACCTCCAAAACGCTGACAACCAACAAGATGCTGACCACCTCTTTGACCAGTCAGAAAACCTCCAAACAAATGAGAAAACTCCTGGTTTTCAGTCTTCTCCTTTGCTTGAACCGACTACCGTCGCCGGAGAAGAAGACCTGTGCTCAGTTCTCGCTCTCCCGGTAAGTAAATTTGTGAAAGTTGCTTCTTTTATGAGATAACTGTTTGGTGTTAATTTGGTAGTAAATGAGGAAAGGAAGAAAAGATTCTCACTTTAGTTTTTTGGTATTTGGTTCATGCAAGTAGTTATGCAAATTGGGGAAAGATTTTTCTCGCCATTAATTGATTTTTTCCTTTGTGGGTTTGACAGGAAGAGGATTCAGAGCTTGAATGGCTTTCTCAATTTATGGAAGAGGACTCATTTTCTCAACCTTATCCTACTGTCGCCGGAATCCCAAGCCCACCGGAAAAGCCCTCTCCGGCAAACGAAGCCCAAAACTCCCTATTGAAAATCTCACTGCAGGCTACTCTTCCCCGCTCCCGTCGCAGCAAACGCCGCCCGGCCACTTTCACGGGCTTGAGCGCGGTTTGGCCCATTTCATCCTCATCCGCCACTGACTCAACCACCAGCACGTCCTCATCCTCCTCCGCCACGTCATCCCCTTGGCCGCCCACGTCACCCTCTACTCCTCTGGTTTTCCAAACCCCGGTCCCAAATCCAAAGAAAAAGAACCGCGTCATTGGACCCGGTTCGAGCAGTACGGGTTTGGCCAGAAGGTGCAGCCACTGTGGGACCCAGAAGACGCCACAGTGGCGAGCTGGACCGCAGGGATTAAAGACACTGTGCAATGCATGTGGAGTCCGGTTCAAATCGGGTCGGTTGTTCCCGGAGTACAGGCCCGCTAGTAGCCCGACATTCTCAAGTGAGGTTCACTCAAATAGCCATAGGAAGGTGCTGGAGATGCGGATGAAGAAGGATATAATGGTTCAGCCTAAACCAGGGTTCAACTCCGGTTTAACTAGTTTTGGGTAGTCCGGTTTGTCATTTCACTTTCCCCAACTGTAGATAACTAGGTAAGAACCGGTTTAGTGTAGTGGTTTAGGAAATCAGTTTAAGTAGTCATTCTGACCCGGTTTGATCCAGAGGGTCCGGTATTGGTTCAGCAGGTTGTATTTTGTCCAAAAGTATTTTGAAATGAGATTGCCAGCATTAAAATGATGGTTAGTGGTTACAGTTTTATGGTCAAATGGCTTTGCTTTTTTACTTTTACGAAGATATGATTAATTACAACCTTAAATTGCGGGTCAATTAGAATTCAATTTATTGGCGGTAAAAGGAGTTTCCTTTGTGAAATTGATGTTGAACCGGAATTTGTGAACCGGGAGTAGGTGGTTGAAACGCTTGAAACTTTAGGCGCTCAAATTGTGGGCATATGGGTTGTTACGAAGCAAGAACATTATGGGATGAACGTAGGAAATTGTGTAACATGCAAATCATCAAGCCCTCTCAAATGGCTTAAATCGTTCGATTTGCACATTTAACATTTTTTTAGTTGATGAATGAGTACGAAATCTAACGTATAAGTTTTAGGATGTAATCCCGAAATCTTGTGTAGGTTCACTTTGACGTATAAATCATCCACGTCCAATAGTGTCAAGAGGCCGAAAAATCAACAAACCGTTAACTGCACATCGATAGACCCTAATAAGCAACCGTATACATCCCATATTTGGGCTCAAAACCTTTTCGTTTCCCGGAACAATACGAGGAGAGGAGGGCTACGAGCCTAGACATGGGTCCAGTTTGGGCCGACCCAAACCGGCGGTTTAGGTTTGCCGGTTTGGTCAAATCGTAGGTTAGCGGTCCCAAACCGCCGGTTTGGACGTTTTTTTTTAATTTTTTTTACTAAACCTCCGGTTTAAAATATTATGAAATACTTTTACTTTTTTTTATTTTTTTAACATAATGTGCCAACCGCCGGTTTAGCGGTTTGACAAACCGCCGGTTTAGGTTTAGCTTTGCGACCCATGTCTATACGAGCCCCCTACCTCTCCCTCTTCCCACGCCTAGTTGTTTCCCGAGTCTTGGTTGCTCTAAATATAAAAAGCCTTTGATTCACCCGTAAGGTCAGCAGACTCAGTGGATGGCTTTGCTCAGAGACAGAGACTTGCCCATGATGACACTGAACTCCGAAAGGGATGCCGTTCGTTGGATACACGAAAGTGACGAAGTTGCTTTGACTACATAACTATGTCTGTATGTTGAAGCGGTACATATATGTATTAGGTCTAAAATTTTAACCTATTATTCCAGTGAATTTTCATCTAAAATCAAATGACAATAAGAGTAGTGTCCATCGACCTTATATATAATGCTTAAAATACCCCCCTTAAATATAATATTCAAAATATGACAATCAACCATAAATACTCAAAGTATGACAATCAACTATAAATACTCAAAAAATTTCACCCTTCAAATATAACTATTCCTGGCACTTCTTTAGTATCGTTATCCCGGTGTGTGGAGTCTGTGGACTGGTTTAACAGGCGGAAAATAAATGGGCTAACCCATCCTTTTATCCGGGTTCGGCCCAACCCGTTTTTTCTCATGGGTCACGGGCTAACGCATCATTGGGCCTTATTAGCTTTGTGTTTTGATGTGGTAAAAAGCATAAGCCCAAACACTAATACATTTTAGTTTTAGTGTTACATTTTAGGTTAATGTTCAGGTACGGCCCTTTTATTGCGGTACGGCCGTACGGCCGTACCGCAGGGCGACACGTGTCCCGAAAATTTTTTTTTTTTTTTTTTCTATTCTGAAACGATTTTTTTTTTTACGGAAACTAATGAAAATTTATTTGAACTACCATGTTATAATTTATGCACTATTATCCTATAAACTTTGAACTATTCCTATATAATCCATGAACTATTACTTTTTAATATAATCCATGAACTATTCTATTATAATTCATGAACTATCTCATAATAAGTTTTGAACTATTACTTTCACTCCTTTATAAATTTTTGCACTTTAAATTATTCTATTATAATTCATGAACTATTCTATTATAATTCATGAACTATCCCATAATAAGTTTTGAACTATTACTTTCACTCCTTTATAAATTTTGGACTATGAACTATTCTATTATAATTATGAACTATCCTTTTAGAAGTTATGAACTATTACTTAATAAGTTTTGAACTATTACTTTCAATCCTTTATAAATTTTACACTATGAACTATTTTATTATAATTCATGAACTATCCTTTTATAAGTTATGAACTATTCCATAATAAGTTTTAAACTATTACTTTTACTCGTTTTTTAAAAAAAAAAAAAAAATCGTTTCAGAAAAGAGGAAAAAAAATAATAAAAAAAATTTTTGGGACACGTGTCGCCCTGCGGTACGGCCGCACGGCCGTACCGCAATAATGGGCCTTACTTGAATAATACCCTTACATTTTATTATTTGAGTTATAAATCAATAATTATTTTTTTAAAAGTTATATTATAGATCACCCCTTATGTATTTATAAAGTTTTAAAATGCAAAAATTATAAAAATAATTATAACGACGTGCTGAATTGCTTTTGTTAAAATAAATAGTTTATAAGGTGCGGGTATATTTATATATTGGATTTTTAATAAAATGTCATGAGCTTGTATATGTATGAACTAATGATACATTTATAAAATATTTATAATTTTTTAACAACTAAATATTATAAATAATTATTTTCACTTAATTATTTATTTATAACAATATTAAAATTTTAATGTTGATAATTATCTATATGGTTAGTTTTTTTTCTTAATAAAAATAGTTTTCGACAGTTAAAATAGTTAAATTTACCATATTTTCAGTTTTTAAAATTTATATGTTAATTTTAAAATCTATTCAATCATTTCTAAATATTTTTTTAAATAATAAATAACTAGGTTTTAAAAATTATATTGAGATATAAATATAATACTCTAATAATAATATTTTAAATATATTTATAGTTCTTTTATTATATAATTTTTTTAATTTAATCATCACAATATGATGTTAGCTATATTAATTAATAAAAAATGACAAAGTTTGGATGAAATGATTTTTCTTAGTCTTAAATAGTATTTCAAATTTAGTTAGTTAATAAACGGGTTTATTTCTAATTAAGTTGTCAGTTAGTAGATTTGGTAACAAACAAAATCGTATTGTTATAACCGTAAGATACTGAATATGATGAGATGAATTTCATTTTGTTGATTTGACATGGTAGGGGAAAATGTTTTAATTTTGAAATAAATTGCAATTAAAATATGACAAATTTGTAATTATTTGCTAAAAAATCCTAGGTGACATGGCTAATGTGTTGACATGTGTATTAAGAGGGTTGTGTTTTAGTAGTATATATAGATACTTTTCATTAAAAAAAACTAGCATGTAAGATATACATCTACAATATATATTTATAATTTATTTTTAATCATAAGTTTATATCATGAATAGTTTTATGTAACAGCAAATTTTGTTATAAGTTTTGACAAACATCAATACGAAGGAAAGTGTGGCCTGATAAAGGGAAACTTAATGTGTTATGTAATTAGAAATAATTTCTAATAGTTCATATTCATATTATATTAAAATTGGAACAATTTTATAGCAATTTTATATTGATTCATAAACGTAAACGTAAACGTAAACATAAACCAAGGATTTTTATTGTGAAGTTTGAAAAGTATTGTTATCACAATTCAAATATATATTCAACATTATTGACCTTATTTTATTTAATAATTTGACAAAAAAAAAAATCCACTCGATATATTGTCCTGAATTATTTTTAATATCTAATATGAGGTTATATTTTTTCATTTTAACAATATTTTTCAATCACACAAATGTGAACATATAAACATCAATTAGCGAATTTGACACCCACTAAACAATACACCACTTCACAAAATATATACGAATTGTGTGGCCTAAATGTCAATATACATCTCTTTCTTGCATTAATTGTAAATAAATATATTTAAAAAAAGTCGTGTTTCTAAACTATAAGTCCTATCATTTTCAATCTAATATAATAATATTATTTTAGATTTGCTTGCAGTTAGTATTTATATTCGAGAGTCCAATGTCCATATATGTATCCTGTGGGCTGTGGTTATCAAACTGTCACGTGTGTATGTACGTAGTTTGATAACCAAGACTTTTACCATACACGATGACACGGCATTACATTTATAACTACACTAGTGTGTACGTTTTGAATTAATGTTGGTAATTTTTAAATTTATGATTATCACCATTTAAGTTTATTAGAAATAGAAAGAATTATATATTTTCTATTTTTATTAGAAATAGAAAGAATTATATATTTTCTATTTTTACTATGGTTGTGTACCTCATCAATTTTTACCACTTTTATTATAAAGAAATAATTTGGTTTACTAGGCTTTTTTGAGTTTTAATTTTAGTAAATGTGTCCCCTTGAAATAAGAGTGATTAGGGCTTGAGAATAAATACAAAAGGTTGGGTACATTTATCTAATTAAAAAATTAAATAGCCTAGTTACTAAAATTAAAACTCAAAAAACCCTATTACCAAATTAACCGTTTATTAAATTGAAGTTGAAAGGTAAGAAGTTTGATTAGAAATACATTTACTAAACACTTTTATATCATGTGTCTAGTTACCAGTGAAAATCTAAAAAATGCTTACTTAACTGATTATACTAGATCGATATTTGTATGAGAACATTATAGATTTGTAGTATGAGTTTATAAATGTTATTATACTATCAATAAAGTCATAGTTTTAAATTAATGTTGACCTATTTGAAGATTTTAAGAAAAATTTTATATTGTACTATATTAATATTTACCTTGTTTTTTTTTTAGCATTAAGTTAACTATAAAAGTTATTCATAATTTATGATCTATTTGTAATATATTTATATTTATATTCATCATAAAGTATGAATTAAGTATGTTATTACTAATTCAGTTGTAATAACGTAGCAAACATCAAAAGTTTGATAACAATTGTAAGCATCTTTTGACTTTAATTATCGTTAGAAATAAAGTTTTAAGGAGAAGCTAGTAGAACCTTCCGGATCCAATAATAATGAGTTCAGCTGCTTTTCGTTTATATTTAATTTAAGACCGGGTCGGCCGGTCCAGCATGGCCCATGTATCCTGTGCGGGCAAACAGGGCAAGTGTGGGTCCCGCCGGGTCCCCGACGCGGACTTAAAAAAACAATAAACATATGCATGATCTTTGCCTTAGTGAACTAAATTTCAAAAAAAATTCTCATCTTAGTCTGGGAGTAATTTATCAAAATACACGAGATTCGTGGTTCGGAATAAAAACACAACTAGAGGCGCGGTCTCTAGTATAACGTTCTTTTTAAAAAACAAGATAAAAAGAGGCGTTGTCCTATCCCGCCCCTCTACTGTAAAGTTTTTTTAAAAAAATAAAAAATAAAGAGAGGCAAAAGAACTGCCCTATAGGCGCGATCCTAGACCGGCTTCTACTCTAGACCTCCATTCTCGTGTATTTTCGTGAATTATTTCACTTCGAGCCTAAAATTAGAATTTTTTTTTTTCAAATTTCGTTTAGTAAGGCAAAAGATCCCATATACATAAGTATACTATATAAAGTGGGTGAGGTTTCGATGAAAACGTTTGTTTTTATGGCAAGTAGTGGTGTTGGATTCAGTTATTCCAAACCGTCAAACTGGTGGTTTTACCGGTCTAAACTACCGGTTTGGGTTTGACGGTTTAGGTTTCGGGCAATGTATAGGTTTAAGGGAAGAACTAAATTTTCGGTTTGGATTTGGAGGCCCACGATTTGGGTTTAGGTTTGGCCTTACGTCAAACCTAAATTGACGGTTCGTACCCAAGTCTAACAAGGAGTAAAAACATATCTCAAACATTGAATGAAGATAAAACAACGGCTAAGATTAAAATTGATATTATGGTAATTCTTTTAAATATTTATCGTATAAATGTTATTTTCTTGATTGAGAATAACAATTATGATAATATAAATCAAATAGTATATTCACCAATTTAACTTCATTAGTCTAACACACATACTTTTTTTTTTTTTTTAAATATCAACTTTGATTTGCGTCTCGGTTCATCTTTCGGTTACTTTTAGTTAAACTTGAATGACTCATAACCGGTCTCTTTTATGTTCATGCACATATGTGTCCATGTACATGCACATTCGTGTTCAATTTAGTTAATCAAATTATTGATAAAATGAATAAAATGAACAAAATGAACCATATCAACAGTGGTTTAATTAATTCAACAAATTAAATAAAACGTGAAAGTTTGAACATATTAAATAAATGAATAATAAGTCATCAATTTTGGTTGAACTTCCTTATAACAAGATTTTATAGTTTCTTTCTCCTCCATAAAAAATATATTTTTGATTTTTAAATTTATTGTTGGTTGAATTTAATGTTTCATTCTTATCCTAGCTTATTGTGGTCAGTTAATCCAAATTACTCGTACCTAAATCCATCGCTTTTTAAAGATTCTCACTCCTTATTTGAATAATAAATTCTCACTTAAACATAATATTTCTATATAAGTATTTGTATTAATAAAGTTGTAATTATTCGGTGTTCATAAAAAAAACTATATACACATTATACGGTATTTCTCACTTAAACATAACATTTCTATATAAGTATTTGTATTAATAAAGTTGTAATTATTCGGTGTTCATAAAAAAAACTATATACACATTATGTGATATTTGTAGGTTGAAAATAACATATAAATTTACTATATTTTTTTGATCAAATTTTTTCCAAAATCTTATTTTTAACTAAAAATATTAAATATGATCCGTGTTCTAAGTACAACCTAAAATGAATATAATTACTTTTGTTATAATTAATAAGTTTAATTTAAATTTAAAATAAAATTACATTTAAATGTTGAAACTTTTAATGAATATGTTTACCAAATTATCTTGTTTAGATAATATTAATAAATGATATACTTAAATTATAAAAACTATTTTAAAAAGTAAAATAAATTTGTTTTTTTGGAGATAATATCTATTTAAATAAAAAAATAATAATTATGTTAAAAAAAAACTAATGATGTGTAATATAAATGATTGACTTGTGTCGAATATATAGTTTGTGTAAAATATTATCTCCTCAGTAACCCAAATAATATATTATGTGTTAATATTTAACGTTATTATATTGTGAATAACATAAGAGGAGCATAACTATTTGCATTTATTAATCAATATTACATTGTCAATTTTCGTAATTCACAATTAAGAGTTTGGGTACCACATTTGGTAGAAGGCTCACCTCATTGGAATCGGCAAAAATAATTATTTGCATAAACAATTTATAATTAAAATATAAAAATAAGTAAACGTCACTTAAATTGCACTTAAACATCCTATGTACTCCATTCCACGGTGCGAAAATGTTCAATATTTGTCTTAATTATTTAGGTAGACATTATATTAACTAAATGTTGACATATCTATCAATCATTCAATCTCATTTCTTCCCAAAGTTATCAACTTAGATTTGGATCGAATGGCCTATTGAATTATAAGACTCGAAAAATTGTTAATTTAGGAAAAAATAATATCACGAACGCAATTATACTTGAAAGTATGTGGAAATTAACTTCATTTTATTCATAAGAGCATACTCACGCAAACGGTCGAGATCTCATCTTAAAATTAATTGATATATAAATAGTAATCACTAATCTATTTCATGTAGACATATTTATATCTGGATTTGGGTTGGGTTCGGATCGGGCAAGCGACGGGCATACGGCCCATTTTTTTAAATATTTAAATATATTTTTTTATAATAAAATATATTTAAGATATTTTATGTAATGTATATTAAAACTATTATAATTATATTAGAAATTTTATACTTATACTTAAAAATAAAATATATTTGGGCGGCGGGACAGACTACTCGGATATGACCAGGTCTAATCTCAACTACTAATGTGATATCATTATGGTGCACAGACAATTATAGAAGACAGAGTGTCCTGTGTCGATATGGGGACACGGTCGTATATGACTCGACACGGTCAAGACACATTTCAAAGGTAGGACATAGGGGGACACATCTAGGACACGCCGAGGACACGGATTGTGTCCGGTCAAGACACGATCAACGATATGCTACCTTATTTTTTAAGGCTAAAAAGGAAAATTATTTTTTATTAAACTTTACAGAAAAATTGATTTACCATAATATTTTTTCCTTTTTTCATTTTGTTCCAACTAAACCTATCCCCACATGGTCACCTACGAGATTGTAGTTATCGGAAGAATGACACCGATCCTCTTCTTCGGTTCTGATGTTGAAATGTTGTTGTTTCACCAGCCGACTCTTCTCTCCATTCTTCTTTTGATTTTATAAATTTACTTTGAATTTTTTATTACTGATTTATTGTGTAATCTTTCTTTGTTGAATGTTGAATGTGTTATTCTAATTCTTTCACCTTTTCTAAATTTATAAATTTTTATTATTGTTTTCTTTGTTTTCTCATGTTGTTCGGTTGATGTTAATTTGCAAAATAGATGGTTCGTTCTTCAATTTTAAAAACTAAGTTTGTTTATTTGAGATTGTAAGACTAAATATGTTTATTTCTATGTTTTGTAAGAGTGAAATTGTTTGTTTCTAAACTTTTGTATCGGTTATTTTGTTGACATGTTAATATTTTTATCTACTCATATATCATTGAATTTTTCATATATATGAATTCTACATTTTAATAGATTTTAAATGATATATTTTTTTTTCCTCGTCATGGCCCCGCTTCCTATGTTTTTGAGGATTGTCGTTTCTCGCCGTGTCCGTGCATCATAGATTATCGATATAGAAAATATTCTTCCCTACATCTCAACACTCCCTTTCAAGTGTTAACCATCTAAACTAGTCAACAATTAACACATTTTTTTGGGTTGAGAAGCTCAATATCTTTATAGCTCACCCACAACTTTTCGACAGTTTTTTTATTTTCTATTTGTCCTTTTAGTTGATCCCGAATTCTAGAAAACAAACGTGAATCAGACTCGCACAGTTATTTTGTTAATTATTCTTATATCCGTCTTGAGTACAAATGATATGGAGGGTACCGTTCAGGGAGCTCACCCACAACACACTAAGTTTTATTTTCATGATAGGTTCACTCACTAATGTATTGTCGATATAAAACACATTTCTTATCTACATCTCAAAACATTAGAACTGAATACTTCGTGATCCATTGCAAAAAAAAAACCTTTTAGTAACAACTTTTACGAGGAATTTCAACTACAATCCTCATAACAACACTCTGGGAGTATAACGGTACTTTACCAACAACAGACGATCAAAATATTTACAATATACACAAGAATATTGATAACATACACAGGTGATTAATTAACCACATGTCAAGTAATTTGCGATAATCTCATCTTCAATCTTATTATGTAAAGTTTGTCATGTATATTTTACTTTTTTTTGTCTTAACAAAAATGAAGTATAATATTTTGTATATATTTGAAAGTTTTTTTTGGATAAAAACAATTTTCTCGAAAAATAAATTATGAATAATATCTTTAAATATAAAGGAAATGGGTGAAGAAACTTTTTTTTTTTATGGACTTTGTTTTGTAGACCCTTTTAATTTTTATCACTCTCATAATATTAGGTAAAAGTAATTGGTTGAATTTTAATCCACTCTATATATTAAAAAAAAAGACAGATATGGGGATAGATTATAGGGGGAGTGAGTACAAATTAATGTTTTCAAAAATCTATTGTCATTTTTTATCGTAACTGCCATTAGAGTATATATTTTTTATATTATGTTGTCATTTTTTATCGTAACTGCCATGAGAGTATAAGTCTGAGTTTTGGTACTGCGTTTCAAGTATGAGTTTCCAGTATGATTTATGGTATGAGTTTCCTGTGTGAGTTTCTGGAATGAGTTCTTGATATGAGTCTGGTCTAGTTTCTGATATGAGTTTGATATTGAATTCTGGTATGATTTGTTGATGTGTTTCTATTATGATTTATGATATGATTTTTAGCATGAGTTTCCGGTATGGTTTCTAGTTGAGGTTTTTGGTATGAGTGTGGTATGGTTTATAGTATGAGTTCCTGATATGGTTTCTTGTATGAGTTTCAGGTATGATTTTCTGGTATGAGTATGGTATGGTTTCTCGTATCAGTTTAATATGGGTTTTTGGTATGATTTGTTGATGTTTTTTGGTATGAGTTTTAGTATGTTTCTGGTATAGTTTCTGATATGAGTTTCTTATATGAGTTTCTGGTATGAGCCTAGTATGATTTCTGGTATGAGTTTTTGGTATGCTTTCGTGTATGAGTTTTTGGTATGAGTTTCCTGCATGAGTTTCTGGTATGAGTATAATATGGTTTCTGGTATGAGTTTGATATGAACTTTTGGTATGAGTATGGTATGGTTTTTTGTATGAGTTTGATATGAATTTCTAGTATGGTTTCTTGTATGAGTTTCCTATATGAATTTTTAATATGAGTACGGTATGGTTTTTGGTATGAGTTTGATATGGGCTTCTGATACGATTTGCTGACGTGTTTCTAGTATGAGTTTCTTGTATGGTTTTTTATATGAGTTTTTGGTATGAGTTTCTATTATGAGTTTGGTATGAGTTTCTATTATGAGTTTGGTATGAGTTTCTGATATGGTTTATGGTATAGTTTCTTATATGAGTTTTTTGTATGGTTTCTGATATGATTTCTAATATGAGTCTGTCTGGTATGGTTTCTAGTATACAAAGATCATGTCACCCGATCGAACTCGGCAATGGAGATAGAAACAGGAGTAGAACAAAGAGAAGAGAAGATTACACATATATGAAGATTGAACTCGACAATGGAGATCTTGTCACTAGATTGAACTCGACAATGGAGATAGAAACAGGAGTAGAACAAAGAGAAGAGAAGATTACACATATATGGAGATTTGAACTCGACAATGGAGATCTTGTCACTAGATTGAACTCGACAATGGAGATAGAAACAGGAGTAGAACAAAGAGAAGAGAAGATTACACATATATGGAGATCTGAACTCGACAATGGAGATTATGGCACCAGATTGAACTAGACAATTGAGATAGAAACAGGAGCATAACAAAGAGAAGAGAAGGTTGAAGTATTAACGACAAAGAGAAGAGAAGTTTATATACTTCCCGTTTTCATCATAACTGTCATGAGAGAAGATTATAGAGTTATGTAGAGAGAGCAAAAATTTAAACATTAAAAAATTTGGGATATATTTACTAAATCAGATTATTCTATGAATACTCTTAATAGGTAGAAAGCCTAATTAGTGAATTTGACCTCAAATATAAGCTATATATACATACTTGCATTTTGGAATGTACTATTTTCATAAGAAATTTCATGTATTTTGGTTTAATATGGACAATTATTTGTTAGCTATAACTTCCAAAGTATGTTATGAAATTTATAAAATAGCAAACATAAAATAAACGAATAAGAAATATGTTATTTTTAATAAAAGTCGGTCTTAAAAAGGGGATATCAACCCAACATCTTTTAAAAGTCATAAATTAGAAAATATGATCTAAAATCTGTAAAAATTGATAATCATGTGTTGATCTAAATATTATAAAAAATTTTGAAACAAATTAATCTATAGAATTTTTCAATAATTCATTCAATAATCAATAATTTTGTTGTAACGGGTTATTTTTTAGGTCAAAATAATCTCAGAACGATTCGAGTATAATAATCTCATTATATGCGATTGCCGAACAAAACCATCAGCCATATAGTGATTTATAGGAGCGTTAAAAAAAATATGAATATAGCCTGTCTTACATAATTTCTTAAAAATATGTTAGATAACGCGATGTAATTTTTTTATTTATTTTCTTCGTTGATTAACACTTATTAATCAACATCACTTCTCACAACTAACCAATTAAAATTTAAAAATGTCAAAAGTAAATATATTAGTGATAATTTTTGTGATTGACCATTATACCCATAAAAAAATGCAAATTTTTTTATTTAAAATTTATCAAATTTTAAAAGTTAAAAACGCTTTACGTATATGATCGGTTGATCGGAAGGAGTATTATTTACGAGTCCGAATGCTTTGATAATGGTAAGAGATGTGAGAGTGGTTTATTGCTAACTAATAGAATTTAAAGAGTGGTTTTTGATAATTTCGAGAAAAATGAGTGACTTCTTGCAAATAAGGGTACTTAAATGGTGGTATTCGTCAATTTACTCTAAATTAAAAAAAAATCTTGTTCAAACACGACGTGTCAAAGTACACGTGGACGACTTTATAGCGTCCTTGCAAATAGTTTGCACTTCGGTTAGGGCTTTCCTTCTACAAATGGGAAGAGAAGAGCTAAACGGTTCAAATTTTCAAATATCATAATTCTTAAACATGATTTTCAAATATTCCGGCGAAAATTTATATTAGTAACGCACTTTGCGTGTATTGTTGATAAAGTCTTTAACTATGTATATGAGGAGCGTAGTAATAATTTTCAAAAAAAAAAAATATATGAATTACGCTTTTGAGGAGTGTAGTTGTAGTTCCAAAACAAAATTTAAAATTGTTTTTTTTTTTTTAACTCCAACCGTCCAAACTACGCTTCCCACAAACGTAGTTAATTTTTTTTATAAGAACTTCAACTACGCTTCCCAAAAGTTTAGTTGAGAGCCTATCAACTAAGCAACGCGAAGTGTGTAGTTGTGGTAACAATTATAAATTTTCGTCGGTACATCTATCAACCTTTTTAAATGACTAGTATTTATTTAAATTATTTAATTTTCATAATTTTAGTAGAATACCTCCACCGGAAAAAGTATAATAATAATAATTGTATTTTTTTTTGTGAGAATAAATAATCAAATATTGAAACATTATTTTTGAGACGGAAAACGAAAGCGTTGAGAAGTAGGGCTGAGCATCGGTCCAAAACTGCAAACCGCAAACCGAACCGCAAACCTGAAAAACATGGACCGCAAACCGAACCGCACGATTGCGGTTCAGTTGCGGTTCGAACCACAAATGAACCGCAATTTGCGGTTTGCTTGCGGTTTTGCTTTTTTTGAGGTTTTGCAGTTTTTTTTGCGGTTTGGTTGCGGTTTTTTGCGGTTTTTTTTTGCGGTTTTTTTTTGCGGTTTTTTTGCGGTTTGCGGTTTGTTTTGCGGTTTGCGGTTTTTTTTTGCGGTTTGAACCGCAAAACAATAACTTGCGGACCGCAAACCGAACCCATTAAGTGCGGTTCGGACCGCAATTTGCGGTTCGGTTGCAGTTCGGTGAACCAAACCGCAATCTGCTTAGCCCTACCGAGAAGTTAAGAATTAGAAGTTGAAGGGGAAAAAATCAGAATTAGCATGGGTCAGTTTGAGAGATATGTATTAGCTTTTTAAATAATATATTATCAAATATAAGTTATAAAGAATTATATTTTAATAAAAAAATAAACTTTTTTATTCAACTTACACTTATATCATATTCAATAGAAATTAAGTCGTTCCGATCCCCGATTAACGGCCTAATAACACTACTTTTGATATGAAAATGTTAAAATGATTAATAACATTACGTTTGATATGAAAATGTTAAATCAATAATTTGTAAACAATTTTCTACCTACAAATCGTTATTGTTTTAACCATTAAGTTTTACACCTTTATATGTTGTCCGTGTTCTGCTGCATTTTCGTCTTCGGAGGTTTGATAAAGTCTTTTGATGGCGATTTCGAGCGTTTGTCGAGAAGGGGACGTGAATTTGTGTTCGACTCTTGACGGCTCGGTTACGGTCCAAATCTACAGGTGTCCACAATTGTTCCTCATTACTTCTTACATGTGTATTTCCTTCAAAGATGAACGTTTATACTCGGTACCTTATGTTAGCTGGATCATCATACTTCCCCTTGAAAACTTTTGTGCTTTTCGTTTCTTTTAATATATTTCTGTGTATTTATTTTCTTCTTTGTTGTGTGACCTTTCTAAAAACGGTTAGTCCGTCTACCAATCATTTATGACCCTTCGATCAGACAGCGCGCCGTCTAATGGTTCAAACTGTGTTCCGTTATCTAAATTGGTGAATTAACTGCCTAGTCATTTAATTGAAATTTTATTGCTAATTAAAATATTATGCATAAGGGTAGGTGACATTTTTTTTAACGATTTTGGCCCAAATGATTTTTGTTTAAAAAATATTAAAAACATCTCATGTCTCCTAATTAAGTGGTATACCAAACAACAAAGATAGAACATGATTAATATTCGTATTAGGATGTCAAAAATACTAATAATTCTACTATTTTTCATATTAAAATATCATTATTACGGATTAATATTATAATAATATCTAAGAAACAATGTATAAAATAATAAAAACCATCATTCATGCAAATACACTATTAATATTATATGTTAATATAAATAGTTTTGTTAACATTGGTATTATGACGTTGATATTACGTTGATTAAGCGTAAGAAATCATGATTAATATCGGCGGTAATATATTCACATTAACTATTTGTAAAAATTATTGAACAATTTGAATATAATATAGAAAGTCGAAGAGTAATGGGCAAGATTGAAGAATAGATATGACATTATATCTATTTATTTAATGAAGCAATAATATATGAGAAGACATTAGAGTAAGAGATATAGGTAAGAGATAGGTTGTGAGTTGTGACGATTCCAACCACAAGATAATGACTTGATTTTAAACAAGGTGGTGTATCAAATTCACACTTCAATTCACTTGCATTACATTATCATTGCAGCACGAAAAAGGCTTCTAAACTTGCATTTTGAATGTATTTCGTTAGACTCATTAAGTGCATATTTGATTAATTGTTGCTTTCAAAGGTAAATGATAAGAGAAATTTATCTAAACAGTTTCCTATCTTTTAAGCTGACTAAGATTTAGTACCCGTTGTTTGAAATATCAGAACGGTATGTGAAAATCGCCAACCACTTTCATTTGCTCCTTCAATCAAATAAATGACACCTTCTAGATGGTAATTCATGTACTAATCTTTGATCGGACTCAATAGATGGAGGTACTGTTCTGATAGTTTAAACGACGGGGTACTAAAGTTTAGTTAGGCTAAAAGATGGGGTACTATTTAGGAAATTTTATCTAATAATAATGTATTAGTGTCACTCGTTTGTTGTAAGGCGTTGGTGAAATTTGGATTGATAAAGGTCTGTTTGGGATACTCAAAACGGTAAATGAATCAGGATGATGAAGATGTTGAGATGAATGAAAATTGGGTGTTTAGGAAATGGGAGCCACGACGTCTATTACCGATGGTAGATGAATCTATCGCTTACCAAATGTTAGATTATGGAGATGTACCCTTCCCAAGTCATTGCTTCCAATCTTGGCCTACAAATCAAAGGACCCCCACAAAATTTTCATCACTATTTTGAAGTTGTAAGTTATCCATGATAATAAAAGAAGTAGGCCCGAAAAAATGGGAATTAGGCCGAAAGCTGATTTATTAATAAATAAATAAAATATTATACGAATAAATTTAATTAGTTTATAATTTAACGTGATCACAATTAATTTTAAATTTTATTTTATTTCAAAAACATAAAGTAAAAAGTAAGTTGTTTTTTATGTTTAGAAGTATATTTGAATTTTAAAGATTTTTTTATCCTAGAATTAAAAAATAATAAAAAATATTAAGAAAGAGTATAAAGAGAAAATAAATTATATCCCGAGGGTATCTAGAAAAAACTTAAAACCATGTTAATACCAATAAAAAAAAAGTTACTTGTGGGGTACCAAGAGGAAATACTCAATATTTAATTTAAAGATGCCTTCTACGAGCATATACCCTTATCCGAACCCTCCCAAGCCGGACTTTCTGACCTGAAAATTTTGTCTATACCCAACCATTATCCGGATGAACCGACTCTAGTTACCTGGTTTATAAAAACTTAAATCATGAACTTATATCCGACTCACTCATCTCGCATAATACACCACATGTGGGATTCTAGGTCCATGACATTGAAATGTATACATATATATCAAGCCCTAAGGTTTTATGTTTCACATTTTAAGTGTACATTCATCAAGTCTACCATTAAAATTTAATATATGAATAATTTAAGAAGTGTTACTACACAAAATTGAACTTAGAAAATGAAAGCCAATAAATGCAAATACATGCTTATATGAATCAACATCACCATCAGATGACAAAGATGAAGTTTGTTGTAACAAATTCCTATAATATACAAAATGACGTAGATAAGCAAATGCTAATTGATTACATTTAATAAATCACGTATTCAGTTTCTGTTCATAAAAAGTTCCAAAAATAAAATTTTAAATATTTAATTGGTTTTGTTTACATTAATGTACACCATTACATGTACGTGTAGATTTATCACTAATCTATATACCCTAAAGCATTTATCGCCCCATGTTATCGTTTTAAGTTTTTAATGTTCCATATTATTTTCACACGCCTTCTTATTTATAGACTGATAATTAATGAAATAATTTGATTAAATATGCCCTTTTTATATCATTCGGTATGTGTACCCCTTTATTTTTTAACACTTTCATTAAATTGGAGGTTTGATTAGAGGTACATTTACTAAACATATTAATATCATGACCTAGTTATTACTTAGAGAAAAATCTCAAAAACGCTTATTTAACTAATGGGCCTTAATAATCTAAAAATAAATATAATTTGATAAATATAATTTTTCCATTTTCACTCATTGTAATATCCATATTTATCTCATCATAATATCATATAATTATTTTTTAACATATATATATTCGGCTAGTACTTCTTAATACTAATCGCACGGCACTGAATTTCGTAGTAGCACCACGTAGACAGGATGCGTGACCGTGACGGTCACGCATCCTGTCTACGTGGTTTTTTGACCGTTGAGATTCGAACGTTGTAATCCGAATGTTGTAATTCGAACGTTATAAAAGTGACCGTTGTAATTTAAACGTTATTGATTTTCTTTTGTTATATATAGATAGTAATAGAAGAGGTGAAAAACGCTCACAACATCTTCGAAAAAACAGCACAAAATCTTCTGGAGAACAGCTGTGAGAATGTCAACACACGAGGATGATGAGGTAATGATTCCGTTCGACGATACAAAATTTAGTGACCCAGACGAGTTTCTTCGACATTTTGAGATAAGTACTTTATAACTGAAAAACTAGAAAAACTAGAAATGTTGTATATAATGTATGTTTACGTTAGATATAGTTGCAATTTATGTTAGAAACATTTGTTATAATTCTGTTTTACTATGAAATTATTGTTTTGCAATATTTTGTATATAATGTATTGTTTTTATTATTTGAAATTATTAAACCGAAAAGTAGAAATTTTATAGTTTTTATTTTCTACTTGAACTAGGATCTTCCGAATTATTCTCGTGACGAAGGGACTGATTATGCGCGAATGTTTGAAATTCGCGGTTTTTTCCATGATCGCGAGACGATGGTGGATTGGGCTCGATTCATGGGAGGTACTATGAACATGGTGTTGGTTACTAGTAGGTCGTGGAGAAATTCATGGGGGTTCGTTACGTTTCGTTTGACATACGAACGTTTTGGAGCCCCTCGTAAGAAGAAAGATGTTGATCCTGATACCGAGTCATCTTCTAGCCGAGCACAGAACTCGAAGAAGGACGGATGTTGTTTTGAGCTTGAGGGCATACAAAGCGAGCTGAAAAATGGACGTTGCATGTTATAAATGGAGTGCACAATCATACACTTCCCGATTAGTTGAAGGGACACACATATGCTGGCAGATTGACGGAGAAACAATTTCGGAGGGTGGGACGTGAGCTTAGGTCGGGTTTCAAGCCGAGAAATATATTGAGGTCAATAAAGTTAGATGATTCAAACAACGTCAGCACAATCAAACAAATATACAATGCTGGAATGAAGATTAGGAAGCTACAAGCCGAAGGACGGAGTCCTCTCCAACAAACACTACATATGTTAGAGCAGCGTCGTTATTACGTGAATGTGAGAAGATGCTCGGAATCGGAAGAAATTTCAGATTTTTTCACCATGCATCCAGATTCAAGACATCTCCTCAACCTATTTCCTTATGTCATCATAATGGACACGACGTACAAGACGAACGAGTAAGTTTTAATATACATGTTATTATGATTTTTTTATTTTTCATGCACTTTTAGTTTAATATAAATGTAAACTCTTAATATATCCTATATAGGTACAAGATGCCGTTGTTAGATATTGTTGGTATTACTAGTACGAGGTTGACGTTTGCAATAACATTTGTTTTCATGGCCAAGGAAAACGTCAATCACTACGAGTGGACGTTACAGAGACTCCGACATGTGTGTGGAGATGTTACACTGGGGGTGATTGTGACGGACAGAGAGCTAGGACTCATAAGTGCACTCGGTGTTGTTTTTCCAGATGTGAAGCACATGATTTGCATCTTTCATATAAAGTGCAACATCCAACATAGATCTTGGGCGGTGACACAGTCAAAGGAATTACAAACTGTTTTTGCATCACACTACCATGTTCTTATTGAATTTAGATCTCCTGAGAGTTACGAGCGGAGTTTAGGTGAAATGAAAGTGCATTGGCAAGCGTATCTGAGGTTGATGGAGTATTTGGAAACTACATGGCTAATCCCCTACAAGGAAGCAATTGTTCGATATTGGTGCGACTTGCATCTACACTTTGGCACGAGGACAACGAATGCGCAAGAACTTGTTTCTATATTGTTTACACTTGTTTTCTAATAATTGTTGTAGATTAATTTATTGAATTGATATTGGTTGTTAGGTGTGAGTCAGCACACTCATTGTTGAAGGGTACATTGCTTTCTACCGTTCAAGGATTTAAGTTGGTGATGGAGAACATTGACTTGATGGTAAATGATCAGATTGATAAGATTCAAGCATCAATAGAAATGTCACGTGAGAGGATGTTGTTGGCTGTGCGTGTGCCTATATTTGATTTGCTCCAAAACAAAGTAAGCAACGAGTGCTTCCTGGAGTTGTTGGAGATCTACGAGAAGACAAAGCAAATTAGGAGCTTGACAACATGTAAGGATTCATATTGGAGGGAAGCTCATGGGTTGCCTTGTGCGCACGAGTTCTATATTGCTATTAGGCATCGGGAGCAAGTACGATGGGAAAATTGAATCTGATGCATGAAGATGAGGTTGTCCATATTGATCCATACATGGAGTCACTCAATGACTTTAGGGAGCGATTGGACAAGAATTGTCTTCCGAGAGATGTGCTTGAGCGGATGGCTTCATCATATATGAAGATATTACAAGTCCGGGCAATTCAACGTTGAGAGTACCAGAGCAGAAAGTCAAAACTAAAGGAAGACCACCAAAGTACGACATTCTTTCAACAAGTAGAGAATCAAGTCGGTTTGAACATGGTTATGGATCGGCACGTCCACGTCCTCGAGGTCGTCCACCTAAAGCAAGACAACATGTGGAAGTTAAGGTGGAGGAGCCCGAGCCTGAAGATGCCCAAATTGAAGTTAAAGTTGAGAAGACTGAGCCACGTGGTAAGAAAAGCACCACCACACGTTCTAAGAACTATCGGTTCAAGGGTGATCAGATGTAGAAGTTCATGAAACCCTTCATCGTTTCAGCCTATGATGTTAAAGGAGATAGGCATTGTGGATTTAGATCTCTTGCCGTGGTTTCGGGATACTCGGAAGAAGATTAGTTGATTGTTAGAAAGGAATTGACTACAGAGTTGTTGATGAGAAAGGACTTGTACGCACTTGAGTATATTTTGTTGATAAACCCTCATCCTTTTCTTTGCTTAACTATATTTTGTTGATAAAAAGATAAATTTCACTAATAATTGTTTTTTTGTCATTAGTCGGCGGTACAATGGACGGTTGATGAAGTTATCAAGGCCACTTGGTGGACTGATCCTATACCTTGTGGGCGGGAGAATTGGATGAAGTGTCCACTTATTGTAACGGTAGCAGTGACATATTACCGCTGTCCACTTATTCCAATGCATTAAGCGATGAACAGTGGCACCACGGTTTCGCAGTGCGTGACCGTGAGCCACTGTTCATCGTCTTCGACAGTCCGCCTTCAATGGCGGACTGTCAAGGCAAATCGAGGGCTTTTTTTTTCCAATCAACACTTCAATCGACCCACAAACTAACTAATTCAACAACAACCTAACCTATTCATGTCCATTTCATGCTCAATTACGAACCGAAAAGTGAAAAATAAAAACCGAGCAAAAACCAAACAAAAACCGAACAAAAATCAAACGATACCTCTCTCGGGTCATGTTTCCGCTTTTGAAATGACCTTCCTTCGTTACCGTCTTTATCCAATGCTTGATTTTGTGTGAAATGGTGAGAAAAAATCGATTCGTCTTCTCGTCTTCTTCGTCACTACTTCCGATTTTTTTTGAATGAGAGGCGCTTACTGGATCTCATCCCGTAAGCGCTTTTAGGGCTGAAAATGTCACACATTCGGAATGCGTGACCTTTTCACTCATTCGCAATGCGTGAACGTGAGACCACGGTCACGCATTGCGAATGAGTGGTGCAGAAATCCTCAACCGTGCGAATACGACTTCTATTTTTTTTTTTGTATATCATGTACCTAAAATGGTAATTTTTAACGTAATAATTATAAATTATTACAAATAATAATTTTAGAATATTATTTCTAACCCAAACTTAAATTAATCACACATTGTCTAAAAAATATGGATAAACTTATTCTGACAAATATTTTATTACTAATATATTTCATTATTTTATAATTTAACTATTTTACTACACAATTATTTAATAGACTTTTATAATCAATTCTTTTAGTTAAACTTATATATATCATCTTGGGTTTACAAATTTTTATTACTAATATATTTTATAGATATATTTAATTACATACATACAAAATTGTCTATTACATATATTTTATACAAATTAATTTTCATATAATCCGTGCAAAGCATGGGTATTACACCAGTAATACATAATCACTTAATTATGTAGGGACCAAACCCAACAACCACCAGCAATTTACACTTTACAGGTCCATGTATCATCTTAGGGTTTGTCAGTAAGAAGAGGTTTTTGGATAGTTTAAGCTATTTTGATTGCTTATTGCGTTGTTGTTTGGGTAATTTTTTTAAAGTTTTATAAAATTATAGAAATCTAATGAAAAAACTAATTGAGTGTTTGGTAAACAACTTTTTTTGTCTAATTTGTAGTTTTCAAAAATATCTTAAAAAGCTTCCGAAAAAGCTAAAGCTAATGGAAAAGTACACTTTCTAAACACTATGTATTTTTTTAAAAACGCAAAAAATTTCCAACGTCTATCGAAAAAGTTACGCCGAGCATGCCCTTAATCAATGTCATTTAAAATGAAGGTCAATAGAAATTTATCGGGTTGTTCGTGGATGGGAAGAACCATTACTCACCCAATTTGCTTCATAGTCTAATGACGATCTCCACCCTTCACTTATCACATGATCGATTTTGGTACTTAATGAAAAGGATTACTTCACTATTATAAAAAAAATTCTTTTACAAAAATAACAATACGAAATGTATTATTTATAGCGGATGACACAAACAATACGCAATGTATTATTTTACAAAAATAACAATACGAAATGTATTATTATGAGGAAATGTTTAATATGAGTTATTAAATGTTTAAAATGGAAAAAATCTATTTGTTAATTTATAGGATATTAATATAAATTAATCAATGTCATAAAATAATAAAAAATGTAGAGTTTCAAAAAAAATTTTTTTATCATAAACAAGTAAATAAAAAAAATAGATTTAATATTAATTTTAATATTTTGTACGTTATAATTGTGAATTTTATACAATTAGTGATTTTAAGAGTTGATTGGAGGTATATCATAAGTTGTTTTCAAAGAATTATCTATAATTCTCAAATTAAAATAATTAGTAATTTTGAGGATTTAGTTAGATATTATTATGAGAAATTTTTTAATATAAAATTTTAAATATTTAAAATGTGAAAAATTATTTGTTTTTCAAAATTTAAAAATATAGGATTTTAATAAAAATTAATCAATGTCCTTAAAACTAAAAATATCGAATTTTGAAAGATTTTTTTAATCAAATACAGTTAAATAAAAAGTGAATTAAATATATGATTATGTATATATTTAATATTAGTAGGTTATACATTACCAATAAACAAAGAATATTTTTTAATAAAATGTCTATTTAGTTTTGTTTTTGTGAAGATAAAAAAAAGGTAAAAAAAAATAAATAAATAAGTTGAAAGAGTTAATTAGATAGTATGTGTCCAACTCAACCCCAGACATCCCGATAAGTAAGGACATGATTAAAAGTCCGGGACACGGGTTTAGTCCAGATCCAATTTGTACACCCGGATAAAATTTTTAAAAAAATGTGGTTCAAATCTAGTCCAAATCCGAATAGTATAGGCTCTACTCTATATCATTATTCCTAAAACCTCCAAATCAAATCGTTTTAAAGTCCTCGATACTTAACAACCTCAAATCAAATCAAGCTGATTCGATGATGAAAAAACCCAAGAAAGAAGAGTGTGAACGTGTAAACATCTATTATCGCGTGAACGTGTAATGTACGTAACTATACCGCCGAATATATTTGACTAGCCGAATACACATACATACATACATACATACATACACACACATACATACATACACATACATGCATACATACATACATACATACATACATACACACACACACACATACACACACACACATACATACATACATACATACATACACACACACACATACATACATACATACATACATACATACATACATACATACATACATACATACATACATACATACATACATCGTGTGAACGTGTAAATATCGAATATACGTAACTATACCGTCGAATATATTTGACTATACCGCTGAATATATTTGACTATACCGTCAAATATATAGAATCATGTCCGACGAATATTTACTGCGAAACAATTTGGTTTACTAGATTTTTTCTATTTTTGTGTTTACTAATGTACCCCTTAAAAGAAGAATATGTAGAGTATCTGAATAAATGCAAAAGGTTGGAATATATTTACTTAACTAAAACATTAAAAAATCATAATTACTACTCTAGTTTCTCAAAAAGGTCTAGTTACCAAATTTATCCTATTTCTGTCATTAATAATACGATTTTTTTTTCCTTTAATATCGTCTAATCTCAATCATCTATTTAACAATCTAATAGATACAATTTGTTTTCATTTTACATGTTAAAAGTGGTTTATATATATATATATATATATATATATATATATATATATATATATATATATATATATATATATATACACACGAACGAATGGATGAGATGGTACGTCGGAAATTGGATAAGATCATAAAGATATATGACAATGCATCCCCCTTACACGTACTCAAAATCACCCAATTTTTAGTCAAATTATTCGGGTAATCAGTCACTAATTGATAATTTCCACTTATTAACATATAATATTTTAAGCCGTTTTATAAGACCATGATAATATTCTTTTTTTAGTTTTATCCACATCGATATCTTTTAATTAAGTAAATATCGTCCCTTTTAATCCCCTATAATAAATATATCCTTCTATAGTATAGAACTTGTGTATATAGTGCATATATCTTTGGACCATGATCTTATGATTCTTATGTACGGCTCTTTCCCAATCTTTAATCTTGAGTAACCTATTTCATTAAGCCCATTTAATCGTCATTAACGAGTTCATAAAAACTGTTATTCAAAACAAACGTAATTTTCATTTATTGACATTTTTCTTTAATTTTGCTGTTATTAACTTTTTTAATATTCATTTTAATATCTCAATTTAGTGGAATCGCATATTTTTAAGAAGATTAGTCTAATAATTTTTTTTTAATCACTGATATAAATTAGATTCATTTTTAATTTCAGATTATTTTTTAATTATAGAAATATTTAATTAAAGAAAGTAAATTATTATATTCGGATTAGACGCATGGCTCCGTTTGGTAGGAGGAAAAATTAAGAAAATTAAGATTTTAGGAATTAAAAGAAAGAAATAATTTTTTAATCTCGTTTGGTAAGAGAATTAAGTAGATTAAAAATATTAGATTACGGAGATTAAGGAAATCAGATTATGATAATTTTGTAATCCTCCAAAAGTTGGATTATAAGGATTATGAAGATTATTGAAGCTTAAATTTCAATTTTACCCCTCATTTTTTTTTTCTCTCTTTCATCTATAAAAAAAAATTTAACACGTACTTTTTCGTAAATTTATCTACAATTATATTAATTTTACCAAATACTCATTTCATTTAATTTCATACTCATCATCTTAAACAATTTCATTCCCATAATCTTAATCTAAATAATTTTCTTCATCTACGTAATCTTACGTTACCAAACTGGCCTATAGTGCAATTTTGCCGGCTCAAACTATTACCGCGAAGATAAAGTAAAGAAAAAAACTTTTACTCGACCACCTACCAAATTTATTATAAATAAATAAATATAAATAATCAAATCACCAAATCAAATAGTAAAATGCTGGTCTAATAAATGCAAAAAGCTCACAATATTTTAAAAATATATATTTACCTTACCTACCACTTAGCCTCAATCACGATTATATATATCCTCTCCCTAATTGCATGTAATTAATATTCATATTCCTTTCACAATGGATTTCCTCTTACACCATCTTGACTTCAAATCTGTCCTCTTCTTCTTAGCCACGGCGGTCTTCACGGTGGCCGCCGTCGCCCGCTTTAACAAGAAGCCCTTGCCACCGGGCCCGAAAGGTCTTCCCATAATCGGAAACATGAACATGATGGACCAACTCACTCATCGCGGGCTGGCCCGTCTCGCCGGGATATACGGCGGTATCTTCCATATGCGTATGGGTTTTCTCCATATGGTAACAATATCAAGCCCGGAAGCGGCCCGACAAGTCCTTCAAGTTCAAGACAACATCTTCTCCAACCGGCCCGCAACCATCGCGATAAAGTACCTTACTTACGACCGGGCCGACATGGCGTTCGCTCATTACGGGCCGTTCTGGCGTCAAATGCGGAAACTCTCCGTCATGAAGCTATTTAGCCGTAAACGGGCCGAGTCATGGCAATCGGTTCGTGATGAAGTGGACCGGATTCTCCGGGTCATGGATAAAGCTAACGGGTCACCCGTTAACATCGGCGAGCTTGTATTCTCTTTAACGAAAAACATAATCTATCGGGCCGCGTTCGGGTCTAACTCGAACGAGGGACAAGATGAGTTCATTTCTATATTGCAGGAGTTTTCGAAGTTGTTTGGCGCATTCAATTGGGCTGACTTTATTCCGTTCATCGGATGGGCTGACCCGAACGGGCTTAATGCAAGGCTTGAGAAGGCCCGGAAATCTCTTGACAGGTTCATTGACGCGATCATAAACGATCACTTGGAGAAGAAGAAGATGGGGATAAAGGGCCATGAGGATGACATGGTGGATGAGCTACTAGTGTTTTACAGTGAAGGTGACGGTAAAGTGACCGAGTCGGACGATTTACAGAACGCGATTCGACTCACTAAGGATAATATTAAGGCAATAATCATGGTAAGTTTAATATTTGATTTATGTAATTACTTTTACGATTGCGATTTTGCATATAAAGAAAGTTCAGATAAATCTCCTGATCAAGAACATCGGATAATAAAAAATATATATCAATTAGGACCATGTGTTTGTGATGCGTAGATAATAAAAACTGTAGAAGTTTGATTTAATTATTATAAAATTCAACTAAATATTTATTGAAAAATAAGTTGATAAAAATAATACTATAATTTCGTCTCAAAATAAAATTATAATAATATATAAAATATTTATACAATAAATTATATGGATCTGATAATATATTTGAATATTTGAATATCTCGTGAATTTATTCAAGATCTAATATTATAAATTAAAACTCTTAGATATATTTATAAGTTAGAATAAAAATTAATTTAAAATATTTGTAAAATTGCAAGGTTTTCTAATTTAGTATATATTATAGAAAATAGATAGATTAAAAAAAATTATTTAAACAAAAATTAATTTGATATTTTGAATAGGCCAAGTATATGCCAATGTGTTATTGAAAGATTTTTAACACATTAGTTTACATATTTTTTAAAAAGGTAATATATATTTCAAAATGATCTAAAGATTATTCCATATCAATGATCGTTTGGGGAGGTGCATATCTGCAATTTATTTGTTGGACAAATTTTAATTATGGCTGGTAAATGTTCAGGTACTGTCCTTTTATTGCGGTACGGCCGTACCGCAGGGCGACACGTGTTCAGAAAAAAAAAAATTTTTTTTTTTTTTTTTTCTCTTTTCTGAAACGTTTTTTTTTTTTTTTTACGGAAACTAATGAAAATTTATTTGAACTACCATGTTATAATTTATGCACTATTATCCTATAAATTTTGAACTATTCCTATATAATCCATGAACTATTACTTTTTAATATAATCCATGAACTATTCTATTATAATTCATGAACTATCCCATAATAAGTTTTGAACTATTACTTTCACTCCTTTATAAATTTTGCACTATGAACTATTCTATTATAATTCATGAACTATCCTTTTAGAAGTTATGAACTATTACTTAATAAGTTTTGAACTATTACTTTCAATCCTTTATAAATTTTACACTATGAACTATTCTATTATAATTCATGAACTATCCTTTTATAAGTTATGAACTATTCCATAATAAGTTTTGAACTATTACTTTTACTCGTTTTTTTTTTTTTTAAAAAAAAAAAAATTTTTTTTTTTTTTCGGGACACGTGTCGCCCTGCGGTACGGCCGTGCGGCCGTACCGCAATAATGGGCCTTACTTGAATAATACCCCTATTTTATAAGGGTAATAAATTAAAGAGATTAAGATTATAGAAATTAAAAAAAAAATTCTCATAATTTTATTTGGTAAAAAAATCAAGTAGATTAAAGGGGTTTAATCGGGGAGATTAAGGGAATTAGATTATAAAATTTTTTTAATCCTGTAAAACTTTGATTATAAGGATTATGAAGATTATTGAGGCTAAAATTTCATTTTTACCCTTTTTTTTCGTCTTTTTTATCTATAAAAAAATTTAACATATACTTTTTCGTAATTTTAACCACAATTATATTAATTTTATCATACATTCATTTCACTTATTTCCATATATATCCTTTTAAACAATTTCATCCCTTTAATTTTCCATCTAAATATTTATTCTCATTTTCATCTATCAATTTCAGACTTGGATCAATAAATTATGTTCTAGCTATCAATCCGTCAACCATTTTTATAACAATAGGTTATCATCAACGATATACATCTATAAAAACATTTCCAAGTTTTGTTTATGTTAAATTATTGAGATTGTTGTCTAAAATATTCACCGACTTTGTAAATCGTTAATTGATTTATTATGAATTTTAAGAACATGTAAATAGGAAATAGATATGTTTTATTTAGAGAATTGTCTGAATAGTGATTATGGATGGCAATAGATTGGTGGGTGGGCGAATGAACTTGATCATCACCTGATGCGTCATCCAAAACCATCAACCCTCCCTAACCACCATCCGTCAATTGTTCCACTCTATCAAATTCAGTATCCAACAGATAATGCGGATGAATGTTTAGGTGTTTAACACGTTATTTGTACCTCTCTAATAAGTCAAAACTTCTACTAAAAACCAAGAAAATACTTAAATTCAACTAAAAATAACACAAATTTATGTCTAATATCCAGTTCAAAAATCCAATACTATTAACCAAGAACGGTCTAGAATTAAAAAAATTTACAACGATAGTCAACCGGAAGGACCGAAATAAATATAAAAAAAATATATAGTTAAGAAATCAATCCAGAATTTACTATCTCATATATTATAAGAAAAGGAAATATATATATATAGAGAGAGAGTGTATATCATACGAGAACACCCTAACGTGTATACATGAGAATAGATTCGTAATTATTATTAGTTTTGTTACGAATGTGTCATATCGTTTAATGTATTATTCGTAGTTATTGTTGGTTGAGTGGATTATTCGTAGTAATTGTGGTTATTCCTAATTATTATTAATTATGATATCTAAACTAAATCTCGACCCTTAATACTCACCATCCGACGGTGTAAGATTGTTCTCATGTATTCACGTTAGTGGTGTTATCATGAGAACCACCCCTCTATATATATCCACCACCCACTTTATCAATAAGATGTGTTTGCCTGTCTTTTAATGAATTTTACTCTTAGTTATTGGCTAGATGATCGGATATTCATCGAATATAATTATAATTGTCCTTTTCATGGTACTTCTAGATCATGACGTAAACTTGTTTCTTTGATGAAAAAAAATCACGATTGCTCTTAATTCTTTTAACTTTTTCATATTACTCTTACATTACATCAAGGCTAAATTTTGTTATTATACTCAAGTTAGATATATGCCAAGTGTTTGTCATGATCTAACATAGTTAAGCTTATTTATTTAGCTTATATGTTAAATGTTCTTATCAAGATTGTTGTGATGTATCAATCTAAGCCTAAACCTCTTTCATTAAAATGATACATTGCTAGGATGTGATGTTTGGCGGGACTGAAACTGTAGCATCGGCAATTGAATGGGCCATGTCGGAGCTAATGCATAGCCCGGAAGCCATGAAACGGGCTCAAAACGAGCTCGCCGAGGCAATCGGGTTTAACCGACCCGTGGAAGAAACCGATCTCGACAAGCTACCTTTTTTCAAATGCGTCATCAAGGAAACCCTTCGACTTCACCCACCCATTCCCCTCCTCCTCCACGAAACCGCGGAGGAGACCACCGTAATGGGTTACCGGATACCCGCTCAAGCCCGAGTAATGGTCAACTCATATGCCATTGGGAGAGATAAGGATTCATGGGATGACCCGGATATGTTTAAACCCGAAAGGTTTATGAAGGAAGGAGTGCCGGATTTCAAAGGAGGGAATTTCGAGTTCCTTCCATTCGGGTCGGGTCGGAGGTCATGCCCGGGTATGCAATTGGGTCTCTATGCTCTTGAGATGACTGTTGCTAATCTGATTCAATGCTTCACGTGGGAGTTACCTGATGGAATGAAGCCAAGCGAGTTGGATATGAGTGACATGTTTGGACTCACTGCACCTCGGGCGAGTCGACTCTTGGCTGTGCCAAGACTCAGGCTGACGTGTCCGATCTCTTGATCTCGAGGAAGGAGAAGGAATTGAGATTTGGTATTGCAATGGATGAGAATTTTTCTTCTTTTTATGTTCATGTGAAAATTGTATTTTTACACATCTTATTTTCCCCCTTCTTGATGGATATAATATATATACTGCAATTAAGCATGCAATGTGATAAAAAATAAAAACTATTAAGTGTAATCAAACCCTATTCATTTGATGCGTTTTGTTTTTTCAATAATTGTTTGAATTTTTCTATTTAGTTTTGTTTTTCTAGATTTTATAGCTTTGTTATTCAATTTATATGATAATATCGGATAATAAGGAAGCTAGTATGGCATTTCTTTAAAAAAATTAAATATAAATAACAATCATAATAGTTATTATAAAAGCAAAATAAGTTATGGTGAATTTGGTTAAGTATACCATAAAGTATGCATTTTTTTCATGGGGTACAAAGTAAATTATGTGTTATACATCTTTTTAAATAATTTTAGAAAAATGAATAAAAAAAATATATAATTAGTTTTGTTAAATTATATTTGTAATAATTTTAAAAAAAGAAAAAATACTCTTTCATTTTGTTACCCAATATCTTAATGTCCAAAAGGTGGTACCAAATTTGTTAATATTCAACCGTAAAACTCAATATGTTAATACTAAGTCTGATACTCAATATGTTAATATCAATGTAATATCCAATATTTTAATAGTCAACGTAATGCCCATGTTGTTACAAAATATGTTAATACCCAAAGTATCTTAACACTCAAGTGTGGTACCCACTATGTCAAAACTCAACCGTAATAATCAATAGGTTAATATTCAAGTATGATACTTAATATATAAATACGCAACATGATATCCAATATTTTAATCCCAAACATAATAACAAGTCTAATACAAAATATGTTAATATCAAACGTAATACCCAATATGTTAATACTCTTTGTATATATCTTAATACCCAAATGTAGTACCCAATATGTCACTATACAACCGTAATACCAAATATCTTAATATCCAATAATACTCAATATTTTAATATCTAACGTAATAATGTAATATCCATATGTTATCTCTTTTTTTCATAGAATTTTCTAAAATATCTCAATTCTCTCAATTATCTCTTTCCCTATTCCTAGGATTATATTTTTCTCTTTTTATTTTTGTGAGATAATTAACTAATATTTCACTTATCTCTTTCCTTCTTATAGGATAATAAGACCCATAAAAATAATATTTATTTTTTCTAATAAATTAAAAAATAAAAGTACATACTCTGTTGTTAAAATAAAATTGCATACTTATCCTTAATAAAAAAAAAAAAGTATATTATTAGCTAAATAAACTCAATAAGTTATTGTTTGGTTGTTCCACTATGGGGATGATAATATATTAGTAATTATATAGCAACTATATTTTAATTTGATTCTTTGAATTGGAATATTTAAATCTAATTTAATTTTAAAACAATTAATTAATTAACTGAAATGCATATACTTACAAAATAGTATTTTTAATCCTGTCAAAATAACAACTTAAAAACTTAAAATTTGTTCACAATACAACCCATTTATGAAAAAAAAAACGTTATTGGTTCTTGTCTTATATGTATTAAAGGAGAGACTCTTTTTGCCACGTGTCAACGCCACGTCTATCGAAGCTAAAAAAAATTATTTTTAAAAAGCTAATTAATTAAAAGTTAAATAATTAGGAGATTTACTAAAATAAATAAAACACTAATTATCTTTAGAAAATTTGTTGGATACGTGATTTAAACAAAAAATTATAATTGAATTGTTTTTTTTTAAATTTCATATAATCTGACCAAATCCAAAAATTTAAACCGATTTTGTTTTAATTGTAGATTTTACAAAATAAATTAAAAATGTAATTAAAATTTTCATGTTTAATTTTATTAAATCTTTACCAATTCTCAACTTTATTTATGGGATGTCGTAAACTAAGCTTCCTTAATATACAAAAAATTTGCGGGTATAATAATATTTATTTGTGGAGTAACGTTATATCTTGAATTTTTCGACCTATAAAAAATTATAATTGAATTGTTTTTTTTAAATTTCATATAATCTGACCAAATCCGAAAATTTAAACCGATTTTGTTTTAATTGTAGATTTTACAAAATAAATTAAAAATGTAATTAAAATTTTCATGTTTAATTTTATTAAATCTTTACCAATTCTCAACTTTATTTATGGGATGTCGTAAACTAAGCTTCCTTAATATACAAAAAATTTGCGGGTATAATAATATTTATTTGTGGAGTAACGTTATATCTTGAATTTTTCGACCTATAAATATCATCTATTGTTAGTCCAATTTTCCATAAAAATTAATAAGTAGTGATAACTTTTATCCTTATATTTATGTATGGATTTAAAAAAATTAAAAATAATATAATATTATATATAATTCAATATTGTCAAAACCCGCACACTGTGCGGGTATTACACTAGTTGTAAGTGTGTGAGAAGTGATAAAAACAAACAAGAAAACAATAAGATTTATATGGTTTATCAAAACTAAATAAATATCACTCAATTAGAAAGTCTTTCGTACCTTAACCGTGTGTTTGGATAGTAATGAAATCCCGGGATTTTAATTGAAAGTTGGAATTTGTCAATTTTATTATCCAATTTCCTTATTTGGATTGATTATTCTGTGGAATTTGAAATTTCCGTGAAAAAATTTCGTGGAATTTGAGAGTTTAAATTCCTAAGTTGAAATTCTTACTAAATAGATGTCATTTGTCAAATCCCTTCATTATAGTTTATTTGAAGACACAAATTCTCTCATTTTAAAATTGCATACCTTGTATCCTAACAAAGAATTTCGATTAGTGCAATTTAAATTTCCGGTACTCTATAAATCCCATGACATTAAATTTCCGCGGAATTCACAAATTCTCCATCCAGACGCACCGTAACAGTCCTATCAATAACTTTTTTTTATGTGTGCGTCATCTAGAACCGACTTTTTTTTATATGCGTACATAAAGTGAGATCAAAATCTTTATAATCACTTCAATCTTTTAGGTCAATTTAATTTGAACTACTTATATGGGTTTATTCGAATCGGATTTGTACGTTTTTGGTTACCGGTCAATAACTAGTAAAGGATGATTAGGTGAATGAGAATGACGTATTTGCCATTCTCATATATTTCAACTTTCTAATGCCACGCTTAATGATGAATTGATAATTATTTTTAATTTTTATATATAATAACTTAGACTTGTTCAAATCCGGGCAGCCCGTCTGGCCCGTCAAACCCGTCGGGTTGGATCCGGACAAGGCCTTAGGCCCGATCGGGCTGAAAAGTCTGGCCCGTCAGCCCGGTAAAAAAATAAATAAAAATATTATAGTATAATTATTATAAATATTAAGTATTAAAATTAAATATCTAGTATAATTATAATATATTTTGCATAAAATATATTAAATATAATTTATTTTGTAAAAAATCAAATTAAAAAGATTTTTTAATAATATTTTTTTTAAAATTTTGAAAAACGGGTTCCCTGGAGCCTGCCCGGGTCGGGTACGACACTCATTTCAGGCCCGGTATCCGGGTCCGGCTAAACGGGCTCATTTTTTTTATAAAGCCCGGCCCAGCCCCGGATATGAACAGGTCTAATAATAGCGTCAGAGATGTGCGTCTCGGGACACATATAAATATGAAACTAATAAGTGTAATGTGATAAAAATAATATATTTTAACAATTATTCATTTATATTATATTTTAATACCATAAAAATAGTATATTTGGAAGCACAAGTCTTAATAGAGTATATATTATAGAATTAAATATTAGACTTTGAGCCTAAATTGAAATTAACTTTGACTCAAGATGGATAGATTTTTGACAAACCAATATGAAAAGAGGAAAACAAAGGTTATTTATAAAATTATTATTGTAAAGTGGATGAAACATACTTTATCCATCAAGGTCAAGAATGAAGATCAAAGGCCAATATGCCCTAACTACAATTTGGTGTGTTGTTAGTGTTTGTGCTATAATTGAAAGTAATAAAAAAAAGGAAAAATGACCAAGAATAATACCAACTATGAGGTATGAACCAAAAATAATACAAACTTTAAAAATTACTAGTTGGTATACAAACTATTTCACATTAAACCAATTTTGATACGGGGTAAAGCTATAGCAAATTTTATTACAAAAATCGCCCATAACATTTTAAATGATACAAAATTACCCCTACATTATATTTTCTTTCACAAAACACCCATATAACTTTTTTATACCTAACGAATTATATAATAAAGGTTATTTGTCACTTTTTTCTTACATATTTTAGGCCATTTATTTAAAATATAACTATAAGAATGATTGAGAAGTTTTAACACTTTAAAAATAAAATTTTGGTTAAAAGACTCATACTTGATGACATTCCCACAATATTTTGATATAAAGTAAGATTGATTTTTGAATTTTTAAAATTTAAACATGGAATGTAGAATTTTCCCCATAAATTTAGGTTAAATATATTAATTTTTAAATATCAAAATACTCAAAATTTCAAATTAGTATTATATTCTTTCGTTAAGTTTTACCTACAAATATGGATTATTCCCTCAAACTACACCCATAAAACAATAATGACACAAAACATAATTCTATTAACCAAAATTTCATTTTTAAAACTTCTTATTTTTTTAATGAATGAACTACCTTAAATATTAAAAATAAATTGATGACTAACTTTTCTTACCTAATTCAAAAATAACATGGGTGATTTTTGAAAGAAAATAAAATATAGAGGTCATTTTTGTGTGATTTAAAAATATGTGGGCAATTTTGTAATTAAAGTTGGCTAGATTTTCACCCCATATCAATATTGGTTTAATGTGAAATAGTTTGTGCATCAAATAGTAATTTTTAAAGTTTGTATTACTTTTGGTTCATACCTTATAGTTGGTATTATTTTTGGTCATTTGTACATACAAAATCAAACAAGTTGAATATAAAGGGGTCAATTTGGAAGAAAAAAAATGAATTTCAGTGCTCACCTACTTGGTTTAACCTTGAAGAGCACCTAGAAGAATTGAAAACTAAGACTCGTTTGATAGGTTTGTACAAAATTAGATAAACATCGGAATTCTTTGTATAATTTTTCGTAAATTTTTAAATATATTAGAGTGAGGTTAAAGAAAATTTCATAATTTTCTATATTTTTTTTATCTCCGATAAGTCTTGTAAATCTCGTAAACCGTCCTTGTCGAATGCATCGTATAGGTTGGTGAATGGGATATATGTAGATGACATATTATCTCCTTCTTACGACTGTTCCCTAACTAATATCAAGTTTATCTAGTTTTCTTTATATATTTTGGTAGAAAATATATATATATATATATATATATATATATATATATATATATATATATATATATATATATATATATATATAATGAAAAGCGTTTATGATGGACTATTTTCTAGATGTAGTCCATTCTAAAGCATCCTTACGGACAAAAACATAAAATTCAAGATCATAAGAAAAGCTGGTGTTGAGTGTCAAAATTTTCAGATGGGTTAATCGGTCTACAACATGGTTTACTTCTTTGAAAATATGTTTAATCTGGACTTCGTAAAAAAACTGGATGTCTAGTCGGTAGAAAAAGTATATTTAACTATATATTGTATATATGGAAATTTTTTGTAGATAGTAATTCAAATATGGGATTAAACTTGAATTTTGATTCAGTCCAACATCAAAGTTGAGGATTGTGAAATCTTTTAGAGTCGTCAGCCCTCCTTTGTCGACAAATAAGGCATTGATTACATGAACAAGACTAAACGATGGGGTCATATGTGTTCAAAGTCAGATAAATTGAAAACCGAGGCCGTGGATGATAGTTCTATCTGGTTTCTGACGAGGGATAAATGCAGTTGATAAGGTTAATGGGTACATGCCCAAAGTAGATTACTTAACTCGTTGTCATTCCTATGTTTATAGAGGATACATGCGTATTATGATCAAACATAACTGATACTTACAGCGAGATCGATCTACAATTCTCAAATAAATTGTTAATTGGAAATGTAGCCGGCAAAACTTATACACGAGGTTATATTTACTTTTATAGTCGATGTGAGACACATATCTCAACACATTCCCGTGAGTGTAATTAGGAAAGAAGGTTTAGTTGACACTTAGACAAACACGTCTAACGTACATCTCATTTTCTTTATAATTAGCCTACAAGGTCGAAAAGTCGGGTCGTTTGTCTTACCGCTCTAATGTAGAGCCTAGATTTTCCGATTGCAGGAGGGGATGTTTAGAAAATTAATTCGTGCATTCCGTAAATAAATTTTGAGATTTTCGAATCAAATTAATTGTAGATGTGAAACGCTCTTTCCTTATTTTGTAAATTTTTTAGTATTAAGACCGTGTGGTGACGACGGTCGAAATCTCAAGATACAAATACTGAATTACCTACAAGGACCGAATATTGTGGCGTACTCTCACACACGAGGAGAATATGAGAATTACTTTGCGTTTTTCGGTGTCTTGAAGGAGGAGAAGACGTCTCCTTTTATAGGAGTTGGGAGGAGGTTACGAAGATAACCTATTCATAGAATTGCGGTTTGCCTCTCGTTCGGTCAAAATAACACCATACATATGTCAATACTTAATCCAATCCACAAAACAGACCCTCGACCATCTACCATGAATCGGCACGCCACGATCGTGACTCAGTTCTAGACCTGTTCAAATCCTGGCAGTCCGCCCAGAAAAACGGGTGGGTATGAACATGGGAACAAGTCTGCCGGGCCGAAAAGCACGGGCCGTCAAGCACGCCGGGCCGGATCTGGACAAGGCCATAGGCCCGGCTGGGCTGAAAAGCCCGGCCCGCCAGCCCGATAAATAACTTAAAAAAATAAAAATAAAATATGTTATAGTATAATTATTATAAATATAAAGTATTAAGATAAAATATATATTATAATTATAATAAATTTTAAATATTTTACGTAAAATATCTTAAATATAATTTATTTATAAAAAAATTAAATTAAAAACATTTTAAATAATATTTTTTTAAAAGGAATTGAAAAACTGGTACCCACGAGCCCGGCTGGGCCGGGTACGACACCCATCCCAGGCCCGGTAGTCGGGCCTAGCTTTGCCCAGGTCCGGCTAAACGGGCTCAATATTTTATAAAGTTCGGCCCGATCTGGACCGGGGCCCGGATATGAACAAGTCTACTCAGTTCGTGCACGTGTGGTTCAACTTACTTTGCACGTTTAGGCTCCTTTTCTTTTTTCAATTTGCACATAAGCCGACCTGAAAGGACTTCGCCACAATGTATTTTCTCTTTCGTCCTCGAAACGTGCATTGTTTATGTTCAGTTTGCACGTTTAAGGTTCAATCATGCATTTTATGTTCATTCTTTTTTTTTTTTTTGGTAGGAACTAGGAATGTTCATTCTTTAAATATGCATACATATGACACTTGTTAACTCCACCTTGATACATAAGACATTACTTATGGTTGATGAAAGCCAAAACCTTGGTTTCCAGGTTTTGGTAAGATCTTACAAGTGTTGGTAAAGTCTTCACAGTGTCAGGTAAGGCCTTACATTATTACAGAAAACCTTGGTTTCCAGGTTTCAGTAAGGCCTTACATAAACTGGTAAGACCTTACCAAAACTGGACAAAAACTACAATTGAGTTACGTACGTCCAAGTGGCTTTTCCTTCTTGTTGAGTTATTTAAGGGATTTGATTTTAACAAATCTTTGATTTGTTTTAATTAAATTTTCTTAAGATAAAATTGGAAGATTTCCTCAACCTCAACAAACCGTGCTTGACTTTGACCGCTTGACTTCAACAAACAAAATCTCAACAACCCAAGATCTCAACAACCCAAGATCTCCTAAGATCATGCAGCCAAGATCTTCTTCAACGTTAAACTCAAAAATGCTGATACGCTTGCCTATAAAAAGAGACAAGGAAGGAGAAACAAAACACACGTTCATTGCCTACTTCGAAACCCGAGTGATAAATTCTACTTATCTCACAAAGAGCCGATCTCACATTCGAAGCTTCATCATTATACTTCCCTGAGAAGTGTGAGATCTATTTCGAGCTGATAGTACAATTCAACTAGGATTATACAAACCGTTATCATTTCTAGACACGTTGGATACGAGTGTTGTATCTGGAGTACTTTAGTTTTTCTTTTCGAGTGAGTGAGTTGCTAGATAGGAAGTGTAAGACTTCTGAGTTTAGAAGAGGGAAGGTCTTCTGAAGATTGTATCTGGAACTCATCAAGAAGAAGGAAAATAAAGCTACTTGAATCCTAGGGTTGAATCAATCCTAGGCGGGGACTAGGTCGTGTTGGTGACCGAACCTCGTTAACATATCGCGTGTCCTTTACTGCTCTGTATATTCCTGGTTTGTTTAAATCTTTACACTTAATTCCAATCTTAGAGAAACGTGTAAGGTCTTATAATTACGAGTAAGACTTTATCTCAATTGATAAGGTCTTATCTCTTTCAATAAGGTCTTACCTATCCTAAGATTGCGAAAAGTTTCCATACTCTATTCATTCCCCCTTCTAGAGTATTGGATAAACTATTTTATCTGCCTATTCCGCATTTCAACACTGTAGTCGTGCAAATTTGTAAAACATAGGATGAACGGTGACGATCCATGGATGCCCTTAATGATCGACTGCCCAGCCACATGTGGCCTAATAATTATTTGACACGTGTACACAAGGATTGTAAGTCAAACTCAATCGCATACGTGCACTTGACCACAACGGATAGTCTCAACGATGTAATAACATTTGATCTCAATGAAATAATTACGTACACATCAATCAAACACACCGCCAACATATCTAACTAATGACTTTGAACAACTAGATTATTTGATTTTTTTTAAAAAAAAAAGAATTTTAAAGTTTTAAACTTATGTATGTTTGACAAATTGAATAATCGAAGAGTTTATGGACGCATTCAGTAACGTGATTTTGTGTAGTTAGATTAAATTTTAAAACTTACGTATGGTTACTATTAATGTGTCACATTGTATTGCATACGCATTCTTATATTTGGTGCAACTAATTAGAATATAACGATGTTTTTTCTTATCCTAAAATAATAAATTTTGTTGATATTATGATTTAAACATTTATATGCTAAATAATATTTTTGTAAAATAAACAAACAGTTATGTTTTTTAGAATATAAATTTTCAAGTCATAAAATTTAAAAAAATATTATTTTTGGAAAGAAAAAATATATTATAATATAAGCGGATAATTTAATTCATATCATAAATATATATTTTGTAAAACAGTTATTTAGTTGCTTCTAATCCAAACAAAGCTAAATTTTGGAAGATTTTTTCTAATGTTTTAAATATATGTTGTAGTTTATCCATTGAAAACTCATAAACGAATAATGAATTTATTCAATATATAATCCATAGATCATTTCGGTAGATTAGTTTTACGGGAAAAAACACAATTATGTTTAAATTAGTTGCACAAAATATAAGACTTACTATACAAGACAATGTGGCACAATGGTAGGACGCTTTGATTGTTTCCCTTGTTCGGGTCTATCTGTTCCAAATCTAAAAGCCTTCCTATTCTCGTCAATATTTTTATTCCGTTCCTAGTTTCAGAATTAATTTATTTTTTCTTATTATTTAGGGGGATCCATTGGAGGTTTATTAGTTTATTAAAATATTATTTCAAGTTTACCCCTATTTTTTATTACAATATTCTTTATTGGTAAATGTACCATCAATCCAAAAATCCACTTTTCAAACATTTATTAGATTTTATTATTACAAACTTCATATTTTACAAACCATCCAAAACTATTAAAAAAATAATAACAAAAAAAATAACAAAAAGACTTAAATTTTTCAAAAATTACGGGTTATCGATCATGTCCGAAAACGATTGAGACTGTGATCAATCAATGGATCCGTCTAGGACAAGTATGGACGATTGAAGGAGTAATTGTCAAATAAAAGTATCATTGACAAGAAATTATGTTATATACAAACTTAAGAGCCTAGATATTTCATTACTTGGATCTTCAACACAGTTTATGCTATCACGTCTTTGTTGATGTGTTAGTGATATACTAATATGAGGATGACATATATAACAAGAGACAAGATGAGAGCAAAGAGAGTTGATTCTAGGGTTTTACTTGTTGGGATTTAGTAACGTAAAAAATAAAATAAAATGGAGTTGCTTAGAGAGGAATTTTGAGATGGATTGGAACAACCTGATTGAGAGTTACTTGAGATTGCCCAAGGAAAAAAAAACTAAAGAACAACTGTGATGTATCATGTAAGTGTACTTTTAACCTATTAAAAAGAAGTTTATCGATGGAAATCGAGAGAGGACTCGAAGATGATATTAGTTTCGTGAAATATTTTACTTTTTATAGAAGCTAAAATGAAACCACACACTTGTATTTTATTGCTATAATTTTATTTTATTTTATGTGTTTTCTTAATTGTTTATATTTTTGTTTGTAAATGAATGATGTCACAACATCTAACTATTATAATAACATATCATCTTTTGTAAAATAATATTCTATTTTTGAAGACATTTTTCTTTCTTTCAAATATAAAGAAGGTTTTCTAAAAAGAAAAATCTATACATTCGGGTTTTGTAATTTATTTTATGGATCTTGTTCAAGGACATTCAAAATCTAGAAAGTTAGATATTTTATGGATCTTGTTCAAGGACATTCAAAATCTAGAAAGTTAGATACACGACGTTCAATGAAGAAACTCATATTACGCATACGCAATGGATCATCCTACGGCATTGGACTTCAACTTTCGTCAACAAATGGTAGATAGACTAAACAAAGAGCAAAAGGGTTCACATTTTGTAACCAATGCATCCTATAATACAACTTATAAATCTTCCATTTTCATCACTGAAGAAATTATGTATAATGTACATAAATCGTTCTTTCTTGTATCATAGCCTTGGACAAAAAATTCAGAAGTTGAAAAAAGAATTCACGTTGCCTGGAATTTAACTGAGCTGAACCGGAATGATTGGCCGGAAAAGGGAACCCGGTCCAGGGCCACCAGGCACTAGCTGCGACAATCAAAGGAGATTAAAGAGGATTTTTGTTATCCTTTTTCTGTTTCCTTTTTTTTCAAACACCAAATACATCTGATACAACAGGTACAATCTACGGAGACTACGGAAAATTTCTTCTTTTCACTGATACATATGTTACGGCGCCGTGATTATAGAAAACACAAGAAGCAATCAAGGGTGCAAATAGTGACATGATGATCCCTTCTTACAATACCCACTTTCAAAAAATTTACAAATGCGTTGACTTCTGTGAGATGGCGGTGGCTGCCGTTGGAACCCTCCAACGCCACCACTACCGCTGCCACCACCACCACTGTTAAATGACGACTGTCGGCTCCATGCCGGTCTAGCTGGCTTGAGAAATCCTGGACCCAGGTCGATGTGACCGTAATGTCTTCCACTGCCACCGAGATGTCTTGGTTGTTGGCTTGCTCGGTTCGCTTGATTGGGTGTTGAATGAGCAGAACTCCGGTGGTTTCCACTTGTTTGTGTGCCTTGATTAGCTGTCCAGCTAGCTTTTGCATCTCTCGGCGATGATCCATTGGTGGGAAAGCTAATGGATGCGTCGGCTGTTGATTTCGTCTTCCCTTCCTCGCCAAAGCTGGAGATTTTACGTCTGAATTGGTCTTTTGGTGAATGAACATTCACAGATAGTTCCAAAGAAAGACTAGCTGGTTCCACTTCCCCTTCCTCTACTGGGCTTGAAGGTGCATTTAGGGTTGAAGGGGCTGCTGAGAGTGGAAATGGTGCCACGTCAGCATAACCGAGCTTCATCTGCCCCTGCTCCATAGGACTCGAGACAAAAGCTGGAATTGCAGGGGGTGGGAGTGATGATTGTGGTCCAGGTGGGAGATTAACTGGAGAAGCGAATGCATTTTTACCGGCTGAGACACGAGCTGGATTCATGCCATCCCAAGATCGGGTATTTGCCAGTAAAGGTTCAAACTCGAGATTCAAAGAGTTTGAGATTTCATTAAGCTTTGCCTGGATCTCCATTTTGGGCACACTGCAGGAGTCCATGGTGGAAAGTGACAGAGATGTTGGTGGATGAAGGCCTTCAAAAGAGAATGAGTTCACAGCAGGCATAGAAGAAGCTACAGATGTACAAGTCAATGAGAGAAAATCCTGCTGATCCGAAACAGACTCTTCTTTCACACGATGATTCAACGGATTTGTATGGCAATCATGGAGATTCAGAGAATCTGATATCGTAGCTTGAGAACGGAACTGTAAATCACAAGTGGAGTTCCAGGTATCGTGCTTATCAATCATGAGTGGGCTAAAGCAATCGTTGCTAGGAGATCCTATTGGGTCATCCCCGAAGTCAATCCGTAAGTTAGGGGATGGCAAACCATGAAGAGATTCCATTGCCTCAACCTCAGATAATAGATCCGAGACAGACTCATCCCCCAAAGTACTGAGCTCAATAAGTCCATCAGGCCAACCAGATGTATTGCATTCAATTTGAGAGGTTAACGAATGAGTAAACTGACAGTTTCCTGTAGCTGTAGGAGTAGCATGGTCGCCGAATTTAATACCCGAATCCAAATCAACCACACATGGAGTTGAATTCCAACTAAATCCAATATCTTGACAGGCAGGATTTGAAGAGAGAGACAGTTCTGTTGCCAGGCCTTTAACGATGTCAGTTTTCTGGTTCTCTTGGCTGACTGGTACAGATGCCCCAATTTCATTGGAAAGGGCGTGCCAACTCGTGAATGAATCTTGACCGAGCATATATGAAGCAACGGGCTCTTTGAAAACTATTTCTTGAGATTTTGTCTCCTCGTTGTTCAATTCCAGTGACTGACTAGGCAGATCAGTAAAGTTTGTATGAACAGAACTGATATGCCCATTGTTGCCTTCAGTTTGTTCTGGAACAATCACAGAGACTGGCTGGTTATGTTCCTCTGCTTTACATTTCATGTCTCCAATGATCTCATTTTCTTCTTGCCCTTTGAAATTCTCATGATCTGCCTCCAGGTTGATTGATGAACTTGGTGGATCAGAGAACTGCAGTCCAGGCTCAATAGCCACACATTTAGAGTTTTCATTGCAACCATTAGGCGTTAGACTAGGTGGAATGGAACACTCTGGCTTATGATTTTGATCCATCATTTGACATACTGTATCCTTACTAGCAAAACATGTATTAGATACCTTTTCACCAGGAAAACTGGCCACATGAGAAGATTTAAGGTTTTCTTCAGGAGATACTTGCGAACTACTGTCCATATCAGGTTCCTGCCTGATATTTTGACCAGTAATAGGTTGTGTTTTATCATCAGAACACCTAACTGCATCAGTCAAATCTGAATTACAACCATCATGAGGCTTATCATTTGTCCAAGCTGCATTTATGTTGATGCTTATTTGCCCACTATGTTCAGGATTTCTGCGGTCAGAAACAAATCTTGCTTCATGAGGATCCAAGCAATCAGACTGAAACTGATCCTCACTGCATTGATTTGACAATGCATCAGTCAAGAGCACAGATTTATCTTGGCTTTCATCTATCCTCCAAATTCTAAGGTCAGTTGGGAAGTAGCCGTCTGAGTTCCACTTTCGAAGCTGCAGCATGCAGAAAGGTCCTTGGACGTTACCTGATGGATCCTGGTAATGCCATATCTTTTCAAATTCAGTATTGTTCCGAGACAGCACAGACCGAGAGGAGGATGTAACTGAAGCATCAGATGCGTCGCGGGGATGATTCACCAATGTCATAACTTCATGCTTACTAGTGATCCGGCAGGGTTCACCTTGATTTCTCAATTCTTCAAGGATCCTAGCTGCATTTTTTTCAAGTTCAAGGGTGGATTGACTACTCTCAAGGGATCGAGCAGCATCATCCTCTTTGCTTATCTGTGATCTATCTGATACATTTCTCTTTAAATCACAGTTGGAGGATGAACTTCGAGCAATCAGCTCCACACTTGAATTAGAAATGGAGTGTATTGGTGTCATGCTTACATCTACATTCATCAAATACAAAGGCATGATCAGGAATTAGGTTCACAAATAGGCTAACTGAAGTTGAAAAAACTATGGCGAAACAATCAAACAAACAGACAGAGCTCTCTTGCCCAGGTACCTTGTTTGGTGGCTGATTGTTCAGAATCTTCATCAGACTGGTACATTGGATCCATTCTTGGATCAGCATGCACTTCTGGTATTTCATGCATCCTGCGGATGCGTTCCTCGGGTGACCTTAGAAGTTCCAATTTGTCTGCATATTCTCTGAGCGTAAACATTGTTAAGGGAAAAATAACTACTGAGTAAAACTCAAGTCTTTACTGCAAATATGAGAATCTAAAAAAAAAAAAAAAAGGTTTCGGCATATTATAAATAAAATACAAGATTGACCGAATGCAATTATCAGATAAATCTTCTTAGGTAGAAAGACGGATCCCGGAATCATGGGTATCACCAAGCTCTGCACTACAGCTTTAGATATGAAACAAGTTACACCCGAGTGTTTCCGGGAAATTAAAAAAAAAAAAAAAAGAAGCTCCTGAAGAGCGTAATCACTTGACAAATAGGCTATTTATAAAACATGAATGGGGACAAAACTTCTTGCAAGACAAGAGACCAAGAACACTACATGTTGGTGCAATATCACTGGACAACACATCCCAGCTCCCAAGGATAAGTGCTCAAGTAAACAAATTTGCCTAGCACGAAACGAAAAGTCAATTGGGTATGCCTGCCATATAATTCAGCAAGTAACATGCTCTAGAAAGGTCCGTTATTGTCAAAAATATCTTCAGTTCATTTTTTGTAATACTCAAAAGTCATAAACAATTGTCTAATAATGTCAATGCTCAGCAAACCATAACAGAACTGCTCCAACAATGAGTAGAACCTTCTGCATCGAGCATAAAAGTAGTATGAAAACCTTGATGAGTGAATACGAAACTAACAAAGGATATTCTTTCCGATGACCCATTTCACTTGCCCGATCACGGAGTTGATTGAGCTTCAAAATCTCTGCTTCAATATCCTGTAAGGCAAATAGAAGTCACAGGAACCTTCAATTTACAATTTGCAAATGGTTTTATATAGATACGTACAACAATAATCATTTATTCACCCTTTAACGTTCGGTATCGTTATAACAGCTGTTGGCATTAGAAAAAAGTAAGATATTATAGATAGAATGAAAACTTTCATGCTCTTACACATACATCTTTAATTTTCACTTCTCGAAGTGCAATTGCTTTCTTCTGAACCTCACCCTGTAAAGCAAATGTAGACTTCTCAACTGATGCTACTTGGTAATATATTGAAAGCTTGGAAGAACAGAAACTTACTACTGTCATCCTCTCCACCAGTCCACATTTGACGTTTTGGCGTAGCCTTACACATTCATCCTGGTAGTACAATAGAACATCAATAAAGCACAGCAACGCAGCTTATATGTAGTATGAGTAAACATAAAGCAAGGGAAGATCATGCATTTCAATACCCAGTCAAGATTAATATGTAAAATCTTGAGTATAAAACCAAGATTTCATGAAAATTGCATGCAAATAAATTAAGGAACAAATAGTATCGATCAGTTCCCTCTTACATAGACCAGGTGATTAGAAGGATAGATGATTACACACTTAGTAGAACAGCCAATGTGAGATGCCAGTACAGGGGAATAAGCACGTATTATTCTTAATTGAAAAAGTAAATCACCTCAGACAAATCTTGATTTGATATAGCATCAATCCTGACATCCTCTATCTTGTCTAGATTCAAAATTTTAAGTATGACATGTGAAGTCTTATCTCCAACTTTATATGGTTCAGCTGCCCTGCCAGTACCTAAAACAATACATGACAACTTCAGTTTCGCAAAATATGAGCCTTGTTATCAACAAGAAAAATCATACTCGTGAACATATTTTCAACATACCTACAACCTGAACCAACCGGTACATTTCTTGCTCGTTATCAGATATTCGAATACGGACAACAGAGCCGACTACTTTATCATGAAAATTTTCAGCATCTTCAAGAAGGTTATCCATCAAATTCCTCTTTAAATATATCAAACTCATGTTGTGAACATCAATAGCAGCAAAGTTATTAAGGTTAATTTGCCTCGCTCTTTCATCAACCTTCTGTGGTGTTTGTCTCGTCCTCTCTGTTGTAACAATATTTGATTCCTCGCTGCATTCTTCGAGCTTCATTTCACTAGTAGAAGAATCAATAGCTGCAGCAAGAACCACACTGCTTGCACAGGAACCATCTTTGAAGTGACACTCAAGCAGCTTTAGCATCTCAAAGTGATCAAGTCGTGCTTTGCCAAACAAAACTTCCAATCTCTTGTCACATGTTATTTGGCATTTCCGGCGAGGATCGCGAAGTTTGTTTTTCTTGATATACTCCAGCAGTAATGCCTGGAACTCAAACTGAGTTAACTTTGATGTGTCACCATTTTTAACATATGAAACAAACTCCAAGAGTTCTTTTGATGCCCACTCCACAGCCCTTTCCTGTAGCTTATAGGTAACTATTCTTTCACAGGTGTTATTCTGCATTGGTAGCTGTTTCCTGGTCTTTCTTCTTTTAGAAACATTTGTCTCCACCTGATCATTATTTGTTTCCAACGGAGCAGTTGTCATACTCAACTCTACATGGTTATTTACATGGTTTATCGAATGGCCTTTCCAAGGATTTGTAGCTTTAGTCAGCTCATCTAAGGTCAGAGATTCCTTCTGTTTCAATATAACCCAGTATACTTTAAAGAGGTACTCCCAACCCAAGGGGTCATCAAAATCTACATGAACCTGCTAAATCATGAAAAGGGAATCCATAAGGAAAGTAGATGAAAGGATAATGGCCTGATATATGAAACCTGTATCACGTATGTGCACCAGAAATCGGAGAGCAATGACAAATTGTAAATTCATTTTTCTGCAGTTTTAACTGAAAAAGTTTTAATATAAGCATAAGGTCAATATATTTTGTTAATAAAATAAGCAACTACATAACTGTCTTAAGGCATGAAAAAAAAAGAAGAGCAGGATCGCACTCTATTCCCAATAACTCAGATATCTAGTATTCTAGATATGAATCTCTGAATAAGCTAAGAGTACTTAACCCGTGTTTCTGGAAAAGCTTATCCAATCAGATGCCAAGTGTAGCAACCATAATATACTTCTCCCAACTATTCTTCACTGTGAGCCACATCAAGGCAGATCATAATGTTTCACCACAGATCCACAGCATACTTCATCAAATATTGACTAGAGTAATTTACGAAAGATGTTTCCATATCAGCTTATCCCATTCCTTCCATAGAAATTCAATTCCCTAAAAGATTGCTCCGTATTACTAATCTAACTATATAATTGCGATATACGCTACATGATATTTCCATAAATATCCCATCAGCTGCGACCTATTGATACATCAAGAAGTTACTTAGGTTAACTATGTAAGGAAAAATCACCGAAACATTATAAACACAATTCAAGATACAACCAGTCAACCACTTAATATGCAAAAGGGCCACGGGCATATAGAAGCTAAGCTTTGCTCCCACCAATGGATACAGCATACAGCTCAAAAAAGACATGAGGTGCCTATTGCTTAAGCAAGAAGTGCACAATTCATGGACTCAAAGCGCATGTTTCTAAAGATATGGTTTATGTTTCTAAAACATATTATACACCCAAATGATCAATCATTCAAAATAGCATAGTATGGTATGGCAACTCAAATACTCAACCTAGCACATAAAATTCAGCGGCATGTTGTTTTTATATCAAAAAGCACAAAGGACATAATAGATAGTTGTATAATTATTATAGACCAAAGAATGTCATGTAAAGGAGATATACAGTGAAAACTAATATAACTCGCTTCTGTCGATGAAGCACGAATTTTATAGCTTAGAGTGAACCCTAATGCGAGGACTATCGCATTCATATTCACTGTGATAACTAAACAAAGAAAAATCAACAAATAACGGATGACATAGTTCAAGATTCCACCGCACAAAAATGTGAAAAGGACCACAAACACATATAAGCCTGCTCTAAGCACTCACAAAGGCGAAACAAAATCTTTATCAATACCTCTTCACTGCTCCCTTCTTTAATTTTCTCGATCAACGAAATAGTAGTCATGCATGTTTTACAAAACCCTTTGTTGCCCCTCACACAAAAGATATCAGCTTGCTTAACACACGTCTTGCACAATGAGTAAGGACATGTATAGCACATGAATAGGGCATTCTTCTGGCAGCTATTACATAAATGCCAACCTGAAATGCATTACAATCACAACAACAGAAACTTAATAACTACAAAAGGACAAAAAGCTGAAAACTTAAAAATGCACATTGTGCATGGACAAAACCTAACCACTTGTATTAAACACGCATGACCGTTATGCTTGATACTATATGTTACATCAAACAGACCTATAAATACAACCATACTATCTCTCGTATTTGAAGTTCACGATCCATCACGAAAACAAACAAAATCTAATCATTAGCTGTATAAATGACAAAAGCAAATGGATTCCAGTTTCGAAGGGAACCAAGCCGCATACCGCAATTCCATCGCAGCCGCGGAGTAAAGAAAGATTCATCTCGCTTAACACAGGCAGGATGATACGCCTTAGGGCAATCCCTAACACAGAGACAAAAATAAAAAAAATCACAATTTTGAACGGAAAGTGGAGCAATTGAAGCAGAAAACACCGACTCATACAAAACCGCCAAGAGATCAAACAAACATACACTCACCGGCGGTCACAAAGCACGAGACTTCCACCATCGAAGCAGATGAAACAAACGTCTTCTTCTTCCATCTTACTCCTCTTCGCAACCGGAGCAACCGACGGACCACCAACCTTCGGCGGTCGGCCACGCCTCTTCTTGACATTAGCACGATCAGCGCCGTTCACTTCCGTCGTATTATAACTACTTCCACCAGCCTCCGAATCGGCCGGAGCAGAACCTCTAACCGGAAGAGATTCAGCAAAAGACAAAGCAGATACGCCATTAACGCTAGGCTGTTCAGCTCCATAACCAGAACCAGAACCAGAAGCAGGTCCTTTACTATCAAGCACCGGTTCATTCCCCATAGCTTAGATTTTCAAACTCAGATCACATCAAAACAGCTGAAATCATGAAATTGAAAGATTGAAAGATTCGTCCATACCCAACACCCACCTTCATCCCCAAATCCTGAAAACCCTAGATTTAGAATTGAGGTTTTGGTCCAAGTAGAGGTGGTCGGCACATGGACTTTTTTTTGTTTCCTTTCCTTTACTGCCCACTTATCACTTGCGTGTTTTTCATTTTCTCGAACTCTATCATTTAAAAGTAATTTAATTTAACCCTAGCCACCATCACAATTACCGTAAATTCATATTTTTTATTACAGTAAATCATACTGTGTTGAGGTGTGACAATTTGCGTGTTGGGGATGGTTTTGGAAGAGGGTGGGGCCACAATTGACACGTGTCACATGGTAAGTTTGTGAATGAGTTTGTTCACTTGTTGACTGCTGATTAACTATAATTGCAACAAAAGAAATCAATTCGAAAGCAATGACAGGTGTTGTGGGAGAATCCCATACTTGGCTGTCCAAATTTAAAATTTTGCCAAAATAAAAGAGAATTTACGAAAAAACTTCATTTTCCCGCTTGGGGCTTTTTCACTCGCGGAGTCACACTCCTGCTGGCAAAGGCAAAGGCAAAGGCTTGTCTTTCTGCTTTTGTACGTCTCTTTTCAATTTGGCAATTGGACCCCACCAAGACCTGCCTAGATAAATTTCACCAATAATGAATCGTCGTCACTTTGGGTCGGTTCGAAGCGAGGGTGAAATTTTAAGGGTATTTTTATCTAGATATTCAGGATTTATTTACTTATAATTGGATGTCAGATTTTGGGAGAAAATGAAGATAGGAATGATAATAGATCAGGTGGTGGGTGGATTATTATGTCCTTCATCCGACCCGCGAGAAAATTTCATGGCTGAATTTGCAATGTAGACCTTTTATAACGTAGAGTTTGGATTTTGGGCCTCTCATAATTTCATTTAGAAAATGAGCTCATATTGTAGAAAAAATCAAAAAAAAGTAAGGGACATAGGTATATAGACTGATGTAGAAAAAATCAGAAAATAAACCAATCAATTCAGTCAGCTCATCTTCTTTCCTCCGTTGTTCCTTCTTCTTCCCTCCTTTCAAACGTAAATTTATATCTGGATATCCATATGCAGCTATTTTCTTCTTCCCATTGAAACGCAGGAATCTGGACTACTTGTTGAGCTTCTTCTTCACCGGAATCTGGACTGCTTACATATCCCTATTCTATTTCTGGGTAAGCAGTGTTTGTTCCTATTTCTAGGTAATCTCAAACTTCCTGGGTAATGTATTTATGGGTAATCTGAAACTTCTCATCTTTTGTTTTTGTGAATCTAAAATACTGAAACTTCCTATTCTATTTGTAGGTAAGCAGTGCTTGTTTACATTTTCTATTTGTGGATAAGCAGTGTTTGTTTGTATCCATGGATAATCTCCAACTTGTCATCTTCCTGGGTAATGTATTTCGGGGTAAGCTGAAACTTCTCATCTTCATGGGTAATGTATTTCGGGATAATCTAAACCAGTCAAACTTCCTGGGTAATGTCAAACTTCTTGGGTAATCTATTTTTGGATAATCTCAAAATTCTTGGGTAATGTATTTCGGGATAATCTGAAACTTCTCATCTTCATGGGTAATGTCAAACTTCTTGGGTATCCATATACTCCAACACTAATATACACATATCTATATAATCTAAATAACTGAACTGGGGTAAACATACAATTGGGTAAGCATACAATTGGGTAAGCACATATCCATATACTCCAACACTAATATACACATATCCATATCCATATAATCTAAATAATTGGAATTGGGTAAGCATTTTTTGGGTAAGCACGTATCATATACTCCAACAGATATTCATATAGTCTAAATAAGTGAACATTATCATACCCAAAAAGTAACTACGTATGCATACAATTGGGTAACCCTAGTTTCAGCGAAAACCCTAGCTTCATCCGCCATCGAAGTCTCGCCGGCCATCCTACGCTCCTCTGCTTCAATAACAGCCTACGTAAACCCTAGACTGTAAGAGGGCGCCGGAATCTGAGCAGAAAAGGAAGGGAGATCCGCCATTAAAACAACGTTCCCAAGCGGTTTCAGGGGAGGAAGAAGAGGGCAAAGAAAGGAGAAGTGGGCGCGGTTTGGGTAAGCTTGAAGAATAGGGCGCAAATGAAGGGGAAGTGGACGCCGCCTTTAGCGGACGAAGAAGGAGTGCGCCGGCTTCAGAAGAAGTGCGCCGGCTTCACCGGAGGGAGAGGGTAAAGAAAGGAGAAGTGGGCGCCGGCTTTGTGGTACCAGTGGCGTAGCCCCTCCTCGTGTCAACCTTGCCGGCGAAACCCTAGATCTCTCGCTTGCCCTTCTCCCGCTCGAAGCAAACCCTAGATCTCTCGCTCATCCTTCGGTGTCGGCTTGGTGGCCAAATGTCCTAGCGGCGAAACAGTGCTCCCTGTCGTTGAAACTCCGGCGGATCTCCGCTTCATCCTCTATTTCTCCTTCTTCTCTTTCGTTCTTTTCTAGATCTGTTTTCTCTCTCTTTACAAAGAGAATGAATGTTTTCTCTTTCTTCTCTGCAAATAATACCAACAGTCATTTAATATTTATTTTTTTTTGACAGCCCATCCATCCATCTTTTCTTGGGAGGCCCACAAATACAACTATTAATTTTTTTGCATGCCTATATTATACTAGGAGCCCACTTTGCAAAAGTAAAATTTTAGGAGCTCTATTTCCCTCATTTATTCAAATTTCATCCACCATATTGATACGCCCCCGGATGACGATATCATCCGCGTTTCCGGCTAGAAGGACCCGCACCATTTTGAAGACGTTTATTATTATTCGGCTATTTAATAATTGACTTTTCATATTCGGAACTTTAATTTCAGAACTTAATTCCGTGAATTAAATTCCGACCTTTCATATTTTAGACCTTTCATTTACCGGAACTTAATTCCGACTTTAATTATGTCATTTATGTTTGAACTTTTGGTTAGCCCCATCCACTATATAAGGATGACTTGGCTCATTTGTAAAACCATGTCTAAAGTTGAATCCAAGTATTGTGAAGGAAAAATCTTCTTACTTGGATTAGGCATCACCTTCTTCTCTCACCCTCTTAAAGTTCTTATCTTGGATCTAGTCTTTGATCCAAGCCTATCAAACTCGAGGATTCTTTTGAAGGATCAACCGAACGCTTCCGCATCCATTTCTAAGCTTTCGCCGCTCAAGTTCTACAGTTTGATCCAATTTGAACGATCAAGAAGTAGTTGAAGTTTCTCCTCGATCTAGATCGCCCGTATTTCTATCATTGGTATCAGAGCTCGGGACTGAGGTCAAGTTTTTTTACAAAATTTTTTCTTGATCAAATTTATTCAGTGTTCTTTGAAGATCATCAAGTGTCCTTCGGTGTTCTTCGAAGATCTTCATTGTGTTCTTTGGTGTTCTTCGAAGATCTTCATTGTGTTCTTTGGTGTTCTTCAAGTGTTCTTCGAAGATCTTCAAGTGTTCTTCGGTGTTCTTCGAAGATCTTCATTGTGTTCTTCAGTGTACTCCATCGTTCATCATGTTCTATGATGATGATGATCAGTTTGATTTGTATGGAGAATGGTTGCCTTCTCCACAGGAACTAAAGCTCAAAGCGGCCAAACAAACCTCCCGGAGGTACCGACGGATACATTATTTTGAGGACGAGGAGTGGCTGCCTCCTCCGGACCCACCTAGGCCGACTTTTTCGATGGACGGGCACCGAAGGTATCCACACCAACGAGAATATTTTGAGGATACTTATGTTGCCCCACGACAATGTGCCTACCTTGTACAAGAAACAACAAGAAGAGAATAAGTCTTTAAGGGAAGAGATTGAAAAGTTGAAGGCACAAGTGTTTGCCCTCATGACAACCACCCAACAAGAAGAACCTCAAGTGGTGTCACAACCATGATGTGAGTTGGTGATCCAACCGCTGTGTGATGAAGTTTAAGACGAGGAAGATGTCGTCATTACAACTTGTGCCCCGGTTATTCTAATTCATCTTGTCAATCCGTTATGTGGAGAGTATTTTCAAGATGACAAAGATGAGATTATCATCAAGGGTGAAGAAGCCATCAGCCATGACAATGACACCATTATGTTGTTGGCCTACAAGTTCGAACCGGCTGAACCGAGATTTGATTTTGTTATGTCTAATAACTTATTTACCGGCTTACCCTTACTTCTTTCCGACATGCCCCCGACGTACAATGTCACAAGCTTAGACGGCATGGTAGACAAGCTCACCGGCAAGACCATCCACATGTACAACAAGTTTGAGCCACCCGATCCAAAGTTTATCCTTGTATGTCGGACGGTTTGCCACCCACCCAATGCTTGATTCACAATTATAAAGAGTATCGGCGTCATCAAGTGAAATCAATCCAATATCGGTGCTCTTTCCAGCACCTTGTCGACATGTTCCACAAGCTTGGCGGCTCCACCATCCTTTTGAAGGACTACAAGTCCAAGCCGCGGACTCCGACAATGTGCATCCAGTGCTGCATTTCAAGGGTCTTGTTCCTCAAGTGACTCCTTTCTTTTTTGACGGTGAAACGGGAACGTTTAACATTTAAGAGGAGGAGAATGATACGCCCCCGGATGGCGATGTCATCCGTGTTTCCGGTTAGAAGGACCCGCGCCATTTTGAAGACGTTTATTATTCGGATATTTAATAATTGACTTTTCATATTCGGAACTTTAATTCCGGAACTTAATTCCGTGAATTAAATTTCGACCTTTCATATTTTAGGCATTTCATTTACCGGAACTTAATTCCGACTTTAATTCTGTCATTTAAGTTTGAACCTTTGGTTAGCCCCCATCCACTATATAAGGATGGCTTGACTCATTTGTAAAACGATGTCTAAGTTGAAATTCAAGTGTTGAGAAGGAAAAACCTCTTACTTTGTTTAGGCATCACCTCTTCTTCAATCCTCTTAAAGTTCTATCTTGGATCCAGTCTTTGATCAAAGCCTTCAAACTCGAGGATCCTTTTGAAGGATCAACCAAACGCTTCCGCCACTCAAATTCTACATTTGATTCAACACGAACGATCAAGAAGAAGTAGTCGAAGTTTCTCCTCGATCTAGTGATATGAAAAGCCAATTATTAACCAAACGCTTCCACCAAATTCAACATTTGATTCAACCAAATGCTTCCGACCCGCCACCCGCCAAAACCACCACCGGTATTCGATTCACCCGCATCAAAGGGATGAACCGGGTGGATCGGGTGATATTCGGGTGTTCTACGCATTTCCTTTATATCGATATTAAACTCGGATTTGAATGCGAAAAATTAATAATAATAAAAATAAATTCAATCCAAAAAATTTTTATTCATAACAAACATGCTAAATATAAAGTCAACACAAATCATCCAAGTGGAAATATTACAAGACGTGTTATAAGTTTAAGTTCTTGAAAAATAGAGAAATTTAGTAATACATAACATACAATAAGATCATGATATGAACTAAACAAATGTACAAATTTTGCTGAGTAAATCACCAATTTATAAATTAAAAGGGAACTAAAATCACTAAACAAGTAAACAATTAATAAATTTATAACGGGGTAAGCGGGAAAAACGGGTTGAATGGGTGGATGGATGATGGCTCGGGTGATGGGTGGATGAAAGGTCCATCCGAATCCGACTCGATCCATCACCCACTTCATCCGCCATCCGCTTTCACCCGCTTCATGTCGGGTTTTCACCCTTTTAATATGGATGGTTATCGGGTGTCCGTCGGGTTCGGATGAAATTGTCATCCCTAAATCAAGGTGATGAATATAGAGAAGTTTCTCTATAGATAAACTAAATCTGAAACATATTTTGGATTTTATAAATAAAGTAAAAAAAATCAGTAAAGAAACCAAAATTGGATTTTTGGGCTGGAGATGCTCTAAGCAACCGAAGAGACTCTTTGCCCTTTGTCATTCACTTCGACATTAATTACGTAGGGGTAAAATAGTTAACATGCTTTTTTTACAGCTATTACTCTATTCAGAGGTATTATAATATAAATTTATTTAATAAATAAATTTTTATTTAGCTTAATTTTTCCATCTAAAAATTATATATGGTAAAATTAGAGGGGTATACAAAATAAAATTTATATAAAAAAAACAACTTAGGTGGTTAAGGTTCAAGTACAAATCATATATTGTGAACAAGGTTTATTTCCATGAGACAAATCTAAACGGAAAGAAATAAAGATGGTTCACAATACTTAATTAGATTCATATATGTAGTTGTGAGGTGCACGTAAGCAAAAAAGAAAAAGAAAAATGTTCCGTCATAAATGACGCCTAGATATCCGAATTACAAATTTCCCCTTCCTTTCACAAAACATAAAAAGCAATGCTCTTTTTTTTCAAATTAGATCATCAAAGAAAATGCACATTCAAGTTTAAGTTGAAAGTAAAAGAAACAAAAGAAGACATAAATGGGTGAGGAGTTGAGGGCTTTTGCTCTCTACTATTCAAAACTCTAGCCACCAAAAGAAAAAACTCTTCTCGGATATTTGCTCAATTTTCCCGGGTCATGAACTCCGAGTTCGTCCCTATGGAGGCTGACCACCTCTCCAAATATTGAATAACATGTGTAATTTAATCTGATACATTAATTCAATGTTTGTGTATATCATATGTCCACTTACTTGTATTAAACATGTTCATCCTCACCTCCCACCGGAAATAGGAACTCTAGTCGATCTACTCTACTACACACCTCATGTGTAGTCAAATCTTATACACAAGTGTAGTGTAGTGTAAGTCATATGTACACTCACTTGTATCGAACATGTTCATTCTAATATTACACCGATATAAGAACTTTAGTCTACTCGAATACAAAATATGTTAAGTTTATAACATTAGTGTGAAATCTAGTTTGATACATGAGTGCAGTGTAGCGTAGTGTAGCTCATATGTGCACTCAATAGTGTTAAACTTATTCATTCTCATCTCACATCAAATACATGAACTCGAGTCTACTCTAATATAAATGATATGTTATCTTCTTTTATGCACGAGCTTAGTGTAGTATAGGTTATGTGTCCACTCGCTTGCATTGAATACATTCATTCTCATCCCGCACCATATACAAAAATTCTAGCCTACTCAGTAAAAATGACGAGCAGTTTTCTCTTATACTTGACTATAGTGCAGTGTAAGTCATTTAATGAAAGCTTGAGAATAAACAATACTTCATTCACCTTCATTTTTACTTGTCGGATCATATGTCCTCCATATACGAATTTTATTTTGAGAGTTCAATGGTTGAAGTTAGTTGGCGCATCTACTGAATATTCAAAACATAATGTCGAACAATCAATTAACAAAATTATTTGAAGAAATCAATGTAAAAGAAGAAATAGGGTTCCTTTTTTTATACATAGATAAGAGATAAAAAAGGAAGGATCAATATCTAAATGTTGGTCATTCTAAATCATCTTTTCGTACGAGGTCTTCAACTTTTGAGAAAGAGTTATGTCGTCAACGATCGTAACATGACCAAGAGACACAAGTTTATCGGCCACCTTGTTAACTTTTTTGCATACATGGGATGTATTGTGCCTAGGAAAATATAGAAATCATAATGGAATATATTTGATACAATGATGCTCGGTTTCCATGGCGGTTTCCGTACTCAATTGATTGAATTAACGAGTGAGAGATTATCAATCTATTTCATTTCAATAAACTTGTATCACCAATTCTCACTCCTTTGTAGGTCATCTCTTAATGCAAAAAACTTCAGCGTGAAGAGCATCTAAGACCCAACAACTTGCCATGCTTGTAACAAGTGTTATTGCGTTATGGTCGCGAATTATAAAACCATAAGCGCTCTTCCCGTTCATAAGAGTAGATCCATCCAAATTTATTTTGACAAATTCCTGTGTTAGGTTTGTGGCATTCGACGTTCTTTGCTTTTCGTCTCATATTAGACATATTTATAATGGCTTTGGTGTTTGGTTTTACCTCATCTCAATTCCTTATATGCCTAAGTGCCATTCCAATTACATCCAAATTTTATTTGTGTTTGTTATTTTTACCAAAACTTGTTAAAGATAATTTGATTTCGGATTAACCAAATATTCCACCAGGTTATCACTACTTGTCTTAATTCTATTGAATTACATTTTTCTTTTATGCTCATAATGATATCTTCTAACCTATGTCTTGGTGGATCACAATTCTTGAGATAGTTTATGATCTTTCATTATTTATGCTTTGAAGTGTGTAAGAACATTTACGAAAAAAAGGTGTTTAGAAGAAATAAATTTTCAACATTAGTATAAATAATATTTTCAAATTAAAAGTGGGGTATTGGAAGTACTTAGAGAAGAGCAAAGAGATGTTAGTAGCTTAGAAGCCTCTAGATTAGACTAGTTTAATCAAGGTAGTACTTTTAATATCTTAATCAAGATTAGTCTAGATTTATCTCTTGTAATATCTACTTAGATGTATGTGAAGGTCGGTTGTTTTGTGCCATGTGAATCAACCGACATAAATTAGTATAAATATGTAATGATGTTTGTATATTATCAATGAATAAAAAGAGTGTGTTTCGATCCAAAAAGGCCATACACTAAAGCGATGTTAGTGAGTGTGAGTGCTCAACAAATACTCGCTTATATATACTCGGTGTGAGTCGGGAACGCGGAGTTTTCCCCGTAAGAAAGTAAATAAGGGTAAGGTTGTTAATTTAATCACAACTGACAAATCTAACTAATGAACGACCGATAATCCAATTATGGGTAATAAAGCCTTTACCCCTAACAACGAGACTAGCCAAAAGATCCAAAAGATGAGTTGCATGAATATCCATATTAATAAGATCAAGCACCACCATGGAATCGATCTCAACCTGAACCCGTCGATATCCACAATCTCATGCCATGTCCAGACCGTGAACGACCCCATAGCTCAGTTGTTGGTGCAGATGCTATGCGTACATTCGCAACAACACCTCCGAAGCCGCAAGACCACAATTTCCTTTCGAAGCCTTATCGTAGTTCACTTTCACCCAAGATCTTTCGGTGGAGACCATTGAACCATTATTTTTCGCTTATGAGGTAAGCAGTTAACCCTAATCTCTAGAACCCCCTCAAATCAGACCTCATCAAATCTAGCCCGTAGAAAGCCATGCTTGTCAGCCGCAACATCATCGTTCCTGAAAACACAAGAGTTATGCTATTTCTACAACCACCAAACCGTTTCGGAAAAGCTAAGAATTCAAGGAATGCCCATGATACTAGCCCTCGAAACCCCCAGATGTTGTTAATCTTCCCCCGAACAAGACTCTAGTTCCAACCCCCATACTCAAGTCACAAGTCCCTACCTTTCAAGTTCAACTCCTCTTCTGAGAGAGGGACCGGACAACTCTCATCCATCGGTTCTTCCATCAACCACTTACCCTTCCAAAAGGATGTCATTAAGCCATTAGCCACACATCGGCCCAAGTTTAGAGCTACCTCCTCGACAAATAAGTAACAATGGCCAATACCTCCCTTCGATGTGAGTTGACACCCCTTCTCCCAGAGCACAAGATGGGTTCTCTTGCTGGCTGCTGCCCTCCATAGACCCCAATAGAAAATTCCGGCAAAGCTTATCTAATTCCTTAATTACACTATTGGGGAGGAGGACGATTTGCATTGTATATATAGAGGGGGTATAGGATAATATTGACCTTATTAAAGTAGCAAGGCTCAAAGTCCGAACCTTCCAACCAACAAGTCGAACTTTCACCTTCTCCAAAAGAGGAGTAAAGGTAACTCTACTAACCCATTCATGAAATAACGGAATTTTAAGATACTTTTTCAGGTGCCGTGTAGATTGAATGCCGCTCACCACGATACTTCCCCATTGTTGGGTCTATTATAAGACCCCATAGGTATAAGATCCAACAATGACAATATTTCTTATTGATCCGTAAAAACTCACTTCAAGTTAATATAAATATACATTTGAAGAAATTAACGGTGTGGTTAAAAAACTGACCTTATCCGAAACATTATTCACCACCACTTAGCATCTATGCAAATCATGAATTTAATATATTCGTTAGTTGTAATTAACTCCTTTTATAAAAATAAAATGAAATTCATCTCCGATAATATGTAAATACAAAGAAATAACCATATATAAGAGATGAAAGGGGCACAAAAATAAGATTTCCGTTGCCGGGACTTGAACCCGGGTCTCTCGGGTGAGAGCCGAGTATCCTAACCACCTAGACTACAACGGATCTTGTTACTCAAGCTATTAGTAACAAATGAAACTATCAAGTCTTTAATGTTTGAAACAGTAACATAGCCAGAGAATATCAAATATATAAGGTTTGGTTCATATTTTGGATGTGTATATATATTATGATCGCCTCACCATTTCTTCTCCTCTCTTCATAATCCAACAGCCATTGACCCAACCTTTCGTTCTCATCGTCACCTTCACCTCTGCAAAGTCTAGCAACCGGCCGGGAACCTTAAGCTTACAGCCTTACAGTCTTGGAAGTTGGATCCTTCGTTGTAGTCGAGAGTTGCTCCATTCTTTCACCTCCCTCTGGTCGATTGTACCCCACAGTGGCGTCAAGGACTCAAGATACCCTCCATTGCCCTCCTTTTAGCCCCTATTCAGATTCTTTTAAGCTTTTCTTCCTCGTAAGTTTGTTGTTATTAATCCACTGCTGAGTCGAGAGGAACCTGAGGATTGTATATATTGATGCTCGAACAAGGAAGTGAAGTGTTTTGTTCCAGATTTGAGAACAAGGGAAACGTACGGCTTTATATCGTCTTCTAGGTATGTTAGACCCGACTAGTCTGGTGGAAGTTTGGGTTGACATTGTTAGTCTGTATGAGTGCTGACCACTACTTCTCGCGATTGACTGTCTAGGTTGCTTATTCTCGTGACTGGCCATGTTGTTGAGTGGTGATTTATGTTTTATGTTATGTCTCGTGAGTGACCGCTCTTCAAAGATTCTCCAAAATCTCCATGACTCCACGTCTCTATATGATTCGTAACTAAGTTGTTGAGTGGTGATTTATGTTGTTTGTCATGTCTAGTGTATGTTGCGCTTGCTTGTATGTTCTTAGTGATGATTTACGTTGTGTTATCGAGTAATGATTTATGCTGTATGTTGCACTTACTTCATTTACTTGTATACTCTTTGTATGTTGATGAGTGTTGACTTGTTTAGTTTCTAATACTTATGTTTAAGGAGTTAGGATCATATAAATGATATGATTCAAATATGATTCTTTGACTTGTATGTTTTGTGTATGTTGATGACTTTTGTTTAGTTTTTTTTATTGAGTTAGGATCATATAAATAGTTCGGATCATATACATATATGATTCAGTTTAGTTGCTTTTATGTTGTCCAATGTTGATTTGTTGTTTAGGGAGTTAGGATACGGTGGTTGTTAATTTCATTGTTGAACTGCTTTTTCCGGATGATTTTGTTGATGATCTAAGGACTCGATGAAGGACTTAAACACTTGAACATTAGATATTGAGATTTGTATTTTGAATTTGGTTTCGTTATTCCACGCGTGTGTGTTTTTAACTTGTGTGGACATGGTTTGTAATAATGTTAATGCGGGTGAAATACATAGTATATTTTTCTCAAATTTGATTATTATATGTTTGAATAATTGAATGTAAACATATAACAAATTCACGCTCAACGAATCTGTTACAAATTCATGCTTAAACGAGGTTAGAGTCTCAATCGAGCTCGAGCTTGAACGAGCTCAAACGATTTATAGTCTCAGACGAGATGAATGAGCTCAAACGAGCCCGCACGAGCCTCTACGAACTTGAGTTCGACTCGTGCAAAAATGAATTACGCAAGCCAGAGCCGAACTTAAAAATAGCTCGCGAGCCCAATCCGAACCTGATCAAAAGCTCATAAAAATATTTAGGTTCGGCTCGACTTGTTTATAAACGAGCTCCATCGATGTGCTCGAACTGCTTGAATTACACCTCTACTCTTAGACCATTAGGCGATCGGGATCAGCCAGAAATTGTTTTATAAACATAAGTGGGCCTGATAATGGGCCAACATTTGTAAGCTATTGGGCCTTATATCCCATAAGATCGTCTTTGGAAAAAAAATAAAGAATCCAAACGAGTGAATTCTGTCAGTGTCCTCTCTCTCTCCTCTCTTTCAAAATTCTAACTTCTTCCCGAGGTCTGTCGAGTGTCGACGGCTGCCATGGATGGCCGGTGCCGGAGATGCGCGACGACCGTTTCATTCTCTCTCCTCATCTTCCTTGTAATTTCTAATGTTTCCCTGGGAATCCGTGTTGCGGATCAGATCTCAGATTTAACGGCTAAGGAACGCCTGTTGACAAATCAGCCCTTGAAAACCGCTGTTTTCGCTCTTGGAAGCTTCTGGAGATCGGAATCTGTGTTCGGGTGCTTGAATGGAGTCGTACGGACCACTGTCGGTTACTCCGGCGGTACCAGGCCTAATCCCGAGTATCGGAGATTGGGCAATCACGCCGAGTGCGTTCAGGTTTCTCTCAGATTTCCGTTTCAATTTCGCTAATTCTGAGCGGTTTATGCTTGAGTCCATTGATCTAGTTGATATTTCCTCGCACCAAAACTTTTAGTGGAATTTCAAGTTGATTTTGCCTTTTGGGAGAATTGTTGTGTTTTCCTGTAATTCTGCAATCGAGGCTTGAATGAACGTTTATGACGTTATGTGATCTCCAAGATCAATTTGGATGCAATTACTAATCAATCCAGCAACTTGAGTCTCGAGCCTTTAATTAACTAGATCAGAGTTCTTGGTTAGCTGTTATATCGTTTGTGACATTTCCATAGTATTCTCCTGCTCATAGTGAGTCCGTCATGTGCAGGTCGATTATGATCCAAGGGTGATCACCTACCGTCAGCTTCTAGAGGTTTTTTGGTCCAGCCATGATTCTAGACAAGTTTTTGGTCAGGGGCCTGATGTGGGGAATCAGTACAGGTAAATAATTATCATGCGGTATATTTACCCTAGAATAATCCATATTCTTGCTAATTTGAGAGCTCGTGTTCAACAGATCAATCATCTTTACCAATGGAACCGATGAGCTGAGACTAGCTACTATGAGCAAAGAAAGGGAACAGACAAAATCAAAGAACACCATTGTGATCACCCAAATTCAACAACTAGAAACATTTTATCCTGCAGAGTCTGAACATCAGGTATTATTTGTGTCCAGGTGTTTTCCTATCAGCGTAACCTATCAAGATTCTCACTTTGATATTGCAGATGACTAGTTAGTTATCCTGAATAGCCTGTGGGTTGCTTTACACTAACTTGAGTTTATTCATCTCCACATCTCCAGAAATTTGAGCTCAAACGAAACCAGATTCTTCTTCACTTGATTGGGAATTTGCCAGCAGAGGAGCTTGAGAGATCTAACTTGGCTGCAAAACTTAACAGCTACGCAGCCGAGCTTTGCCCGCCAAGGATCCAAAAGCTAATCGATTCAAAGATTAAAGAGATAATGAAAAGAGGTTGGCCTGTTTTGACTGAAATTTAGACCAGATGGAGCTGATCTTACCGAAGCAACATGCATATTTCAGCCCCACAAGCTGTAAGTTGTTGTAAATTAACTGTTCAAGCTGTCATTTATGACAGTAGACAACTTAATTTTAAAAATTTGAGGCTAACTTGTTTCAATACCATCTAGCTGTGTAAGAAGGTAATGCACATTTTGTGAACTGATCTGAGAGCTAGGATTGTGTGAAATTTGATGATCAAATATGAGTTCTGCACATTCTTGAAGCTGGTTAAATTAAACTCTGCACAAACTGTCAAGTGTCAAGGGTGTTTGGCAGGTTGTTATCAAGACCGGACCCTATTGTATGGTACGATTGAATTGCGATTGATAATAGATCACAATTTTCAATTGAATATTATTGATGAAGATCACAGAGTCAAGAACCCCAAGGATGACAGTACAAACAAAGTTTAGGTCTGGTTGCTAGCAACTGTAACCTCATGTTTGCAGCAAAGACGAAACAAAATTAGTGCTCCCAGTTGTATGATACAAGAAATACACTATCATAGACTCAGAAATTTTAAAATTTATATAAGGTTATCTATTTAAAGGGAAAGTGTTGACATAATTTTTTTTAACGATGATGAAAGTATTTACAAAATTAAAAAGTATCGATCAAATGTTGCCCTAGAATATATTACAGCACCCTTCTATTGTCAAGGGCCGAGTTATTCCCCAACTTCACCGAACCGAAAACTGGTCCGTGACACTAGAACCTACCAAAATTCAATCGTTCGAGATACGTCCAACCTGCTCAAAATGGTTAAAGTCGGGTGTTACCCAATGTTGCATGATTTCCTGAATTTTCGCATCAACTTTAATAAATTTGCCACCTTTATTGTCCGTGTGGTTCGAAGATTGAAATGAAAACGGAATGAAAAGTTAAAAAGGGAAAGAAATGAAATGAAAATAATTACGTTAATGTCGTGTGTTAAAAAACTCTAACATTTCATTTTAGTCACTAAACAAACGTGATTTTTATTTTATTTGATAATTTTTTATTTTAGGGAATGATTATTAGCCATTTTAAATGAGCCCTTAATCTAATTATTGTACTTTTGTACTTCCAAATTTAAATCAACCTATCATATATGGACTTTACAATGAAAAAAAAGTGTCATCAAAATAGTGTCATTAATGCAAGAAGTTGGAAGAGCCGCCAATCACCATATGTCAAAACGGGAAATGTCCGTCACCTGCTATGTTGTTTGCAGAAGACTAAAATGGGCCGACCTCAAAGGCCCATTATAAGGCCCGTGATAATAGGGCCACGCAATGACGAAGTCCCATAGAAGAATATAACCCGATGGTCCCGATACGGGAGATGGAAGAAGACTCCGAAGTCCGAACAGATACCGAGATAGTGGGGAGCTGGAGATACCTCTACACACTGCGTAGAGGATTTAGGAGAGAAAAGCGAAGGAGAGGAAATGGCTTCCAGGGATGAAGTTAGGGCTTCGCACATACTGATAAAGCATCAAGGTTCCCGTAGGAAAGCTTCTTGGAAGGATCGAGAAGGCCGCGTCATCTCCAAAACAACCAAGGAAACTGCTATCTCTCTGCTCAAGGCGATTCGCAACGACATCGTCTCCGGCGAAGCAAAGTTCGAAGACTTCGCTTCTAGAATATCCGATTGCAGCTCCGCTGACCGTGATGGCGATCTTGGTTAGCTCATCTCTGTTTCTTCGTATATGTTTGCTATTTCTATTGTGATTTATATGCTTTTGATTTTCATTCTTGATTTTGCGTGCGTGATTTGAGGTTTAGTTTAATCACTTTGTTTGTATTAGCCTGGGATATCTCGTTGCTTGCTTCGATAGTTATTATCCATCCAATTGTAGTGTTCGTACGGTGAAAAGCTTATTTGTGTGAGGAGACTTTTCATCTGTGTTAAATAGAGACCGGAAAACGAAAGAGTGAAAGACACAAAAAACGTCATACTGCCATAGTTTTACAATTTTTTTTTTGAGTTTCTGAACATGTTAAATCTGCAATTTTCCAGGTTTCCTTACTCTTGGCATTGTTGTGACACGTGAGTTATCAATCTTGATTGTTAGTTTTTGAGATTGTAGTGGTTTAGGAGTTGTTACAATGGATCTCAAATGAAGTTCTTGATTATTGATATGTTATTGAAATAAGATTACGAAACAAATTTACTCTACCAAATATCATAGTTCTCCGATTCAATTTCTTCTGCTTGCTGGCTCTAGAAATGAATGTTTATGAACAATGTTTCACATACATGTATTAAATTCATGTTGGGTTTAAGCTAATTCGGTTTGTAAACAATGGTACATCACAATATAGTTGAGATACACCTGCGCCAGAATTGTGCGTGCTAGGAAATCTTGGAATAAGCTAAGGGTTCTTACTAGGAAGTCTAGGATCAACACGACTGGATGAAAATTAATCCTATCATCTAGACTTCTATCATGCATAGTCACTCTTTTTTTATTCATTTGCTGTGATCATTGGTTTACAGGGTCATTTGGAAGAGGTCAGATGCAGAAGCCGTTTGAAGAAGCTACATTTGCTCTCCAAGTTGGTGAGATAAGTGATATTGTTGACACAGACAGTGGGGTTCATATCATCCGCAGAACTGGGTGAGCGAAATCCTGACATTTGTGTGCAGCATCAGCTTGAAGCCTTGAATGAGAGACTTCCTACAACCTTTATGGCTTCTATTTAGTAAGGTGGATTTCAAATGCCCATGTGCACGAAATATCATCACTGCAATACTTTGTTGTATCCTGAAAACATTTTTTTTAGCCATTTTGCATTTTTTTTGGATTGGTAATGTTCAAACCCAATTTGATTGTTGTTGTACTCCATGTTTGAATGCATTTTTTTGACTTGATATTTCTTCTTAATATTCACTTTCCATGTGCCGATGTTTTTTCAAGCTGTGAACATTTTTGTAGGGCTTAGCATCGGTTCAAAACCGCAAACCGAACCGAACCACAAACCGTAATCCCAGAAAACGTGAACCGCAAAATTGCTAAAACCGTTTTTTTTTTTTTTTTTGTGGTTTGCCTTTTTTTTTTTTGCGGTCTTGCGGTTCGGTTGATGAACCGAACCGAACCGCAAAACAAAAACTTGCGAACCGCAAACCGAATCGCAGTTAATCGGTTCGGTTGCGGCTGCAATTTGTGGTTCGGTGAACCGAACTGCAATCTGCTCGTCCCTACATTTTTGTAGCCTGTAATGGGAATCATGCATTCTTGATACGTGATGGTCGTGACAATTCAGAATATCATACGACAAATAAGTAAAGGAATATTGTCATGATACCAATTTTGAGTTGTGTTTTGGGCAGAATTAGTTCATGTTTTGGCAAAGTTTAGTGTGTAGATTTTTGTGTTGTTTTACAATATTGAAAAGCTTGACCAAAAAAAGTTTACAAAAAGTCCACAATAGTGCTCGTTTTCGAGTGTACCTGCATTGCTACAGTTGTTGAGGAGAAGAAGAGTCGACAACGATCAGACTCGGAGTGCCCTCTTGGTCCTGCCATTAGTGAGTCAAAATGTGCAAAGAATATGGACTTGAGGAATTGAAGAATCATATTAAAACAAAAAAATGTAACCAAGGAATTTAAGAATCACATGTAAGACAATTCTTTTGTTGCCTCTGTAGTGTCGTTCATGCAATTTCCTATTGGGTTAGTGGGTTACAATCATAGAACAACTTCTCTGTTGTGTTTGATTCTCTTGGCACTAGGAGGCTCATAAGCACAGCCAGCTCGCATCCGACTGAATGAAAACTCATGCTTGTAGCGGCAGCTTAAGCCATTACGGCATCCCATAGGGCTATTGAAATACTTACAAGGCTTCCGAGAAGAAGCCTTCAGCATTCTACATTCTTGTCTCCGGAGATATGTCCATAGATTCTCGGGTTCTCTGAGGCTGATCTGGTTGCCAAACTGTCTAGGTTCTCGTCTGTCAACCCCATATTGCCTGATCAAGCTCTTATAATAGTTGGCATCCTTGATAGGTTGTTCAGATTTAGGAACTGCTTCTTTTTTCAATGAGTCTGGTTTTTTATACACTTGCTTGGGTAAGAGCTTTGAATCAAGCATTGAACTGGGCGGAGGAACTGAAGGAACAGAAGATGAATTTGACAGCAGCAGATTCATACTTTCCGGTACATCTGTAATAATCTGCATTTTTGCCGGAACCTTGATGGATTCTTCCTTCACTCGATCCATTGAAACAGATGAGAAGAGATCATTTGATTTCAAAGCTGATTGTTTATCCAAATTCTCTTGTTTTACTTCTGTCTGTACTATTGCTTTCTCATTGTCAACTGACCATGCGTCTAATTTCAACAATTCAATCATTTTTGGATCGCTGAAGATCTTTATCAGCAGATCCGCATCAATCAAGCTTCCTTGCTCGTTGCTTTTTACTGGTGCAGTAAAGGCAGCAGAGGCTGCAGCACCAATGTCAGCTTCTAAACTAGTTTCTGTAAAACCTTCATATGATGGATCTACTTCGTCTTCAATAGGAGTAGTTGGGATGATCGGAGGTTTGTAATTATAATCACCGCGGCCTGCTTTCACATCCTTTGAGATAGACGGACTAGATTTTGAAAGCACAAAAGTACAGCAAACAGTATAGAGCAGAAGGAAGTCAAATACACAGTTAGACACGAGGAAAGAAAAGTGTAAGAAATATATATATACCTGCTCGGAATGGCAGAAGGATGAGCATAAACGACTTCAGTTATGCCACTTTCTCTCAGCTTCTGAACCCTCCTCTCTTCACTTTGGTCACCCGCCGCCACTTGCCAATCCTTATTTAGGATGAACTACACAACAGGAAAATTAGATGACATTTGCAGATATCTAAAAATTTCCATTAATAATCATCTATATATAAGAGATTTTTCCACATTGCTTCTGCTTACTTTTGGTGGGCATTTCCATCTCATACATGAGATGCTTGCTGTTTTCTTTCTCAAATGATCAGAAATTCTCTTGCCTCTGAATCCAGAATGTGTCATTCGTGATGCCTTCTTCGGAACAGCTTCAGCATTGATGCCAGCTTTCACAGGCTGCCTCGTTGTTGAACAAAAACTTGCCTGTTGCCAGAAAGAGTCACCTTGTCACGACTTCACTCAAACTACTATATACAAAACACGATCTTTTATTTACACAGTAACTGAATGTAACACTGTCATTTACTGACTAGATTATAAATCAGTCTCATGATAAAATCAAGGTTCTTCTCTTCATGTTACTTTCAGTTTCAGAAGGTATCATAAAGCAAGTCACAATTGGGATGAAGGAAAAATAAATTACAAAATTGTGATTGCTGCAATACTACAATGATGAGAACAAGCTCTCTGTAGCATGAGCCATGAACTCAAATTATAACATCATAAGGTGGTAGACCAATTGGCATAAACAACATTAACATCCATGCTAGTTTAGCATTAGTTCTTTCAGATGTTTCCTATGTTACCCGGAGACGAAAATATAGAAACATCATAATTGCCATAATTAAAGGACGCGTGTTTCCATGCGTCCGAGTTTCCGAAAACAGAAGTTTCCGTTTCCCCAAACCGGAAACGTTATCCATGCGAGATTCCGGGTAACATAGATCGACAAATCTTGCCATTGCCAACATTAACATTAGAAGCCAAGTCTTGCCACCACCAACAATATCATCAAGTAGCAAGGAACCCAAGATTCATGTTATTCGTCTTGTTAATCATATAACACACCAAGGAAGCAAGAACAAAAATGTTATCAAGCAAAGTCTCCTCAACTCTACATTAGCAGATATTTTCAACAGCAATGGTTCTTCTTCAATAGGGGTCGTCGATCTACAAACAAAAATCTTCAGCCATTTTAAACAAGAACAGAGTTCCTAAACCCTAACCATACAAAAACTATTTCAGATTGAACAAGATGAAAAATCGCTGGCACTGCTCTAATAAAGAACGCAAAAGAAGCTAGAAAAATGGAAGCTGCATATACCTGAGAGGGTCTCAAATGAGGGCCGTACGTCGATCTTCTCAATGCCGGCGAAGTCTGGCTCATTTTAGCTCAATTAAATCAACAACGAGGAACAAAAAGCAGAAAAATAGACTCGAAAATGGATTTTCAGCTGCGAAATTCTCTCAAGAATATACTGATACACTCTAGTATTGTCAATGTAATGGCGCCACGTAAAAACCCTAACTTTTCTTCTTTCTTTTGAGAATAGAGAGGCCTGATCCCCTGCAGACGCACCTAACATAAGTATAATGCAGCCATCTAGGTCAACGGACCATTTTATTCCAACACTCTAGTTTTAGCGCGTGAGATTCCACGGTCGTCACTGTCGATTGGCTCGAAATGACGGGTGCTTATTTGTTTAATAACACGGGCCCAGAACCGAACCGGGTCCAGAACCGAGCAACGCCCGGAGACAAATCGCCGGTGTGAGCTGAGCTGAATACGGTGGTGGGCTGACTTATTAGAAATTCCATATGTATTCAGACCAACTGAGTTTCCTGCATTCCACAAAGTCAGGATGGCTCGTACCTCACGGAGTTCCTCGTCAAGAAATGATACGAGGTCCACGGAATGATCCGCCGGTCGTCGAATTTTCAACACGCAGCGAATCGACCACATATATATTGATCCTCACACGTCGCCGTCTCCTTTGAGATCCCGGAATACACAGCTAACGCGGTGGCTACGGGCGCGCTCCGGCTGTTGGAAGCCGTCCGATCTCACGTCTTGGCCACAGGAAGGCAGGATGTGAGGTACTACTGATAGATTATTGTAAATAATGTAAATAGAGGTCTGCCTTTTGTAATTATTGTAAATACGTTTACTCTATTAATATTACCCATCAGACGATGGAAAGCCTAAGGGGGAATATTATTCACATTCTCACATGGTATCAGAGGTTTTTCTCCTCTAACCCTATTCCGCTGCTTCTTTCCCTTCACCTCGTTCTTTTTCGGCAATCTTGATCCGATGGCCGACAAAAAGCCTTCTTTTCACTCTGCTCTAGGAATCTCCAACATCAAGAACAACATCGCTCTTGTTTTGGATCATGATACTCCTTATACATCTTGGGTAACCCTATTTCGCGTTACTACGAAAGCCCACAATGTTCTTGATCATATTGATGAATCAGTTCCGCGACCTACAGACATCGACAACTCCTTATGGCTTCAAGTTGATGCCACTGTTCTTCAGTGGATATACAGTACGGTCTCTCGTGACATTCTTCTTCAAATTCTTGACTCCGACGACACCGAGCTCAAGGCCTGGAATCGCGTCAATGATATCTTTCAAGATAACAAGAATACTCGGGCGGTGTATCTTGAACATGAGTTCTCCAACTGTAAGTTATCCGGTTTCTCCTCCGTCAATTCCTTTTGTCAACATCTCAAGTCATTGGCAGATCAACTAAAAGGTGTCGGATCACCGGTTCCTGCAACTCGATTAGTCCTTCAACTAATCTCGGGTCTCCCTTCTGAATATAATGCTGTGGCGAGTTTTATTCAGCAAACGGATCCTCTTCCGAGTTTTATTAAAGCACGTTCTCAACTTCTCCTCGAAGAAACCCGGCTGGCGGCACAAACGGGCACCGGCAAACCCTCGTCGGCCTTGACCGCCGCAGCTAATTCGTCCTCCACGTCTACTGCTAATTCTCAAGCGCAATCCTCAGCATCTGCAGACAAGCCCAATCAAAATCGGCCCAAGGGCAAAAAGAACAGGAGCCGGCCCAACAATTCCACTTCAGCTCCAGCCCACCGATTTGTCTTCAGGCCCAATGTTGGCTGGATACCTATGTCTTCTAATGCTAGCGGGCCTTCTGCTGCAAACTCCTGGATACCGGCCCACTTCAGCAATGCCAGCCCAGCGCCTCCTACCTGCCCTTACCCAAATACTCAGCAGAGAATTCTTGGTGCTGGCCCACAATTCCGTCCGTCTCAGGCCCATTTCGTGCAGGATCCTTTTTCCTAGGCTCCTCAGCCCACTTCACTGGACCAGTCATTCGCTACAATGACGTTAAATCCGACGGATAATTTATGGTACATGGACACGGGCGCCACCTCGCATATGACGAACGATTCCGGTAATCTCTCATCTTTTTCGCATAATGGTCCATTAAATTCGATAATTGTTGGCAATGGTATGCGTATTCCTTCTACAGGTCTTGGTGATGCTATCCTACCCACCACAAACAAACCTCTCCGCTTATCAAATATTCTTGTCGCACCAAAAATTGTCAAAAACCTCGTTTCAGTTAGACGTTTTTACGACCGATAATTTTGCTTCAGTTGAATTTGACCCTTTTGGTTTCTCTGTGAAGGATCTACACACGGGGAACGTTCGTCTGAGGTGTAATAGCTCCGGGGAGCTTTATCCGGTTACTAATTCCCCAGTTAGTTCACCACATGCCCTCTCGGCAGAGTCTTCATCCACTTGGCATGCTCGTCTAGGTCATCCCGGCATGCCGGTCTTTAATTTTCTTCGCAATTCTTCTTTTTTCAAAAGTGTTAAGGAGACATCTACTCCTCTTTGTCATGCGTGTCAACTTGGAAAACATCATAGACTTGCGTTTGATCGTTCATCCAATAGTACTTTTGCGCCTTTTGATATTATTCATAGTGATATTTGGACCTCTCCTATCCCTAGCCGGGAAGGTTTTAAATATTATTTATTATTTTTTGATGACTATTCGCATTTTTATGGATTTATCCAATCAAATTCAAGTCTCAAGTTTTTGATCTCTTTGGGCAATTTCACAAATTCGTTCAAACACAATTTCATACAACCATTAAAAGTTTTCAATGTGACATGGGGCGTGAATTTAACAACACGAATTTTCACAATTTTTTTGCTACTCATGGTATCTCTTTTCGATTTTCGTGTCCTCATACCTCTCCTCAAAATGGCAAAGCTGAGCGTACTATTCGTACAATCAATAACATGATGAGATCTCTTCTTTTTCATGCATCTATTCCCGTCTCCTATTGGCCTCACGCCTTAGAGACAACTTGCTATCTTCTCAACATTCTTCCTTCCACCACCATTCAAAATCAATCTCCTACACAAGTGTTATATCGCACTACACAATCATTCGGTCATCTCCGGGTTTTCGGTTGCCTTTGCTATCCCAATCAAAGTGCAACCATTTCCCACAAACTTCAACCTCGCACTACAAAGTGCATTTTTCTAGGGTACCCCTCTCATCATCGGGGTTACAAATGTCTAGAGTTAAGTTCGAATAAAATCACTCTTTCCCGCCACGTCACTTTTGACGAGTCACATTTTCCGTTTTCTAACCGGAACACACCCTCCCCGGAATCCTATGATTTTTTCACCGACGACGGACCTTCACCGTACAACACTGCATTCCTTCGCAGCCTTGAGGAGATCCCTGCGTCATCCCCTACTGCGACAGCACAAACAGCTCCTGTGTCCGGCCCAGCCCACCCTTCGTCTGGCCCAGTCCACCCTTCGTCTGGCCCATTTCTTATGCCAGCGCCTTGCTCCCGTCAGCCCACTGCTTTAACGCAGCAGCCTCCTATTTCCTCCAGCCCACCATCTCCTTCTACAGGCCTGCCACATGCCTCTAGCCCATTAGCTGTACCAGGCCCACCTCCTATACCTGCTCCACCTGGTCCAACTACTATCCCACATCTATTAGATGTTTCGTCCACTGCCCATTCCCAGCCTATACAATCAACTTCCGACCATCCAGCTACCATGCCCACTCGGCCTCAGACCCGGAGTCGCTCCGGTATTGTGAAACCCAAACCTATATTCGACCTATCCGTATCCACTACACCTTCTTCCCGTCTTATCTCACCCATACCAAAATCACACAACCTCGCTCTTCAGGACCCGTATTGGAACCATGCCATGCTTGATGAATATCGAGCCCTTATGCGAAATAAGACTTGGATTCTAGTTCCTCGTCCTAATGATGCTAATATTGTGCGATGTATGTGGATTTTTCGACATAAGTACAGGTCTGATGGCACTCTTGAACGGTACAAGGCTCGTTTGGTTGCCAATGGGTGCTCTCAACAAGTTGGAATTGATTGTGATGAGACTTTTAGCCCCGTGGTTAAACCGGCAACTATTCGCATGGTCCTAAGCATTGCAGTATCCCGTTCTTGGTCCATTCACCAGCTCGACGTTCAAAATGCTTTTCTCCATGGCCATTTGAATGAAACGGTGTACATGTTTCAACCTCCAGGCTTCCGTGATTCCTCTCACCCTGATCATGTATGTCTTCTTCAAAAGTCTCTATATGCTCTCAAACAAGCTCCCCGCGCTTGGTTTCAACGCTTTGCTGGTTTCTTGACTCGAATTGGCTTCATCGGCAGTAAGAGTGACTCCTCTCTATTTATTTACAGACAAGGAACTGACATTGCGTATTTGCTTCTTTATGTTGATGATATCATCTTAACTGCATCTTCTGATTTGATGAGAACTCATCTGATCGTGCTTTTAAGTAAGGAATTTACCTCAAAGATTTGGGCACTTTATCTTATTTTTTGGGCATCTCAGTTCATCACAGCTCAATTGGAATGTTCTTGTCCCAAGACAAATACGCCCGGGATATTGTTGACAGAGCAAATATGACAAACTGTAAACCTGCTGTCACCCCTGCAGAAACATCAGTTAAGCTCAGCGCATCCTCTGGTCCACCAGTCAGCGATCCCACTCTTTACAGAAGTCTTGCTGGTGCCCTTCAATATCTTACCTTCCAAGCTGGATCTCCGGAGATGTTTGCATCTACACCGCCTCACCAGTCGGAGACGACGCCGTTTCACCCTAGGTCTCCCTACGGCGTCTCCAAGTGTGCAGCTCATTGGTACACCGTCAATTACCGCGAGGAATATGGTAATCTCTTACTTCCAGGGCCTTAGCTTGATTTCATTTCAGTTTTGAGTGATCTTGCATCGCAGTTTGACGAATCTCGTGTTTATCTTGTTGAATTGATTAGCGGTGACATGAAATGTGTCAGTATACTTCTTAACGAGTCTGATTTGAAATGTTTGATGAGTTTCAGCTTGATGAATATTGTGCTGATTGGGAGTAGCGTTCATCTTGTTGATTTTATCATCAGTGATGCATCAATATCCTTCTCTCATTGAGTGAGTTAGTTTGAAGTGTAAACCCAAGTTTCAGCTTGATAAACACGAAATATGCATCAGACTATCAGTATCTTCTCACTTGGTCTAATTTCAGCTGTGTGATCTGAAGATGTCATTAAGATAGATAGTAGGCTTCATCTTCTGGAATTCATTAGCAGTGACTTGGAATTCGCACCAGTATCTGAGTCGCACACTAACCTAGTAACCTTCCTAAGGTGATTGTCAATGAGGGAGAAGGTGACAAACCCTTCTGTTCAGTAACAAACCCTTCTGTTCCGTATAAAATCTGAATTTTCATGTGCAGCTCAGTAACAATTTTCCGGTCCAAGTACAAAATTCCGGTCCGGCCGGAATTTGAACATAGTTGATGCTGGCTATCCATCGATAACTTTACCATCCGTAGTCCCTACGCTAAACAAATCTCCAATTCAACCCCACATTATAATCAGCATCTCCTCCTCCGCAACCTCATCCTTTTTACTTGCATCAAATCCATCAAAAAACAGAACATTTCATTGCCAAAGCCATCAACAAAAACACAGCCGTTTCCCTCTCACTCTCACAAAGACTGATCCTTATCCGCGTTTAGTTCTATTAAAATAAAAGTCCTTGAATCCCGCCCATGGATAATACGAACTGCCAGATCACCAGCCACGCGTATGGTCGAGATCCTTCTTCCTATTCTGCTATCCTTTGCTCTTTCGAGTAACCAATCATAAAACAAACTTGCCTGAACATATCGCATTCCATTCTCCCAGTATATATATTGACTGCCTTTCAGTTCGTGGTGTCAAAGTTCACTTCGATAATCATCCGCGGTCGCCGGCGAGGTTAAAACTATGGAAAAAAAGAGTTCAAAACAGAGGATGGAGAAGAAGTCTATAAAACACAAAGTTGCGGTTCATCCTCCTTACTTCCAGGTAGTTTGTTGATTATTTTTAAGTAATTCGCTCACGCTTTAGTTTAATTGACGCCATGGACGATTTCTTCATGATACTGAATTTGTTTCTTAAAAACCTAAATTTTATTTTGCTGATTCTATATGTAGATGATTAAAGATGCGATCACAGCTTTGAATGAGAAGAACGGATCGAGTCCCTACGCAATCGCGAAGCACATCGAAGCAAAACACAAATCCGTACTTCCTGCGAATTTCAGAAAGATTCTTAGCCTCCAGCTGAAGAACTCGGTCGCTAAAGGAAAGCTAATGAAGATCAAGGCCTCATACAAACTTTCTCAGACTGGAAAGAAGGGGAGAGTCGCAGCAGCTAAGGCGGCTATTACTAGATCTGTGAGGGCGAATGCTGTGAAGGGAGACGAGACGGTTGAGAAGAGGCGCCGGAGCTCCCGGTCAAAGTCAGTCAACCAGATGTATGTGAAGGAGAAAGGTAAGGCGGTAGGAGGAAGGAAGAGCTCAAAACTGAAACAGATGAAGTCGATCAAGTTGGCTGTGAAGAAGTCTAAGAAGAAGACGGTTGTTTGAGGTAGTAGAGCTGGCCATGGCCCATGGATCGAGTTCGATCAGTAGCTTGAACTCTGTAACTAATGCAAGCTTTGTTGTTAGTGTTTGTAAATATGTACGACTTTCTTGCTTACTGCTTTGGTTTTGTATTATACACTCATGCAGTTCATTTCTTATCAAACAGGATCTTCTCAACTGAACAGAAGGAACTGCACTCATAATCAACTTTACAGAGAAAACCAATAAAAGTTGACAATACATGAATTCTTAACAAAAAAATTAAGCAAGAGAGGCTACTCAGTCAACAAACTATAAATCTTTAGATGCATATTGAATTCAGATGATCCAGCTTGTTCCAACAAAGCCTTGTGATTTTCATCTAAATGGAACAAGAAACCGACTTGAACACCTGAAAATGAATTAAAATAAGAATATTATTATATTGTTGACAAGAATGATTAATTACATATATGAATTGCGTCGATATATATTGAAACCATAGTTATTATTAAATTGAAATAACAAGAGTCGATCAATTATAAATTATGTCTTTTTAAATATAAAAATTCAAATTAATAATGAAATCCAATCAATAATTACCTTTTTCAAGGGTGACAAGTCCAAACACTTTTGCTTCTCCTCCTCCCCCTCCAATTCCTCCTCCTCAGCCCTCGGGTGGTCCTCCCGTCTCACTCTCCAGCAGTCTATGATATCAACTTTGTCACTCCACCGTTGTGGAAGGTTCAACTTCTCCAAGTTGTTTAATGAACACAATATCAGGTTGGTGCGTTCATGAAAGCTTTGTGAAAAAGTCATCTCTTTTCCTAAAAAGGACTCATGCTCCAAAACAAGCCTTTGAAGTTCAGAAAGTTTCTCCAAAACAGAAAGTGGATCTTTTTCAAGTTTGGTGTGCTTCAGTGTCAGCTCTTTTAGCTGTGTAGGGAACATCTTAGATCGCAACAACTCAACCCAAAGGGTTCCTTTTATCTTAAGCTTGTGCAAATTCTGAAACCTCGAGAGTATGTTTTGATCACCATTGATGATCTCACTGTTAATGCTCACTTCCAAATCTGTACTTAGGTGGCCAAGTACATCATCCAACTCCTCAACTGCGTGAATCTTTTTTATTGAGATTTTCCTCAGGAGTTTTAGCTCAACTAAATCACAAAAACGAAATTTATCAGTGTGCAAGTTGACTAGCGTTCGGAGGCAGCTCAATCCAGATAATCTCAGCTCCGGAGTCTCCTGAGCAATCAGATCGGGTAAATAGAGATGCATTAACCCATCAAGTTTCCACAGGATATTTGGTATGATAATTGATGATCCTGACACACGCAGGTCAAGAGTTTGAAGGTTAGTTAGAGTCTCGATAGATGATGGCGGAATTTCAGTCACGCAAGTTCCTCTCAAACTCAAGTACCTAAGCTCCGTTAAGTTTCCAACTTCCGTAGGCAAACTTCCTTTGGTCATCCACACTCCTTGAAGATCCAAGATCCGAAGTGAATGGAAGTTGTTGCAGATGTGCAACGACCACTTCCAATTTGGTTCACCACTGACATCAGGATAAAATAGGAGAGATGTGGTAGGAGAGGTAATAACGTCAAGGGAGCTGAGTTGCTCATCTAAAGAAGCATGGTTTTGATCGTCGACCACGGTAACCAAACGATCGTCTTCTTCTGTAGCTTTTGCTAATAAAAGGTCTCGTAATGCAAACTTGAGTTGACATCTTTTTATGGTGTTATCAGGACCCCTTTTCACAGCAGTAACCATGCCTCTCACTACAAGCTCGGTCAAGTACGTAAGTGCAACATTCTCCAAGGACTCTTCTTCTTCTTGTAGGGAGTTTGATTGAATGAAACCAGCAGCCATCCACATTTGATACAACTTTTTGGTGCATATGTCCTCGTCTTCAGGGAATTTTGCTAGAAGGATTAAACAACGTCTCAAGTGAAGCTCCAAATCGTCAAAGCACAATGTAAATATCCGAGACAACTCAACAGGGGTTGAGCCAGTAAGTTCCTTATGCTCAGATGCCCACTCTCTCAACTTTTCCTTCCTCCTCAACAATTCCACAACCATCTCAACTAAGAATGAATGTCCAAAACAATGTCTCAACAGATTCCATTTGATACCTGCATTTGTTACACCTAGATACAATTTCACGGTTTAGTAAATCCTCTTCAAACATTTCAAAAAATCAAAAAGAAGGAAATGCAATTTAGGCCCAATATTTGTTATTTTAAAAACATATACACGGAGCATCTGATTTGTGATCTTTCTACTTGATTATTCATATAACTATCATCAGTGGATGGTGCTCAAATAAATACACATACGGACCTTCTTGTGCTCGATACTGAAGAAAACGGAGCCACACATTCTATAAAAGAAAATGGACCCGATTCTGATCCTAATACAGATGAAGATGAATGGTGGTTCTGATCTTGAAAACCATTGTTACAATCAAAATATGATTGAAGAAGAAATCAAAGACTTTCAAAGAGCGATCAAAGAAGAAATAAAAAAAGTATATTATATTTGAGAATTATATTTGATATAAAAACCCCTAAAAACAATCTCGTGTAAACAAGATAATAAGAAAATTGTTAATTGTCAAAGTCCCGATACTGACGGACCAGTTGAGCGGGGTCGCGTGCATACGAGGGCACATGCGCGTTAGGTCCAAGCCCAGCACATAAACCCGGCGAGTTTCCATCCTAAAACCAATTGGCAATAGAAGCAGTAGCCCACCGACCTTATATACCAGGCTCGGAGTGTCCCCATATTTTGATGTGGGACTTTATTATCTAACATTAATGTTTTGTGCACTTCCCCATCATATAAAGTAACAAAACATGCCAAAGAGAAGCTCTAATATCAAATAGTCACCAAGCTAAACAGAGGAGAAAGCGGGAAACGGCGAGAGACAGTCACACATCTCTTATCCAAGGCGATGGATGCCACGTGGCAGCAAATCGGCCAGTGATGCGTTTTCTCTTTTTATGGGGCTCTGAGCATCCAATTGTGTTAAACCAGAGAGTATACCCTCAAAAACAACTAACTTGTAACGATGGTCCCGTGACTTTTGCATGGTTATTAGACTGGATTAGGTTAAAAATCATATTTTGGTTTTAGTTTCTTTATCCGTATGTGTATTTATTTGAGCATATTTTTGTTTTTTAGGTAGATTTTTTTTAAGTTCGGTGAATTTTGGATTAGATTAATATCTATTATTTTTTTTAAAAAATAATTATAGTAAAATAACAAGTTCAAATTGTACAAATAAATATTTATTTTACATATTAACATCGGGTATAACAACTAGATATTATCGGATTTTTTTATAAATTAACCGTAATCAACTAGATATTACCAGGTTCTTTTTATAAATTAAACGTAATTATATAATATTTGTAATCTTAAAATCAATCTATAGATTTCAAACTTAAAAAATTAGTTAACCTTCTTAATTATTCGATAAGTATAGTTACAATATAACCACCAATGTATTTTATTCTAAATTTTATTTCACGTATAATAATATTTTCTAGATATCTAAAATAAAATAATTTTTATTTTTAAGATTGTGTATAAGCAACTTCAAAATATTCTGATTTAATGTACGTGTTTTATCGTATTTTTAATCGATTAACTAACCATTTTTTATTTGTCGTGTCATTTTTTGACAGTCTTTTGATTTTTTATCAATATTTTTTCATTATAACGTGTTTCATCATATATTTTGATTGAATGCATAAATATTTTAATTTCATTATAACATGTTTTACATTTTATTGAATTATTGGCCAAACTTTTAAAACTATTTATCATACATATTCTATTTTTAACTAATTATTTGATCATTTCTAATTATTATATGAGTATGTTTTTTTTTTGTTTGTAACCAATCTTTTTAACCAATTTATGTTAATTTATATAATATATTTCTATTTATTTAAACCGATTTTTTTTATGTTAATTAGAGCTGAAGATCAAAGGAGGAAACCCTAGCAATACAAACTAAATTTTATTATTTTAAATAAATATACCGATTTTTTAAACCAATTTCATATTAGATTCTGTTATTTTTAAATTATACAATTTTTTTTACTGATTTGAGTTGATTTATCTAATATAATCCCATTTGTTAAACTGCTTTTGTATCAAGTTTTTTTTATTATTAAAGCAAATCCGTATTAGATTTTGTTTTTGTTTATTTTTCCCGGTTATTCAAATCATTTTATGTTGTTTGACACATTAAAACTTTCAATTGGAAGAAATTGTAGAATGATAAGAAATTTTTTATTCGTGACTATTTTATCGTTTTGAAAATAATTAAAGGTAAATTGCTATTGTAGTGTTCATAAATATTTTTTTAGTTCGCACTATTCATGACACTTTAAATAAAAAATTCAGTATATAAACAAAATGTCGAGACAAAGGCAAAGTGGAGACGTACGTACCATATTCACAAGAAAACGTGTCCCACGTTTCCATTTGACTTGGAGGTTGAAATCTACGGACATCCCATTCAGCATCAACGTCAGGTTCTTCATCAGATTGCGAGATTAACAGTAATTGGCTCCTTCTTTCACTACCTTGACATCCAAATACCCTATCCAGATCTTTCAGATGACCAAGAACGACGTCGTTTGAGATCATTAGAATTACCAAACACTTGCTTGATTCCATTGACTGTTTAATATGAGCTATTAATGTATCATCACTCATCTGAGACAAGTCCTCATCTCTGCTTAACTTGGGGTTTAGATCCCTTAAGAGTCGTTGTAAGACGCGGCTTGGAATGGGAAGAACACCACCATTACCATTACCATTACCATTACCATTACCATTACCATTACCAATGCATCTCTTGGGAATCCATGCCCTTGCAACAACATCGAAACCTTTGTTCAAATCTTTGTCGGAATAGAGCTTCGCAGCACACGTTGCCATGTCTTCTAGACAGCTTTTCCCCATTAGTAAAACAAGCTTATCATAATTTAGACTTGGATATTTTCCTTTCCTATTTAAAGCCGAGGGAAGAGCTTCCAATGACAAAGGTAAAACATGTGGCATTCTATTCAGGTTGATACAACACCTTATGAATAAAAAATTTAGCTTAGGCATGGATCCATGCTCTACTTCCCATTCCTCCAAATTCCACAACTCATTCATTGTTAAACTTGTGAGAAGGGGAAAACTTTGTGACCTACAACTCATCTTCTTTCCAACATAAGCCTTTTCCTCTAATGTGAGACTTTTTAGATGAGAAAGGCTTCCTAGAATTTGCATTGGATCATCCACCACTTCACATTTCTCTAAGGTTAATACTTCCAAATAATAGGGAACAACTTCAAACTTCTTCCCCTCAATGAGCCCAATTATCGACAATTCACATTTGCAAGGAATCATTGACAATATTTCTGTGTTGTTGCCTTCAATCTTGAGGGAACAACTACGAAGGCGGCCTGATTTAAGAGCTGGGATGATGTCCACGAATACCTCTTTAGAGACAACATCTGCAACTGAAAGCCTTCTAAGCTTTTTAATACCCAACATGTCCTTACTTCGAAGCTTTCCCACCACCAAATTTTCAATCGTCTCCAAGCAGACTAATGTATCAACCCGCAACCTTTCCCCCCTTTTAATCTTATAGCCAGTAGGGAGAAGTAAATGCCTTAGCCGAAACAACTTCCACAGAGTATTGGGCATCATCAATTTACTCTCAACTCGTAGATCAAGAATCTCAAGGAATCTCAGGTTGCCAATGGATGATGGTAACTCATCAACTCCAGCTTCTTTCAAACTCAAATACCTCAAGTGCATTAACTTCTCAATTTGGCTACTCAACCTTCCTCTCAAGTCGAAGTTCTTTCCAAGGACCAGCACACGCAACATTCGAAAGTCACTATAAATGCATCTCATCACCTTCTGACACTCACCTTCATCTAGATATCCGCCAAATATAAACAAGAGAGATCTAAGATATTTGGGGGCTTTTGAGGACAGAGAATCCTTAATAAAGTTGCTAATACTCTCTTCTCCATTAGGCAAATAAATAGCCATTCGAAGTAATCTATTATCACTGTAGTAGTCATCAACATCTAGCTGTTGATCTGGATACGAGCGAAGATCAATGGTTTTAAGGAAATTATTACAACTCGCTTCCTCCAAGCACACATCTCGAACAAGATCGTGCATTCTGATAGATTTAATCCACCCTTCCGAAACTTTTACAATTTCAACCAAACCAGTTTCAACCAATTCACTCAAGTATTCGTTAGCAACATCCTCCAACGATTTTGTGCCTGCTCTTCTGTCACTCGATCTTGTAACAAGACCTTCTGCAATCCACATCCAGTACAAATTATCTGTCTTGATTTTATAATCTTCCGGAAATTGGGCAAGGTGAAGAAAGCATGGCTTCAAGTGATAAGGCAAATCATTATAACTGAGCAACACTATCTCCATGCATGATCTGCCGTGATCATATCCAGCTATCAAGTGTGAACTCATAGTCTCAAGTACAAGGTTTCTCTCGGCCCAAGTTTGCTTCTTCCGTAAGATCCCACCAAGCACAACAATAGCCAGTGGAAGACCTTTGTACACCTTGAAGATTTTCTCTTTTAATTTCCTCTCTTCACCTAAGAGAGAATTTGTTACATATCCCTAATAATAAATAAATGCTTCCCCTCTACCAAAAAAAAAAAAATTTGCTTCCCCTCAAAAAATGATAAATAAACGAGTATATATTACTTTATAAATATATGGCACGATAATGTATGCGTACATATACATATATACAAATGAATAAACAGATTCATCGATAATATCTATTAAATCAGTATATGAATTAAGCATAGTAATTATACCTACAAACAGCAAAAACATCAAGTAACAAAGTAGAAAAAAATATGAGCTACTAGTATAGAAGTAAAAAAAACATAAATATATAAATAAGCATAGTAACTACATATCTTATAATCATCTTTTTTTTATCAACATTTGATTTGATATATATTTTTTTACCAACGTCTGATTAATTATCGATGACATATCTTAAAACTCCATCTATTACAACTAGTTTATTGACTTTGTATAAATAATATAAAAATGGTAGAAAAAAAGTAAAATAACCAAAAGCACACATAGTGAACCATACAAATATGAGTTATTTTTAAGGTTTAATCATCAATTCATTTAATATTAAACCATCACAAACAAGAATATAAATACTGTCTACACATACCGTCTATCTCTGACGTAGCTTCTTCATTACTTGAGCAACTCCACATAGTCAATTGGAGCAACTCCCAACTTTCGTCTTCGGTAAGAGGATCGGGTTTCTGAAGAGCTTCATGATCTACATAGTTAGCAACGTCTGCCTTGCGTGTAGTGAGCAACACTTTACTACCCGAATCTTCTCCACATGAAGTAAATGCCGGTTTTAAACTATCCCATGCTTCTTTAGTCCATACATCATCTAAAACCACCAAACACTTCTTCGTCTTCAAGATTTCTTGCAACTTAAAAATCTTCAATTCTTTACTCAAAGTATCATTATCATTTACCGGTTTATATCGAAGACCGTCAAGAAGATCTTGAAGAACACTTTCAACTTGAAACTTCTTAGAAACGTATGCAAAAGCTTGCCCACCAAAGAAGTCTTGTTTCATCTCTTCATCCTTGAAAACTTTGGTTGCTAGTGTTGTCTTTCCTGACCCACCCATTCCATAAATGGCATGAAACCCTTTCTTTGGTGTTGTCCTTTTTAAAATGTTGATGATCTCCTTGACATTTTTATCAAAACCAACTATCTTCTTGTTCTCCATGTAAACATTCTTCATGATTTGTTGTATTTGGTCGATACGTGTTTCTTTGGCTTCGTCTATGTTTGTACCAAGAGTCATCATCAAACAAGACTTCTCCAACTTTGACGACAATGTGGAAATTTGGTCTGTCAAGGAATCACTACTCGAAGCTGCTTGATGAAGATCATAGAATTCACGAAAAATACAAGAATATCTTTTCAATTTGTTCAACATGCCATCTTGTTGCCTGCGAGATACAACCTTGATGGCAAATTTGTCGATAATATCTTCTGCTTCATAAACATATTTTTGAATTTGACAAACCCACGTCCAAACAGTATCATCTTTGTATTGCAAAGTATCTGCTTTTCTCAAAAAGCTCCGCATCCAAAGAAGCTCATCTCGTAGCTTCTCCACTTTTCCTTCGGCTCCCCATAAGTACTTCCCTTCTTCAACAAGAACTTTTCCTAACAAATCAATCGATGATTTTACCGTAGATTCCGCCATTTCCCCCCTACTTTGTTGCTCTGGTGCTTCGATTTAATTATGAATTTCTCAAGTATTCCTGTAGTCAAACAAATCAATAAAACAAATATAGCTCCCGCGTCATTTTTTTTTATACCAAACGATTCGATTACAGAAACAAATTCAAGCGTGAATGTGATTAACCATTTTAAATGTTTTTCTATTACAAATTCAAGTGTGGATGTGATTAACTGTTTCAAAATATTAAAATATGGGATGGAGATTAAAATTTGGGATGAAATTTGTTATGTTTTTAATACCTCATCTCTTTGGATTAAGATTATTACAAGTTAATTTTTTGTCCCGTTACATTTGATCACCTAGCCACCAAACGGGCCCTATATATTATAAAAATCCAAAACAAAAATTAACTGACATAATATAATACACTCACTTTATTCTAAAAATAATACAAACTTTTAAAATCACCAAAATAATACAAATTATCAGCTTATTAACAATATATAGTTAAATTCTGAATACTACAAAAAAAAAGTACAAACCATGATTTGATTTACTTAAAATAATCCATACTATAGAAGATAAACTTTCAAAAATCACTATTTATTTTTGAAATTATATAAAACAGTTATAATGAGGAAGATCACATCATATTTTATTAATAACACAATTTTCTCTACTTTGCATATATCAGAACATAAATTAAAACAGAACTCGCAAACACATTGAAAATACAATTTTATTTAAGTAAATACTGTTTTTATTTAGAAAAAAACCTCAATGAAAATAATAATTAATTAAAATATAAGTGAATTTGAATAAAATTTGTATCATCTAGAAGTTATAATCACAATAGAAGTAAAATTTTATTTAAATAAAAGTTATAATCAAAGTAAAATATAATTTAAATAAAATTTATTTTATTATTTTGAGAATGAATTAAATGACATTAATTTTCAGTGTGACTCGATGACTCGTATGAAAAACGAACATGAACACGGAACGCAAATGTTACTGGATTAAGAAAAGTAGGATTAATTTATAGATTTATTTATAATTTATAAATGCCTACTTCTATAATTATCCACAAGCCCACATTTTCTTTTCTTTTTTTTTTTAAGAAAAAGGATTTGAGACGTTAAACAAACCTAGTGGTTTGAAAGGACGCAAAACAGGAGACAAAGTAATCGTCATGAAAATGGAAGAAAATGAAACCAACAAAAGAAAAAAAATTAAACCAACAAAAGAAAATTTTTTTAAACTATAAGAGACTGTGTCACTGAAACATGACAAACGTTGAGGAGCTAAGTATAATTTTAGAGGTAAAGGATTGAGGAATAACTATGGATATCTTTGCCTTTGATCATAAAGTTACGATTTTTTTAAACAACTACACCGACTACAATCTCAAAAAGGCATAAGAACACACGCATATGAAGCTCAAAACCGTTAAAAAAGTACTCGATAAAATGGATTGAGAACTCCAGTGTCAAGTAAGATCTCTAGAGAAAAATCAAACCCACTTTGTTATCGACACACTAGGTCCTAAACACAAATTTCCAAATAATTTATGAATCTCACAATCAATATGATTTATCAACACACTAGGCCCTAAAGACAACATTTTCAAATAATTTAAGAATCTCACAATCAATATAATTTATCAATTATTCTCCTACTAAATTGGTGTAAAATGACCCTTTTGTTTATTATGAAACAAAGTAAACCCCTAAATTTTAGGTATGTGTTTTGGGCATCACGTTTTAGTTATTAAAATTCGGTTATTGAATTTTAGGTATTGGATTTTGGGCATATGCTTTGGGCATTAGGTTTTGGGTATTGAGCTTCAATTATAATTTGGATATTGCGTTTCGGGTATTGAAATTCAAGTATTAAAATTCAGGTATAAGGTTTTTAGTATTGTGATTAACATATAATTTTAATTTAAAAAATATATAAATAATGAGATTTAGTTAGTCTAGTTGGTAACAAGGTGGGAGAAAGAGTCTTTCAACCATAGTTCAACACTCACAAATACTTGCCAATTTCTTATCGCAAGAAGGAAGGAACACTCTCATAAAACAAATTTGGCGGCTAAACCAACTTTTGTCATACAAAGTTTTATGCTCCCGAGTCATAATCTACAGCAGCTTGATAATACATATAAAAAGTTCTTTTGAAACAAATGAGGCCAACATATACCCATTATCAGTTCGGATGTAATATGAATATTAAAAAAGGATGGCGGTCTTGATTTAAGGAAATCTTTAATCGCAAACAAAACATTACAAATGAAACTCTTGTGGAAAACTTTGGCTGGACAAATAACTTATGAATTAAAATTATAAACGAAAAATATTTATAAAAATCATAATATTCTTCATTACCAAAATAAAGGATCAATGTCCTGACAATAAAATAACCTTATGAAGCTAAAAACTAAGTTAAAAAATGGTATTATTTGGTTAGTTGGAAACGGTAAAACCATCAACTTCTTACATAATAATTGTGGACCTAACACACAATCAAGAATAATTGTAGAACCCTCTTGATACAATCTTGCATAAAAAAGAAAACGATTGTCCCTATAGTACGTGTAGTAAGAGACTCATGAATGACTGAGATCTCCAAATTGAACAAATAACATTTTTTTTTTTTGAAAAGTTAATATATTGAATCAAGGAAGGGATTTACAAGGCCCATCTAGGGCAAAGGGACAGAACAATTACAGTGACATAGGAAGCAATAAACAAGGCCAAGTAGACCGATTACAAGAGTTGGATTCCAAGCGTGCTGGCCCAAGAGAGTGTAAGTGTGGATCTATCCTTCCAGTGGTGAGTGAAGTGGTTTTTGGTTGCAAGGATGATATTGTGAGCACAAGATGTTTCGTGGGTCACAACATGGTTGAAGATCAGGTCGTTCCGAGCCTTCCAGATGAAGTAAACGAAGTTGAGAAGCGTTGCAATTCTGATGTGGGAGATGAGATGATGTTTGTGAGGTTTGAGTGATGCGAGCCAAGTCCAAATGTTGTTCATGTATGGGAAAGGAGCAGGAATTCTCATCCACCTGGAGATGAGCGTGAGAGTGGTGGTGGCGAAGCGGCAGTTGTGGAACAGGTGAGTTTCATCTTCGGGTCTTTCATTGCAAAGGTAGCAAGTGTCGCGATGGCCAACGTTCCAGGCAAGTAACTTGACGAGGGTGGGGAGTCGTTGATGTGAAGCAATCCAAGCGATGAAGCTGCTCTTCGGGGTGTTGGTTCTCTTCCAAATGTTGGTGTACAAGTGAGATGACGTGGGGGGCAGGCGAGGCTTCAGGAAATAGTAAGCAGAGGTAGTTGAGAAGCAGCCGTTCGAGTTCAGAGATGCTGAGATGAACGAGCTGCCCAGGGAGGTTCTTTGTGTGTGGAGAATCAAGTTCCTGACCTTCAAGAGAGAGTTCCAGGAGAAGCTGTACTTGTAATCAGGATCGCAGGTCCAAATGGTATGGTTTTTTAAGATGTTGTTGCGGACCCAAGTGGACCAAAGATTGCTCAAGAGAGGAGGGGAGTTGAGTTCAAACACCAGTTTAGACATACAAGCTTTGTTCCAAGCCAACAGTTCCTTGAATCCAAGACCGCCATCCGCCTTGGGGTTGCAAACCGACGACCAGGCCACAAGAGCTCTACTGCTAGATTCCTTGCCAGACCATAGGAAGGAGCAAAGCAGGCCAGTGATCTTCAGGATGACCTTATGGGGGATGGGGAGCAAGGAACACCAAAAGTACTGCAGCGGGATGAGAATTGAGGTTATAAGTTGCTGCCTTCCGGCATAAGAGAGGTTCCTGGCGCTCCATGAATTGATTTTTTGTGTAGTCTTGATGATGAGCGGGAGATAGTCAGCGTTCTTTAGTCTCTTACAACCGATAGGGATGCCCAAGTAGTTGAAAGGGAGAGAGCCGACAGGGAGGCCAGTGAAGGAGGCGAATGCGTCATAGTCTTGAGGATCGATGCCACCGAGGAATAGGGATGATTTGCTGGCGTTGATGAGTAGCCCTGAATAGCGTCCAAAGTGAGTAAGCGTGTTTTGAAGTATGCAAATGGATTCAAGATCACCCCTGCAAAAAAGTAAAATGTCGTCAGCAAAACTAAGGTGGGTGATGTGTGGGGAGTTGCATTTGGGATGGTTGTTGAAGTTCGGGTTAGTTGTGTTGGTCCGGATCATGGATGAGAGAACCTCAATGGCAATGGCGAAGAGTGATGGTGAAAGAGGGCAGCCCTGACGAAGTCCCCTGGAACCATGAAAATGACCCCTAAGAGTACCATTGAGGTTGATAGAGTATGTGGGATTGGCAATGCAGGCGTTGATTAGATTGACGAAATTGGTAGGGTATCCCATGCGGAGAAGGTAGTTGATGATAAACCGATGGTCAAGCATATCAAAAGCCTTGGATAGATCCACCTTCAAAGCACATCTAGGTGAGATATTCTTCTGATTATATCGTTTGAACAACTCCTGGGCAATAAGAATGTTATGTTTGATAGAGCGGCCCTTTATGAAAGCACCCTGGTAGGTTCCAATCATGGATGGAAGGGTAGCATTGAGCCTGACAGCAAGGATCTTAGCGATCACTTTGTAGGGGGTGTTGCAGCAGGAGATGGGTCTATAGTCCGCAGGTAGGCTTGGGTTTGGTTTCTTGGCAATGAGGGATATTGAGGTGTGGTTGAAGTGTGAGGGGAGCACGCCTTTAGCGAAGAACTCAGTAATTGCCTTTGTGAATGTGGTTCCAGTAATGCTCCAAGTCTGCTTGAAGAAATAAGCATTAAACCCGTCAGGGCCAGGCGCTTTCAAGTCTCCTATAGAGAAGAGCGCCGACTTGATCTCATCAGGAGAGATATCATGGTTGAGTGATTCGAGGAGATTAGGAGGGATGGTGGGTAGTTGGCAATCTGGGAAGAGGTTACGTGGATTTAGGGCGGTTGGGGGGTTGAGTATACTAGAAAAGTGGGAGGTTAGGATCTTAGAGATCTCCTCAAGATCATTAGTGGAACGGTTACCCATCGGATCCGTGAGGGAGATAATAGCGTTCGAGGCTCGCCTCGCAGTAATGCATTTGAAGAAAAAACAAATAACATTTTTATTTTGAAATAATTGTAGTTTGTGTGAATTATGTATAATTAATTATGAACGATTATTATTTTTTTTCAAACATATATAAATGGTGGTTTTGTAAAGTTGATCCTCTAAAATTTCGGTTGTTTTAAACACTAATTTCGCGCTCCGAGTGCAGAATTAGGGAGATGTGGGTTTAGAGGAAATACATAGGTTCGTTTAAGATGTACATTAACTTAAAAGCGTAAAATGTAATAAATGATTAAATTAAAACATAAGTGTATTAAAATACATATACTAGACAATATTATCAGATTAATTTCAGGATTTTTTGTTGTTTTAAAATCTGCGCAAAAGTATAAAATTCACCGAATATGTAATAGTAATACAAGTTTTTTAGAAGGATAGTCGTACATTTAAAATAAAATATCGCTAAGTAACGAAAGTAAAAAAAAATAAAAATTTCTCCATCAATTTCAATAATATAGTACAAAAAGAAAAATATTCTCTGATAAAACTAAAATATTAAAGGAACAAATATTAGTTATGGATGAAGCAAGTGAAGTACCCGAACCGAAGAATATATTGATGGGTGTAGTCTGGATGGAGCAAGTTACAGAGAGATTAACTGCGAATTAAGGACAAATATGAGTTATTTAGCGAAGATTATTATCTAAGAATAATAATTACAGTAAGTGCTGTAGTATGTGTGTCTCACCATGCAAAAGAGAAGAAGCAAACGCAAAGGGACTTTGAGTACTAGATGTGGAGCAAGTGAAGTACCCGATCCGAAATATAGATTGACGGGTTTAGTAATAGATCTGCAAATTTAAGAAGAAAGCCCAAGATTTAGCTGTAAGTTTTAGCAATTTACGTACGTAAGAATAGCAATTTACAGTAACTGCAATTATGTCTCACCATGAAGAAGAAGAAGAAGAAGAAGAAGAAGAAGAAGAAGAAGAAGAAGAAGAAGAAGAAGAAGAAGAAGAAGAAGAAGAAGAAGAAAACACAAAAGCGATGTATGAACTTGCTTGCATGCAGGACTGCTTAAATAGCTAAATGTATTCGACTTTCACTTAGATCTGGATCTCCATCTTTATACACGTTTTACACACTTTTGAATTAAATGAGGTAGGTGGAGACGAGTTGGGCGATTCAATTCGAAGTAGTTGGGTTCATTCAATTGTACGAACATACGTACTTCAAAACATTTAAATTTTAGGTACGAACCTTTGTAGGCCAATAGAAATGGTACATGTAAGGGTAGTCATAGGATTGTATATTCGGTTCGGATTTTTACCAATTCGAAGCGGATAAAGGGTGTCAACGGGTGCATTTGGTTCGAGTAGTGACATACCCATTTCCGTACTTACTTAACATACACGAAAAACTTGGTTCAACAACTATAGTAAAAGATGACACAAAATCTGAAAAAAGATATATATACATGCTCCAAAACATTGAAATTTTGGAATACTACGAGTTGAATTGCGGTCGTGGTGGTGTGTTGTCAGTAAGGTTTATAATTTCTGATTTAGTTTACATGTTATAGTTTAAAAAGATAAGTATTTTGTAATAATACTGAAATGTTATTAAAGGAACAAATTTACATTTTTTGTGTCTAGATTGCAGTCGTGATGATATGTTGTCACAACAGTTTTCTTTGATGGGAGGCTTTTCCTCGAATTCTCGTCTTTCAATTCGTGTGTCTTGTTGTACATGCATCTGGCGGTGTTATTCCGATAGTGCTTGGCTCGCCCATTACCCGCTTTATCTTTGAAAGACGCTTTACATTTTCGTGTTGTTTGTCCTCCTCCAGCTTCATCCTTCTTCTATATTTGTCTCCGTTGTAATCTTCTCGTACGTCTCCTCCTTGATATCCGGTTTTGATCAATGTTGTGGTCACCATTTTTCTGGAACCGTAGTAGATTAATCATCATTGTATGGTTTCACATCAGCGACTGGTGACGCGGTGCTACCGAAAGATGTTGAAGACCTATCTTTTTGAATGTTTTGGGTGAATGATATATAGAGATAGTTTCCATTTCGCTTACCCTTGTGTCAAAAAAGAAGAAGCCAGATTTACTTATTGGGTAATGGGTATGGAACAGCATAATTTACCTATTCTAAATTATAGAAAGAAAAAGGCAAAGAAAGATGAAGGCATCGGGTAAAAGTGTAGTACCAGTACCCGATCCGAAAAATAGATGGATGGCTGTAGTACGGATGATCCGAAAAGTAGATTGATGCGTGCAGTAGGGATGGAGCAAGTTACAGAGAGATTAACTGCGAGAACTGCATATTAAGAAGAAAGCCCAAGATTAATTAGCTGTAAGTCAGCAATAAGTGAAGATTACAGTAACTGCGAGATCTGCAAATTAAGAAGAAAGCCCAAGAATTAGCTGTAAGTCAGCAATAAGTGAAGATTACAGTAACTGCAAGTACAGGCGGAAGAGACGAAGAAGCAAACAGAAAGGATTCAAGCTTTCATATATAATTTCATTTTATCAATTCTTTAATAAGTTAGGTGAAATGCCAGCTGGCAGATACATTGGTTAGGTGGAATTGTGTTAGGTGAAAACGAGTTACTTGATAACGAGTTAGGTGAAAACTATTATACCATGGACAGTGAATCGCTGACTGAAAAATATTGGCAGACCGATCTAGGGCTGCACAACTTTGGACCGGACCGGAAAACCGGACCGGACCGGAAATTACGGTCCGGTCCGGTCCTGGACCGTAATTGGAAAATTCCGGTCCGGTCCGGTCCGGTCTAAAATATTACGGTCCGGTCCGGTCCTGAACCGTAATGTTCCGGTCCGGTCCGGTCCGGACCGTTAATTGTCGTTTTAATTTTTTTTTCAATAAAAAGAGTATCCGGTCCGGTCCAAACCCGGACCGGATTGAATGCATACAAAAAAAAATTTTTTAATTTTTTTTTAAAAAATTAATAAAACGGTCCGGACCGGACCGTATTGGACCGGACCGTGGTGGACCGGACCGTTACGGTCCGGTCCGGTCCGGTCCATGGACCGTTTCACTGCTAGTGTGAAACGGTCCGGTCCGGTCCGAGAATTTACGGTCCGGTCCGGTTCGATCCGGACCGTTTGAACAGCCTTAGACCGATCCAGTCAACATGAAGCGACGAACAACAACATTCATCTTGAAGGAAGTACAAAAATATAGAGCCCGAAAACAACTGTGAACATCTTAAATTTGAGCTGCAACAAACAATTTCGGTTCTCATTGGAGCAAAATAGAACTAACTGAAAGTTGTACTTCATCACTATAATCAGAGCAAATTACAATTATATTAGAAACTAAGGGTGCGTTCGGTGTGCCATGGATTATCGAGATTATTGGGATTATAACCTCGGGAAATTATTTTGGGAGATTATTCTGCCCATTTTTTTCATCCACTTTAACATGGATTATCGAGATTATTGGGGATTATTGTGAAATTTTAATCTTCCCAATAATCCACTATGTTCACCAAACGGACCCTAAATGCTCAACATTAGAGTAAATTCCTTGCAAATAAACCAAGTATTGATGTTGGGTACGTAGATCCTTATCACAAAATGGGTGAGCATGTAAATAAAGAGAAAGTTGGAGAAGTAGAAGCCAAGTGTTAGATGAGTCATGAGTTAAACTCACTCATCAAAACTCATGCCGCCAACTATCAGCAACCCAAGTAAGATGAGTTACCAAACAAAACTTAAATTCAGGGAGGATAGGTTGTAGACGCTGAATCGATGGATGCGTAAAGATCATCCCATCAAAAAATCCAATTCAAACCCTAGTTAGACAAATGTTAATACGATCTTCTCAAGTACTGAATTTGTCTCTTAATACCCTAATTTCTGTTGCGCTGATTATATATGTAGATGATTAAAGATGAAATCACAACTGAATGAGAAGAAGGGATCGAGTCCCTACGCAATCGTGAATCACATCGAAGCAAAACACAAATCCAAATGAGGACACGACCAAAAGATTGAGGCAAAGGCAAATCGGATACGTACCCATATCCAATTGAGGACTTGCTCCACATTTCCATGTGAGTTGGACGTTGAAATTTATACAGCTGGTAGTAAGAAGCAGAATCAGCAATAACATCAGGTAAAAGATGTGGTCTCTCAATATACAATTCTCCCGTGACAGAAAAACTTCCAATGATAAAGGTAAAATATGTGGCATTCTATTCAGGTTTCTACACCTCTTTATACGTAATTCATTTAGCTTATGCCTGGATCCATGTTCTACTTCCCATTCCTCCAAATTCCACAACCCATTCATTTCTAAACTTCTCAGATGGAAAAAACTTTCTGAGCTGCAACTCATCTTCTTTCCGACATAAGACTCCAACCCTAATGTGAGAGTTTTGATATATATTTTTACCGACATTTAATTTATTATCTATGCCAGATCTTTAAACTGCATTCATATTACAACTAGTTTAGTCCTTAAGACAAATAGACTGAATAGTATAAGAAATAGGTAGAAAACAATAAAATAACAAAAAGTAAAAAAGAAGAGTCATTTAATTAAGGTTTAATTATCAACTCATTTAGTATTAAAACATCACAAACAAGATCATAAGTAATACGTACAAACGTACCACCCGATAGAACTTGTTCATTCCTTGAGCTCGTTGAGTCCTCTTTTGGACGCGGTCTCCCCATAGTCAATTGAAGCAACTCCCAACTTTCTTCTTTGGTAAGAGGATTAGGTTTTTGAAGAGTTTCATGATCTACATAATTAGCAATGTTTGCCTTGCGTGTAGTGAAAAATACTGTACTCCCTAAATCTCCCCCACACGAAGAAAATGCCGGTTTCAAACTATCACAAGTTTCTTTAGTCCATGCATCATCTAAACCACCTATTGAAGGATATCACATATTCTATTTTGATAAATTTTCTTTATATATTAGGTTAGTTTCAATTTGATTTTATTATGACAATTTTTATTAGTTTCCTTTAATTATTTTGTAATCCCTATATATAGGATCATTATATTATCAATAAACGTGTGGTTCTACGTACCTTCACCATTTGTGTGGTCTTCTTCACCAAAATCTATTATGGTATCAGAGGGGGTTCGATTCGGGACCTCAACCTACCAATCTCTAAATCTACCTTTGTCACCAATTTACTGGTGATCCTATCAATCTACTCTTGTCACCGATCTACTGGTGGTATGTCGATCTACATGCGGTATTACCGCTCTACTAGTGTGCTCGTTGTTGATGAAGATGTTTTCTTTGCTCGTTGGCAATAAGATGTTCCAGTCTTCTGCGTTGTCCGTCTACCAACGCTTTGACTGCGGGGGTGTATTGAAAGGATATCACATATTCTATATAGATTAATTATCTTTATACATTAGGTTAGTTTGAATTTGATTTTATTCTGATAATCTTTATTAGTTTCTTTTAATTATCTTGTAATTCCTATATATAGGATCCATATATTCTCAATAAAAGTGTGGTTCTACTTCCACCATTTGTGTGGTCTTCTAATCTATCACCACCAAACACTTCTTCATCTTCAAGATTTCTTGGAACTTAATAACCTTCGATTCTTTTCCCGTAATATCGTTATCATTTACTGATCTAGATCTGAGACCCTTTGGAAGATCTTGAAGAACACTTTCAACTTGGAACTTCTTAGAAACGTATGCAAGGCTTGCCCGCCATAAAAGTGTTGCTTCATCTCATCAATCCATATAACAGATAATTCACAAACTATCAACTTAATTAAAAGGCCAAGAAATGTATGATTTGTTTAATCTTCAAACCCTCTAATTATACAAATTCTCAAACTATCAGTCTTACTTGATAATTGAGGTGAGATACCAAAATAGCTGAAAATATTCAGTGACCCAAAAAAACAGTAGGTCAACGACCCACACAGATAATCGAGGTGGGATCGCAAAATCGCTAAAAATATTTAGTGATCCACAAAATAGTAGGCCAACGACCCATAAAATAGTAGGTCAACGAACCATATAACAAATATTAATCCGTAATGAATAAAAAATATAATTCAACTTATTCAAAAGGTTAAAAAATGTTTGATTTGCTTTATCTTCAACTAGTTTATAGCCCGCACCTTGTGCGGGTTTGTTAATAAAATAGCTTATCATATTACATTTTTTACTATATTAAATGTTGTAAACTTTATTAGTTATATGTTATGAGCTCATATAAATAACGTTTCAAGTCTTACATAGTAAATGAGGCCACGTAGCCCAGTTGATCATTAATTAGTTTTATGCTAATAAAAAAAATTTTAAATCTAATTTATTATTTAATAAATAATAATTTAAATAAAAAAACATAATCATATAATTTAAAGATACCATAATCTGATATGAAATCAATTAGTAAAAAAAGATTAATTGGCTTGATTTGTGATTTAGTAAAAGATTTAATCCGAAAAAAAACGTAGCAGCGCCACATCAACATTAATTTCGTATGTTTTAGAAAAGTATATAGATGTATATTTAGTATATTGAAAAAATAAGAATTACGAATTTAATAGTTCAACGGTCCACAAATTAGTGGGTCACAAACGACCCACAAATCAGTAAGTCACAAACGAACCACACAAATTAGGTCACAACGATCCAAAAATTAGTAGGTCACAAGGACCCATAAATTAGTAGGTCACAACGATCCACAAATCAGTAGGTCACAACGACCCACAAATCAGTAGGTCACATCGACCCACATCTCACAACGACCCACAAATCAGTAGGTCACAACGACCCACGAATCTAGGTCACAACGACCCACGAATCAGTAGGTCACAACGACCCACAGATCAATATGTCACAACGACCCACGAATCAATAGGTCACAACGACCCACGAATCAATAGGTCACAACAACCCACGAATTCATAGATCACAACGACCCACGAATTAATAGGTCACAACGACCCACGAATTAATAGGTCATAACGACCCACAAATCAGTGGGTCATAACGACCACAAATTATTAGGTCACAACGACTCACAAATCAGTGGTCACAACCCACTAATTATTAGATCAAATCGACCAAAAAATCAGTAGGTCACAACGACCCAAAAATCAGTTACATCACAACGACCTAAAAATCCATAGGTCACAACGATCTAAAAATCCGTAGGTCACAACGACCCAAAAATCATTAGGTCAAAACGACCCAAAAATCATTAGGTCAAAACGACCTACGAATTAGTAGGTCACAACAATCACATACAAATACTAATCCGGTATGAATAAGTATTATACTTGATTCTGACCAAAAGGTCCAGAAATGTATGATTTGTATAATCTTCAAACCTTCTACGTCTATTTATACATGTTGTCAAAGTGTCATCCTTCTCTCATAACCGATGTGGGATAACAAAATTCATATTTAACAAAATAATTAAGGTTTAGTAAAAAAAATTATTGGCTTAATTCGAGATTTAGTAAAAGATTTAATCCGATAAAAATGTGGAGCCTGAATTTTTTTTTTTACAAAATAATTAAAGATTTTGGCTATCTTTTAAACAAATTTTTTAAAAACATAAAAGAAGCCTCAATTTTTTTTTAAATATTCTTAATTATTTGTGCCTGATAATCTTTAATATTTATTTAGTAATTAAGCATTTATTTTTTAATAATGGCAATTTAGTAACCTATCATAAATTTGTTAGGAGTGGCATTTCAGTAAATATTTTACAAAAATGCTGAGGTGGCATCCCTCGTTAATTGACACGTGCATTAGTGTCATTTGTTTTAGTAAGTTATATAGAATCAATTATTTATACGAGTTTTCAAACCATCAATCTTACTCGATAATCGATGTGGGATAACAAAACCGTTGAAAATAATATTAATTGATTTAATTCGTTATGAACAAAAATTATACATAGAAAGACGGAAATTTATGATTTGTTTAATCTTATTATAATATTATTATATATATTTTTAAAATCAAATTTTAATTTCAAGCCTAATGCAATTCCAATTACCCCGGAGTACACAATCCAATTCCAATTATTCCTAAAATAACCGAATCTTAAAAAATAAAACTCATAAAAACGGAAAAAAAAAAACTAAATCTCGAACACAATCCAATTCTAATTCTTCCTAAACTAACTGAATCTTACTAAACTAACTAATTTCAAATCTAATGCAAAAATTACATAAACGATAAAAAAAATGATAAAAACTAACTTGTAATCGATCTACAAGTTTACTGTTGTTTGAACTTCCGACATGTGAATCTCGAACCATTGTTGGATTTATGCACTTTGGAGCGAAATGGATCGAAGAGAGGTAAACTGTGCCGGCGGCGGCAAGAAGAAAAGAAGGGGAAGGAGGTTCCGCCTTCACGCTTGCCCTAAATAGGGCTGACGCGCAGGCGGACTCCTCCTGCGCATGGGCTGGTGCGCAGACTCAATGCGCTCGGCCCAAGCGCATTGACAATGCGCTTGGCTGAACGCTGTTGGACTTCGCCTGCGCGTCAGCCCTCGCGCATGCAAAGTCCGACTCCTCCGTCTTCTTTTTAATGGGTCTAACTTCAGCTCTTTGAACTAAAGATGTCATTAAGATAGATAGTAGGCTTCATCTTGTGGAATTCATTAGTAGTGACTTGGATTTCACACGATTATCCGATAACAATTTCCGGTTCAGGTCCAAAATTCCGGTCCGCAACTTTTTTTTTTTATCGTATTAATTATAGATGTCATTTTAGGTCTAAGTTAACAGAAATCTTTTTTTAGACGGTTGCAGCGATAGCTTTACCATCCATCCATAGCTTTTTATTGCCCTCAATGACAAACAACTGTAGTCCCTACGCTAAACAAATCTCCAATTCAACCCACATTATCATCAGCATCTCCTCCTCCACAACCTCATCCTTTTTACTTGCATCAAATCCATCAAAAAAGTGAAAAACTGTTGGGTTGATTCATATTTTAAGTAATTGGGCTCTTAATTATGTTGAATCCAAGTTAGATGTTTTTAGGCCCAATGTCCAACTCATTTTGCTAGCATGGAAAGATCTAGATAGGGATAGAAGAAATCAAGCCCAACTATTAGTGGATTAATCTAGAGCTTTTGAGAATTAGCTTAAGCAAATATCATCTTTGGATATTGTGTATGTCGGTGGATGGGCTGAACTTTTTCTACCGACCTAGTGCACTATAAATACGTTGTATTGGTGTGTTTGCATGTGTAATGAATTAAGAGTGTGTTCGATCCAATTAAGGCTTATACACAAAATAAGTTAGCGAGTGTGAGTGCGCGACAAAATACCCGCTTATAAATACTCGGTGTGAGTCGGAAACGCGGAGTTTTTCCCAACAAAAACAAATATTTCATTGCCAAAGCCATCAACAAAAACACAACCGTTTCCCCTCTCATCCTCACAAAGACTGATCGTTATCCGCGTTTAATTTAATTAAAATTGAAGTTCTTGAATCCCGCCCATGGATAATACGAACCGCCAGATCACCAGACACGCGTATGGTCGAGATCCTTCTACCTATTCTGCTATCCTTTGCTCTTTCGAGTAACCAATCATAAAACGCACTTGCCTGAAAATATCACACCAAAAAAATATATATATATACTGACTGCCTTTCAGTTCGTGGGGGCAAAGTTCAGTTCGATAATCATCCGCGGTCGCCGGCGACGTGAATACTATGGAAGAAAAGAATTCAAAACAGAGGATGGAGAAGAAGTCTACACAACACAAAGTTGCGGTTCATCCTCCTTACTTCCAGGTAGTTTGTTGATTAATTTTAGGGGTTGTTCATTTCCCATATCTGATATGAGTATATTAGATATCGGTATCGGTATAGATATTATAAATATTGATATCTCATATCTGATACTTGTGTTTGGCAAAATGGTGAGGTATATCAAAAGAGGAAGGCCGGAAAGAGAGAGGTTTGAGGGAAAAATGAGAGAAATTGAATGTGATATCTCTCAATTTTTTAAGATATCAAAAACGAGAAAAAAAAGTAAAGTATTGATATCTAGGATATCACTTTGATATCCATATACTCAATTACGAAACATGGATATCGGATATGTGATATTCATACTCATATCCCATATGGGAAATGAACAGGCCCTTAACTAATTCGCTCACGCTCTAGTTTAATTGACGCCATGAACGATTTCTACATGGTACTGAATTTGTCTCTTAAAAATCTAGTTGCTGTTGCGCTGATTATATATGTAGATGATTAAAGATGCGATCACAGTTCTGAATGAGAAGAAGGGATCGAGTCCCTACGCAATGGCTAAGCACATCGAAGCAAAACACAAACCCGTACTTCCTGCTAAAGGAAAGCTAATGAAGATCAAGGCCTCATACAAACTTTATCAGACCGGAAAGAAGGGGACAGTCGCAACAGCTAAGGCGGCTATTACTAGATCTGTGAGGGCGAATGCTGTGAAGGGAGACGAGATAGTTGAGAAGAGGCGCCGGAGCTCCCGGTCAAAGTCAGTCAACCAGATGTATGTGAAGGAGAAAGGTAAGGCAGTAGGAGGAAGGAAGAGTTCAAAAACAGATGAAGTCAATCAAGTTGGCGGTGAAGAAGTCTAAGAAGAATATGGCTGTTTGAGGTAGTGGCTGGCCATGGCCCATGGGATCGAGTTCGATCAGTAGCTTGAACTCTGTAACTAATGCAAGTTTTATTGTTAGAGTTTGTAAATATGTACGACTTTCTTGCTTACTGCTTTGGTTTTGTATTATGCACTCATGTAGTTGATTTCTTATCAAACAGGATCTTCTCAACTGAACAGAAGGAACTGCACTCATAATCAACTTTACAGAGAAAACCAATACATGAAGTCTTAACGAAAAAGATAAAGCAAGAGAGGCTACTCAGTCAACAAACTATAAATCTTTAGATGCATATTGAATTCAGATGATCCAGCTTTATTCCAACAAAGCCTTGTGATTTTTATCTAACTGGAACAAGAAACCGACTTGAACACCTGAAAATGAATTAAAATAAGAATATTAATATATTATTGACAAGAATGATTAATTACATACATGAATTGCGTCGATATATATTGAAACCATCTACACGTTTCCCCATGGAACCAGGTCACAGTTTCTCTATGGATTCCAGTCCGTCTTACGTCGATCCGGAACAATATTATCGAATCATCGGCCGTCTTATCTATTTAACAATCACACGCCCGGACCTAAGTTATTGTGTTCATATCCTCGCACAATACCTTCAGAACCCTACGGTGAATCAATGGCAAGCTGTGGTCCGCGTTCTTCGAGACCTCAAAACGAGTCCCTGATAGGGTATATTTCTATCTAATACGAGCTCTCTTCAATTAAACAGTTTTTGTGACTCTGATTATGCCACTTGTCCTTTGACTCGCCGATCTCTAACCGGTTTCTTTATTCTTATTGGTGAGTCACCCGTCTCTTGGAAAACTAAGAAACAATCTGCAGTTTCTCGCTTATCAGCGGAAGCCGAATACCGTGCCATGGCGACAACAACCTGTGAACTAAAATGGCTTAAATCTCTCCTCAGAATCTCCCATACTCAACCGATGCGGCTTTGGTGTGACAATCAAGCAGCCTTGCATATCGCCTCAAATCCGGTCTTCCATGAGAGGACCAAGCACATTGAAATTGATTGCCACGTCATTCGCGATGCGGTTCAAAACGGATCTATTAAAACATCTCATATCCGATCCGGCAATCAACTGGCGGATATTCTTACAAAGGCCCTCGGACAACAACAATTTCATTTCTTACTTCGCAAGTTGGACATCCGTGACATCCATGCTCCAACTTGAGGGGATGTGATAAGATCTCTCCATTTACATTATTCCCTCCCTTAATTTCAGGTGTGTATTTATATCCTTCCTCTTTGCGCAGATTACGTTATTCTATTTATTCTAAGTCCAATGTATACACTATAATATATATATATATATATATATATATATATATATATATATATATATATATATAGGGTGTGGTTCCCATGAGAACACCCCTAACGTGAGAACATGAGAACAATCGTACACCGTTGGATATGAGTATTAAGGGTTGAGATTTAAGAGTATATATCAAACATAGTAATAACTACGAATAATAATAATAATTAGGAATCCAACAATAACTACGAATAATCCACTCAACCAACAATAACTACGAATAATACATTAAACGATATGGCACACTCGTAACAAAACTGATAATAATTACGAATCTGTTCTCATGTTCTCACGTTAGGGGTGTTCTCATAGGATCTATACTCTCTCTCTATATATATATATAGAGAGGATAGATCATATGAGAACAACCTCTAACGTGAGAACATGAGAACAAATCGTGACCATCCAATTTTTAAAATTCAATGGTGTAGATTAATGATAGAAAATGATAAATAAAAAACCAATTAATGTATAATGCTTACTCACTCTCATTAAAAGAGAGTGAACTCACCCTCTTTTAATTGTTTTTAAAAAATATGTATTGTATTATAGGAAACCGTTAGTTAAAAAAGATTCACCAGATATCTCCTTCCTCCTCTCTATTATACGTTCAACTTCATTAACATTTCTCCCAATTCCGTCAAATCAAAAAACAAAACAATTAAAACTCAGATTGAGTGTGCATTTGCAAATTTATTCAATTCGGTCTCTCTACAACATCTGTTCAAGTCGATCATAACAACAGAATTCAACAAGCTGTCATATCCAGTCAAGAAAATCATATCCCGTCAAGAAAGCAGTTTGTTTCTCCATATGCAAATCTGAGTAAGTGTATGTATTCAAATTTACACTTTGTAATTCAAATCGGTTTGACATAACTCGTGTGAATAACCGATAGAATTGTATAGTTGCATTGTTGAAACTCGTACGAAGAACCGATAGACTAAAAAAATCGATGTTGATAATAAATCTAATAAACAGATTAACTACGAATAACACACTTGTATAATTTTAGTTTCAGTTGAAAAGATCATTATAATTACGAATAAACAAATTCCAGGTTGATAATAAATATAATAAACAGAGTAACTACGAATAACACATTTGTATCATTTTAGTTTCAGTTGAAAAGATCATTATAATTACGAATAAAATAAATTGACGTCTAATAGAGTATTTGATTTTTCAAGCACAACCAAACAATGGGAGGTTCATAAGTCTAATGCAGTTTAAGAAGGCGAATATATGGATTTCATTTTTCAAAATTTAGAATGTGATGAGGATACCAACATGCGATGAAATGTTGATACCGATAATTGGAAAGAGGTTCAAAGCAATTGAGGATGGAGAAACTTTTTATAAGAGCTATGCATCTACAGTTGGGTTTGATGTTAGAAGGGGAGCTTCTCGTGAGGATACGGATGGAACAATGAAGCATAGGATTTTGATGTGTAGTAGACAATGATTTGCTGATAGCTCGTCAAGTCAATGTAAGCGACTGCAAGGAAGTTATGTAGAATATATTTAGTGTTATTTTACATTATTTGAATTCGTAATTATTGAAACCTTTCAGTTCATTTAGGACTTAAGGCTTTTGATTAATAGTTGTTGTTTTATCTTTAAAAATAAATGCTTATCAATAATGTATTATTTCACTTAAAAAACGTTTGTAATTACGAATTTTCTGCTTATATACATTGTTAAATCTCACTTTAAAAACGTTTGTAATTACGAATAATCACTATTATGTCAAACACAAGTAACTAATATATTATTGGCATTTTAGTTTTGAAACTTCATAGTGTAAATTATGCAAACATCCACGACACATCGATTAATAACTAGTCAAATCAAAGTAGACATTCACAAAATAAGTCAAACAATAATCCTAAAAAACCATAAAAACAGTTAAGTTTGAAGATTTCAAGTTGCTAGTAGTAGAGTACATTAACTAAATGAAGTATATCTAAACGATCTTAGCATTGACCGTTTGTAATTACAAACTTAATGCTTCTATACATTGTTATGTCTCACTAAAAAAAACGCTTGTAATTACGAACTTAATGCTTGTATACATTGTTATAGCTCACTTAAAAAATATTTGTAATTACGAATAATTGCTTGTATACATTATAATATCTCACATAAAAAACGGTTGTAATTACGAATAATCGCTATTATGTCAAACACATATCCTACAAAAACACACGCCACATCGATTAACAATCAGTCAAATCAAAGTAGACATAAACAAAATAAATCCAACAATAGTCCTAAAAAACCAAAAACACAGTTAAGTTTGAAGATGTCAAGTTGCTACTAGTTGATTACATTAAGTGAAGGAAGTCTGTCTAAACGATTATCATTATCATCCATTCTTGATGTCCACTCGTCAATCTGTTTAGCACCCATCTCCAAGGCATTCAAAAGGTTATCCTTAACCTCATTAATCTCACTGGTAAGGATTTGGTGCAGATATTGAACCCTTAATGTCTTTAGACTCTGTACTCTCTGATACTTGAAGTCACATTCCCACTTAGCATCCCCTTTGTATGTTTCCATATGTCTCATAGCATATATTTTACTGTCATTAGATACCCTGTTATCTTTCCACCCCATCTTCAAAACCTTGGCTTCCTCTACCTCTCGTATCCTTTCACCCATCACGTCTAATCCAACATCAATAAGGTATAGACCAAAGAGCAACGCCTGAAATTAATGTAACAAACAATGAATAATTACGAATCCAACGATTAAATTGATATTTCAAACTAATCCGTACCAGTCGAGTGACAAAGTAGTTGTAATCAATGTCGGAATCTCTACGAATATATATCAAGTATCTCAGTCACAACAGTCTTCATATGGAAACACATCACAAAGTGATGCATCTTACAACTCAGTGAGAACATTATCTTGAAACAAATACAAGAAATAAAAAAAACTCAGTAGAAGCTTAGAAAAATACAATAAATCAACTAACAATATGAGGACTGACCATGTCAAAATCAGTCAAATCAACTAGATCTTCACAAAAGCGAACGGCAACATCCAAATCGCTAGTAAATTTTTTATATTTGCGGTCAAACCCTATCCCAACTTCTTTCACAACCGGTACATACTATAACAAAATATATACATAATTAGTATACGCAATAGTTATTCATAGTTAGTTTAATTTTTTCAAACCAAATATGCGTTCCATATAATTACTGTATTAACATACATAAATAGTCTACACAATAATTATTCGTAGTTAGTTTATGTTTTCAAATCTAAAATGCACTTCATATTCGCATTATTCATAATTTTTGGAATAGCATAAAACAAAGAGGACATAAACTGAAAACTCATAAAACAATTTAATAACTATGAATCATATTTACAAACTATCATGTTGATAACAAAAAATGCAGCATCAATATCATTCGTAATTATAAAATATATTTTCTCAACATATTCCAACAACATTACTTGAAGGTAACAAAAATTATTCATAATTAACCATCAGATACCCTGTTATCATCCATTTTTGGTCGTGGAATTCGTCGCTTCAGTCGATCTAGGATACTCAATGAAATAGTAACCGTCAAAAGAGAGTTGAAATAAGAATGGTCAAGAAAGCAACCGATCGAAAGAAATTATCAGTTGACTTTATGAAACTACCTCGGATTTGAGTAGAGCGTTCGAGAAATTGAAGGGGCAGAGGCGTCGATTTAGGGTAAGCAGGAGCCCCAACGGCCAGCTTGTAAGGGCACCGGGCGCAGTACAATGCGAGCACAACCGCTAGTTGTGCGGCCACAACCGAGTCGCCGGGCGCAATACAAGGCAAACGAGTCGCTGGGAGATCCAGATCCACAACGAACCGGTAGCGCCACAACCGCAGATGAGTTGCCGGAATGCTCCTCGCCGTTGAAGCTGCGCCACCAACACCGGAGGTCCCCTGATTCGGCGTCAAAATTCCTCTTCAACCGCCACAACCCTAAAATCTTCTTTCCGGATGTGCATCGTGTATGGAGTGAAATTAGGGATTTCAAATTTTGAGATATGGGAAGCGCGTGTGTGTTAAAATATTCTTAATAATTACGATACTTACCCTAAATCTCGACCCTTAATAATAAACAATCCAACGGTCTACGATTGTTCTCATGTTCTCACGTTAGAGGTTGTTCTCATAGGAACCACACCCTATATATATATATATAGATTTTAGTTCCGGTGAGGAGAAGACTTGTGGATAGGAATTAGGAGGCGTGTGAGCCATTGGATGAGATTATAATCAACGGCTCACACACACTCGTCATTAATGGCATTTTGGTAAATAGAGTTAAAATTTGGCAAATGTTAAAAAAATAGGCTTCCGACTTTGTTCCATGCTACTCCTCACTCGCACGCCGCATCCCTTCTTCTCTGTTCGACTTCTTCTGCTCCTTCTTGGCGCTTAACAACAAAATCATATAGGATTTCCTCCGATTTTCATTGAAACAATGGTTAAATAAAAGAGAAACGATGATTCAGGTATGTTTTTTTTTGTTCAATTTGTAATCCTAATTTTAGGTTTTTTCTCCTTAGATTTAGGGTTGGTTACCTTTTGATTTTGTGTTTGAAATCAAAATTGTTCGTTTTATTGTTGTGTTTGATAGTTTTGATTGCGAAAATGCGTGTATATACATATGTTGAATCGGTCTAAGTCCTCCAATTGCATAATCTATATGTTGCTTCTAATATGCATGCAAACTATTTGATAAAATGTCTCATAGAAAATATAAATATTAAAAGCATGTGGTTAATATGTACCTAAAACTTATTTTGAAATATTTTAGTATGTTTTTAAAAGCTCAACTTGATAAATTCTGAACTAGAGCTTGAATATCTTCTAAAATGAGTCCCTGAGGAGATAAGAATAGTGTTATATTTGATTAGATTAACATCATTGATGTAATCAGATTCAACCTCAATACATTCCAACCCTCTTCTATTGATTCCAACAAACCTTTTCTAGCCAAGAGTTCAGCAATAAGATGATCCATTGTACAATCTTTCTTGATTTTTATATGGTCAAGAGGTGGCTTAGTCCACTAGGTATGAGAGAGGATAGGGAGATATAGTGTCAGACTTGTCCTCATATCCCTATCAAGCTTGTAACCATCACCATTACAAAACACACAATTAAAAATCATGCTATATATTCATAAAAAATATGAAGAAAAAGTTTTTTTTTTCCTGTAATTAAGAAGAAAATAACGGAGAAAATGTAGATTACAAGCCTTGCAAGATTCCTGCCTGGGGACAGACAGCCTGCTACCCGCTCCAAATGGAATGTCATTTGCCCTTGTTTTTTGATTCTCTTACATTATCATACAAATATAAATCTTAAATATATATATTTTATAGTTGAAATGTATGATTTTGTGATAAGATACTTACATCCCACCTTGAAGGATTGAAGTCTTTGGCATTAAGGAACTTATCCTCATCCAAATGAGCACTTTTCAGCCATGTTAGTATCTTCCATCCCTTTGGGACAATATATCCAAAGAGGTTCTTGAATTTTGAAATTGAGTAGCTAGGTATGTACGCGGTGAATGGTGATGATTACTAGGAGGAGGGCATGTCTAACACTATTGCCTTGAGTTCTTTCTCATTTCTCCTTTGAAAAGAGAGATGTTAGGGAGATGAGGTAATGAGAACTCGTCTACTTTCTTGGACACACCCATTTCACCTTACCTAATTAGGGTAAAGCTCACGCAATGTTAGATATTTGTAAATACTGAAGCTTTTGGTTCTTTATAATTGATCTTATAATGTTGGTTATTTATAAATACTGGAGCTTTTGTTCTTTACATGATTGAAGTATTCACATTTTTATTTACATTGTCTTTTTATATTATTTTTCAGATACACTTGCATCTTTCCTACAAACAAGAGGGAAGAAACGAAAACTACTACAAGATTATGAATCCGATGAGGATTTTTCTAAACATGAGGATGATGTGGGCTCTTAACTGAAGAGGATTTAGATCTTGATAATGAACAAAACGTTTTTATTGCATAGATGTCTCTTTGGTCATATTTACTTATGTTGGTGTTCAAATTATAAGAGATTGATCCCATGAGTAGCCCTCATATGATCGTCACTTCAAAAGTACAATTAGAGAATGCATGTATGGACTGAGATATTTGTCATGATTTTATTAATCGGTGTTCATACTTTTATATGCCATTGTTCATACTTTTATGCTCAATTGTTCATGTTTTTATAAATCGGTGTTCATACTTTTATATAATCAGCTGATTGTTCATACTATGGTTCGAAACTATGGTTCTTGTACATTAAACATCGGACTATTTTCAACAAATGCACAACAAAGGGTAAAATTGTTAAAACGGAAATTATGGTTCGAAACTATAAATTAAACATGTATTTATTAATCGGTGTTCATACTTTTATAGACCATTGTTCATGTTTTTATAAATTGGTGTTCATACTTTTATATAGTCAGTTGATTGTTCATACTATGGTTCAAAACTATGGTTATTGTAAATTAAACATCAGGCTATTTTCAACAAATACACAACAAAGGGTAAAATTGTTAAAATGGAAATTATGGTTCGAAACTATAAATTAAACATGTTTTTATTAATCGGTGTTCATATTTTTATAGGTCATTGTTCATACTTTTATGCTTCATTGTTCATGTTTTTATTACTCGGGGTTCATAGTTTTATATAGTCATCTATTGTTCATATTATGGTTCAAAACTATGGTTCTTGTAAATTAAACATCATGCTATTTTCAACAAATACACAACAAAGGGTAAAATTGTTAAAACGGAAGTTATGGTTTGAAACTATGGTTCTTGAGTAAACCACGACTTCTTACTCAAGTTAAACTCTGATGCCAATGCAACCCATTTTTCTTCAAATTCTTCACATTCAATTCTCTCATTCCACACAACACTGCTTAATTTTGATCGAGCGAAAATCAGGTGAATGTTTAAGTTCCGGACTGACTTTCTTTGACACATTTTGCATAATGTGCCACATGCAATACCGATGACGAGTGGATATAAAAACACTTTAGCTGCTATTTTGATTACAAGATCTTGATCAATCACCAAAACCCTAGGTGCATGCCCCATAGCTTCCTTAAAGCTCTCAAAAAGTCATTCATATGAGCTTACATCCTCCTTCGGTAAAAGAGCACCCCAAATATCACACATTTTTATGGTTGTCCAAACCAATGAAAGGGGAAAAATTCATGTCATATTTGAAAAGTACAAACAACACACATTAATAATAACAATAGTTCACATCCTACAAAGAGGATGTTCATAAAAACTAAGGTTATTGTTCATATTTATACATGCTTGTTTGTTCGGTAGATGAAGTCATACAAAACTACATCTCTCTCTCTCTCTCTCTCTCTCTCTCTCTCTATATATATATATATATATATATATATATATATCATAATTTTTCATCAAAATTGGGTCAATTTAGAATATTCATGTTAGTTGATCATTCTCATCAACATCATACCTAAAGTAAAATACAATACTAACCTCTTGCTTCTTGAACAATATGTCTATCATCAATTGGACATCACGTCCACTAAGGTAAGCCAAAAGATCTCTTTTGAAGTCTAAAACTCTATAGCTGTTGCACCTATATTTTGATAACCCCAACAAACTCTTTAAAAACCTTATGACTCCTTGTTGGCCCAATCTTTGATCTTCCAAAATTGAGAACAAAGTTTTAAAGACCAATGTCCATTTTCCCAATTAGAATTGACAAATCGTTTCATTGTAGGGGTTAATATAGCATGATTATGAGCTTCATGAACCCACTTCATGAAAATGATTCAAACAAAATTTTAAAGACCAATGTCGATTGGAAGTTGTCTTCTTTCTGCCCGTACTATTTTTGCCATTTTTTACCTTCTCTTGTGCATACAAAATACTTACTCAACACAACGTTGTTGGGTTTATGATTACGTGAAACATAAATCTCAAATCCACAAACAGAGGGCCTATAGAAGAACTCAACTTCCTCCACACTTAAAAATTGCTGACCAATATGTGGCTATAAGGCACCATCACAAACTGGAACTCAATTGGCTGAGTTATTTAAAGTTACTTGTATAATAGTGTCACCTTCAACACATTGGACATTCACTCTCAATCCCGACACAATGATTGGTGATGATTGCGTACCCAACGTCCCTAAATCTGTAAAGCAATGTAAAATATATAGTGTAAGTTCATACTTTGTATTCATCGGTGTTCATACTTTTATACGTCATTGTTCATGTTTTTATTCCTCGGTGTTCATACTTTTTATGCCATTGTTCATGTAAATATTATTGACTATTTTTCTATGAGGCATTTTGTCGAACAGCTGGCGTGCACACTAAAAAGAGCATATAGATTGTTCAATTTGAGCTATTAGACCAATTCAACATATGTATATACATGTATTTTTTCAAACAAACCTATCAAACACAAAAATGATTCAAACAAATTTAATTTCGAAAATAAACATCAATCATAATCAAACATAAACCTTAAAATGGAAACCTAACCTATAAGAGTAGAAATTCGAAGAAACAATACCTAAATCGTCTTGTATTCTCTTTGATTCCACCAATTTCATGTAATCAATCTCTGATTTGGTTGAAAGTCGGACAAATATGAGGCTTGTGTGTAGCGGCAAGAGAAAGGGGCTCACAACGTGGGATGAAAATGGTGAGGGAGGGTTAAACGTATTGTTTAATGTCTAATTTTCTTTTTTTTAGATTTATGTAATTACTAAAATGCCATTAATGATAATTGTGTGGGAGACGTTGATTTAAATCTCATCCAATGGCTCACGGACCTCCTAATTCCTATACACAAGCCTTCTCCTCACCGGAACTGACCCCTATATATATATATATATTCATTCTTAATAATAAACAGCAAGTTTTTTTGGCTTTCATCAGCCTAGCCATTCTTACAATTATACACTCGTGTAGTTGATTTCTTATCAAACAAGATCTTCTCAACAGAACAGAAGGAACTGCACTCGTAATCAACTTTACATAGAAAACCAATAAAAGTTGACAATACATGAATTCTTTACGAAAAAGATTAAGCAAAGGCTACTCAGGCCGGCAACATACTATAAATCTTTAGATGCATCTTGAATTAAGATGATCCAGCTTATTCCAACAAAGCCTTGTGATTTTCATCTAACTGGAACAAGAAACCGACTTGAACACCTGAAAATTAATTAAAATAAGAATATTATTATATTATTGACAAGAATGATTAATTACATACATGAATTGCGTCGATATATACCATATTTATTATCTAATTGAAATAACAAGAGTCCATCAATTATAAATTATGTCTTTTTAAATATAATATTTATATTAATAATGAAATCCAATCAATAATTACCTTTTTCAAGGGTGACAAGTCTAAACACTTTTGCTTCTCCTCTTCCTCAACCCTCGGATAGCCCTCCCGTCTCACTCTCCAGCAGTCTATGCTATTAACTTGTTCAGGACTCCACTGATCTGGAAGGAACAACTTGTCCAAGTTGTTTAATGAACACAATATCAGTTTGGTGCGTTGATGAAAGCTTTTTGAAATAGTCATCTCTTTTCCTAAGAAGGACTCATGCTCCAAAACAAGCTTTTTAAGTTCAGAAAGTTTCTCCAAAATAGGCAGTGGATCTTCCTCAAATTTGGTGTGCTTCATTGTCAGCTCTTTCAAATGTGTAGGCAACATCTCAGACCTCAACTCAACCGAAATAGTTCCTTTTATCTTAAGCTTGTGCAAATTCCGAAACCTTGACAGTATGTTTTGGTCATCATTGATGATGTCACTGTTAATGCTCACTTCCAAATCTGTACTTAGGTGGCCAAGTACATCATCCAATTCTTCAACTGCGTGAATCTTTTTTATTGAGATTTTCCTCAGGAGTTTCAGCTCAGCCAAATCACTCAAACGAACTTTATGGGTGTGTAAGTTGACTAGCGTTCGGAGGCAGCTCAATCCAGATAATCGCAATTCCGGAGCATCTCGAGGAATCAAATCGGGTAGATAGAGATGCATTAACCCATTGAGTTTCCACAAGATATCTGGTATGATGATTGAGGATCCCAACACACGCATGTCAAGAGTTTGAAGGTTAGTTAGAGTCTCGATAGATGATGGCGGAATTTGAGTCACGCAAGTTCCTCTCAAACTCAAGTACCTAAGCTCCGTTAAGTTTCCAACTTCCGTAGGCAAACTTCCCTTGGTCATCGACGATCCACCAAGATCCAAAACCCGGTGCGATTGGTCATAGGCATGGGCATCTTCTTTCGCTTTTGCTAATAAAAGGTCTCGTAATGCAAACTTGAGTTGACATGTTTTTATCCTCTTAGCAGGACCCCTTTTCACAGCATTAACCATGCCTCTCTCTACAAGCTCCGTCAAGTAAGGAGCAGCGACATCCTCCAAGGACTCCTCTTCTTGTAGGGAGTTTGATTGAATGAAACCAGCAGCCATCCACATTTGATACAACTTTTTGGTGGATATCTCCTCATCATCAGGGAAGTTTGCAAGAAAGAATAAACAACATCTCAAGTGAAGCTGCAAATCGTCATAGCACAATGCAAATATCCGCGACAACTCCACAAGGGTTGAACCACTGAGTAGTTCCTGATGCTCAGATGCCCACTCTCTTAACTTTTCCTTCCTCTTCAACAATCCCACAAGCATCTCAACTAACAATGAATGTCCAAAACAATGTCTCAGCAGATTCCATGTGATACCTGCATTTGTTCTAGCTATATACAATTTCACGATTTAGTAAATCCTCTTCAAACAGTTCAAAAAATCAAAAAGAAGGAAATGCAATTTAGGCCCAATATTTGTTATTTTGAAAACATATATACCGATTATAATTCTTTTTATGTCAGTAAACGATTATTGTAAAAATGATAAAAACAACTCAGTATTAATATGTAAGGGTTTGCTCGCTAACATGCATATATTTACATTGGCTCTTTTTAAAAAAAAAATGAGTTTCGTTAGTTTTTAGAGCATCTTGATTGTTTTTCTTTAATCAGAGATTTCAGATAACTTTTATATTTTTACTAAATAAGTATAAAAACGCACATTAGAAGGTGTACTTTATTTTTATCGATCTATAATTATCCATGCTAAATATATTTAGCTAATAAACTAATTACAGTGTAAAACTTAGTATATGATATGATAATAAACAAATTTAAGCTCATTCATAGAAAAATAGAGCGTAGAGGTAAAAACAAATAAATTTTTGTTAATAAATAAAATTACTAATATCAAACGCCGATGTAAAACACAACAAATTTTTGTTAGTTAATTAAAAGTACTAGTGAAGTTCTCGTACCAAGGCTCGGATAAACATATCAATTATATATTTAAAAATAATTATGGGTTAATAATTTTTAAAAATTTTTTTAATCAAAATTGATGTATCATATTAAATTTAACAATGAGTACTTTATAAAAGTTCAACTGAATAAATTATGCTAGCTAGTTTAAATATTTTTCATAAAAAATAGATGTAACATCTATTCATTTAGTGATTATCTCTAATTAATATAATAATTGTATATTATATGTTAAAATTAGAATAAGAAATTATCTAATCATCTTATATATGAAAGTGTTAATTTTTTCCAAAAAGTAAGTTTGGTAAGTAGATATATTTAAGTTTTATTATAGAATAGTTATTCTAATAAGAAATGTAATATATATATATATATATATATATATATATATATATATATATATATATATATATATAATTTTATCGAAAAATAAAAATTCTGAGAAAATAACATGTGGCATAATATAGTTGAGGAAGCGACACGTGAAAAAAATAATTTCGCTTTAATAGTAGTACTAGTCTAATACCCGCACTTTGTGCAGATTAAATTTTAATAAATTGTAAAACAATAATCATTAATTAAATATAACTAGCTAAATAATTTACAATTTTTTTAAAAAGACGTTAATGTAGCAAAAAAAATATTAAGAAAGATATATTAATACAAATCTGATTCGATCATGTAGTAAAAAGTTAATTAATAAATTTAGTATTAATAAGTACCAAAATCTTAAATAAAAAAATTATTTAATAAATTTCCAATTTAATATTTAAATATTCTTACTTATAAAGTTCTTAACTAAACAAATTTATAACTAAACAAATTAAATTTGTAAAAAAATTCATTTTTTACAAAATATATAGTGTAATATAGATATTTAAAGAGTAAGTTTGGTAAGTAGATATACATTATGTATTATATGATATTTATTTTAATAGGTAAGATAACAATTATATATTTTTTTTTTCAAAAAATCAAAATAACGTAAAAATGACATGTGGCACCGAAGGGATGAGGAAATGACACGTGACATTAAGTAATTTGGCTTTAATATAGTATATAAATAGATATAGTTTAGTGAAAAATTGTAACAATATCAGGTAAATTTAATATCATAAAAAATAGTGGACGTTTTACAATTAGTGAATCTTTCATTTGACTTTAAAATTTAAAAGTAAGTAAAATTTTTGTTAGTTTTATCATCAAACTTCAGTTTTATGGCTGACTAGTTTATAGCCCGCACCTTGTGCGGGTTTATTAATAAAATAGATTATCATATTACATTTTTATTATATTATATGTTGTTAACTTTATTAGTTATATGTTATGAGCTCGTATAAATAACGCGTCAATTGTTACATAGTAAATGACCAACAAATTCATAGGTTGTGATTCATAGGTCACAACGACCCACGAATGAATAGGTCACAACGACCCACGAATGAATAGGTCACAACGAACCACAAATTCATAGTTCACAACGACCCATAAATCAGTAGGTCACAACAAACCAAAAATCAGTAGGTCATAACGACCTAAAAATCCGTAGGTCAAAACGACCCAAAAATCATTAGATTAAAACGACTCACAAATCATTAGGTGAAAATTCATATTTTACAAATACTAATCCGGTATGAATAAGTATTATACTTGATTCTGAGAAATGTATGATTTGTATAATCTTCAAACCTTCTAGGTCTATTTATACATGTTGTCAAAGTGTCATCCTTCTCTGATAACCGATGTGGGATAACAAAATTCATATTTTATAAAATAATTAAGGTTTAGTAAAAAAAAAATTATTGGCTTAATTCGAGATTTAGTAAAAGATTTAATCCGATAAAAATGTGGAGCCTGAATTTTTTTTTTTTACAAAATAATCAAAGATTCTGGCTATCTTTTTAAACAAAATTTTTTAAAAAATATAAAAGAAGCCTCAATTTTTTTAAAATATTCTTAATTATTTGTGTTTGATAATCTTTAATATTTATTTAGTAATTCGGCATCTATTTTTTAAGAATGACAATTTAGTAATCTATCATAAATTTTTTAGGAGTGGCATTTTAGTAAATATTTTACAAAATGATGAGGTGGCATTCCTCGTTGATTGACACGTGGCATTAGTGTCCTTTGTTTTAGTAAGTTATATAGATAAAAAAAGATGATAGGATTTTTCCTCTTGGTACCCTCAAGGTTTGAACTTTTTCTTTTGGTATCCATCAAGTTTCAAAATTCCTCTTGGTACCCTCAAGGTTTCATTTGTTTCCTCTTTATACCCATTCTTAATATATTACATTAAAATTCATTATAAAAATAATTAAAAAATCAGAATAATAAATTTAAAATAGATTATGACTTCATTAAGTTTTAAACTAATAAATTTATAATGATAGTGTTTTTTTAAAATATTTTTCTTATTAAAAAAAGGTAAAGTAAATTAAAGATAATTTTTATTTTTGAACTAAAATAAATCAAAAATAAATTTTTAAAATTTTTTTAAGAGTACAGAAAACTAAACATATATTAAGTTAATTTTCTATAATTTATTTTAATTAGAAAATAACAATATTATTTTTTATGTGTTAATTTATTGTTTTTTATAATATACTTTTCCATAATCTTAAAATTTAAAAAAAATATAATTTTAAAAATTTTCGAATTAATATAAATCATATAAATTTTAAATTCAAAACAAATAAATTATTATATTTTCTAATTAATATAAATTATGTTTTTTATTTAAATCAAAAGTAAAAAGTAAAATAAAATAATTTGATTCAAAATTAAAAATATATTTATTTAAATATATATATATATATATATATATATATATATATATATATACATATATATATATATATATATATCTATAATTAAATAAAAAACATTTTTTTTGAAAATTTATTGAGAGTCTAGAGTATTAAAATATAATAAATTTATTTATTTTGAATTTAAATTTTATATAATTTATATTAATTCGAAAATTCTAAAAAATTATGATTTTTTAAATTTTAAGATTATGGAAAAGTACATAATAAAAAATAATAACTTAACACATAAAAAATAATATTGTTATTTTCTAATTAAAATAAATTATAGAAAATGAACTTACAAAAAACTATATGTTTAATTTTCTGGACTCTTAAAAAAATTTAAAAAATTTATTTTTGATTTATTTTAATTCAAAAATAAAAACTATCTTTATTTTACTTTACTTTTTTTTAATTAGAAAAATATTTTTTAAAAATACTATCATTATAAATTTATTAGTTTAAAATGTAATTAAGTCATAATTTATTTTAAATTTATTTTTCTGATTTTTTAATTACTTTATAATAAATTTTATTGTAATATATTAAGAATGGGTATAAAGAGGAAATAAATGGAACCTTGAGGGCACCAAGAAAAATTTTGAAACTTGGTGGATACCAAGAGGAAAAGTCCAAACCTTGAGGGTAACATGAGGAAAAATCCAAGATGATAAAAATATTAATCACGGAAATTTATATATTTTATTCTATTAAAGCAAATACTTTCTTTACCACGTGTCAACACCACAATTCATGCAGCTCCCAAAAGTATTTTTAAAAATTTATTATGTTTGTTCTTTTCGATAGGAAATAAAAAAACAAATCCCCTAATCTATAATTAATTTTTTAAATCTTAATGTTTTTAAAAAATTCAGTAAATTTTTCTAATCAAATTCTAAACATATTTATTTTTATTAAAGCTAATATATAATCATTAAAAAAAATATTATAAATCACAATTCTAAATAAAGGAACGAAATCTAATTATATTATATATATATATATATATATATATATTTTAATATATAATTAATTAAAAGAGAAAAAAATTTAAAAAGATAGTTAAAAATAATAATAACAATTATAATTTATTCTCCGGATTTTAATCTTACAAAAGTATACACATGAATTTATAAATACTAAGTACTTATTAAACTCAACCGCACAAGGTGTGGGTAATACACTAGTATACTATTAAAACACAACCCTCTTATTTCACATGTCAAAACATTAGTAATGCCACCTAGAATTTTTTGACAAATAATTACAAATTTGCCATATTTTAATTACAAATTTACCATTTTAGTTACAATTTAATTTTAAATTAAAACATTTTCCATCTCATCATACTAATTCAACAAAAAAAAATTCAACTCATCATGTTCATTATCTTACAATTATAACTCAGGGACAATAATATTTTTAATATATTTTGTTTGTTACCAAATCTACAACCATCTATAATAACTCAGGGACAATAATGTTTTTAATATATTTTTAATTATGTTCTTTCATTATATATTTTATGTATTATCTTTTATAACCAAACACAATCTTTTGCTTATTCCTAATTAATTTTGTTTTAAAAATAATATATTGGAATATAAATTTTACTAACTAAAACTTATTTGAAAATACTAAATTAACTAAAATAGACCTTTTAGTGCGGGTTTGTTTATTAACTAACAACTTAATTAGAAATTTTCTTATTAACTAAAATATATTTTTAAGGTTTTATTTTATTCATACATGGATTTCAAATTTATTAGCTTTTATAAGAAAGTTCTTTAATTTGAGGGAGAATTTTCTTATTCATTTTTTTAAAAAAAAATCGATTGCAAATCTTATGTTACTTTTTAAAATTTTTCTCAAAATCGTATTTTTTTATATTCAGATTTTAAAAAAAAAACATTTTCTTTCTTGTTATATTCAGATTCGTTTTTTTTACAATTTTTTTATATTTTGATTCGGATTCGTTAATGTTAAAATTTTCTTATTCGTTTTTACTCATATTCTATGTTATTGTTAAAAAAATTTCATTCAGATTCGTTTTTTATTATATATATATATATTTTTTAAAATAATTTGTTTTTTTATTTTTCATATTTGTTTTTTACAAATTTTATTTCTTTTTTTTATTCAGATTTGTTACTGTTAAAAAGTTCTTAATAGTTATTTAAATTCAAATATGGCTAAAATAATTGATTACGTTTTTTTTATATCGTATTTTTTTATTTTATTTTTTTAAACCTCTACCAGCGTAATCTCGTTCGAGTAATAAATTTTGTTATGATTCATGTTTTTATATTATATGCATAATTATTGTAATTTATTTATAAGCTTAAAAAGGGTATGTTGTATAAGAATTAAATTAAAGTCTAAATAATGAGATGCTTCTTTATACATAAATATTTTATCATCGTGAGAATAATTGAATGACTATTATAATGTTTCGTAAATATATTATTAGTTCATACATATCTTAGTTCATACATGTACAAACTCATGACATATTACTCAAATCCAATATATAAATATAGCGGGTTTTAAACTAGTTATAAATAAAAGGTCGAGGCAAATGGGGCACGTACCATATTTTATAGAAAGCCTTCCCCACGTTTCCATGGGAGTTGGAGGTTGAAATTTACGTACATGCCATTGAGCAGCAACATGATGAGGTTCTTCATCAGATTGAGAGACTACGAGTAATTGGCTCCTTCTTTCAGTACCTTGACATCCAAACACCCTATCTAGATCTTTTAGGTGATCAAGAACGACGTCATTTGAGATCATTAGAATTAACAAACACGTGTGTGTTTGCATTGTACGTTGAATATGAGCTGTTAATGTATCATAATTCATCTCGGACAAATCTTCATCTTTACTTAATTTGGGGTTTAGATCCCTTAAGAGCCTTTGTAAGATGCGCCTTGGAATGGGAAGAACACCACCATTACCATTACCAATGCATCTCTTGGGAATCCATGCCCTTGCAACAACATCGAAACCTCTGTTCAAATCTCGGTCGGAATAGAATTCCTCAGCACACGTTGCCATGTCTTGTAGACCACTTTTCCCCATTAGTAAAACAACCTTATCATAATCTATACTTGTGACTCTTCTTTTAATAATATTATCCGAGGAAAAAACTTCCAAAGTAAGAGGTAAAACGTGTGGCATTCTATTCAGGTTTGTACACCACCTTATACTTAACTCGTTTAGCTTAGGCATGGATCCATGCTCTACTTCCCATTCCTCCAAATTCGACAACTTCATTTGTAAACTTGTGAGAAGGGGAAAACTTTGTGACCTACAACTCATCTTCTTTCCAACATAAGCCTTTTCCTCTAATGTGAGACTTTTTAGATGAGAAAGGCTTCCTAGAATTTGCATTGGATCATCCTCCAGTTCACATCCATCTAAGGTTAATACTTCCAAATATTGAGGAACAACTTCAAACTTCTTCCCCTCCGCAATAGAGATGCGCCCCAATATCTTCAATTCACATTTGCAAACAATGAATGACAACATTTCTGTGTTGTTGCCTTCAATGTTGAGGGAACAACTACGAAGGCGGCCTGATTTAAGAGCTGGGATGATGTGGGCAAATACCTCTTTAGAGACAACATCTTTAATTGAAAGCCTTCTAAGCTTTTTAATTCCCATCATGTCCTTACTTCGAAGCTTTCCCACCACCAAATTTTCAATCGTCTCCAAGCAGACTAATGTATCAACCCGCAACCTTTTCGACCTTTTAATCTTATAACGAGTAGGGAGAAGTAAATGCCTTAGCCGAAACAACTTCCACAGAGTATTGGGCATTCTCAATTTATAGAAGACTCGTAGATCAAGAATCTCAAGGAATCTTAGGTTGCCAATGGATGATGGTAACTCATCAACTCCAGCTCCTTTTAAACTCAAATACCTCAAGTGCATTAACTTCTCAATTTGGCTACTCAACCTTCCTCTGAAGTCGAAGTTCTCTCCAAGGACAAGCACGCGCAACATTCGAAATTCACTACAAATGCATCTCATCAGCTTCTCACACACTTTTGCACCTACATATAAACCAAATATGAACAAGAGAGATCTAAGATACTTGGAGCCTTTCGAGGATACAGAATCCTTAATAAAGTTGCTGATACTCTCGAATCCATGAGGTAAATAAATTGCCATTCTAAGCAATCTACTCTCACCGTAGTAGTCATAGGTATCTAGTTGTTCATCTGGACACGACCGAAGATCAACGGTTTTAAGCAAATTATTACAACTTGCTTCCTCCAAGCACACATCTCGAACAAGATCGTGCATTCTGATAGATTCAATCCACCCTTCCGAAACTTCCACAATTTCAACCAAACCAGCTCCAACCAAATCACTCAAATATTCGTTAGCAACATCCTCCAACGATTTTGTGCCTGCTCTTCTGCCACTCGATCTTGTAACAAGACCTTCTGCAATCCACATCCAATATAAATTTTCTGTCTTGATTTCGTAATCTTCCGGAAATTGGGCAAGATGAAGAAAGCAAGGCTTCAAGTAATAAGGCAAATCATTATAACTGAGCAACACTATCTCCATGCATGTTCTGCCGTGATCATACCCAGCTATCAAGTGTGAACTCATATTCTCAAAAACAAGCTTTCTCTCCGCCCAACTTTGCTTCTTCCGAAAGATCCCGCCGAGCACAACAATGGCCAAGGGAAGACCTTTGTACACCTTGAAGATTTTCTTTTTCATTTCCCTCTCTTCTTCACGAAAATCTATATGTACATATACATTTATACAAATGAATAAACACATTATCGATAATACCTATAAAATTAATACTTCGTATATGAATTAAGCATAGTAATTAACTAATTATATCTACAAACAGTAAAAACATGAAGTAACGAAGTAGAAAACATATGAGTTGTTAGTACAAAAGTTATTTATATAAGCTGAACATAGTAACTGCATATTTTATAAATATTTAGCTTTACAATTTAATAATTCATTTTTATTAACATTTGATGCATTTTTTTCCCTAATTTATTATCCATGGCATGGCTTAAAACTTCATTCCTATTACAACCGGTTTGTTTACTTTATATAAATAATATAAAATATGGCAGAAAAAACATAAAAGTACAAATAGTGAACTGTAAAATTATGAGTTATTTTAAGGTTTAATTATCAATTCATTTAGTAATAAACCGTCACAAACAAGAACATAATGTGTACACACGTACCATCTATGTTTGATAGAACTTGTTCGTTAGTTGAGCTTGTTGAGTCCTCTTTTGGATTCAGCCTCCCCGTAGTCAACTGAAGCAACTCCCAACTTTCATCTTCGGTAAGAGGATCGGGTTTCTGAAGGGCTTCATGATCTACATAATTAGCAACGTCTCCCTTCCGTGTAGTGAGCAACACTTTACTACCGGAACCTTCTTCACATGAAGTAAATGCCGATTTCAAACTATCCCAAGCTTCTTTAGTCCATACATCATCTAAAACCACCAAACACTTTTTCATCTTTAAGATTTCTTGCAACTTACTCTTCAATTCTTTCCTAGAAGTATCATTATCATTTTCCGGTCTAATTCCAAGACCGTTTAGAAGATCTTGAAAAACACTTTCAAGTTGAAATTTCTTGGAAATAAACGCAAAGGCTTGCCCTCCAGAGAAGTGTTGTTTTATCTCGCCATCCTTGAAAACTTTAGTTGCAAGTGTTGTTTTTCCTGACCCGCCCATTCCATAAATGGCATGAAACCCTGTATTAGGTGTCGTCCTTTTTAAAATGTTGATCAACTCATTGACATTTTTATCAAATCCAACTATCTTCTTGTGCTCCATGTAAACATTCTTCATGATTTGTTGTATTTGCTCACTACGTGCTTCTGTGGCTTCATCAGAGTTTGTACCGAGTGTTCTCATCAAACCATACTTCTCCAACTTTGGAGACAATGTGGAAATCTTAACAGTCAAGGAATCAATACTTGAAGCAGCTTGATGAAGATCATATAGTTCTTGAAAAATACAAGAATATCTTTTCAGTTTATGTAGCAAGCCATCTTGTTGCCTACGAGATACAACCTTGATGACAAATTTGTCGATAATGTCTTCTGCTTCACAAACATATTTTTGGATTTGACAAACCCACATCCAAATAATTTCATCTTTACGTTGCAAAGCATCCGCTTTTCTCAAAAAGCTTCGCATCCAAAGAAGCTCATCTCGTAGCTCCTCCATTTTTTCTTCGGATCCCCACAAATATTTCCCTTCTTCCACAAGAACCTTTCCTAACAAGTCAATCGATGATTTCGTCGCAGCTTCCGCCATCCCCCCCCCCCCCCCCCCCCCCCCGCTCTTTGTTGCTTAGTACTTTGATTCAAATTAGCAACTTCTCAAATAATCCTGTAATCGATCAAAAAAATGAAACATATTAGCTACATATGTCAATTTTTTTTTAAACCAAAAGATTCGAAAATAGATTTTGGTGAGGATGTGATCAACCATATTTTTCAAATGTGTTCATAATTGTATATGAATGAATGATCATGACTTTTCCCGTAATGATAACTCCTAAAAACTGTAAGATCTAAAACAATCGACGATTGAAAACGATCACAAAATTATACATTTGTTTTTTTAATTCATATAAAAATATCCTATTACATTCAAACTAATTAATTAATTATTATCACCTAAACTATTCCGTCCAATTTTATTCACGTGCACGATCATACACATGTGTTAAGAGGTCGTGTGCTCGGCAGTTACATGCGCATGTGCGTTAGCTTTCACAAAAACAGTCGTGCAACTGTAATGCTTAAAACCACGAACGTGCACTGTTGTATACGATTGTGCCCTAACATTCACTAAGAGCACGAACGTGCGAGCATTGACTCCACCTACTTCACGCTCTAGAGAGATATACAAAACCAAAATTTATAAAAAAGAGTTTATTTCACCAAATTTTTATTTCTTATATTTCATTAATTATCACGCAGTCATTCAAATTACAACTCTTTGAATTTGTGGGTTTTTAGTTAAACGTGAGGAAGGTGAATATGATCGACATCAATTGATTAAAGGTGAAACATTTACCGATCGAAAACTCTTCTCAAAAACCTCTTCTCTCACATACCCGTCGGTGCAAGCGCCGCTTGCACCACCCCTAGGCTGCCTCCCGGCGGCCCCCACCCTCCCCATCAACCCCCCTACTGAGCAGCATGGCAAGGAAGGCTCGTAAACAGTCCATCAAACTATCTGAACTACATCGATCCTCCACTAATCAAGCCAACTCACCAAGCAAATCACAAAAACCCTCCAGTCCTCGCTCCCCAGACACACCATTCGAGCCATTACCTGATGACCTGATACGTACCAACAACCGCCGGCTTAATCCTAAACCACCTGAACCCATACCCCTCTCCTCCAGTATCATCTTCCCACCTCTTAGCCTCCAAACTCAACACCACTCTCCTATCACCCAGACAGAAGAAAGTAGAGTCCCTAAGGCAACACTTCAGCAGCCGACGTCACTCTGCCTGAACCCAAGCCATGCAAACCCACCAACTCCTTGTGAAGACACTAACATCACACCAAGTGTTCTCGTACCACTTGAGACTGAGCCTGAGCCCCAAACTGTCGGTTCGACTGCCTTGGAAATTACCAATGTTGATAGAACGCATGCCTCTCCACCTTCGGACCTCTCGCATTCCGACCCTACAGATCCCCATGCAGCCTTTACTGCAGACCTACCTACTGAGCGTGCTATACCAAAAGACACAAAAGAGAAAGCATGCATTAACTACAAGGAGGTACTAATGACGAACGTTAGTTGGAACATGTCCCACTGACATACACCCCTGGCCTCGAGAATGGTCTCATTCCCTTCACTGATGAGGACATCGAGGAAACAACCATGAAGTGGCGCCTCTCACTAGTCGGATTCCCACTAGGTAGCCCAATCTCGTTCCAACGAATGGGTAAGTTCGTCACTGACTGCTGGAACACAATCAAGAAACCAAAGATATTACGCAATGAGAATGGAGTGTTCGTGTTTCAATTTCACAATGAAGATGATCTGAATGAAATACTGGCGGGAGGTCCCTGGTTTCTCAATAGCTCATCAACCCTGCTCCTTAAAAGATGGACGTCGGACTTACCACTTGACTACTCAAGCATGAGCTCAATCCTTGTATGGATAACATTGCACGGATTGGACTATCGTTTTTGGTCCACTACCATGCTTGCAAAAATTGGCTCAGCTATTGGCAAGCCCATTCTTACGGATACTTGCTCAACAAATCAGGATCGGTTGGGATTTGCTAGGATGATGGTTGAGATCCAGGCTTCACGCACTCTCCTAAGGGAAGTCAAACTGACTGGACCTAATGGGGTCTCATTCACTCAAAAAATCACGTATGAATGGCTCCCTCCAAGATGTGACTCTTGCCTTATTTTTGGGCATAGCTGTAAGAGCTCCAAGGTGAATCCGGATGGCCATCCTGATAAGCAACCCAAGGCAAAAACCATCAAAAAGAGATTCCCTAACCCTAACCATGATCCCACACCCATACTCCCTACCCCTCACCACTCATTCAGAATCATCCCCAAACCTCAAGTCACCCAAGCAGATAACAATCATCTCACTAAACACAATACCAACCAGGATGACCATACTGAGCACTTTGATCCTCCCATTCTGACTGGGGAGTGTAGTACTACTCCATCATCATCCAGTCACTGTGTCCAAGGTAATGCTGAGTCTCCTCCTGAAGCTGTACCTTCTCCACTCCCCCAACCTCAACATACAAACCCCAGTGCTGAGATCCCAAGCCTCGCCCAGATTGCAAGTGCAACAAAGGGTATTATCACATGTCTCCATGATAATTAAAGCCTACACATGGAACATCAGAGGGCTTAATGACCCTGTGAAACAAAAGGCCATCCAAAACCTAGCTAAGATGCACAAACTTGACCTCCTTGCCATTCTTGAAATAAGGCTTCGAGCCAGCAATGAGAATCGTATCTCAAAATCTCTCTTCCCTCACTGGTGTCACACCTCTAATAGTACCTCAGCCCATAACTGCAGGATATGGGTTTGGTGGAATCCCGAAAGAATTCACCTCACACCTATCATCACCACTGACCAAATCATACACTGCAAAGTCTCCAACCCTCTCACTAACCCAAACCAATCAATTGTTGCTGAATACTCCTTTGTTTATGCACACAATAACCCTGAGGATCGTGTGGATTTATGGTCTACAATTGACACGATCAAACTGCTCAACAACTCCATCCCTTGGGCTGTCATGGGTGACTTCAATGTCACGCTTACTCCGGATGAGAAGACCACAAATGACCTCCCAGCAGTATCTCAACCATCGACCGAACTTGCTAAATGCTTTGAGCATAACTCCCTCAATGATCATCACTACTCTGGATGCAAGTTCACCTGGAATAACAAACAGATTGGTACAAGGATATGGTGTAAGTTAGATCGCATCATCACCAATAATGGATGGCACATCTCCTTTCCAAGCTCGAAAGCTCACTTTGATCTGGCTCAACTCTCTGATCACTCCCCGGCCTTACTCTTTACTGATGATGACAAGTCCACCAGAAATGTCCCATTTCGGTTTAACAATGCCTGGATCGATCATGAAGATTTTCTGGACACCGTCCGGGATGCTTGGGCAGTGGAAGTGGAGGGCAACCCTATGTTTAAGATAATGAGGAAACTAAAGCTGCTCAAGACCTCCCTCAAAAAGTTTCCAAATGTCAAACTTGAAGATCTGCATTCTCGTATACAGGAAAACCAAAAGAAGCTCTCTGATATGCAGATGCGTCTCCAGACAACACCCCATGATGCTGCAATTCATAATGCTGAGAGAATTCACATGAATGCTTTCAAAGACAGCTATAAAGAGTTCCATACAACACTTGCCCAACTTGCCAAGGCCAATTGGATTGCACATGGAGACCAATGTTCAGCATACTTCTTCAGGAGCATAAAATTACGCAGATGCTCAAATAGCATTAAATCAGCTCAACTCAGTGATGGTACTATCACATATGATCAAGATGTTATTGATCTTACTTTTGTTAATCACTTCAAGCACATACTCAACTTGAATGAGACCTCGAGCCATGCTAACTTCCCTGATGTATGCCTCCCAACTCTCACACCTGTGGAGATAGACTCACTCACCTCGAGGATCCTTGATGAGGATATAAAAAAGGCATTTTTCAGTATTGGTGACAACAAGTCGCCTGGACCTGATGGCTACAGCTCCAAATTTTTCAAAACAGCATGGGACATTGTTAACTTTGATGTGTTGAATGCAATGCAGGACTTCTTCACCCATGGTCGTTTGCTGAAACAAGTTAATCATGCTGCCATTTCTCTAATTGCAAAGAAGGACAACGCAATCACTCCATCAGACTTCAGGCCAATTTCCTGCTGTAACACAATATACAAAGCAATCGCCAAGATTCTATCTGCAAGAATCAATTTACTGCTTCCAAGAATCACCAGCTTCAACCAGAGTGCATTTGTTGCTAAAAGATCTATAAAACATAACGTGCTCGTATGCCAAGAATTACTCAACAAATATGGCAGGAAACACATCTCACCAAGGGCAGCTTTGAAGGTGGACATATCCAAAGCTTTTGACTCCATTAGTCATGATTATATCTTCCATTGCCTCCACAAGATGAACTTCCCTGCTCATTTCATTGGACTGGTTAGAGAATGCATCACAACGGCCACATACTCGGTTAACCTGAATGGTTCCCTTCGTGGGCACTTCTCTGGTAGGCGTGGACTAAGGCAGGGCTGCCCACTGTCTCCACCACTCTTTGTTATTGCAATGGAATTTCTCACCAAGCTGATTCAGAGTAGAACTTCTAACCCGGAGTTTAACCACCACCCCAAATGCAGCTCTCCAGCCATTACCCACCTGGCCTTTGCAGACGATCTTCTACTGCTATGTAGAGGAGATCTGTGTTCCATTAAGATCTTGAAAGATGCACTGGATGACTTTGGAACTGCTTCTGGTCTCAAGTTCAACCCTTCCAAATCTCGCCTCTTCACTGGAGGTATGAAGGATGCGGATATCTCTCGAGCCATCAGCATCACTGGAATGGAACTTGGATCACTGCCCTTCCTCTACCTTGGTGTTCCAATTGGGAGTAGCAAGCTGCTTATTCATGACTTCCTTCCCTTAATTCACAAAGTTACTAAGCGGGTGCAATCATGGACAGCAAGGACCCTCTCCTATGCTGGTCGTGCCCAACTAGTTAAGTCAATCCTCTTCTCCATCAGCTATTACTGGAGTACAATGTTCATGATACCTACTAAGATCCTCAACATGATCAATGGGATCATAAGATCTTATTTTTGGGCCGGAATTGAAAATAGTAAGCGTGCACTGGTTGCATGGAAAGTCATCTGCTCACCTAAAGCCAGTGGTGGACTTGGATTCCCTGATCTACTTACAAGAAACAAAGTAGCACTTTCCAGGCTGATATATGACATTGATAGAGATGATAGCAATATTTGGTCCCAATGGCTTACAAAACACATCTTCAAAAGGAGCAGTAACATATGGAATTGCCAACCAAAAACACATCACAGTGCCTCCTGGAAGAACCTGCTTCATATCAGAGATGATATCATTGCTTTAGGTGGGAATAACAGCACCCTTGCAAACCCTAATGGATCTTTCTCTCACAAAAAGCTTCATGCCTTATTCTCCCCTATCTCTCCTGCTGGAACATCACAACCTTTCAATGCAATCTGGAGTCGCCATAACATTCCCAAATGCTGCTACATTGCTTGGTTAGCTGCACTTAGGAGGCTCCCTACTTTGGCGAAGATCAAAGCTTGGAACCTGACTGATAATGATACCTGCTGGCTATGCAAGAATGCCACTGAAGATGATGATCACCTTTGGGTTCATTGTAGCTATGGTTCCCTTGTCTTGGATGTGATATCGAGATGGACTAGGACACCCTATCCTGCACCTTACCTTGGCAACATTTGGCAATGGCTTAGCTCCTGCAGCACACACAAGCCGAGTCTGTTGGATAGTCTAAGAGTTGCATCCATCATCTCTTTCATTTATCATGTTTGGATTTCAAGAAACAAGATGGTCTACAACAACCAGTTCACAAGAGCAATTGAGTGCGCAGCTAGTATCATCACCTCAATTAAAAGTCACTTCCAAGCCAAATGGAAGGATCGATCCCCTAGCTCACTCCAAGTTGCGGGAATGTTGAATCTTAGATTTGATTAGAACCATTCTAGTCTTACTCTCATTGGTCTTTGCACTTTGATCTTGTTCATGCTGGCTTTGCCCCTGTAAACTGGACTAGAGTCCAACATCCACCTTGTATATTCATTCTAAATACAAATTAACTTTTCAAAAAAAAAAAAAAAACATTTACCGATCGTTTACATTTTTCTGTGCACGGTTAATAATACATTGTAATTATGTTTATTTGTGTTAGAATAATAATGGACAATTTTGGTAACTAGGCCTTTTTGGAAAATTATGTAGTAACTAGGCTTTTTAATGTTTCAATTAAGTAAATATATCCCAACCTTTTGTATTTTTTTTCAAACTCTACACACTCTTCTCTTAAAGGATACATTTACTAAACACAAAACTAGGAAAAATCTATTAAACCAAATTGTTTCAATAAAATAATTAAAGAGATCTTACTCGCCCTGTTACCTTCAAAGGATACATTTACTAAACACAAAACTAGGAAAAATCTATTAAACCAAATTGTTTCAATAAAATAATTAAAAAGATTTTGCCCGCCCTATTTGTAACATGGTAAGAGTGTCACCTATTAACCATGATTTAAAATTATAAAGTTATGTAGCCCTATTTGTAACATGGTAAGAGTGTCACCTATTAACCAGGATTTAAAATTATAAAGTTATGTAGCGTTTTATTTTTACGCATATACTTAATATGACCAAGCTCATAATATGTAAGAATATCTATTTTGGAGTTTGATGAGTCTATTTTGTGTAAATTATGATTAGTTATTGATGATATTTTGTTACTTTGTTTTTGATATTCTTGCTATTTGACCAATCATACAGTCTTCGGAACATTAACTAAAAACAACCTATTTTATTATGAGGAATTGATAAAACACTCTGACCTTAAAAAATGGTCGATACGTAGCCTAATTAACCTTACATGTATACTTTTTTGAGGTCAAAAATATAATTGAAAATTTAGAAATTTGAAAATTTTTTATAAAAAACTAGTTAATCCTCATACAAAGCTAGGTAGACTTAATCTAATATAAAGAACATTTTTGTTTTACAATTAAGATATATCATGATTTATAAATATACGAACATAAAATAAAATAGAAATTATAATAACAAAGAAAATAAAGTTTATTTTAAGCAAATGTTGTTAACTTTTTAAAAAAAATGGAATTACATGAGAAAAAGGTGTGTTCGGTTGTGGGTGTAACACCCCGTAAAATTGTCATCCCGCATCATATGAATGGGGATTTGTAAAATTGTCATCCCGCATCATATGAATGGGGATTTGTGGTATTAGGAGTTTAAGTGGGGGAGATTGTAACACCCCGTAAAATTGTCATCCCGGGAGCAATTTCAGCTTCAACTCTATAGAGATAGATTAAGGGTATCAATCGATAGTCTCCAATCTCCATCAACAAAATTTTGATATTCCTTATTTGCAAATACATTCGTCTTCTTCAAATTAATTGAATATCTATAGGGCATATTTTGAATCACGCTACATTGCTTCAATTGGGTAATTGATATTTTGTAAGGGTAAGCATAATTGGTTGAACTGCTTGTGTATTTTGAATTGATATGGGTACCTTATAAAACTATAGATTTGTGTGGCAAAATTGGCAAACTAGTCTTTTTAAGCAAATCAATTGAGAAAGAAGACTCATACTATTTGGGATTGATATTTTGACCCCCTATAAAATAGAATAGAGGAAATATAGTACAAAAGAGGGCTAAGTTTGACAACCCATTGGATGTGACATGTTGTACTATTTCACATGTCACATCAATCAAAAAAAGGAATTTCCAACATTCTTACTTTATCACCTATTACCCAAAAATCCGCTTACCCAAATAATGTCACAATCATACCCAAAAATAAATTTGTCAAAGTACATAAACATACTCGAAAACAACATACCCAAAAAATCAAATATTAAAATAAAATCATATCCATAAATTGGATAATATTTTATTTTTATACCCAATTTAAACATCACTTAATACAAAAACGATACCCAATTTAAATTTGTCATACCCAAAATCTTCAAAACTCGATATTATACACAAACATCAATATCAAATGACATTTGATCATTACCCAAAAATTCGCTTGAATTCATTATAACACAGTTTGGGTAACCATAAAACATACCCACGATATCACTTTAAAAATATACTTAATGATAAGAAATATACTACAAAGCCAATACACATATAAAAGCATACCCAAAAACCCATTTACCCAAATAATGTCATAATCATACCCAAAAATAAATTTGTCAAAAAATATATTGCCTCTATTTTCACAATCATACCCAAAACCATACCCAAGAAATATACTACAAAACCAATCCATGTAAAAAGATACTTAAATCAAAAATAAACATCTAATCACCATCATTTCAATTAGAGAAATTATTACCCCTAATTTTTAGTTTCCATACCTATTTTTTCTTCCTTTTGTATAGAGACCTAGTTTGCAAAAGAGAATTTCAAGGGGTCCTATTTCCCTAATTAATTCATTTGTGTTGGGTATTTGGAAATGTTTGGGTGAATCAGAAAAATTAATCCGGAAATTCTTACACTACAGTGTTTGGGTAATTCAGACTTAACATGGAATCTGTTTGAGTAATTGAAATTTGTTGGGTATATGTCATTGCTTAAGAATTCAGAAATTAAATTTATATTAGGTTTGGTATTTGGTAAATGTTTGGGTAGTTTAGATGAAATAATTGGTTAGTTGGTAACACTTGGATGATTGAAATTTGTTTGGGTATACGCCACTACATAGGTAATTGAAGACCAGCCTTGCCAAGTCATATGACACGATCTTTGGGAAGTTCTTATGCTTTGCAATGTTGAAGTTGCGATTTCCGACCAAGTTCATTGGCTGTGTGATAGAGTGCGTCACCACGACTTACTCGATCCGGGTTAACAAGACTTCACATGAGTTCTTTCAGGGTCGTTGGGGGCTAAGGCAGGGTTGCCTGCTTTCACTTTCATGTTTGTGATCTGCATGGAGTTCCTTTCGAGGATGATCCGGGTAGAGACTTTTAGGCCAGGATTCCGGTTTCATAAGCACTATGAGGATCTTAGGATTTTTCATCTAATTTTTGTCGATGATGTGGTGTTGTTATGCCGGGGTGATAGAGCGTTTGTTGATACATTGTTGGAGTGTCTACGTAGGATTGAGAGGATTTCGGGATTGATCGTCAGCCTACCCAAGTCCTCTATCTTTTTAACATTATGTCGAAGGTGGGCGTGCCTGAGATGGCCCAATTCTCGGGATTTTGCGGCATAAGATTTTTCTTTCAGATACCTGGGGGTTCCTATTTCACCTACCATTATTCGACTTAGGGATTACTCTCCTCTCATTGATAGGACTTCGAGATACCTTTCCTCGTGGAGCAAGTGACACTTGTCGTTTGTTGGTCATCTGGAGTTGATTAGGGCAATTTTACAAGGTACGGCGAGTTCCTAGTTATCTGTTATTCTAGTCCTAGTGTCGGTGCTTGACAAACTTCCCAACCTTTGCAAGGAGTTCTTGTGGAGTTGCTAATGTGTTACATGGTCTAGAGTTTGTTTGGCGAAGACGGAGGGAGGTCTAGGGTTATTGGATCTTAGGTCTTGGCATGTAACATTTATGTGCAAGTACTATTGGCACATTCATACTCAAAGTGATCGTCTTTGAGTAAGATGGATTCACCACATATACCTACACACCTCCGAGCCGACGCCTTGAATTTTCACTCGTCGGGACTCGCCTTTGGTGAAGGCAATCCTCAACACTAGAGATGAGAAGGTTGCCTTCACAGACCAAATGACACCACTGAGGTAGATACTTGAGTCTTGTTGCCAAGGGAGAGAATTTGAGTGGTCGAGGCTTATGAAATAGTTAGACCACACGATGGAGAGATGGCCGGACTGGTTTAGAGTAGTTTGGGATCCGAACAATACACTCAAACATTGATTTATCCTATGGATGGCGATCATTTTCCGTTTATCTATCCGAGATAGGTTTCACTTCCTTGGTATTGATTCTACTTATAGTTGGTGCATGAATTAGAGTGAGTCTCATGACCACTTGATTTTTGAATGCACATATGCACGTGAGGTTTGGAGGCAGGTTGGTGCAGATTTCAGGATTCTTGAAGATATCACCACCAGATCAGAGGTATTGCATTGGCTAACTTACACTGTACATGGCGGGATTGGCCGAGTAGATCCAGGATATACGCATTTTCTACCACGATCTGCTATCTTTGGTATTCTAGAAATGCCTTGGTATTTGACCAAAACAAATGTTCGATAGATATCCTCGTGAGATTAACCAGGACCCACGTCTACAATTTGTTGTATGAGGAATTTCCCGTTGGAGCTAGAGAAAGGATTACATCTTAGTAGTTTGTTTTACCGAAGTTGTATTATGATTCATGTTTTGATGTATATTTTATCTATGTGTGTATCGGACTTGGTTTTAGTCTACTGATGAATTTGCCGAAGGTGGCATACCATTATCCCGAGGTTTGGGCACTTGTTTGCCTTGCGAGTGTCTATCTCTGTTGATGGCTTTGCCGAAGGTGGACGAGCCTCATAGGTTGTGTCAGTTTTGGATGTTTTCAGTTTTATCAGTTTTAGGGTATTAGATATGTTCAAGAGGATTGCATGTCTCTCTGGAGTACTTTGTGTGTGTTGTTTTGGACCGTATACTACATGTCGTAGGCATGCACATAAACGTTTTTTAGTCTAATTGGGACTTAATAGGTCCGATTATGCTGTTTCCCTTTTCTATGAATTTACCTTTACCGAAAAACTAATTAAAACCACTTGAAGATTATTCTAAACTGATTTTTTGTTTTCATGTATTAGGAATATTGATTGTTGCTTTGTAGAATTCCAAGAATAAAAATATCCGGTTGTTCATTTCTCTCTTGATAAGATTTGTTTTATGCAAGATCAGAAGTTAGAATTTAGTTTTCATATAAAACTGAAACCACTTAGAGATTATTAAAAACCATTTTGTAGGATTTCAGGAATAAAAATATTTGGTTGTTCATTTTTCTTTTGATAGGACTTTGTTTGAGGCAATATCAAAGGTTAGAATTTAGTTTTCATATCAAGCTCAAATCATTCAGAGATTATTCTAAAATGATTTCAGTTTTTATATAAAAATTATGTTCAACACTGGAGAGAATTTTATCATGATTTCATGATTGATGTTTTGTAGAATTCCAAGAGTAAAAATCTTCAGCTGTTCATTTCTCACTTGACTGGACTTTGTTTTTGGCAAGATCAAATGTTAGAATTTTGTTATAGCTAGTAATTTCAACCGGAGAGTTTCACATTTTAGAGTCATATTTGGACAAGTTTGTATATTTTTTTTTTCTTTTGAATACAACTTATTATATTTTCAAGATCTTAGGTGTAGAAAGCATTTGATACAATTTATAAATTCAAGAAGTTTTGAGAAACCATTAAACGAATGATAATGTATGGTCATAGGATTGAATTGAGGTAATTGTGATTAATTAGGTGAGTTTTGTAATTTTGGATAAGGTTAGAATCTCATTTGTAAATTATCGAAATGTCCGGACTAGTTTTTATATACTTTAAAACTAGTCATTTATGCCCCCACAAGTTAGAGAGACATAATTAGTTAGAAGTAATTTCTAAGTTGTAAACGTATTGATAAATACGTTTTACGGCGTTTGATCGAGATGTTTCTAAGGATCGTGATTTTGACTAATTGAAGTAAGTCGTTTGGAGACTTAGTTGTCTTTTCACTAGCTAGCTTGTAATGTGGCAGTGGTGTGTTTTTTGGTTTGTTAATTACGGACTTGAGTAGGATGACAATAAAATGATATAAAATAAAGCTCAAGTGTATGTATAACGGGTTTTGACATCACTGTTCCGCCCTAACATTAGTCGGTGTGGTTCTCTATGACTAGCCCATATATGTATACAAGGACAAAGGCGAGGGTCTAAGACCACTCGTGTTATTAATAGGTTGAAGATTGAGTCTATAACCTAACGAAGATAGTAAATGTATCGTTACATTGAAATCTTGTTGTAGTGTTATTATTTTACTTATGTGTGTTTGTAGTAGTCTAGTTATTCAATATGCTAATAAGGATTGTTACCTTAACAAATTACCATTTTTTTTTAGAAAGAATTGGATAAACTAGACTCTTTTTTATAAGCTTTTGTTTTGTATATCACTCTAATTTTAACGACTCAAATTAACTTATCAACATTACTTTATTAAACTACATTTACTTAATGAGTAATAGTGGTAAAATAAAGCTCAAATTTATACTATGAGTACTCTTAATACGAGCTAATTTTCATATCTGATACGAGCTAATTTAGTACAAATAACATATTTTTAAATATTGGTAATATATAATGTATAGCACAAAATAAATAAGTTTACTTAATAATAAATTACTTCATAATTTTTCAGTCAATTTACATAACATAGTTCAACAGCTAAATATTCTCTTTCTCTAATAAAAAGTAAAAGATTAAATAAATAAATAAATATCACTTACGGATGGAGCAAGTGAAGTACCCGATCCGAATCCGAATCCGAAGAATAGATCGAAGGGTGTAGTATGGATGGAGCAAGTTACAGAGGGATTAATTGTGAGATCTGCAAATTAAGAAGAAAGCCTAAGGTTTAATTAACTCTAAGTTAGCAATTAATGAAGATTAATATGTAAAAATAGCAATTAATAGCCTGTGACTAGAGCTGAGCATCGGTCCAAAACCGCAAACCACAAACCGAACCGCAACCGAACCGCAACCGAACCGCAAACCACAAACCTGAAAAACATGGACCGCACGGTTGCGGTTCGAACCGCAAATGAACCGCAATTTGCGGTTTGCTTGCGGTTGTGCGGTTTTTTTTGCGTTTCGTTGCGGTTTTGCGGTTTTTTTTTTGCGGTTTTTTTTGCGGTTTATTTGTGCGGTTTGCGGTTTTTTTTTGCGGTTTGCAGTTTTTTTTGCGGTTTGAACCGCAAACCGCAAAACAAAAACTTGCGGACCGCAAACCGAACCGATTAACTGCGGTTCGGTTGCGGTTTGGACCGCAATTTGCGGTTCGGTTCACCGAACCGCAATCTGCTCAGCCCTACATGTGACTGAGGAGTATTGTCTCTCACCGTACGGAAGAGAAGAAGCAAATTCAAAGATACTTTGACTGAATGTGGATCTGCATCTTCACACATACGTCTGAATATATAATAAAAATTAATCGATTATTTAATTAACAATTTGATTAATAATATATTATTTTCGCCCATCTCCATTTTCAAATTAAAAGTTGGTGTCCATCTCAATGTCACTTGCATCCCATAAAAATGGAATTGTTTATCACCATGCGGAAGATAAAAAGAGACTTTGATTATATAATAAAAATTAATCGATTATTTAATCAACAAGTTGATTAATAATATATTGTTTTCGCCCATCTCCATTTTCAAATTAAAAGTTGCATCCAATAAAAATTAATCAATTTTCAATTAACAAGTTGATTAATGTAATATATTGTTTTCGGCCATCTCCATTTCAAATCGAAAATTAACAAGTTCATTAATAATATATTTCTACAATTAGCATATATTATGAAAGAATGAGATCGTGTATAATCATAGTTTAACATATTATATACTATTTTTCCTAATATATTTAGGATATTATCTTTTATAATATGATATAACGAAAGTCGTAAACGCACGGGTCAAGATTTAATAAAGACACGACCTTTACGGTTCTCATAACCGTCATAAGGTCACGGTTACGGCGCTTGTAAACGTCATGATTACGAGTTCCGGATCCGTGATAATTTTCTACATGAATTCTAACCCGAAAAAAAAATTCGGACACCATCACGGTTACGGAACCCGTAACCTTGATTTCAGATTTTTTTTACGGCTACGGAACCCGTAACTGTGACGATCACGGATTCCGTAACCGTCGTGCATTAACGATTAAACTCTGTCTGTAAGATAAATTTATACTTGGATCAAAAAAACACTAATTCCAATAAATCGAAAAGAATGACATTGCTGCCCATGTCACCATCTCCACCATTAATACCTACATCTACTTCATCTGGAGAGCTCGAAATGATCTCATCTTCGACCAGAAATTCACTCAAGCAACAACATCAACCAAGCTACAAAAAGCTACACCTCAACTCACTGGACTGGTAGATCAGATCACTCCCATACCTGGACCAGGATATCCCCTTCATTAATACATACAAATTTCACTTCAAAAAAAAAAAAAAAATCGAAACTGACGGTCCATATATTCCATGCCCCAATTAATAATCTCCCATCTAAAAGACCGGTTTCAATAGTAATCGTATCGGTAACCCTAGTCCTCGTCGGGATAAGAATAACATGCCTTCAACTCACATACCAATGTGACTTGATACTATACAAAGATTCAAGTTGTGTATAAAAATATTGGTAATCCAATTAACCAATTATTTAATCAATAAGTCGATTAAAATAGATTAGTTAGCGGCCATCTCAATGGCAGCTAACAGACACATCGTCATCTCCATCTTCACACACGCGATAGTTTCGACGTTGGTTAGGTGGAAATTTGTCAGATGATTCACTCCTTTAAAGCTAAGTACGTGAAAAGGAGACGACGACTTACCCCTTGAAACACAAAACACATACAATTAAATGCTAAATTGATTCTATGGTTCATTAAATGCTAAAGTAATTAAGACAAATAGAAAATTTTCTAAACAATACCTTATCTTTTAAACTGATTAAACGTTAGTACCCATTGTTTAAACTATCAGAACGCTACATCAACTATTGAAACCGATTAAAGATTAGTATCTAGATTACTTTTCACATGTTAAGTTAACGCAACAACTTTGCTCTTAGAGATTTTCCTTATGTTTCTTGTTGAATAAGTATGTCTTGTAAACCTCATTGCAACTGTCTTAATTCTTTTACTTAACGTTTGAACAGTAATTTAGATACCAATCTTTGGTCGGACTCAATAGGTGAGGTATCGCTATGATAGTTTAAACGACGAAGTAGTAAAGTTTAGTTATCCGAAAAGATAGAGTATTTATTAAGCAATTTTCTCTTTAGATAATATATTTGTTTAAAGTAGTTTGGTAAATTCGTATCTTTGTAATAATTTTTTTACTTTATTTATACACAAATAAATAAGGACTAGTTTTGTTATAAAGTAAACGGATAAATTTATACTGTATTTTTTAAAAATAGATATTTTTTTGAAAATAATTTGGTTTACTATTATTTTTCTAGTTTTGTGTTTCGTAAATATGCCTCTTGAGAGAAGAGTGTAGAGTTTGAAAATAAATACAAAAGGTTGGAGTATATTTTCTTTATTGAAACAATAAAAAGCCTAATTACTACTATAGTTTTTCAAAAAAACCTAGTCACCAAAATTGCCCATTTTTTTTTGTTAGTACCCTCAAGGTTTGTTCTTTACATCTAATTACTTTATAGCAAAACTAGTCCTTATTTGTTTAAATAGAATCGGTCGTGATGTAGCATGTAGAAACAGTTAAATACGGTTCGAAGAGTTTTTATTTGAGATTTATGAAAGATGAACGATTGAAGAAGTCCACTTTTCAAAATGATAGAGAAGAAAAAGTTTCATCTACAGGTAGGTTTCATAATAAGATGCTTCCCGCAAGAAGTGTTGCAACGTCAATTAGTGGTAGTTAATGGTGTATAACTATAACTACAAGCCCTTACCCTTTTCAAATATTTCACTCTATACATTTAAATAATTGGTGGTAGTTACTATTGTATAACTATCACTGAAAAAATAATTCAATTAGCCACGTTTTTGGCGACGAAAAAAACTCTTGTCGTCGCCGTTGGTCTTTATTTTTCAACGACAAAGCAGCCGCTATATCTACGTGACAGAAAATACATGTAATAACCGAAAATTTTAAATTTCCGGTAAACCGAAATTAACCAAATCCTGATGCGTCAATCTTAAATAAATAAATAAATAAATAAATAAATAAATAAATAAAATAAAATAAAACGAGTTTAAATGTTATCATTTTATGTGACTTTAAGTCACATAAAATGATGAAACTATGTAGCCAGAAATAATTTTTACGTACCTTTAGAATACAATAATAATTTATATAATATGTAATTTAGTTCCGTACAATATAAATCGAGTAACGAGTTGCGTATCCGTATTTAATGAGAAAGCGGGCCGGATGTAGCCACTACGAGGCCCAATTATCAGCCCAACAACCCATCTCCTAATCTAATCCTAACCCTAATCCCCTCTTAACCCTAATTCTACCTAATTACCCCTCTAACCTCGGATGATTGCCGCTCCGCTTCTTCTCTCTCGCGACGCGGACTAACAACAGCCTCCTGCTTCTTCTCTCTCGCGACACGGACAACAACAACACCCTTCCGCCTTCAACTGCAGCCGACGCAGCCACCGCATCCTCTTCCGCCTCCCTCGTTCGCCGGCGACAGCAGCGCTAGGTAAGCCACCCCTCCGTCTATCTCCTCCGTCTTCCGTTTTTGTTCGCGGACTAAACTGCCCCTCTCTTCACCGCCCTCGACTGCAGACCCTTGCGCCGCCAAGCCCGTCGGAGTTCTGCAGCGTGCGCTCACCGGAGGCTAGTATACGCCCCTCTTCGCCACCCTCCTGCGCCGAGAAGAACGAACCAGAGCAGCCTCCTGCGCCGAGAAGAACGAACCAGCGCCGCCCTCCCTGCGACCAGCAGTGACCAGCGCCGCCTTCCCTGCGACCAGCAGTGACCCAGCGCCGCCCTCCCTTCGGCCAGCAGTGGCGGAGCCACCATTGAGTCCAGCCGACCTCTCTGTTGATCACTGCAGCGTCGAACCAGCCGCGGTCCCTCGTATTCGATCGCAGTGACCGACCTCTCCAGTGTTACAAATCGGGTTGACGCTGAGCCGGATCGAAGTATAAACGGTGAGTCTTCTGTCCAGTGTACGAGTTGAAGATGGGAATGTATTTTAACAGTAGAGTAGAAGTGGAATTGTTTACGCAATACTATTAGTGAGGGTAGTTGTGTGAACCGATTGTGAATTGTAGGTAGGCAAGGCTGAGAAGTTTGGTTCGAGGGTACGGGATAGGATATGTCGAGTTGGGAGTTATGAATTTATGTAAAAGAGATATAAATATATATATAAATAAGTTGGGATTTCAGGATTTATATATATAAAAAAACATAAGAATATATATACTCATGACGTAAGTGTACTTATATCCGTACAAGATGAAATAAAAAAATGTATATATATATATATATATGTATATATGAGTACCGAATAATTACACACTTAAATAAGTGAGTTGAGGAGAAAGGTTAAAGTATATAATACGAATAATATATGTAATAGATGGTAACCGGGAAGGAGGAAGAGTGTTATTCTTTTTTGAGTGGATTCAAGTTTGAACTGGTGACCTATAAGTAGCTAACCGAGAGACACAAAGTATGGAAACAAGTTTTAAAAGGAATTAGAAAGTTTAAGAATAAATTTGAGAAGCCTTCGGCTGAGGGTAAAATGGTCTTTTACCGTAAGAAACTTGTTCCGTAATTCCTTAGCAGGTTGGACATCTGGATGTGATTTTGATACACATGCCTTATTTGACAAGCGTTTGAGTTACCATGAGTACGGACTGTTTGAGACGTGTTAGAGTGTATTTTGACTCAGGTAAGTCCTTGCGATTTACTTAGTCAGTTTCTGGATATTAGTTGAGTGATAGTGGTTGTGTGTGCTATGTGCGTGTTTTAATAATAATAACTTGCTAGGACGACCGCTATTATTATGTTTAAGGCCCAAGTGTATGTATAACGGGCCGTGACATCACTGCCCATCTCTGACAGGAGATTGGGAGGTTCTCTATATCCAGACCAGGCAGGTACAAGGTGAGATGCATCGGATCCATTCCTGATGGTTACACGGGGGCGCAGGCGAGGTTTGGGAATCCCTCGTGTCACAAAATAAGTATCATTAGCATGAAAGAGTAACTTAACTCAAGATAATAAAATGGACTTGTTTGAAAGCATGATGGGTGTTTATATTTTTATGTGTGTGTGATACTATTATTCTTCTAATATTTAGATAACTAGCTAACGGTTCATCTTGTTGTGTTTTTAGTTTACCACAGGTTAGACCAGCAGCTGAGTGATCCGGAAGTAGTGGTCAGTCGGGTCTCCGTACTCCTTAGAGTGGGGTTTGGGGTTGTATTTGTCTTTTCTTTCTTTTGGATAAGACAGTTGTTCGTTTCCTTTATTTAAGTACTTTAGGCTGCTAGACCGTGTTGCATTCATTACCTTAAAAATACTATTTTATGAATTTCGGTTTTCATTATTTGTGTCTTGTTGCAAGATCCTAGTAAAATTGTTGTCAAACTGAGGTCGGAACCCACTGTGAGGTTCTAACCAGTAATGTCCCGAGTTCTGAGAATTCGGGGTGTTACAACATGGTATCAGAGCCAGGTTGGCAACAATGGTACTTGAAATCTTCTGAAAGACCGAATAAGTACTTGAGTAGAACCCGAAAAAGGATCTGAGTTTTAAAAAAAAAAATAAATTTTGGTTTTCAAATGCATGCATAGTCTGGTTGGGGATAGAAAAGTACGGCTGACCACCACTACTACCGCGGATCTCAGTATGCTTAGTATGGACTTCAGGGTTACTTTAGTTGGACTTATTAGATTGATTATAATGATAGGCGATGTAGATAAGTAGATGCCGAAGATTTGTAGAATTTATAATTATGTTATGCCTTAATGGAGATAACAGTATGAGATCCTCATTCAGTTGACACACCTAAGTTTTTAAGGGAGTCAACGTGAGGAATAGTATGCACATCTTATGTGCATTAGGGTAGGCGAATGACGGGCAACTCCTTCGAGCTTGCTGAGGAACGTCGAGGCGGAAAAGTGAGGACTGAAGGATAACATCAACGAACATGGCAAGCAGGGGATCCCGAGTCAATTTAACGGAAGCAAATGAAGGTTATACATGAGAGTAGTCCCGGAAGGGCATTGGATGATGGACAACTATGCATATTGGGAGCGACATCACCTAGGTTCTTTCAAGTGTGGTGTAAAGCAACGTTACAAACAAAATGGATACCTTCTGAAACACACATGGGCATGAAAGTCAAAGTGAAATATAGTAGCGATCCAAACAAGAGACATTGAATCTAAGCTTATTGACGGATCAGAAGGTGAGAGTTTGAGACTAGAAGCAAAGCTGAAGATGATCACTCTCGACAAGCTACGGGACACCATAATCATGATGGGAAACCGAGACAATCATAAACGTAGGAGTCAAGATGAGATACCTTGTCCACCCAAATACTAAGAATAAAAGAACCGAAAAAGGTAAGTTTATAGGTTGCTAGAAAGTGGAAGGCAGATTTCACCAATAGGGAAGTGGAGGTGACCTCCTAGAACACACAAAGAATTCAACAAGGATCGGAACACAACAAAGCCCGGATTCCTATGAAGGCAGAAGTACAAGTAGCACCCCAAGGAAGGAGGGTGTAGGAGAATAGTCTGGGTGAAAAAGAGGGTCTCTAATAATTTCTAACTCACGAAGGGATGTAAGTTAATAAGACTAGCAGGTCATAACAGAGAATAAACAAAGACAATAACTCGGGTAAAAAGAATCATGGAGAAATGTCTACAAGTTATCGTAGGAAAAGTGATAAGGTCATTGGCGGAAGACGAAGATACAACTAGACTCATAAGGGTATAGTGCCCTTATAGGAGTGTAAGAAGGAGCTAAAGAAATAAATGGAAGAAATATATTTTCACCTGGTATCTCAAACCTCAAAAGAGATAGAAGAAAAGTAAGTCTATGATCATATAGAAGGTCAACTATACACTAATTGGTAACAACAGAGAATTTACACGTGCTGGTTAACTAGGGATGGTTGGTTGGCAGATAAGAAGAATAATCACAAGGTTATTAAAGAATTTTATCGACATCTGGAGAAATTCTCCCAAAGATCAACGAAGACAATGGTGAAGTCAAACTGATACGTTCAAGGTCAATAACTCTAATTAAAATTTTATTTTATTTTTTTTCCTTTTTTATTTTTTTATAATTTTCTGGTATGAGTTTCATATCAGAATTTATTTTCTTTATTTTTTTTATTTCTCATACCAGAATTTTTTCATACCGAAAATTTTTTATACCAGAAGTTCATACCAAAAATTTTTTTCATACTTTTTTTTCCTGGTATGAATTTTCGTACTAGAAAACTCATACTAGAAAATCCTGGTATGAATTTTCATACCAGAAAATTGTGGTATGAATTTTCATACCAGAAAATTCGATCGGTATAGTACAAGATGATTGCATCTGTGGGTCTCTCTATAACAACTTAACAACACATCAGTTGTTCAGCAAAAATCCCTACCAAAATTGTGACCTACATCAAAGAGTAAAAGCCAAAATCAAATTAAACTCTTGAACTCAACTCCATATGTCTTTGTTGCACTTGAACATATTACTTCAGTTATTTGCAGCAAAAATCCCTACCATCTTTGTGTAATAACTGCAAGCGGCCTGGTCACTTTGCAAAAGAATGCTTAAATCTTGCAGTTTGCAACAACTATGGGCTTCCTGGGTAAAAAAATATGGGAAATTTTGGTAATTATGCCTTTTTGAAAAACTAGAGTAGTAACTAGACTTTTTAATGTTTAAATTAAGTAAATATACCCCAACATTTTGTATTTATTATCAAACTCTACACACTCTTCTCTCAAGGGGTACATTTACTAAATACAAAACTAGAAAAAGCCTAATAAACCAAATTGTTTCAAAAAATATTATGCTCACATTTTGTCATTATGAAGTTACTAATATCAAAACTGTTGAAAGTCTAATGAATATGGTATGCCTGGTTCAGAACAAGAGCATTTCATATTTTAGTTTGAGATATTAACAATTACAAACAAAAACGTAGATATCAATAAGAATCAAATAATATAAAAGCCTACCCTCTTTAGATACCACAATATTTAAATATCGAGCAGAATATTCACCAATGCAAGCTCCATGAAACCACCTCCTTCCTCCCTCATCTCTTACCTGAAACATGGACGTAAATTTTCATCAGAAGTACGTGCCAAAGAAACATGGCATGCACCATCATGAGGAAGTAGCTGATACAAGACCACTCATAACTACCGCCTTGAAGAGGTTGTAAATTAGATATTTTTTATTAATAAAATATTGGCGCATCAGTATTGAACATTTTGTAGAGTGCAAAAATATTTTCTGTCTGATTCTGTTTCCAAATGTTCCTCTTCTAAACACAATTTCGTTATCTTTAGGCTTGGGAGATAGATTATACCTGAGGCGGCTTCATAAGCTCCATAGAAATATATTGTGAAGCCACAAGTAAGACGGGTAGTACAAGATAGCAAGCAGTGTCACTCCAACTCAATGGAAGATGGCCATCCTAAATGAGCCAATTAAACTGCATTGACATGAGACATGTAGCATAAACCCAACAAATTACAAAGCTATTTACTTGACCTGAAACACAAGGAAACCACATTAAATTTATGCTTATGTTTGCAATTGATTGAAAGAAAATTAAAAAACAAATTACATACCAGATATTCAATCACTCTTCTTCTTCTTCAGGTCACAACATGGGGTACGAGGCGTCCTTGGCGTTCTACGACGGCTTCTATCTTGTTGCTGGCGTGATGAGGGAAGGCTTGCACTAGAATCCGTCTTGGGTTGACATGATTGCTCTTCCTCAGTGCCAACAACAGGGTAGCAGGGTACGAGGATAGTATGATTTTTTATACCAGATCATCAATTTCGCCCAATTCTGTGTGACTTCTTTGACAAATCAACAAAAAATTCATCATGTATAAACTCTGCATCCGTGTAAGCATATCAATCAGTTGCTAGTGCAGTTCGTGTTCAAACAATTGCAAGTGAAATTAGGACGAGACTACCATTAGGAAGACCTAACTACTAAAAATCCCTCTGAAAAAACATTGATATTCTCCATATCTCTCCTGTTGATTTCATTGAATAACTAGGAAAAAAAAGTAAAAACATCATTAATCTTGCTTCTTTTAGAGTTAGAGCTTATAAAGAACACCAGAACACTTATAAAACATACCAAAACACTTATAAATTTGAAGAGTCAGTGGTTCAGACTCCTAAGCTTATGAGTTTGGCCTTCTGTAAAAGACTGAAGCACAAAATTGTTGTAGTAGCAACTTAAAATCTCGCATCTATGAGATTGTATGTACATCTATTTGGTTACTGTTAATAGCTAAAAGACATATATTAGAGTTAGAGCTTATATAGCATACCAGAACACTTATAAAGCCGATTTCTGTCAAACTGTAGGAAAAATAGAACAACGAGTTGATAAATGCTTTGTCCTAAGACATTCTTCCACATGATCTTCGTTATGAACCGTGTTTCCCTTCCCACGGGAGGTGTTTTCATGAGTTCATCATTTGGAGGCTCGGTTTCACATGAAATCTAATCAACCGGCCCTATCTTCTCACCGGATCTAAATCGAGACCGAGATCCTGATCTAGAAGAGGAGGGAGGAGTTGAGGGGAAGACGCTAGAGGAGGAGTCGCCGTCTTGCTGGAACACTAGAGGAACGGCCGGCGGTACTCGAGAAAAGTGAAAGAGGAGGGAGGCTGCTCACGCAAAGAGGGAAAGATGAATAAAGTTTTTTTTTTTTATAGTGGTAGAGGGGTACACTTACTTAAAAATATAATACAAAAAGCCTAATTAGTGGTATATAAATTAAAAACAGCATACTTATTAAAATTGTCCAAAAATTAATTAATTATGTGATGAGGATTTTATTTTTGTGAATCAAGTTAATAACATTAAAATGTTAAAAAAATCTAAATTAACTCTGAACTTGGCTAGTCAACCTTACACTTAAATTGAAGTAGTTTCCGAGCAGCAGCACACGCAACATTTGAAACTTGCTGCAAATACATGTCATCAACTGTTGACACTCTGCCTTCATCTACGTTTTGTTAATGGTGGAAATTTGTCCCAGACTCGACGAATATTAAAAACCATCTATGAACAAGAGAGATCTAACATACTTGGGACCATTTGAGGCTAGAGAATACTTAATAAAGTTCTTAGTACTCTCTTTCCTCAAAGATTGAGAATCTGTAACAAAATTATCACAAGCTTCTTCCTCCAACCAAACATCTGGTAAATAAACTGCCATTCTGAGTAATCGATTCCCACTGTAGTAGTTAGAGGCATCTACTTGTTGACCTGGAGATGATCGAAGATCAATGGTTTTAAGGAAATTATGACGACTTGCTTCCTCCAAGCACACGTCTCGAACAAGATCGTGCATTCTGACAGATTCAATCCACCCTTCCGAAACTTCCACAATTTCAACCAAACCAGCTTCGGCCAAATCGCTCAATTAAAATTGTGTTTAGTTAATTCTACGGTTGGGGTCCAAAAGTAAAATTGAGTTTAATCAATTCTTCACTTGGTGTGTGAAAATAAAACTGATTTTAATCAATTCTCTTTAAATGGAATTAATAAAATTGCTTCTTTTTTTTTTACCACCCGAAACGCAAAATTAGATAATTTTAAAAATAAACTATATGGGTACATCTAAACTTTCCCGCTAATTATTTATTTTATATATATACACACTCGCTAAACCATCATAAACAAGAGCATAAATATTGTATACACAAAGTTTCAATCTTTGGTAGAAATTGTTCACGACTTGAGCTTGTTTGAGGCCTCTTCTGGATTAGGCCTCCACATAATCAATTGAAGCAACTCCCAACTGTGAGATTTGGATAAATTTCCCTTGAAGTTTTTATCGACCGATGAGTATATTAATAGAGATAGCATTATTAACATAATTACAATGACAGGCCTCTATTTACAATATTTACATATTATATGATACCCCGCTGTCGAAACTGAAAGAGGATAGTGAGACTGACTCTAAATATAGAAACAATTGTATTGGGAGGCCCTTTGTAAAGATACGTGCATACTGAAAAATTAAAGGTATGTGAAGAACTCGAACGTGACCGTGGACAGCCTTATCTCGGACGAAGTGAATGTCAATCTTAACATGTTTGGTTCGTTGGTGTTGAAGCGGGTTGCTGACAAGATAAGTAGCATAGATGTTGTCATTGTAGACAATAAATGCCTTGGCAAGTGGGCAATGAAGCTCAATAAAGGTATGTGAAGAACTCTGAAGTTGTATGCCCAAATTGATCGTCGACCATGGTAACCATATGGCTGTCTTCTTTGGCTTTTGCTAATAAAAGGTCTCGTAATGCAAACTTGACTTGACATGTTTTTATCCTCTCAGCAGGACCCCTTTTGATAGCAGTAACCATGCCTCTCTCTACAAGCTCAGTCAAGTAAGTAAGTGCGACATTCTCCAAGGATTCTTCTTCTTGTAGGGAGTTTGATTGTACGAAACCAGCAGCTATCCACATTTGATACAATTTTGTAGTGGATATCTCATCATCTTCTGGGAAGTTGGCTAAATGGATTAGACAACGTCTCAAGTGAAGCTCCAAATCGTCATAGCACAATGCAAATACCCGCGAGAACTCAATGGGGGTTGAATCAGTGAGTAGTTCCTTATGCTCAGATGCCCATGCTGTCAAGTTTTCCATCCTCTTCAACAAACCCAGAAGCATCTCAACTAACAATGAATGGCCAAAACAATGTCTCAACAGATTCCATTTGACACCTGCATTTGTTTTACCTATATACAATATCGTATATTCGTTAATCCACGTCACATTAATCTTTAATTTGATTACTTAAAATCTCAACAATTTACATTCAAATTTAAATCAATATTTTATAATTGAAGATTAAAAAGAATCAGACATGTAGAACAAATTCAAAATACAATTTATTATATATGTTTTAAATTTAAATTGTGTAAGTAGTTATTTGATATAATTTTCAATAAATAAATTTATAATTAAAAAATAAAACAATTGAACTGCTAGAATACTATTAAAAACTTAAATATTTTTATTGTGATATTTTCAAACTTATATTTAATATAGGGAAATTCCGGATGGTACCCTCGTGGTTTGGAGTATTCGGGATTTTACCCAACAGTTTTTTCAAGTTCGGATGGTACCCTTAAGTTTATAATGTTTTCCGGATTTTGCCCAAATTCATTAAATTTTTTTAAAATCTATTCAAAAATATAAAAGAAAATAAAATTAAATTAAAAAACAAATAAAAATAGAAAGAACAATTTATTTATTTTAAAACTAAAGTAAAATAGTAACTTTTTTATAAAAAAATATTTATATTCATTTAAAAAAATAGTTAATTAGATAATTTTTAAAAACTTCAAAAAAATCAGTTTTTATTTTATTTTTAAAATAAATAAATTGGGTTAGTATTTTTTAACAAAATCTAAAAAACATAAGTGTTATACTTTATTAAAAATAAATAAAATAAGGATTCTTTTAAAAATTAAAAAAAATAACTGTTTTAATTTATTATTAAAATAAATAAATCAGTTTTCTATTTTTTTTTATTTTTTAATATTACTCTATTTATTTCTTTTAGTTTTGGGAAATAAATAAAATAGAAAAATTATTTATTTATTTTAATAATAAATTAAAACAATGATTTTTTAAAATTTTTTAAAAGAGTCCTTATTTTATTTATTTTTTAAATAAAGTATAACACATGTTTTTAGATTTTGTTAAAAAAATTCTCATACAATTTATTTATTTTTAAAATAAATAAAACACTGATTTTTTTGAATTTTTAAAAAATTATCTAATTTATTTATTTTTAAATTAATATAAATATTTTTTTTAAAAAAAAGTTCCTGCTTACTTTATTTTTAAAATAAATAAATTAATCTTTCTATTGTAATTTGTTTTTAAATTTTAGTTTATTTTCTTTTGTATGTTTTTAATGGAATTTAAAAAAGTGTAATGAATTTGGGCAAAATCCGGAAAGCTACATAAACTTGAGGTATCATCCGAACTTGGAAAAACTGTTGGGCAAAATCCGGAATACCCCAAACCACGAGGGTACCATCCGGAATTTCCCTTTAATATATTATCATAACTATTACTCCCTCCGTAACACAATATTTGTCATTTGAGAGTTGGACACATGAGTTAAGGAATAATTAATGGCTTTAAACAATCAAATAAAGTTTTTAATTGTTTGGGTGATAAGTAAAATCTTTAATGATTTTATTCATGTTTCCTAGAAAAAAAAACTCATTTTTCAATAGATTTTAGCCATTTAAAAAATATAAGGAGTTAAATTGAGAATAATTAATTCATTGTAGTAGTGTAATCATTCTATCTATGCATTAATATTATAGAAGTGTCAAACATTTTGTTAAACTAAACTAATTACTCAAATGACAAACATTTTGTTATGGAGGGAGTATTAATTACATTTAAAAAAATAAACCCGCACAAGATTCCGATAATACATTAATACTTTATTTATAAAAACATACGGAGCATTTGATTTGTGATCTTTCTAGTATATTATTCATATAATTATCATCAGTGCGTGGTGAAATCTTTGGTTATTTTGTTAATTCTTAGAGAATTTTTATTTATATTTTTACTAAATAAGTACAAAAACGAACATTAGAAGGCGTACTTTATTTGTATCGATCTATAATTATCCATGCTAAATATATTTGAAAAGGGTCTATTTCGCCAATTTTTTTCAATTATAAATAAAAGATCGAGGGAAAGGCAAAGTGGAGACGTACCATATCCAGATCGACGCAAAAACTTGACCTTCAGCTTCTCCCACGTTTCCATTTGAGTTGGAAGTTGAAATTTACGGACATGCCATTGAGCAGCAACTTGAGGTTCTTCATCAGATCGAGAGACTACGAGTAATTGGCTCCTTCTTTCAGTACCTTCACATCCAAACACCCTATCCAGATCTCGCAGCTGATCAAGAACGACATCGTTTGAGATCATTAGAATTACCAAACACATGTTTGTTTGCATTGCCTGTTGAATATGAGCTATTAACGTATCAGAACTCATCTCAGACAAATCCTCATCTCTGCTTAATTTGGGGTTTAGATCCCTTAATAGCCTTTGTAAGATCCGCCTCGGAATCGGAAGAACACCACCATTACCAATGCATCTCTTGGGAATCCATGCCCTTGCAACAACATCGAAACCTTTTTTCAAACTGTAGTTGGAATAGAATTCCTCAGCACACGTTGGCATGTCTTCTAGACCACTTTTCCCCACTAGTAAAACAAGCTTATCATAGTCTAGACTTGGGCCTCTTCTTTTACTATTAATATCCGAGGAAAAAACTTCCAAAGATAACGGTAAAACATGTGGCATTCTATTCAGGTTTGTACAACACCTTATGTATAACTCATTTAGCTTAGGCATGGATCCATGCTCTACTTCCCATTCCTCCAAATTCCACAACTCCTTCATTGCTAAACTTGTGAGAAGGGGAAAACTTTGAGAACTACAACTCATCTTCTTTCCAACGTAAGATTCTCGCAATAAGTAGAGAGTGTTTAGATGGGAAAGGCTTCCTAAAGTTTTCATAGGATCATCCTCCAGTTCACATCCCTCTAACCATAAGACTTTCAAATATTGGGGAAGAACATAAAACTTCATCCCCTCCGAAATAGAGATGCGCCCCATTATCGTCAATTCACATTTGTAAAGAATCATTGACAGTATTTCTGTGTTGTTGCTTATGACATCGCCTTCAAGCTTGAGGGAACAACTACGAAGGCGGCCTGATTTAAAAGCTGGGATGATGTGGGTGAATACCTCTTTTGAGACAACATCTGATATTGAAAGCCTTTTAAGCTTTTTAATTCCCAACATGTCCTTACTTCGAAGCTTTCCCACCACCAAATTTTCAATCGCCTCCAAGCAGACTAATGTATCAACCCGCAACCTTTCCCACCATTTAATCTCATAATCATCAGGGAGAAGTAAATGCCTTAGCCGAAACAACTTCCACAGAGTATTGGGAATTCTCAATCCATGATTACCTCGTAGATCAAGAATCTCAAGGAATCTCAGGTTGCCAATACATGATGGTAACACTTTAACTCGAGCTCCTTCCAAACTCAAATACCTCAAGTGAATTAAGTTTTCAATTTGGCTAGTCAGTCCTCTTCTCAAGTTGAAGAATTTTGAAAGGAACAGCACACGCAACATTCGAAATTCACTACAAATGCATCTCATCATCTCCTGACACTCACCTTTTTCAAGACCTCTGCCAACTATGAACAAGAAAGATCTAACATACTTGGAAGCTTTTGAGGATACAGAATCCTTAATAAAGTTTTTGATACTCTTTCCTCCAAAAGGCAAATAAATAGCCATTCTAAGCAATCTATTCTCACCGTAGTAGTCATAGCTATCTAGCTGTTCATCTGGATACGAGCGAAGATCAATGGTTTTAACCAAATTATTACAACTTGCTTCCTCCAAGCACACATCTCGCACAAGATCGTGCATTCTGATAGATTCAATCCAGCCTTCCGAAACTTCCTCAATTTCAACCAAACCAGCTTCAGCCAATTCACTCAAATATTCATTAGCAACATCCTCCAACGATCTTGTGCCTGCTCTTCTATCACTTGATCTTGTAACAAGACCTTCTGCAACCCACATCCAGTACAAATTATCTGTCGTGATTTTATAATCTTCCGGAAAGATGGCAAGGTGAAGAAAGCAAGGCTTCAAGTGATAAGGCAAATCATTATAACTGAGTAACACTATCTCCATGCATGATCTGCCGTGATCATATCCATTTATCAAGTGTGAACTCATATTCTGAAGAACAAGATCTCTCTCGCCCCAACTTTGCTTCTTCCGAAATATCCCACCAAGCACAACAATGGCCAAAGGAAGACCTTTGTATACCTTGAAGATTTTCTTTTTTATTTTCATCTCTTCGTCACCATAACCTATATGTACATATACAAATGAATAAACACATTCATCGATAATATCTATTAAGTATGAGCTATTACCAAAATTGCCCATATATAAATTAAGCATAGTAATTACATATCTTATAAATAGCTTTACAATTGAATAATTCATTTTTTTATTGACATTTGATTTGATTTTTTTTTAAACAATGTGGTTTACTAGGCTTTTTCTAGTTTTGTGTTTAGTAAATGCACCCCTTGAAAGAAGAGTGTGTAGAGTTTGAAAATAAATACAAAAGGTTGGGGTATATTTACTTAATTGAAACATTAAAAAGTCTAGTTAGTACTCTAGTTTTTCAAAAAAGCCTAGTTACCAAAATTAACTTTTTTTTTTTACCGACGTTCATTTAATTATCTATGTCATATCTTAAAAACTCCATTCCTATTACAACCACTTTATTAACTTTATATAACTAATATAAATATGGTAGAAAAAGTATAGAAGAATGAGTTAGTAAAGTCTCTTTGTAACACATTCTTCTATACTTAGAGAGTGTTTGGTTGGAGATTAAAGGAGGTTCATTTAGATTAAAAGTTAGTAGATTAAATTTGAGTAAGTGTTTGGATGAAGATGAAGATTATTGGAAAAATAATAAAAGAGATTAATTGAGATTAAAAATGGTAAAAAATAACCTCATATTACCAAGGTTAAAGGAGATTATTCTCCAACTATTAATTAGGATTCCACTCATGCCCCCTATTTAAGGTTAAAATAAAGATAAATTTGTAAATTTGAAACCCATTAAAAAATCTTTAACCAAACAACTTGATATAGATTATTTTATATCAAATAATCCCTAAAAAATCTCATATAAAATTTAACCCCTTTTAAATCCCATCTACATTAATCTTTAAAATAAGCCCCATCTCCTACCAAACACACCCTTAACCCTCAATTAATCTAAAGGCATACTTAACAAACTCACCGAAAAAAGTAAAATAACAAAAAGTACAAATAGTTAAACATAAAAATATGAGTTATTTTCAAAGTTTAATTATCAAATCATTTAATATTAAACCATAACAAACAATTACATAAATATTGTCTACACGTACCATCTGACAAAACTTGTTCATTACTTGAGCTTGTTGGGTCCTTTTTTCGATTTGGCCTCTCCATAGTCAATTGAAGCAACTCCCAACTTTCTTCTTCGGTAAGAGGATCGGGTTTCTGAATGGCTTCATGATCTACATAGTTAGCAACGTCTGCCTTGCGTGTAGTGATCAACACTTTACTCCCTGAATCTTTTCCGCATGAAGTAAATGCCGGTTTCAAACTATCCCAAGCTTCTTTAGTCCATACATCATCTAAAACCACCAAACACTTCTTCATTTTCAAGATTTCCTGCAACTCAAGAATCTTCAATTCTTTTGTCGAAGTATGATTATTATTTATCGATCTAGATCCAAGACCGTTTAGAAGATCTTGTATAACACTTTCAACTTGGAACTTCTTAGAAACGTATGCAAAAGCTTGCCCACCAAAGAAGTCTTGTTTCATCTCTTCATCGTTGAAAACTTTGGTTGCTAGTGTTGTCTTTCCTGATCCACCCATTCCATAAATGGCATGAAATCCTTTCTTTGGCGTTGTCCTTTTTAAAATGTCGATGATCTCCTTGACATTTTTATCAAATCCAACTATCTTCTTGTCTTCCATGTAAACATTCTTCATGATTTGATGTATTTGGTCGGTACGTATTTCTTTGGCTTCATCTATGTTTGTACCGAGAGTTCTCATCAAACCATACTTCTCCAACTTTGGGGACAAGGTGGAAATTTTGACGGTCAAGGAATCAATGCTCGAAGTTGCTTGATGAAGATCATAAAGTTCACGAAAAAGACAAGAATATCTTTTCAATTTGTTCAACATGCCATCTTGTTGCCTACGAGATACAACCTTGATGATAAATTTGTCGATAATATCTTCTGCTTCATAAACATATTTTTGAATTTGACAAACCCATGTCCAAACAATTTCATCTTTGCATTGCAAAGTATCTGCTTTTCTCAAAAAGTTCCGCATCCAAAGAAGCTCATCTCGTAGCTCTTCTACTTTTCCTTCGGCTCCCCACAAGTAATTCCCTTCTTCCGCAAGAACTTTCCCTAACAAATCAATCGACGATTTCACCATAGACTCCGCCATTTATTTCTCCACACTTTGTTGCTCTAGTACTTTGATTCAATAAGAATTTCTGTAGTCGAACAAATCAATAACACAAAATTAGCTACATATATGCCAATTTTGTATACCAAATAATTCGAAAACAGATCCCGGTAAGAATGTGATTAACCACATTTATTTATTACTATTAAAATACAATTTAAAATGAATAATAGGCTTATATTAAAGTGCACGTTAACATGACTCATTTTCTATAAAATAGGGTTGCACTCTGAAACACGAGTACACATAACCAACTAAAAGCTGACTTATTTGAGCATATATGACAAAAAATTGAAAACCCCACTGATAATAGTTTTTAGACATTTGCAGTTGTATTTTTTTTATTAAGTTGTTTGTAATTTAAATTGTGTTTTTTCGGTTCTTATTGTTTATTTTAGATATTTTTAGTGTTGTTTATTAACTAAGTTTGTATTTTTTTAAATATTGTTTATTATTTAAATTTTTTTATTAGGTTGTTTTTTATTTAAATATGTATTTATGAATTTAATTCAAAAAATTGTATTGACTAATGTATATTTAGAATAGTATTAGTAATGTTATAGAAAATAAAATGATGTATATAATTTATAGTTTATTGATAATAAATAGAAAATTAAAAAGTAAAAAATAGGAGTTTGGGGCTTTTTGATACACGTGAAAATAAATATAAAAAATAAAATAGAGCTTTAAAATTAACGTGATCTGACTTTTTTTACGAGAGTCTTACTGATTTGACAGGAGAAAATTAGGACTTTCGGAGCTTCCTATTGAACATGGTCTACCATCCTCCACAACGGGACGTGTGGTGGGGGGAGGGGGGGGGGGGAGGTCTTGGGGTTATTATGCCCGACCAGTCCACCATGTCATTAGAAATTGATGAAATGGATGAAAGATCGGATAGTAGTCATGGGGTTGATGTCAATATTGACGTTGACTCCAATTTTTCTCTCTTTTTTTTAAGAGTAAAACGACGTCGTTTTGACAACACTCCAACAGTGGTGAGCACGCCACATGGTGCACTTTAACTGACCAAATTATGGCCATTGAGAACACACCATGTGACTAGGGGTGTAATACGAGCCGAACGAGCTGATCATCGACATGCTCAAGCTCGGCTTGTTTATAAACATGTCGAGCATAAATTTTAAACGAGCTTTACAATGTGTTCATATTTGCCTCGTTTAGAAAGTGAACGAGCTCGAGCCGAGCCAAATCCAAGTAGCTCGGCTAAACATGATAAAATTAGGACTTTCGGAGCTCCCTATTAAACATGGTCTAACATCCTCCACAACGCCGCGGGGGGGGGGGGGGGGGGGGGTGGTGTTTTGGGAAAATTATGTCCGACCAATCCACCATGTCATTAAAAATTGATGGCATGGATGAAAGATCGGATAGTAGTCATGGAGTTGATGTCAATATTAACGTTGACTCCAATTTTTCTCTATTTTATTTTTTCTTTTTAGAGTAAAACGACGTCGTTTTGGCAACACTCCAACAGTGGTGAGCACGCCACATGACGCACTTTAACTGACCAAATTATGGCCATTGAGAGCACGCCATGTGGCTAGGGGTGTAATACGAGCCAAACGAGCTGATCATCGACATGCTCAAGCTCGGCTCCTTTATAAACATGTCGAGCATAAATTTTAAACGAGCTTTAAAATGTGCTCATATTCGGATCGTTTAGAAAGTGAACGAGCTCGAGCCGAGATTTGGACGAGCCGAGCCCGAACCGAGCCCAAGTAGCTCGGATAAAATAATGCTCATATAGTGTTATTTTAGCCGAACGATCTGAGTTTTATCCAAACAAGCCGAGCATTGACATGCTCAAGCTCGATTCGTTTATAAACAAGCCGAGCCCGAGATGAGCCTATATTTAGTACGAACTTCAAAATTGTGTTCGTATTCGGTTCGTTTAGAAACTGAATGAGCTTGAGCCGAGTCCGAGTAGCTTGTCTCATATTACATCCCTACATGTGCTTGGGATTTTAACTAAAATTAAAACTCCCATAACTCATATAAATATTAATTAAAAATATTTTTGATTAAGATTCAATTCTCTTTATCCAATGTCACCCACTTTGTATATGTTCTCCATATATAAAATTGACCTCTTTTTAATGTACATAGGGGTTTACGTAATGAACATTTAACGTTTTTAATTTATTTCTTAGGATTTTTTCCAAAATAATATCAAAATAAAAATAAATTATAATATCAAGCACGAAGTAAAACTTATTACGAGAATAAGAAGAAAGTAGGGTCGGAGCAGACCCGTAGTTTCAAACTGCGGGTTTCTTTTTTTTTTCTTGTTAAGAAAAAAAATTGGGAACCCGTAGTTTCAAAGTGTGGGTTCTTCACTATATTTAAGTGTGACAGAAACCCACAGTTTCAAACTGCAGGTTTTCACAAATATTTTTTTGATTCTTGTTAAATTAAAAAAAAAAATTTAACTGTGAGATTCAAACTCGGATCAAAATCCAATGTGATATAATATGCGGAAGAGATGAGTGGGGTTTTGATCCTAGGACTTGTAGGTTACAAAGTCACCCCACTACCATTGCGCCACTTTGAATTAGTCATATCTATATATACTACTAAAACACAACCCTCTTAGTCCACATGTCAACATTTTAGCCATGCCACCAAAATTTTTTTGGTAAATAATTACAGATTTGCCATATTTTAATTACAAATTTGCCACATTTGAATTACAATTTTAATTCAAATTAAAATGTTTTCCATCTCACCATATCAATTCAACAAAAAAAAAATTTCATCTCATCATGTTCAGTATCTTACGGTTATCATAATATGATTTTGTTTGTTATTAAATCTACAACCATCTATAACGACTTAGAATCACCTCAATATATTTTACAAATTTTCTAACAATAATTTTTTTAATATATTGTTAAGCATGTCTTTTCATTATATATTTTATATATTATCATTTAATCAAAAACAGTCTTTTGCTTATTCCTAACTAATTTTGTAATAAAAATATTTTTTGGAGTATAAATTTTACTAACTAAGAACTTAATTGAAAATACTAAATTAATTAAAATAGACTCTTTAAATGCGGGTTTGTTTATTAGGTAACAAATTAATTAGAAGTACTTAATTAATGATTTATTTTGTCCATACATGAATTTCAAGTATTAGCTTTCCTAAGAAAGTTTTTCATTTCAGGGGAAATTTTCTTATTTGTTTTTTTGTAAAAAAATTTTTGATTGCAAATCTTATGTTGTTTTTTAAAAAATTTCTCAAAATCGTATTTTTTCATATTCAGATTTAGTATATTTAAAAAAAAAAACATTTTCTTTTTTTATATTTAGATTTTGTTTTTTTATATTTTTTTAAATTTTGATCTGGATTTGTTAATGTTAAAATTTTCTTATTCAATTTTTTATCCAAATTCGATTGCAAAATATTTCGTTAGTGTAAAAAAAAAATTCATTCAAATTTGTTTTTCTATTATACATATTTATTTTTTTTTAAAAATTATTTTTATTTTTCATATTCGTACTTTACAATTTTTTTTTTCCAGATTCGTTACTGTCAAAAATTTCTTATTCATTTTTCTAATTCAGTTTCGACTAAAAAAATTGCTTATGTTATTTTTATATTCGTATTTTTATTTTTTAATCATCCACAAGCGTAATCTCATTCGAGTAGTTGGTTTTGTTATGATTCCGATTTGTATATTATATACGTAAATTTAGTTGAATGTTAAATATCCAAATTAATTTTGTATAATATAGGTAATTTGTAATTTTTTTAAGAAATCTTTGGCTAACTTTTACCATAATTTGTGTAGTTATAATTTACTCAATCATTATTTTACTAATCTTAAATATTATTTAATTTTTTATATTTAAAATTTGAATCTTCCCTCACAAACTTTTAACACCTTACTCATTTGTTGTGCCTAAATTTTTTTGACAACAAAATTAATATGCATGAGCATAATTAGGGTAATTTATTTACAAGCTTAAAAAAGGGTATGTTGTATAAAAATTAAATTAAAGTCTAAATAACGAGACACTTCTTTATTCACAAATAATTTTATCATCGTGAGAATAATTGAATAACTATTATAATGTTTGGTAAATATATTATTAATTCAAACATATACAATCTCATGACATATTACTCAAAAATTCAATATGAATATACTCGCACAAGGTGCGAGTTATAAACTAGTTTTCAATCTAAATGGTTTACTCTTATATTTTGTAAGTGTTTTTTCGAATAATAGTTATAATTTCGATCCTAAAACATGTAGGTTACAAACTCTTATTTTCAATCTAAATGGTTTACCCCACTCATCTCTTCCCCTTTTTTTTTTGAAAAAAAAACACTGCGGGTTATACATTTAAAACTAGGTCTGCTCAAACCCTAATTGTTTCATATTCTCGTAAAAGGTTTTACTCTGTGCCTAATCTTAGAATTTCTTTTTATTTTATTATTATCTTAAAAAAAAAATCCTATTCCTTACCCACAAATTTAATTTTAATTTATTCATATATATAATGACATATGAGTTTTATATATTATTAAAAAATTAATAATTGTTGTTTGTTATTTAAAGTTTATATTTATTGACTGCATCGCTAAGAGCCTTATTTTGGAGTTTTAATGATGATTTAATAAAGCCTACAAATTATGTTATATTTTCTCGTTCAATTTACATAACATAGTTGAAAAAGAAAAGATAAATATTCTGTGAAAAAACTAATTAAAAAGATTAAAGAAACGAATATTACTGATGGATGCAGCAAGTGAAGTACCCAGTTCAATCCGCAGAATAGATTGATGGTGTAGACGTCTGGGTGGAGCAAGTTACGGAGGGATTATGGGCCAGTTTGGCGACCTAAGATTATTTAGATGAAACTTAAGATGAAGGGAATTATTTAGATGAAGAATTAAGGAGATGAAATCGTTTAAGGAGATGAAATAAGAAAATAAATGAAATGAGTGTTTGGTAAAATGAGGATGATTGTGTGTAAAATTACGAAAAAGGGTAAGAGTTAAATTATTTAGTTAAATTATTATTTTAATGATTAAATTGTTTATCTCCCACGTGATTTCCACACTACCAATTGCTTAAAAGCAAAAACCCTACTCGTTAGATCTGTAGCCCGCAACTCATACCCTTCTCTCAAACTCTTCAAGGGAGGAGATCTGGTTGGTATCTTCTCCTCTATTCTTGACGGAACAAGGTTCGTCTCTTCCTCTCTTCTCGTCATGTTGGTTCAGTTTCTTATCTCCAATTTCGTGCTCTATTCCGTTGTGTTTTACATTTAGGGTTTCGGTTCTTTCTCCAAAAATCGCAGCCATTGGTGTCGTCTCTTGAAGCAATATTCTCGTCCCTTCAGGTTTGTCTCCTCTCCTACTCTGACGGTTGAAGTTTCAGCTTCTAATATATTATAGTTCCATTTCTAGTGATTTAATCAGTTGAGTTCGTTTGAGAGTTGCCTGAAAGTTTTGTTGTTGCTTTATTAGCAACAGAAAACCCCTTTTTTTTACTGTTTGAGCACATTATTTGCCATGAGCAACACCACATAGTTATTAGGTTTGAACATCTATTCGAAATGTAGAAAAATTGCAAAATGGATGTCTGTTACATTCTTATTGGACTACTTAAACTATGAGATTTGTCTCCTCTCCTACTCTATGATGATTCAAGCTTAATCTTCTGATATTTTGTAATTTGGTTTCTAGTGATTTAATGTAGTTGAGTTCACTTGAGAGAGTTGCCTCGAAGTATTGTTGTTGCTTTATTAGCAAAAAACCCCTCATTTTCTGACTATTTTGAGCAAATTATTTGTCATCAACAACACCACATATTTATTAGGTTTATACATCAATTAAAAATGTAGAGAAATTGCAAAATGGATGTTTGTTACATTATTATTGGACTAGTTAAATTGCTAGATTTGTATAGAACTAGTTAAACAGGTAGAACTTTCTCAAAATGTGAGTGTGCTTTCAATGATTTAAACAATTGCTTATAATTTAGATGGCACCTAAAGTACCCAACAGCCAGTCGAAAGAAAAACACTATGTATGGAGTCCTAGCACAACAATGAAATTCCTCACCATATGCCGCGATTACCAAAAAAAACATGGTTTCGAACAACCATTTTCTTGGACAGAAATTGCTGAACAACTACAGGAACAAACCGGAAAGCCATGTGACTGGATGTGTGTGAAAAATAAATTTGGGCATATGAAGACTATTTGGCGTACATGGTCCGACTTGAGGTTTTGTGAGACAGGCCTGGGATTTGATCAACAAACTGGTCGGATTCTTGCTGATGACTCTTGGTGGGAAAAGAAAATTAAGGTGAGACTTGTGTTTTGATTTTAAGTTTACAAAGTCAAGGTTACGGGTTTAAGTTGAGGTGAAATATGTGTTTTTATTTGGAGGAAAATCCCAAGTACAAGACATTCCGTAACAAAGGAATACCTCCTGAGATCGGTGACCTATGGGATCAAATATTCACGAACATTGTTGCCACAGGAAAGCATTGTGTGGTTGCTGGTATGGATGTGGAAGAGCCTGACGGCCAAGATGATATTGTACAACTTGCTGAGGATGATGAACATGATGATGAATTCGAATATGAAGACGACGGGAGGTTTGCAGATCTGACCCCCCTCAATCTTGATGGTCACGATGACGATATTCTTCATGAAGTGTACCAAAAGGTGACCCAAACACGAGAAAACTTCTCAGCTGCTATGAAGCCTCCAAAAGCAAAGTCAAAGGTGACTAAAGGAAGTACTCAATCCCTTCCGAATGCACATAAGCGAAAGAGGAAGCCTTCTGCTGGTTCTGTCTTGTACAACGAAGGTCTTGCCAAGATAGGGCAAACTAGCGAGAGGATGCTTACCTTATTGGAAGCAGATGTTGCTTCTTCAAACCGCTGCCCGACAAAGAAGATATTTACCTTAGATGACGGAATGGAAGTGCTAGACGGGATGGTTCAAGAAGGATTTCTTCTAGAGGGTGAAAAAATTTGGTGTTTTGCTGTTGATCAGCTGATAGCAGAAGAAACGAGGAAAGCTTTCATGACTATACCTCGTGATTCAGCAAGATTCTCATGGTTAAAGTGGCGATTCGACAAGTTTGGAAATTGAGTTGATAAAATATCAGCTTTTACCTTGTTGTAGTGAACAAATCTGATCAGCCAAAAATTATCAGCCCAAAAAATATGAACTTTTTGCCTTGCTGTAGGTTTTTGTTCAGGCAAAAATTATCAGCCCAGAAAAACTTTGGTGAATTAGTAATGTTAGTAATCTTTTGTCTTTTGTAGTAAAATACTTATTAGCCAAAAATATCAGCTCCTACTGTGTTGTTGTTTTTGTCCAGCAGGTTGTTTTGTAGTAAACAAATTTATGGTTTATTGGCTATCTAATTAATATTCATGTCCTAACTTTATTTATTCCAAGTTTTATATTTTTTTAATCATTTACAGTTGTTTTTTATTTTATTCCAAGTGCCATATTTTGCTATGTTTTATTCATGATATTTAATTTATGTCATACTAAACTGTATTTTCTTCCAGCTATTGTAATTTATTTATTTTAATATCAATGTCCTGACTTTTTATTTATTCCAAGCCTTCTGTTGGTTCTTCTAGAAGTAGTTTTTTTATGAAACAATGTCCTGACTTTTTATTTATTCCAAGCCTTATGTTGGTTCTTCTAGAAGTAGTTTTCTATGAAATAGACTTAGAAAATATAATGTAAATTGGAATTTATGTTAGGCATATGCTTTTGTAATTTATTTTATTTATATTAACGAGACTATTGCACATTTTCTTCCAGCTTACAAATGGCACGTAAGAGGCTTAGTAAGCGGCAAAGGTATCTAATGTTGTTGCAAATGTGGTTACGGGACAATGAGATCCTCTTGTCTACGCACTACTACAAGCACATATACAAAGTGCCATGTTACACTTCAGAACTAACGGGCGTCAAGTGGATGCAACAACTGATGACTTCTTCTTCAGGAGTGCGCTGCAAAAATGCTCTTCGTTTAGAAAAACATGTTGTATTACGATTATGTGATGAGTTGCAAGAGAAGTACGGATTGAAATCATCTGTGAACATGTCGGTGCTTGAGAAGGTAGGGATCTTCTTATACACTTTGGCCTCCGGTGCCTCAAACCGTGCAACTTGCGAAAGGTTTCAAAGATCCGGTGAAACAATTAGTCGGGTTATGCATGAAGTCTTGGAAGCTATCATTGGTCGCTCACAAAATTTCAAAGGATTTGCTGCAGAGATGCTTCAACCACGTGACCCACAATTTCGAGCCATACCTAAAAAAATACTAGACGATACAAGATACAAGCACTTCAAGGTACTTCGTATCTTACTAAGTGTATATGGCATAAGTAACTTAGCTTCAACCACATTAGATTTTTTTTATTATCTACATTCTTCTTTCAGGGTGCAATTGGTTGCATTGATGGGACTCACATCAATGCATCCATCCCAGTTGAGGATCAATTACCATACAGAAGTCGTAAGGGGGGCACTTCCTTCAATGTCATGGCTGTTTGTGACTTTGACATGCATTTCACGTTCGTATCCGCGGGTTGGGAAGGGAGTGCACATGACGCAAGAGTGTTTCATCATGCTTTAAACACACCTGCTCTTAAATATCCTCATCCACCATTGGGTAAATATATAAGTATAGTTTCATAATTTCATTCAGTTGATAAGTTTTAGTGTCTCTTATTTTGTATTATTTATATTATAATTTACAAATGTAGGTCGGTATTATCTAGTTGATAAGGGATATCCAGACAAGCAGGGATATTTGGTCCCATACTCAAAGGTTAAGTACCATCAAGTTCAATTTCAAACTGCACTACCGAGAAACGCAAAAGAGGGTTTCAATTACATACATTCCTCGGCCCGTAGCATAATAGAGAGAGGGTTCGGGGTTTGCAAGGGCAGGTGGAGGATCTTAAAGGACATGCCAAGCTATAGTATTTCTACACAGGTTGATATAATTATTGCATGTTTCGCCCTTCACAACTTCATACTAAAGCACAAAGATAAGGATGCTTTCCTCGACGAGGGTCCCTCGGATGAAGGGAATGAAGAACCGATTGGGGAAGAAGAAGATGAGGCGGCTGAAGGCCGAGATGACTTGCCTGGAGGAATGCGAGACACACGAGATTATATTGCAGCACAAATTTGGAATGAAAGACGAAGCTTTCGACATTAACGCGCCTAAGTGACATGTGAACTTACTACCCAACTTTTTGGAATGGAAGTTACTACATAACTTTTTGAAATGGAAGTTACTACGTAACTTTTTGCTGTCCGAAATTGTATACAATTGCTACTAATTCCGCATACTTTTTTATTAGGGCTTACTATGCTCTCAAACTCAAATCGTGTACATAATGTATGAATGATGTCTGCATTAGTTTTTGAAGGTATTTTGTTTGCAAAAAAGGCCATCTGATTAGAGTTATTTATTGAAACATATGAGGATTGAAAATTGAGGATTGATACTCACAGACAAGTTGAGATACTCATTAGTAACATGAAAAAGAGAGATGGCCTTATTAAATTGATATCAATGGGAAAACAGAGGGTAGGTGATGAATTTATTTTATTCTCCTCATTTAGACAGACATGGTTAATTTAGAAACTAGGAAGCTTAAAACAATTTGACTGAAATTAAAGTGACAGATACCTGTACAAGAAGGATCTCATTAATGCACCTAAGTAAGGGAGTTCTTTTTACAGCTAAATTTTGTATAAAAAAGAATGAAAATAAAAAGAAAAGAGTAAATTACTATATGCTTTCCATAGTCTTTTTAACATTCTGATTGGAAGCACTTTTATGTTGGCTAATTTTTCTGATTGGAAAAGAGTGAATTAGTATGACATATACCTGTCCACTGAAGAACATATATTAATGGTTTTTGTTGGCTAATTTTTCTGATTGGAAGAACTTTTATGCCCTATGTAGTTATGTGGTGTCAAAGCTTCATAAGGGGTTTTTGTTGGCTTATTCTTGTCAATATCTTCAACAACAATGATATTTTAACCTCCTGTTCGATTGAAGAACATATATTAGTGGCTTTACTGCTAATTTATCATGCATAGACAGTGCCTTTTTGAGAGTATAGGTTTGCTGCTATTTTGGTATTGGGAGGATTGCTTGGAAACTAGATTTTAATCAGAAAATTGGATTATCTATCTGTAAGACAAGGCATTGATGGTATGATTGCGTTAATTACAGTTCAAATTATCAAGATTACTTTATCTGTTATGAATTACAACAACCATTAGCATAATTACAGTTCAAATTGGATTATCTATATGTAGGACAAGCACTGTAAGACAAGGCACTGAAGGTATGATCGCTTTAATTACAGTTGAAATTAGCATGATTAGAAAATTGTCTTCTCTTTCATTCTCTTATCGAGCATGGCGTGGCTGGAGTGGAGAAGGAGAGAGTGAAGTAGGTTGGAGTGAGAAGGAGAGAGTGAACTTGTATAAAAAAAATAAAAAATGATGCCATAGTTCACGTGTTAAAACTATCAATGCTGGACATATGATTTCTATTATTATTAACCTTTAATTTTGGTAATGATATTTTGCTGTCCATTTTCAAACTTTGCATTAAGGGCTACTTCCATATTTTGTCCTGGAAGTACCAATAATATGATTCATTCCCTATAAATATGGCTAATATGATTCAATCCCTATAAATATGGCCAAAAATAGTTCTTAGGCATTAATTAACAAAATATGATCCATTATTTATAAATCATCTGCCCCTCATCTGTGTGGATGGAATTTACAACTCATCTGTGTGAAGTATTTAGTTATTGCCCAATGATAATAAGATAAGCATCTTATATTGATTTCTTTAAAAGCCTTATAATCATAAGTATTCATTAGCTATACTCACTATTGCCATCACAGTCCTTGTTATGAATGGGGATTGGCTTTTATGGAAAGCTTTCACCCCTTGCTGTTTCCTGCGGGTCTTTGTTGCTTATAGGCATTATTATTTACCACAGTCCATGTTATGAGATAGTTTGACCTATGGTTTCATCACTTTGATTAACTTTACCACTTATCAACTTAGCGAGACAGGTCATGCAAACACCAAGCTTGCAATCATGTGGAACTCCAATCCACTGTCCAAGCAGTGTACATGTTGTCATTCATGCATATGACTTCAACAATTAGCACCATTCTTATGTTGCTTTGTATAGACAGTGTAACTAATGGCCAAACTGCTGGTTTTCAAACTACACAATTCTAACCAAAACTTTCAACAACAGCATACAAGAGAGTAATATACCAATCAATCTACACAATAGCCATCCAAGAAACACTCAAAGAACGTAAACAGATTCAAACATACATATGTATACAATCGATTGCAAACGAGGTTCAATTACAGATCGGTTAATGAAAAAAGATGATTAACATCCGCAATGCCACTGAACCCAAAACCCACCAAAATGAAAACCTGGATCAACAATCAGTTTACAACCACTACAATAACATGCCCTGCGCAGATTTTCATTTCATTTCATTAATACAAAAGGGAGGGCATCTATCTTAACAAAAACCTACACATACGTTGCAAAAGCTACTTAAAGTGTGCGAAGAGGGACACGACAGCAATACATGTGGAAACTACCAGCAGTAACTTCAGCTTCTTGATCATGGCCTTATCAGTTGCGTTATGAACTCCGAGAACACAATAGCCCGTTGTCACCTCCGAAACTCGTTCAACTAAAACGTTGTTGAATGCACGAAGGTTCAGCTCTTCAGCTATTGCCTTACGAACACGCTCCTCAGAGGCATCAAGAGCGGCCTTCTGTCGCTTGTTGACTGCTACTAGATGTCGAGATTGTGGACAATTATCCCCGCAAGCACACATGTCTGGCGTTTTGTAAGAGTCACATGAAGAGTTATCTTCACTGTTGGACGGGGTCTGCATATTGATGAAGTTTACAACAACCATTATTTCCATAAACTCACAAACACATATTAATAACAAAAAATAATTAGATGATTTATAACCAAATAAATATCAAGCAAGCTCATTAGTTCATTAAAGAAAAACACATATCAACATAAAATGTAGACATGAGCACAAGAGAGATAACCTGTGGGAGCTTGTGTAACCTCCGTGGACCCGATTCCCACACCCACTCGTATCTCTCATCAGGTTCTTCAACCGGCCAAAGCTTTGCTGACTTCAAATTTTCCCTATACAAAATCACCACCATGTTGGAGATTAAAGGTAAATCTCAAGTATTAAGAGAGTTTTAAAATTAGGTCCTGGCATAAGGTTGCATTTAATAATGTAAGTTCTAACATATAGCAATCAATCACAAGTTATACAAAAATCAGTAACCCAAGCCAAAACCATCACCATGGTATGAAAATAGAAGCATTTTTTATGGATAACAAGAAACTCTACAAATAAAAATGATAGATAAGAGAAGCATGATAAAGGAAAACCATGAACAAATTCATATATCAACCAATTTCCATCATGGAGAAAATTCTGCTTTGGTTATTCTAGTAAGTGTACATAACTCTTTTGTAGGATGTTGAGAAGCATGTGTATGGTTCTAAATGAACATTTAAACTTCAATCCAAATGCTTGTGCTCTCACTTGCATTTGCAAACAGTAAATGCTTTGGGATATTTGGAGATCAGTAAATTAAAATTTGAAGATTTAGGGGATAGTAATTTAGTATATAAAAATTTTCTTATTTCATTTTATGATCCCTACAACTCAACCAATCATTGCTCTAAGTTTAGTAGGAAAGTTCAACCATAGAGGCAAAGGAAGCGCTTGATGGATGCATCCCTACTTTAAAAGAGGTGTCATCACACTCATCATGAATTAGAAGTGCTTAATAATGCTGCTGACAAGTCCAAAACTTTGATGCATATGCACTATAGAAATGGGAGAACATTTAAACTTAATAATCATGGAAGCAAAAATAGAAAACCCTATAAGATTAGCTTGAAAAGATACATATCAAATAAGGTTTGGGAATCATGAAGACAGAAAACCTACAGAGATTTATAAAAATAAGCTTGACAATAGAAGAAGAGGGAAAAATTAGGGCTTGGGGTTACCGTTTCGGTGGTGTAGGTGTAACAGTTCTCGAATGCATTGGTTCCTTGCCCTGTCGACGGTTGCCATTGGGATGACTCTTCTCCCGATCTCCCATCTTGTGAACCCTTAGATTTGGAAGAAGCAAAGGCTCGATTATTGAGGACGAAAAGAAAGAAGAAGGTGAAACAAGAAATGGGGAAGAAGAAACATAAAAATAGGGAAGAGAAAATACCAAAGAAGTAAGGAGGAAGAGGAAGAGTCGATTCGCAGAAAGGGGTAAGAATGAGATTTGTTCCCACTTCATCCTCATAATCCAACTTCAATCGAATTACAAATCTCTGTAATTTCATTCCCTTAATCTTCCCTGTTCATCTGCTTCATTCCCCCACCAAACAAAATTAATGGGATTATGTAACCCCTTTTTCATTCCTTTAATGCTCATCTACTTAATTTCACTCCCACCAAACGGGCCCTATATTAACTGCGAGTTAAGGACCGTTAACTCCACCTTGATAAATAAGACATTACTTATGGTTGATGAAAGCCAAAACCTTGGTTTCCAGGTTTTGGTAAGATCTTACAAGTGTTGGTAAAGTCTTCACAGTGTCAGGTAAGGCCTTACCATATTATAGAAAACCTTGGTTTCCAGGTTTCAGTAAGGCCTTACATAAACTGGTAAGACCTTACCAAAACTGGACAAAAACTACAATTGAGTTACGTACGTCCAAGTGGCTTTTCCTTCTTGTTGAGTTATTTAAGGGATTTGATTTTAACAAATCTTTGATTTGTTTTAATTAAATCTTCTTAAGATAAAATTGGAAGATTTCCTCAACCTCAACAAATCGTGCTTGACTTTGACCGCTTGACTTCAACAAACAAAATCTCAACAACCCAAGATCTCAACAACCCAAGATCTCCTAAGATCATGCAGCCAAGATCTTCTTCAACGTTAAACTCAAAAATGCTGATACGCTTGCTTATTTAAAGAGACAAGGAAGGAGAAACAAAATACACGTTCATTGCCTACTTCGAAACCCGAGTGATAAATTCTACTTATCTCACAAAGAGCCGATCTCACATTCGAAGCTTCATCATTATACTTCCCTGAGAAGTGTGAGATCCTTTTCGAGCTGATAGTACAATTCAACTAGGATCATACAAACCGTTATCATTTCTAGACACGTTGGATACGAGTGTTGTATCTGGAGTACTTTAGTTTTTCTTTTCGAGTGAGTGAGTTGCTAGATAGGAAGTGTAAGACTTCTGAGTTTAGAAGAGGGAAGGTCTTCTGAAGATTGTATCTGGAACTCATCAAGAAGAAGGAAAATAAAGCTACTTGAATCCTAGGGTTGAATCAATCCTAGGCGGGGACTAGGTCGTGTTGGTGACCGAACCTCATTAACATATCGCGTGTCCTTTACTGCTCTTTATATTCCTGGTTTGTCTAAATCTTTACACTTAATTCCAATCTTAGAGAAACGTGTAAGGTCTTATAATTACGAGTAAGACTTTATCTCAATTGATAAGGTCTTATCTCTTTCGATAAGGTCTTACCTATCCTAAGATTGCGAAAAGTTTCCATACTCTATTCATCCCCCCCTTCTAGAGTATTGGATAAACTATTTTATCTGCCTATTCCGCATTTCAATTGGTATCAGAGCCTAACTCACGTTTTCTTAGATATTATTATCTGTGAGGCTAACTAATGGCAGGTGAAGGTCAAGGCGGATTTGGTCAAGGAAGATCAATTTCTCGACCACCTCTCTTTGTAGGAAACAACTTTATGCACTGGAAATCCTTGATGCAGATGTTTATCATCGATCAAGATTTGGAACTGTGGCATATTATCAAGAACGGACCTCTCACTCCTACCAAGGAAGATCCCGACGGTAAAACAGTAAACAAGACAGAAGCTGAATTCAACCAGAAGGATCTTGAGAGCGTGGCGAAAAACTACAAGGCTATTAATCTGTTATATTGTGGTTTAAGTACTGACGAATTTAATCGTATATCTTCATGCAGATCCGCTAAAGAAATATGGGATAAATTAGTAGTTACCTATGAAGGAACCAACCAGGTCAAAGAAACCAAAATTAGTATCTTTCTGAGGCAATACGAATTGTTTAAAATGATCCCAGATGAGTCAGTCAAAGTAATGTTCACCCGTTTTACGGAGATCATTAACAATCTTGACTCATTGGGAAAGACTTTCAACAATGAAGAAAAAGTCAGAAAGATACTTAGATGCTTGCCTAAAGCAAAATGGGGTCCCAAGGTAACCGCTATAGAAGAAGCCCAAAATCTCAATACACTCGCTCTTGATGATTTGCTAGGCAAATTAATCACCCATGAATTGATCCTCAATGAGGACGATGGGGATGTGCCAACAAACATTAAGAATTTAGCACTCAAGGCAAAGAAAGAGGAACCACTGGAAGATTCTGAAAGTGATGATGATGAAGACCCTTTTGCTCTTATCACAAGAGGACTAGCTAGAATATTGAAAATGAAAAAGCAATTTTCAAACAAAGAAAATGCTGGATCTTCTAAATACAGAGGTAAGTCTTCTAATCCCGTGAAGAAGAATCGTGTTCTAAATTGCTATGAATGTGGTGAAACAGATCATCTGGTTAAAGAATGTCCTCAAAAGAAGAAGAACAAATTCAAGAAAAAGGAATTTGGCAAGAAAACCATGGTAGCAGCTTGGAGCGATTCAGACTCCTCAAGTGATTCAGATTCTGAAGATGATCATGCAAACTTATGTCTTATGGCAAAATCCGACAAAAATCAAGATCAACATTTGGATGGAATGGTAAGAAACCTTATATCTAGTCCTATCGATGTTTTATCAGAAGTACTGAAAAACATGATTTCTAATGAAGAATCTTACAGCAAAGAAATCAACATTTTACAAGAAAAGCTCAATGATCAGGAAACTTGCATAAGAATGCTTTCGCTGAAAGTTCAAGATCTTGACAGCATACAATCAGATCTTGACACTGAGGTTAAGGCCTTACGATTGGAAAATTCCGATCTAAAGGCAAACCTCTCATCTCTTAAGACCAGTAATACTGACTTAGAGATTGAAAAAGTGAAACTTTCTGAAAAATGTCAAGAACAGCAAATAGCTCTTGTGCAATTTACTAAATCTAAAGCTACTCTTGATAAAATGCTTGGAGAACAACAATTATCCTTAAATCGAAGTGGAATAGGATATAACAGGAATTTTCCTACTAAACCCACTACCACATTCGTTAAAGCAAAAGGAAATTGGAGATCTCCTACGTGTTTCTTTTGTTGTAGAAAGGGTCATGTAAAAGAAACCTGTCCATATAGGAGAACGGATCCATACATCATTAGAAATACCTTTCCTGTACGTCTAAATGAACGGGTAAAACACATATGGGTTCCCAAAGGGACTAGGCCATCTAACATGGTCTACCCCCATAATGGATCTAACTCTGTTTATTGGTCAAGCCGGAAAGGATGATTTTCTGTTTTGCAGGATATCACCAAGACTCAAAAATGGATAATGGACAGTGGTTGTTCAAGACATATGAGTGGGAAAGAATCTCTTTTCGATACTCTAAAGAAGAAAATCACTGGCACTATAACTCTTGGTGACAAAGGAAAATGTGACATTCTTGGTATCGGTAATGTTGGTCTTAATTCAAATAATAATATTAAAGATGTTTATTTGGTGGATGGCTTAAAATATAACCTTCTCAGTGTTTCTCAGCTTTGTGATAAAGGAAATTGTGTTAGCTTTGACAAGAGGAAGTGTGAAGTTCGAGATGAGATGACAGGAAATTTAGTGCTAACAGCTCACAGGGATAATAATATTTATGCTGTTAATACTAACCAAATTGCAGGGACAAATCTAAAATGTCTCAAGGTCTTATCAGATGACTCAAGACTATGGCACAGACGACTTGGTCACATCAGTCTACATTCTCTTAACAAACTAAAATCAAAAGATCTTGTAAGAGGTCTTCCTGACCTAAAGTTCAAGGTAGATGAATTATGCAATGCTTGCTCAAGAGGTAAACATACTCGTAGTTCTTTCAAAAAGAAGCAAGTGGTAAGTACTACTAGACCTCTTGAACTTCTCCACATGGATCTCTGTGGACCTATGCGCGTCAAATCTCCCAAAGGCAAGCAATATATTCTTGTTATTGTTGATGATTATTCTCGATTTACTTGGGTTTTCTTTCTAAAAATGAAATCTGAAGCACTTTTATACTTCTCAAAACTTTGTAAGGAATTACAGACTTTGAAAAACCTACCAATCGTTTCTATTAGAAGTGATCATGGTAGAGAATTTGATCAATCAGACTTTGATGCATTTTGTGAGAAATATGGTATTTCCCATAATTTCTCAGCTCCTAGAACACCTCAACAAAATGGGGTTGTGGAACGAAAGAACCGCACCCTAGAGGAAATGTCTAGGACAATGCTATTAGAGAATGATCTGCCTAAGTCATACTGGGCAGAAGCTGTTAATACAGCAAATTACATTCTTAATAGATGTTTGATTCGATCAATTTTAAAGAAAACCCCTTATGAGCTTTTTAAAGGAAGAAAACCAAGTATATCTTACTTTAAACCATTTGGATGTACGTGTTACGTACATAATAATGGGAAGGATAATCTTGGAAAATTTGATGCTCGTAGCGACGAAGGTACATTTCTCGGATACTCGACTCAAAGCAAGGCTTATCGAGTATACAATAAACGTACCAAAGTAGTCGAAGAAAGTATCCATGTTTTGTTTGATGAAAATGATAATGGTATCTTGAGTGAGAGCTTTGCAGATCTTGATCTAAATAAACATGAGGAAGAGGAAGAAGAAGTTGATAAGAACGTCAGAAACATGCAAGAGCCATTTCAAGATCTTACAGACGTATCTCAAGATCTTACAGATGGGTCTCAAGACCTTGAAGCACCCCCTCAAGATCTTACAAATGAAACCAATCGTGAAGATACATCACTTCCTGAGCCACAAGAGCCATCTTCCCCACTTCCTATAAATTCTGAACCTGATGTTTACAATCAGAGAAATGTCCGGAGGAAATTCAAACATGCATCATCCCATTCAACTCAGGATATTATTTCTGATCCCTCATCTGGAATACAAACTCGATCTAAATTAAAAGATTTGTGTGCTTTTCATGCGTTTGTTTCTCTTGTAGAACCTAAGAAATATACTGAAGCTCTTCAAGAACCCGACTGGATTATTGCTATGCAAGATGAGCTAAACGAGTTCGAGCGAAACAAAGTATGGACACTTACAGCAAGACCCAAAGGCAAATCAGTTATCGGGACAAGATGGGTTTTCCGAAATAAACTTGACGAAAGTGGTAATGTCATTCGAAATAAAGCTCGTCTTGTAGCTCAAGGTTACAATCAGGAGGAAGGTATTGACTACGAGGAGACTTTTGCTCCCGTAGCCAGGCTTGAAGCCATTCGCATACTTCTTGCTTTTGCATCTTACATGAGTATTAAACTTTTTCAAATGGACGTAAAATGCGCCTTTTTGAATGGTTATTTAGATGAAGAAGTTTATGTTGCTCAACCTCCTGGCTTTGAAAGTAATGAATTTCCAGATCATGTTTTCAAGCTTGACAAAGCTCTTTATGGCTTAAAGCAAGCCCCAAGAGCTTGGTACGAGCGACTTTCAAAATATCTTCTGGAAAATAACTTCAAAAGAGGGTTGATCGACAAAACTTTATTCATTAAAACTCATGGAAAGAATATTCTTGTTGTTCAAATTTATGTGGATGATATCTTGTTTGGAGCAACTAATGAATCTCTTTGCAAGGAATTCTCTGACATCATGTGCAAGGAATTTGAGATGAGTATGATGGGTGAATTAACCTTCTTTCTTGGACTACAAGTACATCAAAGCAAAAAGGGCATATTCCTCAATCAAGGAAAATACACAAGAGACCTTCTGAAGAAGTTTAAGATGAATGAATCAAAAATAGCCAAAACACCAATGAGCTCAACTCTCTCTTTGGATCAAGACCTTACCGACAAACAAGTACGTAAATCAAAAAGAATATCGAGTTATGATCGGATCCTTACTATATCTTACTGCTAGTAGACCTGACATTATGTTTAGTGTTTGCATGTGTGCTAGATTTCAAGCTAACCCAAAGGAATCACATCTCATTGCGGTAAAAAGGATATTAAGATATCTTAATGGTACAAAAGATATAGGTCTATGGTATCCCACACAAAGTAGTTTCGGTCTTATCGGATATTCCGATGCTGATTTTGCAGGATATAAAGTGGATAGAAAAAGCACTTCAGGGTGTTGTCAACTTCTTGGTACTTCACTAATAAGTTGGCATTCCAAGAAGCAAAATTCAGTGGCTCTCTCAACAGCCGAAGCTGAATATATTGCTGCTGGAGCTTGTTGTTCGCAAATCTTATGGATTGCGCAACAACTCCAGGATCTTGGATTCAACTTTAAAGATATACCAATAAAATGTGACAATACCAGTGCTATTTCTATCTCGAAAAATCTTGTACAGCATTCAAGAACGAAACATATAGATGTGAGACACCATTTTATACGTGATCATGTAGAAAAAGGTGATGTGTCTTTGACATTCATTTCAACAGATCTACAACTGGCCGATATCTTTACAAAACCTTTACCCGAAGAGAGATTCAACTTCATAAGGTTAGAACTTGGTATGCTTAACAGGGAGGCACAAATGTAGGGGGAGCAATTATTGTTTTACACTATTGATCTTATTCCCTACATTAAGACCTTAACATGCATTTCAAGGTCTTACTACAATAGTGTTACAAACACTGATCTTATTCTTCAGAATAAGATCTTACAATACATCTCAAGACCTTACTAAATAATAGTATGTTCTTGATTTTTATTTAAAAGATTAAATTGGATCAAATCTTTTAGTTATTATCTCAATAGATATCTAACTAATAGATTATTTTATTTTCGGAAATCTTTCGGTTATAATTTTAATCTTTTAAAATTACTTATAATTTTACAAAGATTTTTTAAAAAGATTTTCTTCTCTCTCTCCGTCTTATATAAAATCTTCAAAGATCTTCTATTCGGATTCTCTTCTCCGCTTCTTAAACCTCTCCGACTTCTCATCTCTCTCATTCTCAAACCCTAATCTGCGATGGCTCCCAAACGCTCTTCGACTCAATCCTCTGCTCCAACATCCAAGAAGCAGCGATCGGCGGCTAGAAAAGGCAAAGCTATTCTAAAAGAGTACAATCCGGATTCCGATTCTTCGATGTCCACTCCCTCTCCTTCTCGGCAAGTGGCTCAACCAATTTATCCCCCAGCCGCAAAGGATACACCTCAACATCGTCTTCGATCGCCACCGTCTGGATTTGAGGTTAGTAGTGAAGAACCTTTTTCTTGGTTCTTGAACTATACTAAAGCGGGAATGTGGAAAGATGGTTTTGCTAATCGTCCCCTGAGTTTTTGTGAATCTGTCGATGAGAATTTCCTAGAGTCTATGAATCTGCCTTGTGTTAAATTGATGAAATGTTCGAATGTCTGGAGTTTGTTTAATCTGGGAGATGTTGCATTTCCACGACTTACTCGTCTATTCTATGTCAACCTTTCTGCACACCGAGAAAAGGGAATTTTAACCCTTCATTCCCAGATCAAACGACGGCCAATTACCCTAACTGCTTCTTCTTTAGCAATTATTTTAGGAGTTCCTGAGGAAATCGACACCAAAAATCATCCTTCGAAAAATGTGTGTCTTGCCCATGCCCAGAAAACATTCTTTGAGAAACCAATCTCTTCTGTTGCTACTTCCTCAAAGCCAAAGCAAAAACAAACCCATAATGTCCTAACTTTAGAAGCCAAAATTGTGTTTACTTTGCTTGCTAGGTGTGTCTTACCACGAAAGCACTCTAGAGAGATTGTAACTGACAATCTCTTGGAAATTCTGGATTTGATCCTTATTGGGTATCCTATTGATGTCCCTAATCTGATTTTATCCTACATGGTGCATACTGTGAATACCCCTTTGACAGCCCCTCTTCCTTATGCCGACTTATTTCCAAAGATCTTCGAGTTCTTTGACATTGATACTACAGAGGAGGATAAGGTTTATCATAAGGGACAAATTGATGAGGACTGTTGGGGAAGACTTGGGGTTGAGAAAACTTTGTCTGGGGATTGGATTCTGAAGAAACATCAATCAACTGCTCAACTCTCATCTGAACAGAGAATTCAGGATTTGGAAGCTGAAGTGGATGCTCTGAGGAAGGATCTGAACACTGCTCGTGCTGATATTGTGGATAGACAGGATGATACGCATGAGAAGTTGTTAATTGTTAATGAGAAGCTCAACCAGTTATTGTTTTTGACATCTCTAGCTCATAGGGCAACTACTACGATCATGCCTTTGGATGAGGATGCTGTGGAACACATTCAAGAAGTGTGTAAAAATGTGGTCATCAACTGTGAACGTAAGGTGCTAAAAAGAGGGATTCTTCGACCTATTGAACCTGAGCCGACTATCTTGACAGTGGAGGAATATGGCTTAGTTAAGAAGTACAGAAATGATCAGGAAAAACAGTTAGCCAAAATGATGGCTTGGACCACTACTGGTGAGGCACAGAAGAGATGGAGGGAAAAAGTGCGTGCTCGTTGTCGTAAAAGACGAGCTGGGTCTTCTTCAAATTACGGGCAATGGTTTGAAGAAGTGGTTGAAGTCTCGGATGATGAAGATTGACCCTTTTAAGTTCTAAATTTTTCTTGCTGAAAGACAAAAAGGGGGAGAATATTTGTCTTTTGAAATGTTTTGAAAACTCTTGGTTTGGTTTGGTTGTTTTTGGTTTTGAAAAACTTGCATTAATTTGATCGTTTTCAAAATTTGATCATACATATGCGCTTATGTTATATTATATTGTTTGTTGTTGTGTTGTTCAAATGCAGGAAATAGATCATAAGTTTTGTCTTTCATCAAGGGGGAGATTGTTAACTCCACCTTGATAAATAAGACATTACTTATGGTTGATGAAAGCCAAAACCTTGGTTTCCAGGTTTTGGTAAGATCTTACAAGTGTTGGTAAAGTCTTCACAGTGTCAGGTAAGGCCTTACCATATTACAGAAAACCTTGGTTTCCAGGTTTCAGTAAGGCCTTACATAAACTGGTAAGACCTTACCAAAACTGGACAAAAACTACAATTGAGTTACGTACGTCCAAGTGGCTTTTCCTTCTTGTTGAGTTATTTAAGGGATTTGATTTTAACAAATCTTTAATTTGTTTTAATTAAATCTTCTTAAGATAAAATTGGAAGATTTCCTCACCTCAACAAATCGTGCTTGACTTTGACCACTTGACTTCAACAAACAAAATCTCAACAACCCAAGATCTCAACAACCCAAGATCTCCTAAGATCATGCAGCCAAGATCTTCTTCAACATTAAACTCAAAAATGCTGATACGCTTGCCTATTTAAAGAGACAAGGAAGGAGAAACAAAATACACGTTCATTGCCTACTTCGAAACCCGAGTGATAAATTCTACTTATCTCACAAAGAGCCGATCTCACATTCGAAGCTTCATCATTATACTTCCCTGAGAAGTGTGAGATCCTTTTCAAGCTGATAGTACAATTCAACTAGGATCATACAAACCGTTATCATTTCTAGACACGTTGGATACGAGTGTTGTATCTGGAGTACTTTAGTTTTTCTTTTCGAGTGAGTGAGTTGCTAGATAGGAAGTGTAAGACTTCTGAGTTTAGAAGAGGGAAGGTCTTCTGAAGATTGTATCTGGAACTCATCAAGAAGAAGGAAAATAAAGCTACTTGAATCCTAGGGTTGAATCAATCCTAGGCGGGGACTAGGTCGTGTTGGTGACCGAACCTCGTTAACATATCGCGTGTCCTTTACTGCTCTTTATATTCCTGGTTTGTCTAAATCTTTACACTTAATTCCAATCTTAGAGAAACGTGTAAGGTCTTATAATTACGAGTAAGACTTTATCTCAATTGATAAGGTCTTATCTCTTTCGATAAGGTCTTACCTATCCTAAGATTGCGAAAAGTTTCCATACTCTATTCATCCCCCCTTCTAGAGTATTGGATAAACTATTTTATCTGCCTATTCCGCATTTCAAGGACAAATATTATTTATTTAGTGAAGATTAATAAGTAAGAATAGCAATTACAGTATGTGCACGTAGAAGCTAGCATATACCGTAGTAGCTAGTCTGCCTCACCATGCATGCAAAAGAGACGAAGACGCAAGTTACAGAGGGAGGCCAGCAAGAAGAAGGATTAATTGCAAACTAGATCTGGAGCAAGCAAATGAAGTTCCAGAGGGATTGATTGGGGCAGATCTGCAAGTTTAGGAATTGAAGAAAGCCCGAAATTTAATTAGCAATTAGTTAAGATTAATATGGAAGAATAGCAAATTACAGTAGCATATATATATATATATATATATGGAGTATTGTGTCTCACCATGTATACCAAAGAGATGAAAGCACAAAGGGGTGTCTGATGAGATGTATGAACTTGCTTGGATGCAGCACTGCTTAAATACTAAAAATCTCATTGACTTTGTCTTCATCTTCTCACGCCTTTGATATATAACTCCATTTAAACAATCATTTGTTTATCAATAAGTCGACATTGATATTAGGTGGAAACGAGTTATGGTGATTCACCCCTTCGTTTCCCTCCAAATAAAAAAGATCCACTCTTCCGTGAAAAGGAGTTTAAAGAATTATTTTGAAACACGCAAGATGTATAACATTTCACGTAAGCTACGTATATGTTAGATAATATCATATTCAAAGGTTGATTAGGTTCAAATCCATAGAGATATGCTCAAAACCCCAAATTAACTCTAAACTTCTGCCAATTTTTCTCCTCGATGATCTACGTCGTTCATTTGAACAACAACCTTGTTCGGCATAAGGGTGTCCAAACGGTACGGACCGGATCGAAAACTTACGAAATGGATTGGACTGGACTGCTTCACTACTCGTCGTCCTCAATGATCTACGTCGTTTATTGTTTTTAAAATATTTTTTTTATGGTTTAAATTCGACCCGGTCCGCGTTTGGACAAGACCGGACGGGATATTCTTCTTTGTTAAAAAATATTTAAAGTGTAAAAAATTAGAGATGGACCGGATCAGACCGGACGTTTACAATTACACAATTACAGTCCAGAACTGGACTGAACCGTCGGTCCAGTTTTTCGGCCCGATCTGATTGTGTGCAGCTCTAGTTCAGCATATCATCTGTTTGCATGTCGAAATAGTCGTCTCTTTTGACGATCATATACTTCGATTTGTGTAGGAAGTCGGCTTAATTATGAAAAAGAAAAGCGTCATGTACACCCGTGATTTATTAAGCTTTGCGTATATGAATTTTTTACCATGATTATTCTATTTTATGTGTTTGCTCGCTTTGTAAGGCGCATTTGTCATTTAAGCATTGAACCATTTGACTTTTTTCGGTTGAGATTTGTCCGGATTTAATCATGTATTTGGACTCTGCATTTGTATCACTTGTATACGAAGGCTCGATGATCGAATTAGTTAGTGCCAGTCACCATGGCCGTATATAGTGAGATTGTTTGCCTATTTTTCAGGATTAAACCCGGTTTAGCCCGAAACTTGGGAATTTTAGGGCTTAAGTCTTATTTTTCGGGTAACATGTAAATGTCCACAACACACTAAGGGCTCGTTTGGAAGCGCTAGAAATCATTCTCAGTAACGGAATGATTTCAAATCAATCAAAAATTACATTTGGTTAGAGGTCTTTTAACACATGAAAGTAACCTCATCATTTCAATTTCCTTTCCTTACCTTTATCCGATTCCATTCCGTTTCCATTTCACCGCTTCAATTAAACAGACACTAAGGTTCTCCCTAATCCTTGCGGTCAAGAAAGTTAGGGTCAATACGAAATTGTTGAGATCATAAATAGCTCGAAGTTCTAGTGTTGGTCCAGATGGCACACCGGCTGATTTCTACCAAAAGTACTAACATAGTAACATATAATGGGTCCTATGATGACTCGGGCGATCAAAATTTTTTATAGAACGGAAAAAATGCTTAAACAAATCAATCTTACTTTGATAGCTCTATTCCCCAAAGTTGACCTAGCTAGTTCTAATCAATATAGGCCTATCAACCTTTGTTCCACAACTTACAAAATGATTGCAAAAATCCTAACTAATAGATAAAAGAGTTATTCCAAAATTGATCCACCCGTTTTATGGAGCTCACTAAGCAAATATCAATTCATGATAACATTCTCATTGTCTATTAGATCTTTCATGCCTTTAAATCCAAAATCCCTGACCAATTCACGATAACATTCTCATTGTCTATGATCAAAGAGTGCATTACTACCACTTCCTTCTCCATTAACATAAATGGTGCTCTCAAGGGACATTTTAAAGGCTCTAGAGGATTAAGACAAGGATGTTCTCTATCCCCCTCTTTTCATCATTGCCATGGAAGTTCTATCCTCCTTGCTTATGGCCAACACTGCTGATCCAAACTTCAACACTCACCCTAAGTGCAATAATCCGCTCATCACTCACCTATGTTTTGCAGATGATCTCATGTTATTTTGTAGGGGTGATCTTCCCTCGATCAACATCATCAAGAAGACTTTTGTAACACCCCGAATTTTCGGAACTCGGAGTATTACTGGTTAGGACCTCACAATGGGTCCCGACCTCAGTTTGACAACAACATTACTAGGACCTTGCAACAAGACACAAATAAAGAAACCGAAATTCATAAAACCCTGTTTTTATAGTAATGAATGCAACACTGTCTAGCAGTCTACGGTACTTAAACAAAAGAAAGGAACAACTGTCTTAACCAAAAGAAAGGAAAGACAAACAACCCCAACCCCACTCTAAGGAGTACGGAGACCCGACTGACCACTACTTCCGGATCACTCAGCTGCTGATCTAACCTGCGGTAAATCTAAAACAACAACAACAAGAACCGTTAGCTAGTTATCTAAATATTAGCAGAGTAATAGTAGCACAAACACACTCAGGTAAACATAAACACTCAACATGCTTCCAAACAAGTCCGTTTTATTATCTTTCTTTAAATTACTCATTCACTCTAATGATACTTATTTTGTGACACGAGGAATTCCCAAACCTCGCCTCCGTCCCCGTGTAACCATCAGGAATGGATCCGATGCATCTCACCTTGTACCTGTATGGTCTGGGTATAGAGAACCTCCCAGTCTCCTGTCAGAGCTGGGCAGTGATGTCACGGCCCGTTATACATACACTTGGGCCTTACGTAAAATAATAACAGTCGTCCTAGCAAGTTATTATTATTAAATCAAGCAATAGCACACACCACTACTATCACTCAACTAACACTCAGAAACCGGCTAAGTAAGTCGCAAGGACTTACCTGAGTCAAGATACACTCTAACACGTCTCAAAAGTCCGTACTCGTGGTAACTCAGATGTCTGTCAAATAAGGCATGTGTATCAAAATCACATTCCGATGTCCAACCTCATGCTAAGGAATTACGGAACACGTTCTTACGGTAGAAGACCATTTTACCCTCAGCCGAAGGCTTCTCAAATTTATTCTTAAACTTTCTTATCACCTACTTATTTAATTGTGTAATTATTCGGTACTCATATAAATATCTACATATTTAATTTCTCATCTTGTACGGAGTTGGGTACACTTACGTCCTGAGTATATATATATATATATATATATATATATATATATATATATATATATATATATATATATATATATATATACATTCTTATGTTATGTATATAAACTCGAAATCCCAACTTATTTCTATATACTTATCTCTTTTATATAGTTTTCCTTAATCCCAACTCGTATTTATGTGTAGATACTCGCATTTTTATATATTCTATATATTATGTTTATAAGTATACTTTTATATAAAAATTATATACCCATTAATTTCCAAGCTTCTATAAACGTTAATAGACTTTAAAATACTTATATGTACTCTTTTATTTCAATTTAAATATATATATATATATATATATATATATATATATATATGTATCCGTATATGTGTATACTCGACATTCATAACTCCTATATATAGGTTCACCAAACCGCTCTTACTAATCTTCCGTACTCAAAGTACATAAGTACATATATGTATCCTATATATATATATATTCCGAATCCGGTTATTCATACACAACTTGCATCCACACACGTTCCTCACCCTATATTAACACCGTACTCGTATATTATACACACACTTACGTCTTTTATACCTATCAATCCATACATATATTTACGGGTAAGAAACATCTCTAAACTATATATATATATATGTACTGCAGGTGGGGAAGAGGGTCGGAGAAGCCGGCTTACCGGGCTGCAGTCCAGCTGGGCGGCGCACTGGCTTTCCGGCGGCAGCACGGGTGTTCCGGCAGCAGCACTGGTGTTCCGGCAGCCCCTCCCTGGTGGTCGACTGGCTGCTGCTGCGGTACGATCGAAGAGGCAGCGGTTAGGTTTCTCGAGTCGACAGAAGGCGAGGAGAAGAGATGGCGGCGACTTACCGGGATTAAGGTGATGCGAGGCGGCTCCTACGGCGACCCTAGCTCCGGCGTCGGAGGAGACGGTGGTCCGGTGGCGGTGCTACTGCAGGCCAGGAGAAGGGGCGATTAGCGATCCGGAACGAGAGAAAGAAGGGCGATGAGAGGGAGGCACGCACTTACCGAACCCACTGCGGCGGTCGGCGGGGAGCGGCGCGGCTCGGTGGCGGCTCGGTGGCGTACCGGTGGCTGCGGCCTGCTGCTGATCCAGTCGCGCGAGATGGAGACTCCAGAAGCCGTCGATCGTCGATCCAGAAGAGATGTGGGCAGCAGTTGTTACGTGTGAGTGAGTTGCGAGAGATTAGTGCGGCAGAAGATTAGAGGGTTAATTAGGGGGTTGATTAGGAGAAATTAGGGTTAGGTTTAATTAGGAGGTGGGCTGCTGATTGGGCCTCGCAGCGGCCCACATCCGGCCCGCTTTCATATTAGCACGGTAAAGGAATCCGTCACTCGCTCGGGTTCTAGTTAGGTACGGAAAATATATAATACGGAATTAATTCTGTATTATCTTTATTTTTATTATTTATATATTTATTTTATTAATTAATTTTGTGTTATCATTTTATGTGATTTAAGGTCACATAAAATGATAACATTTAAACTCGCTTTATTTAGTTTATTTATTTATTTAATTATGATTGTCGTATCGGAATTTGGTTAATTTTCATTCGTCGAAAACTTAAAATTTTCGGTTATTACAACTTTGGACTACTTTGGCATAATCTCGGGGCTACCTGTAAATCGCAGTAAGTCTACCATCTTCCTCGGTTACTTAACCAACATGAAAGAGACAGTATTCTCAGGGCTTCCGGACTGGCGCTTGGTACTCTCCCATTCCACTACCTTGATATTCCAGTGGGAAGCAGAAGATTAAATGTTGCAGATTACCAGCCCCTTATACTGAAGATCACTAGGAAAATTCATTCTTGGAGTTCCAAACAACTCTCGTATGCTGGCCGGTTACAAGTCACCTCCAACATCTGTTCGCTCCAAACGGTGTGTGCAAGCTTTAAATTTATAACCCTAGACTTAAGCTTAAAACAAGGATGCGAACCCGCAGTGTACGGGTCAATCGTAGTAAAAGCAAGAAAATTCCAGGGGTCGATCACAGGGACTCGGTGAAACAAAGTCAATACGGTGTGCTTATGTCAATACTAACCACAAGAGCGATTAACACAATCAAAGATGAATAAGAAGTCAATAAAGCAAACATGCAATTCTAGGGATTAAAGCATCTAGTTGTGGTTCCAACTCAAGATCTAAAGATAAGCGGACAAAGCTGAGATTTTTGCGTGGGGAAGGTGTTTCTAAAGTGGAGTAGATCACCGGGTAAGTCTCACTACACACTAATCCTAAACCGTAACTCCTATTACCGGGTAAGTCTCAAGGAATCAAGATAAAGAATTATAACCTCAAACTAACATACCATCTAAGGGAATAGAATCAACCTTTACCGGGTAAGTCTCAGGCTAACTCACAAAGATGGGATGGAAGCACACTCAAACCCCAATAAAGGATAAACCTTTACTACCTACACTTATGATCGTTGGTAAACAAACTAAGGAATTACCGGGTAAGTCTCATCCTAAGCTTGCATTGAACCAGGAAGGTGTAATAAGAATAGGATTTAGCAAACTCTAACACTTAACTTTCTGTTTTACGTCGGATAAGTCACCTCGATCAGAAGAATTTCACCCCGGCCGAGATGTTCATCAACCGAACAAGATGCTTAGGGTTAAGGTTAAAGACTCGAACTTTCAGGATCCTACTGGAATCTAAGATTATTCTATCATTGTTTTTCCCACAACCTTCAGCCAATCACCCTAGAATCACACAAGGAAATTAGCCACTCATCATCATTATGAAAGTATTAAAATATATGGGAAGAAAGTGAATATTTGAACAAAGAAGAATTTAATGAAAAGACTTCAATAACTGAATCAAATATCACAACAAAGCGTTCCTTGGGTAACAATCCAAAAAAAACAAGACAACCAATGAGGGAATTAAAGACAATCTTACAAAAACCCTCCAAAAGCTATAAAAGTTATGGACTTCAATCTTCCTTCAACCTTCAAAAAGGTTCTTCGAAACTCCCAACTGGAGTAGGCTGCTGCTGCTGCGTGCTATAAACCCTGATCGACGGTATAGCGTGATATCGGAATTGTGGAAATCCAACCCTTTTTATAGGAAAATAACCCTCTAAAGATAATAAATCTTAGAAAGATATTTTCCAATAAATATAGGTAAAATATATGATTCTGCATATCTCCTTCCTTCCAGGAGCCAAGCCCAAAAATATAAGATCACTTTCCAATTTTAAAAGATCTTATCCATGAATAAAATATTCTCGCCGCGTCCTAGGTGTTCGCCTCGGTCGAGTCGGCGTCTCTGGATCACCTCGGTCGAGATGAATCTCTGGTCAACCGAGGTGAGTCACAACTGAATGTGAAATCTCTTGAATCCGCTCCAAAGTAAATCTTTAATCCATGGCTATGCTCCCTGGATGTAGCTCCAAATGACTCATGACTCCTTTTGCTCCTTTTTGATGCAAAACATACCAAATTACCTGCAATTACAACAAAACTAGGTGTAGACCTCGATCCTCGCAAAGGTAGATGAAATGGTAGTAAAATCACATAATGCACATACAAACATGCAGATTATGAAAGATAAAACGTCCAAACAAACCCCAAAATATAGACTATAATTCATGCTATCAACAGGGGCAGCTGCTAGTCCCTGCAGTATCTGTCCCTGTATCCATCGGGACACCACCCTCTCTCTCATCCAACGTCTCCTCGTCGTCGTCATCCTCCTCCTCCTCAGCAGGGGCAGCTGCTGCCTCTCTGTGATCCTCCGTCAGTGGAGCCCAAGCTGTCTGCCAGTGATGCGGATCAAAGACTGTGAACTGTGCAGACCAGCGGATCCCCTGAGGTGCAGTCCGCTCCCAAGGCATGGCGACGTATGGAGTGGTCAATCCACGGGGAACCAGAATCCTCCGTGTGATCATCTCCTGTAATCCTAGCGGCTTCGGAGCCGCCTCCATCGTGCAAACACTGAGGTCCATCCCGTGGCAGGTAGCGATATGGGTGACTAGACCTCCGCAGCAAATGTCTCCCTTCGCCTTGGCCTTGATCCTGTGCAGATCCTCTGCCAAGAGCAAGCCAAAGTCTGGGAAACCTCCTGTAACCATGCAGTAGAGGCTGAAGAGCTCGCCCTGTCTGATCTTCTGGGGCGTCTCAGTACGCGCCAGAAGTGTCTCGCTGAAAATCCTGTGGGCTAGTCTGAAGGCCGGATGAAAGATGACCTTCTCCTTGGAATCTCCAGGGCGCCATCTGTCTGCGTGCTCGGTAATATGGCAATCTGCCCCCAGAACTCCCTAGCTACGGATCGGGAGGGGAAATCAGTGGCGGTGGGCTCAGAGAAACCAAAAATCTCTCTCCATATCTCTAAGGGAACTATAAAGTTCCGGTTCATCAACCGGTACTTCACAGACTGGTCTGTGGGGAGGTAGGAGAAGGAGCTAACAAACTCTAAGGTCGGCTCCAAGTAAGCTGGGGCTCGGATCTCAGTAAACTGATCCAGCCCGACAGTAGCAATCATCCTCCTAAGGTCAGCATCTAACCCTAGGCAATCAAAAGCCGACACGTCCAGAAATCGTGGTGCGATAACTGGACGGCTAGTTATCCGCTCATAGTCTACCCGGCATCTCTCGTGGATAACCGGGCGGTAAGGACGAGAAGAAGAGGAAGAAGGGGAGGGTGAGGATCTGTCTTTAAGGGCTAGGCGGCGATCGGAACTCATTTTCACTCAACTCTGTCAAACTACCTCGGTTGTTGGCAAGACTCAAGAACACCTCGGTCGAGATGCAGTTCGACCGGACCGAGGCGCAGCAGTTGCGATTCCAATTCTCAGAAATTCAGTTCTTTTCCCCCTATAATCACTACAATTGCTTCCTAAGGGGTACTTAAGCCTTTCCTCAGCAAAATCAGGGGCAACCAAAGCCCAAATCGAAACGAATGAACGAGTTAGGGTTTCGACTTATTTTACCTCGTTTCGGTCGATTCGTTCGATTTTCTTGCAGATCTGTTGTTGCAATCGGTTCCTCTACCCTTCAATCTCAGTTTCGAAGCAGAAATCGGCGAAAACGAGCAAGATCTGAGAGGGAGCGAAGTGGAAGTCGCCGCGGTCGAGGTGGGTAAAGTAAAAAGTGAAAAATAAAATTTTTTCCCTTTTTATACTGTTCCTGGATCTGCTGTCACCTCGGTCGAGATGGTCTCGACTGGACCGAGGTGGTATGGACCGAGGTGGTTCTGCAGAAACCCTAGTCGCCTCGGTTGCTCAAGAATCAACTCGGTCGAGGTGCTTTGACAGTAACCGATGTGCTTCTATCTTCTCAGAATCTCGAACTTCCGTCCTTCCAGTTATGTTCCTTCCTTAGATATTCCCTGTTGCCTGTCCAGAACGCCAAAAACAAAGCAAAGCAAAACAAAAACAAAAACTATCTAAGCTAGACTAGAAAACGGGAAAAGAAAGCAATACCTTGGGTTGCCTCCCAAGAAGCGCTTGATTTAAGGTCGCTAGCTGGACCATGCTGCGTCTCAAATGAGGTATATTGGTGCAACCTCCTCAACCGGCGTTTCCGGTTGGTATTTCTTAAGTCTATGACCGTTGACCTTGAAGCTTCCGCTAGTTTCGCCCCATATCTCAACTGCACCATGAGGGAAAACATGTTTCACAACGTAAGGCCCGGTCCATCTAGATTTCAACTTACCTGGAAAAAGGCGGAGGCGGGAGTTGAAGAGTAGAACTAAGTCTCCTTCGTTAAGCTCCTTTGGGATGATACGCTTGTCATGCCATCTCTTCGTCCTTTCCTTGTAGATTTTGGCATTCTCATAAGCGTTCAAACGCAGCTCCTCCAGCTCGTTAAGTTCCAGTAGTCGCTTCTCACCAGCCTCTTTGATATCGAAATTCAACCATTTGATAGCCCAATATGCCTTGTGTTCCAATTCAACGGGCAAATGGCAAGACTTCCCATATACCAAATTATAAGGAGTGGTACCTATGGGAGTCTTGAATGCGGTCCTGTACGCCCAAAGAGCATCGTCCAACTTCATGGACCAATCCTTCCTCGTTCTAGAGACGGTCTTCTCCAAAATTGCCTTGATTTCTCTATTCGAGATCTCGACTTGTCCACTAGTTTGAGGGTGATAAGCAGTTGATACCTTGTGGGTTACCCCATACTTCGATAGAAGTGCTTTGAACTTCCGGTTGATGAAATGCGTTCCTCCATCGCTAATGATGATGCGTGGAGTTCCAAATCGTGGAAAGATAGTTCTATTCAAGAACTTCACAACCACTTTGGCGTCGTTAGTGGGAGAAGCAATGGCTTCAACCCATCTAGAGACGTAATCAACTGCAAGGAGAATGTAGAGGTTTCCTCTAGAGGATGGGAAAGGTCCCATGAAGCCAATCCCCCATACATCAAAGATTTCCACTTCTTGGATGTTATTAAGTGGCATTTCGTTCCTCCTTGATAAGTTCCCTATTCTTTGGCATGCATCACAAGAGACAACAAAAGATTGCACATCCTTAAATAATGTAGGCCAAAAGAAACCGGAACGCAATACCTTAGCGCATATTTTATCGGTGCTAGCATGCCCCCACAAGGAAGTGAATGACAATACCTTATGACGCTATTAACTTCATCCTCCGGAATGCACCTTCGAAGCATCCCATCCGGTCCGCGCTTGAATAGCAGCGGCTCGTCCCAGTAGTAATGTCGTACTTCCTTGAAGAATCTTTTCTTTTGAGAGTACGTCAATCCGGGTGGTATCTCCTGGCAAACAAGATAATTCACAATATCAGCGTACCAAGGACCATGATTATCAGAAAGTTTGTGGATGGAATGCTCCACCAACAGTGGATGAATATCAGAGGAGGGAGTAAGAAATTTGTTATTCTCAGCAATCTCAGTTGACATCATCTCGCCATCGACCTCGGTCGAGGCGCATAGGCGTTGACCGAGATGTTCTTCGGTCGCCTCGCTCGGTCCAGAAAGTGTCTCGGTCGAGGTACTGCTACTGGATCCGAGACTGGAGATCTTCGTCTCCTGGATTAGCTTCTCAGTTTTAGCTCCTGGATCCTCTTCCAGTGCCTTCAAGCTCCGTATATCTGCATCACAAGAAGCATCTATACCTTCCTCCATTAAACTGAAGCTAATAACTCTTTCGAGTAGATCATTAACAAGGATAGAGCTCACCAATTCTCTTGATTCTTCTTCATCATAGATGTTGAAGATATCATCAGTTAGCTGCTCCCCTTTCATGGCTGCAAGTAGTGCGAACTCCACCTCATCGCCACCAACGTTGAATTTCAACTTGGCGTTCTTGCAATCCACGTTGCAACCCGAAGTTGCTAGAAATGGTCTCCCGAGAATAATAGGAACAGGATCATCTGCGGGAATGTCAAGTACGACAAAATCTATAGGTAGATAGAAGTTACCTAACTTGACCGGAACGTCCTCCAAGATGCCCACGGGATGGGTAATGGAGCGGTCCGCCATGTAAAGTCGAATCTTGACCGGCTTGGGCTCTCCAAGACCGATCTTCGTGCATAGCTCCAGCGGGATGATGCTCACGCTGGCTCCTAGATCACAAAGGGCTTCACAAGTGACATCCCCAACTTGAATGGGAATACAAAATGAGCCGGGATCTCTCAACTTAGGTGGCATCTTTTCCTTCATGATTTTGATAAGCTCCGAAGATTTAGATGTCATCCTAACTTCACCAACATCCTCCAGCTTCCTCTTCCTTGATAAGATTTCTTTTAAGAACTTCCCATAGGCGGGCATACCTAAAATAGCATCAAGGAAAGGAATATTAATATGTAGCTTATTCATCAAGTCAAGAAACTTACCAAAGTGCTTGTCTAGATGTGCTCTGGATCTGGACTGAGGGAATGGAAGTGGTGGTTTGTATGCAGGAGGTGGAGTATAAGTTTCTGTCGTCTCTCCTGCTTTCTGTTGCTCCGCCTCGGTTGGCATCTCGGTCGAGGTGTTCTTCGACTGGATCTGGACCGAGGTGGTCTACGTCGAGCGAGGTACTGGACCTGCAGTTTTGAGTCCACTCCTCGTCGTTATGGCCATGCATTGGCCTTTAGGGTTAGTTTCCGTCTTTGCTGGAAGCTTCCCTGGATCTCTTGGCGCTTCATTCGCCCTATTAGCAAGTTGTTGTTCGAAGGACTTTTAGGCCCTCGAAAATGAAGTCATAGAATTCTCCATAGCGCTAAGCTTGATCAAGATTGCCTCCAGAACTGCGTCTTTCTTTTCTGGCTGAGACGAACTTGATCCTTTCCCTTGGCTTTTCAATGTAGTAGAAGAAGAAGAAGGGGAAGAGAGGAAAGGGTTAGAGGAATCATTAGAGTTGGAGTTTGAATGATTGTTACCGTAGTTTTGGTTATTCGCCCTCCAGTTGTTGCTATTGGATCCTCTATTGTTGTTGTTGTAGTTGTTGTTTCGGGGACCGTTGTTGTTGTTACGGTACCCGTTATTGTTGTTGTTCCTTTGCCCTTGCTCTTCCTTCTTAGTTTGAGCCATCAAGAGCTCCTTCAATTGCTTCACGTCATTCTTCAAAGACGTGAGTTGATTGTTGTTGGATTGAGTCTCTTGAAAGTTGACTCTTTTAACTCCACCTTCAGCTCCTTGGTGGGTATATTTCTCCATGTGCAAGGCTTGCTTCTCAATGAATTCCCAAGCCTCATCAATCGCCATGTCCATGAAGGTACCGGCGGAGAGTAGTTGGAGATTGAACTGGGTGCTTCCGTCCAGCCCTTTGAAGTAGATCTCCAACAACTCGATCTTTGGAATCCCATGATGTGGGCAATCCAAAAGGATATCCTTGAACCGCTCCCAAGATTTGGACAAGCTCTCCTTGTCCTTCATAATGAAAGCATTGATCTTCCCTCTCATTTCAGCGGTCTTTGAGGGGGGAAAGAATTTGGTCAAGAATTCCGTAGTCATCTCCTCCCATGTGCTGATTTTTCCTGGAGGAAGAGATTGATACCAAGTAAGAGCTCTATCTTTTAAAGAAAAGTAAAAAGGTCTTAGCTTGTAGTTGTAATTTTCAATTCTGGAAGGTCGCAAGGTTTCCATCAAGATCTCGTAGTTTTGAAGATGTTGATGCGGCGACTCCTTCTCTAGCCCTCCGAATTGGCATTGGCGAATCATGGATAGAACTTGCGGTCGAAGTTCGTAGTCATGATCCGCTGGATCTCCTAGGTTCACCCCTGGACGCCTCAGCTGTTGATTAGGGTCCATCCTTTGACCTAGGGTTTGTGGGATTCCTGCAAGAAGAACATCTCGGACTGGCATCCGAGGTGGAAGTACATCGGCCGGGGCGTCAGGTACTGGAATCTGCCTTGGTCGCGGGTCAACTACTGGATCCTGCATCGGTCGAGGATCAACAGGAGGATCTTCCCTCGGTCGAAGTAGAATCTGGTCTCGTATGACTGCTATCTCAGCTTCGATTGTTGTAGTCTTGGTGCGATTCTCTTCTTTCTCTTGCCTGAGTTCTTCCTTGCTGAGGCGTAGCAGCTCTAGCGCCTCTTTCAATTGGGCCGCAAGATCGCGATCGTCTTGTTGGGCCATCTTCGCTTCTCTTAAGCGTCGCTTGTATGTCTTTTCTGGTTCGGGATCGTAAGGAACGATTTCCTTCCCAGCGCGGGTTCTTCGCATATACCTAAGAAAGAACCTGCAAAAGTCACTCAAGTAGAGTGGTTAGATGAAACGGGGCAATCGCCCCAAGAGCAAACCGTACCGGCTCGGTCTAGACCAAGTCCCCGACAACGGTGCCAAAAACTTGTTCGCTCCAAACGGTGTGTGCAAGCTTTAAATTTATAACCCTAGACTTAAGCTTAAAACAAGGATGCGAACCCGCAGTGTACGGGTCAATCGTAGTAAAAGCAAGAAAATTCCAGGGGTCGATCACAGGGACTCGGTGAAACAAAGTCAATACGGTGTGCTTATGTCAATACTAACCACAAGAGCGATTAACACAATCAAAGATGAATAAGAAGTCAATAAAGCAAACATGCAATTCTAGGGATTAAAGCATCTAGTTGTGGTTCCAACTCAAGATCTAAAGATAAGCGGACAAAGCTGAGATTTTTGCGTGGGGAAGGTGTTTCTAAAGTGGAGTAGATCACCGGGTAAGTCTCACTACACACTAATCCTAAACCGTAACTCCTATTACCGGGTAAGTCTCAAGGAATCAAGATAAAGAATTATAACCTCAAACTAACATACCATCTAAGGGAATAGAATCAACCTTTACCGGATAAGTCTCAAGCTAACTCACAAAGATGGGATGGAAGCACACTCAAACCCCAATAAAGGATAAACCTTTATTACCTACACTTATGATCGTTGGTAAACAAACTAAGGAATTACCGGGTAAGTCTCATCCTAAGCTTGCATTGAACCAGGAAGGTGTAATAAGAATAGGATTTAGCAAACTCTAACACTTAACTTTCTGTTTTAGGTCGGATAAGTCACCTCGATCAGAAGAATTTCACCCCGGCCGAGATGTTCATCAACCGAACGAGATGCTTAGGGTTAAGGTTAAAGACTCGAACTTTCAGGATCCTACTGGAATCTAAGATTATTCTATCATTGTTTTTCCCACAACCTTCAGCCAATCACCCTAGAATCACACAAGGAAATTAGCCACTCATCATCATTATGAAAGTATTAAAATATATGGGAAGAAAGTGAATATTTGAACAAAGAAGAATTTAATGAAAAGACTTCAATAACTGAATCAAATATCACAACAAAGCGTTCCTTGGGTAACAATCCAAAAAAAACAAGACAACCAATGAGGGAATTAAAGACAATCTTACAAAAACCCTCCAAAAGCTATAAAAACTATGGACTTCAATCTTCCTTCAACCTTCAAAAAGGTTCTTCGAAACTCCCAACTGGAGTAGGCTGCTGCTGCTGCGTGCTATAAACCCTGATCGACGGTATAGCGTGATATCGGAATTGTGGAAATCCAACCCTTTTTATAGGAAAATAACCCTCCAAAGATAATAAATCTTAGAAAGATATTTTCCCATAAATATAGGTAAAATATATGATTCTGCATATCTCCTTCCTTCCAAGAGTCAAGCCCAAAAATATAAGATCACTTTCCAATTTTAAAAGATCTTATCCATGAATAAAATATTCTCGCCGCGTCCTAGGTGTTCGCCTTGGTCGAGTCGGCGTCTCTGGATCACCTCGGTCGAGATGAATCTCTGGTCAACCGAGGTGAGTCACAACTGAATGTGAAATCTCTTGAATCCGCTCCAAAGTAAATCTTTAATCCATGGCTATGCTCCCTGGATGTAGCTCCAAATGACTCATGACTCCTTTTGCTCCTTTTTGATGCAAAACGTACCAAATTACCTGCAATTACAACAAAACTAGGTGTAGACCTCGATCCTCGCAAAGGTAGATGAAATGGTAGTAAAATCACATAATGCACATATAAACATGCAGATTATGAAAGATAAAACGTCCAAACAAACCCCAAAATATAGACTATAATTCATGCTATCAACATCCTGATGTCTCTCCATTCTTTATGGTGTTCTGTCCTCATTATCCCAAACAAGGTCATGGACAAGATTCTTAGCCTGCTCCGGTCTTTCCTCTGGACGGGATCCGACTCCAGCAGGCGCACTCTTATTGCTTGGGATACCATCTGCTCCCCAAAAAGCCATGGTGGTTTAGGCTTCAAAGAGCTTCTTGCTTGGAATAGGGCCTGCCTATCTAGACTGATCTATGATCTCGACTCAAATGCAGACAACATTTGGTGCAACTGGATCACGCAGAACGTTCTCAAAGGATGTACGATCTGGAACTTTAGGTTGAATGGCAACCAAAGTCATGCTTGGAGTTCTATCCTCAAAGTTCGTGATGATATCATTGTTGGTCTTAATGCCAAAGGTATCCCATACCACTCTATCACCTCTGGAGGATTCTCTATCAAGAAAACCTATGACCTCCTTAGAGACCTTACCCCTACAACACCAGCCAGCCCCTTCAAAGCCATTTGGACGGACTTGAATATCCCCAAATGTAGCTTCATAACATGGATCGCCTATCACAAAAAGCTTCCCACTCTTACCAAGCTGCAGCGTTGGAACCCCACCATAAACCCCACCTGCATCCTTTGCCGAACCTACCCGGAAGATGAGGACCACCTTTGGACTCGATGCAGTTATTCCTCCCTCGTCTTGGATATCATATCCAGATGGAACCGGATCCCTTACCCACCTCCTTACCTTCACAACATTTGGTCCTGGCTTGGTGCCCATAGAAGAAACAAGAACAATCTCAAGGAATGCCTCTGCATATCTTCTATTTCAGCCTTCATCTATTTCACGTGGAAAGCCCGTAACATGATGATGTTTCAGCAAACCTTTACCCCTGCTGTCAACTGCGCGAATGAATCCATCTCTGCCATAAAGATCTACACCTCAATGCACTGGAAAGCCCGCTCTCCTGACTCTATCTCATGGGCCAATATGCTGGGAATTCACCTCCTCTAACTTCCCCTCTGTTGCTCTGCCATCACTGTATTCTGCTTTTCATGTCTTTGTTTTTTTCCTGGAAGTTCCTGTACATTCTTTATCCCTTTCTAATACAAGTAAACTTTCAAAAAAAACTTGATATGGAAAAGACATACGATAGGAATGAATGACCCTTATTATTATTATAGTTCTCTGCAAATTTGGGTTCTCAAATAAGTTTACAAGATGGGATAGAAGAAGGTTTAACCACGTACAATATCTTACTCCATTCTTATCAATGATAACAAATTGAACAAATGTTTCCAACAAGAGGATTACGACAAGGGGACTCGTTGTCATAGAACCTTTGTTACAATCCATGTAATCTTCAAGAACACAACTTTCTCTTTGCTCCATCGTCTATTTTACCTGCTTCTACACCATCTACTTCTACACCATCTACCTTACCTTTTGATACCGGGTATTCGCCCGTGATGACCTAATCTTTTAAAACTTAAAGACTAAAGACGAGAAAAAGAAAGAGACATGAAAAGAATATGATCTAATGATGGGAATGAATCGGTAGTTGGATAATCAAGGTTGAACTCTAAGCAACGACCTGGAGGCATGCTAGGATGTGATGGACCCTAACACACAACTAATGAAGTTATGTAGAACCCTTAAGCTACAACCAAACACAATAGGCGTTCTTGAAGTGTAACACCTCAAATTCTCGGAACTCGGGAAGCTACTAGTTAGGACTTCACAATGGGTCACAACCCCAGTTTGACAACAACATTCCTAGATCTTACAACAAGGCACAAACGTAGTAAACAACAATTTGAAACTAATAAAGGTTAAAATGATGAATGTATGCATGGGTCAGCCTTACCAAACATAACAATTAACATAATGTGCATGCAGAAACGGAAGACTCTCCCTTTCCATCTATATGAGTACGTGAACCCGGCTGACCATCCCCTTTGGATCTCTCTACAACCGTGTTAACCTGAAAGACATCTACAACGACGGTTTAAAACCATTAGCTAACATTCTAGATATCAGAATAACAGTAAAGGTACAAACACACATAAAATATAAACACATAGCATGCTCGCACACAACCGGTTATTATCTTTCAATAAGTTATCTAGAGTACCAACTCAACTTCTTTTGTGACACGAGAATCTCCCAAAACTCGCCTTTGTTCCCGTATACCAGCAAGCAATGGTTTTGATGCATCTAATTGTCTACCTGGCTGGGCTAGTCGCAGAGAAATTCCTAGCTCTTGCAAGAGCTAGGCAGTGATGATATCGTCCGATTATCATACACTTGGGCCAGTTAATGTAACACCTCAAATCCGCGGGACTCGTGGCACTACTGGGATATGATCTCACAGTGGATCTTGACCCTAGCCTGACAACAAGTTCACTGGATCTTACAACAAGGCACGGATAGATTAAAACCAAATACATAAAACTGTACAATATATACATCAAAAGGGCTTACAATATCATAGCCGAGTACAAAACAGGATCAACAAATCCAACAAGTACAAAAGTCTCAAAAACCCTCGCAGATCCTAATCCTAGTGTACGGCAGCCCTCGGCTAATCATCCATCTGACTCACTCTACAGTCTTCCTAACCTGCAGGTAATCTACAACACGGTATAAAACCGTTAGCTAAAGAATGAATAAGAATGAAACAGTAGCACATATAACGCATCATCATATCATAACATGCAATGTACATGCACAATCTATTTATTATCTTTACTTAAGTTATACCATTACTAATTCATTACTTGTGATACGAGGAGTAGAACTACCTCGCCTCTATTTCCTTTCACACATGTTTGGAAAGGTGCCAATCATCACCACCTGGAGGACCAATCACAAAGAACCCCCTAGCTACCCATATTGAGCCAGACAAGTTATCATTGTCCGTTATCTTACACTTGGGCCATTAATATGCATGTAGGTCATCCTAGTCAGGTTAAGTTATAAATGCAACATACATATGCACACACACAACCACAACACACACTCAAAATCATACTGCTCGCTAAGTAAGTCTCAAGGACTTACCTGTCTCAACCGAATCCCGTATCCCGTGGTCACAGTTTCCCCTCGAGAAAACGATCAGTGCCTGCATCAGCAAAGCACAACAATATCAACATCATTCCAAGGTTAGGAGATTCCACCTCCTACACCTTATAACCATCCTCAACTCATAACTCGAATCCAAACATCAACAACACAACATATAACTCTCAAATGCCTAAGGCATTACCTTAACATTCATAACATCATCTCATACACATACCACTAGCCTAGCTACCCTAAAGTCAAGGCCAAAGGAAAGGAAGGAAGGAAACATACCAACTAGGTATGTCTTGGACACGCAACTGCAGAAGTAGGAAACACAAGGGCGCAACACAGGGAGGCGCAGGGGCGATGGCACTCCCACGTAGGGGCGGCCCAACACCATCGCAGGGGCGGCTGTCTGGTGGCGCAGGGGTGGCTGGTGTGCAAAGGGGTGATCCTCGACTTCTCTTCGATCCTTCACTTGCTCTTCTTCACCTCTTCATCAACCAATAACCAACATACACATATACATACATATATACATCAATATATGTATAGAAAGATCAACACAAGATCAAGCTTGTGGGAATTCATCATCAAGGAAGAGGAAAAGAAGAAAGAGGAAGAAGAAAGAAGAAGAAGGAAAAGCTTACCACAATAACTCAGGAAAAGAGCTGGACGGCTCACAACCTCAAACACAACACCACAACTCTCTCAACATCAACAAGCACATCCACAAGCATCAAACCTCTCTCAAGATCCAATCAAACAAGATCTTCCAAGGAAACTCAAGAAGAAGATCAAAGGAAGAAGAGAAGAGAAGAAGATGAACGTGAGGAGAAGAAGGCTGGAGAAGGTGAAGAAACCCTTATCAGAAAGAAAAGGGCAGCTTATATAGGAAGCTAAGATAAGCACGGGTCAATAGTTAACAAAGACGGTTGCAGCCACAAAAAACCACGGGGGCGGACCTTGTGAGGCGCAGGGGCAGTCCAGAGTGGCGTAGGGACGACTCAGCCTTGACTCAGCACAACTCAGAACCTAAACGACTAAGGCTCTTACATCACACTTCCATAAAAACAAGTTTCTTCCCGAAACTTGAACGATTTCCAAATCCTCTCGGACCCATATGCCGAGGTATCACATCTCCGCTCATAAGATCACAACCTAAAGCACAACATGGAGGAATCATCACTCCAACAACACAATCACACATACTAACAAGGCATAGAGGTAAACCATCTCTAACCAACCGTAACCACATCACAATGGCATGGAGGAAAACCATCTCCAGCCAAACCACACTCATATCGCAAGGGTGTGAAGGAAAACCATCTCCACTCAAAATATGTCCATAAACAATAGCATGGAGAAATAACAATCTCCAGCTAATCCTAATCATATCACCATAGCATGGAGGAAAGAACCATCTCCAGCTATAACACAACTCGCACTAGCAAACAAGATATAATAAGATCGCATATACACATCACAGCTAGCACGAAAACACATCATATCATATAAGCACCTAACATACACTCACCAAGATAACATTAAGACCTACTCATGGATCCTACAAGTGCAACTATCTCGGCATAGAACTTTGGATAGTTCCTCTGGATACTATCCTCGGTCTCCCATGTGGCCTTCTCAAATCCTCGTCTCGACCACTGTATCCTCAGCATAGGAATGTCCTTCGTACGCAAGCGTCTCACACCTCGTTCTAGGATTGCAGTCGGGTGCTCAAAAAAAGTGTGGTCTGGCTCAACCACTAAGTCATCATAACTGACAATGTGCCTCGGGTTTGATATGTACTCGCTCAGCTGAGACACATTAAACACATGGTGGACACCCTCTAACCTCGGTGACAAAGCCAATATGTATGCTGCTCTCCAAACTCTATCCAATATCTCAAAAGGACCGACATATTGGGGACTCAGCTTCCCCTTTATGCCAAAATGTATGATGCCACGCGTCGGAGACACTCTCAGCCAGACATGAGCTCCAACTCTGAACTCTAGAGGCCGACGCCTCCTGTGTGCATACGACTTTTGGCGACTCTGTGCAGCCAACATCCTCTCTCTAATTAGCGCTACTCGAGCCATATCATTCTGAATCTGCTCTGGCGCTATACCACTGATACTGCTAGGCTCATCCCAACATAATGGTGTACGACATCTACGCCCATATAGTGCCTCATATGGGGCCATCCCATCGATGCATGCCAGCTGTTGTGAGGTCCTAGCCCGTAACACTTCGAGTTCCTAAAACTTGGGGTGTTACAACCTACTATTTTATGGCTCATTGACTTATTGTTTTGTGTATCGTTGACCTACTATTGTGGGTCTTTAACTTGTACAAATAGAGGGTTTGAAGATTAAACAAACTATACATTTTTTTGGCCTTTTAACTAAGTTGAACTATATTTTTTTATTCATAACAGATTAATATCTGTATTATGGGTCGTTGACCTCCTATATTATGAGTCGTTGACCTAAAGTAGAGTTCTTTAATTATTGTTGACATAGCACTCACAAATTCAAAATTTCAAAATAGAGCTTTCACAATTAATGCTAGAAATTGTATTTATAACTGATTAATATTCGTTATATGGGTCGTTGATCTACTATTTTATGGACCGTTGACCTATTTTATGGGTCGCTAAATATTTCTAACGATTTTGTTATTACACATCGAAGGTTGATAGTTTGAGAACTTGTATAAATAGAGGGTTTGAAGATTAAACAAATCATACATTTCTTAGCATTTTTGCTAAGTTGAAGTATAACTTTTATCGAATAAAATGGCTAACTAGGTCTTTTGCCACTATTACTCTATTCGTAATAGAGTAATAGCGATAAGTTAATTAGAGTGGTAAAAATTAGAGAGGTCTACAAAATAAAATTCCATAAAAAAAACTTATTTCACCCAATTCTTTCATTTTTATTCATGGCGCTTTAATATTATTTTCAGTGATTTTGCTATCCCACATCGATTGTCAAGTAGGACGGATGATTTGAAAACTTTTATAAATAGAGAGTTTGAAGATAAAAGAAATTTTAAATTTCTTGGCCTTTTGAGTAAGTTGATTTTTAATTTTTATTCATAACTTATTAATATCCGTTTAAACGATTTTGCTATCTCATAGTTTGAGAACTTGTATAATTAGAGGTTTTGAAGATTAATCAAATTATACATTTCTTCACATTTTGATTTAGTTGAACTAAAATTTTTATTCATAACGGATTAATATCCGTTATAGATCAAGTAATGTTGATAGTATGCGAACTATCCATTATATGGGCCGTTGATCTACGGTTTTGTTGGTCGTTGACCTGTTGAGTTTTTAAATCGCTAAATATTTTGGCTGAATTGGCACTTAGGGTCTTTTACACTATATAGAGTTGAAATTTAGGACCCTACCAATTACAAATTGAGGAATAGGACTCCTACTTTACTAGACTAATTAATAAATAGCACAAAAAGTTGACAAAAGTGATGACTAATGAATGATGGCTGATGTGAGTGTTGATTGTGACATTTTGATTGACATTTGGAGGGAATTTGAGGCCAAAAAAATGCAGCCCTCTACCCAGAAAAAATTCGCTTACCAAAAAATTCGCTTACCCAATTAATGCAACAATCATACCCAAAAATAAATTTCTCAAAGTACAAAAACATACTCGAAAACAATATACCCAATAAATCAAATATCAAAATAAAATAATATCCATAAATTGGATACTATTTTATATTTATACCCAATTTAAACATCACTTAATACAAAATTCATACCCAATTTAAATTTGTCATACCCAAAATTTTCAAAACTCAATATTGTACACAAACATCAATATCAAATGACATTTGGTCATTACCCAAGAATTCGCTTGACATTTGATCATTATAACACATTTTGGTTAACCATAAAACATACCCACGAGATCACTTTAAATATACTTAATAATAAGAAATATACTACAAAGCCAATACACGTATAAAAGCATACCCAATTTGAATTTTTCATAACCAAAATTTACACAAATCGATATTGTACACAAACATCAATACCAAATGACATTTGGTCCTTGTAACACAGTTTGTATAACTACAAAACATACCCAAAAATATCACTCTAAGCATACTCAACAATAAGAAACATACCACAAAAACAATAAACATATACCCAATAATGAGAAAAATACTATAATTTATATTTGGGTAACGAAAATAATGTCACCCAAAAAAATTAAACATTCATGGACTTGAAAATTTCATCAAACTAGCTACATTAACAAAAAATATAAGATAAACATGTAAAAAAAATACTTAAACAAAAAGTAAACATCTAATCACCATCATTTCAACTAAAGAATTATTGCCCTATTTGCTAGTTTCCATACCTACTTTTTCTTTCTTTTATATAGAAACCTAGTTTACAAAAGACAATTTTAAGGGATCCTATTTCCCTAATTAATTCAAATATTTTTATGTATTTATCGAATCAATTATATACGTAAAATAATTTTTTGTTTATATCACTGGCATACCCAACTTTTAAATTAATTGTTAACAAATATCTGTGCAAGTCACCCTATGTAAACAAGAAAACCCTAAAATGTATTGAGAACGATATTGTAAAATAATACCATTCTTCACATTCAATCTCCGATAACCTCTCTTCCGACTCTTCATAGATGGTTCGTACCTCATGGAGTTCCTCGTCAAGAAAGAATACGAGGTCCACGGATTGATCCGCAGGTTGTCGAATTTCAACACACAGCGAATCGAGTCTCCTTTGAGATCCCGGAATACACAGCTAACGTGGGGGCTACGGTCGCGATCCGGCGGTTGGAAGCCGTCTAATCTCACGTCTTGGCCACAGAAAGGCAGGATGTGATGTACTACCAAGCTGTATCTCCGGAGATGTTTGCATCTAGACCGCCTCCCCAGTCCCTGTCTCCAAGTGTGCAGCTCATTGGTACACCGTCAATTATCGCGAGGCGTATGGTAATCTCTTATTTACAGGAGCCTTAGCTTGATTTCATTTCAGTTTTGAGTGATCTCGAATCCCAGTTTGACGAATCTCATGTTTATCTTGTTGAATAGATTAGTGGTGAGATGAAGTTTGTGAAAGTATCCTTCTTTAAGGAGTCTGATTTGAACTGTTTGATGAGCTTACGAGTCTGATTTGAACTGTTTGATGAGCTTCAGCTTGATGAATATTGTGCTGATTAGGAGTAGTGTTCATCTTGTTGATTTCATCAGCAGTTACATGAAGTTTGTATCAATATTCTTTTGGTTAGTTTGAAGTGTAAACCCAAGTTTCAGCTTGATAAATATTGTGCTTATTAGCAGTAAGCTTCATCTGGTTGATATCACTAGTTGTGACATGAAATTTGCTTCAGTATTTTGCATTAAAGCGACATTGTTTATGGAGCTGCAATACCACCCCATTCCACTTGCAGTGATGGAAGTACACTATAGTCGTATTTAAGGATCTCCTCATCAGTTTCACAGAATACTGCTGATGCAAATTTCAAAAACAACTAATTGGAAAAAGTTCCAATTAATTAGAATCTAACTTCTTGCCTCATTGGAAACATGATATCCTTCATCATTTTGAACCAATCAGCGGTGACATGAAACATGATTTTAGAATATGTTGTGATTGATAAAGAGGTCTTTTTGGCCTGCTGAGATCGTAACTTTTGAAGGGAGACTCTTCAAAGGCTAAGGAGGTGATCGGTTGGAGGCTGGTATCCGGCAGCTTGTGAAGGTGATGGTCGATGAGGGAGAAGGTGCTAGTTGATGTAGGACCGTTCACATAGCGCGGTCCAAATTTCTTTATATCTTTTTAGATCTAGAATGGAATCCTTTACAAAATTGACAAACCGTTCCGGACCAAACCTGAATTTTCAGGTGCGGTCCAATAACAATTGTACGGTCCAAGTTAACAATTCTGGTCCGGTGCGGAATTTGAACGGTAGTAGTGGATCCAGGCTACACGTTAATAATAGATGTCATTTTAGATCTAACAGAAACTCTTTTTTTAGACTGATGCAGCGATAACTTTACCATCCGTAGCTTACCATTGCCCTCAATAGGCTCAATCACAAACAATTACGCTAAACAAAACTCAAATTCAATCCACATTATGATCAGCATCTCCTCCTCTACAACCTCATCCTTTTTACTTGCATCAAATCCATCAAAAAAACAGAATATTTCATTGCCAAAGCCATCAACAAAAACACAGCCGTTTCCCCTTTCATCCTCACAATGACTGATCCTTATCCGCGTTTAGTTCTATTAAAATAAAAGTCCTTGAATCCCGCCCATGGATAATACGAACCGCCAGATCACCAGCCACGCGTATGGTCGAGATCCTTCTTCCTATTCTGCTATCCTTTGCTCTTTCGAGTAACCAATCGTAAAACACACTTGCCTGAACATATCGCATCCCATTCTCCCAGTATATATATATTGACTGCCTTTCAGTTCGTGGTGTCAAAGTTCAGTTCGAGAATCATCCGCGGTCGCCGGCGAGGTTAAAACTATGGAAAAAAAGAGTTCAAAACAGAGGATGGAGAAGAAGTCTATACAACACAAAGTTGCGGTTCATCCTCCTTACTTCCAGGTATATATGTAGTTTGTTGACGCCATGGACGATTTCTTCATGGTACTGAATTTGTTTCTTAAAAATCTAATTTCTGTTTTGCTGATTATATACTCCCTCCGATCAAAAATAAGTGTCGTTTTAGCATTAGAAATTTGATCAAAATTATCTGTCGTTTTAAGTTTTCTAGGCCAATAAATGAACAATAATTATAAGAAATGTTCTTGAAAATTGGTGTAAATGATTAATTTTAGTTCTAAAATATTTTTTATTGGTTTAAAAGAAGGTTGAATATTAAATATGTGATAAGATTTAGAAAAACTTTACAAAATCTATGTTATTTAATATTTTCTTAAAAATTGTGTCAAAGGCTAAAATGACAGTTATTTTTGATCGGAGGTAGTATGTAGATGATTAAAGATGCGATCACAGCTATGAATGAGAAGAACGGATCAAGTCCCTACGCAATCGCGAAGCACATCGAAGCAAAACACAAATCTGTACTTCCTGCGAATTTCAGAAAGATTCTTAGCCTCCAGCTGAAGAACTCGGTCGCTAAAGGAAAGCTAATGAAGATCAAGGCCTCATATAAACTTTCTCAGACTAGAAAGAAGGGGACAGTCACAGCAGCTAAGGCGGCTATTACTAGATCTGTGAGGGCGAATGCTGTGAAGGGAGACGAGACAGTTGAGAAGAGGCGCCGGAGCTCCCGGTCAAAGTCAATCAACCAGATGTATGTGAAGGAAAAAGGCAAGGCAGTAGGAGGAAGGAAGAGTTCAAAACTGAAACAGATGAAGTCGATCAAGTTGGCGGTGAAGAAGTCTAAGAAGAAGACGGTTGTTTGAGTTAGTAGCTGGCCATGGCCCATGGATCGAGTTCGATCAGTAGCTTGAACTCTGTAAATAATGCAAGCTTTGTTGTTGGTGTTTGTAAATATGTACGAGTTTCTTGCTTACTGCTTTGGTTTTGTATTATACACTTAGTTGATTTCTTATCAAACAGGATCTTCCGAACTGAACAGAAGGAACTGCACTCATAATCAACTTTACAGAGAAAACCAATACATGAAGTCTTAACGAAAAAGATAAAGCAAGAGAGGCTACTCAGTCAACAAACTATAAATTTTTAGATGCATATTGAATTCAGATGATCCAGCTTATTCCAACAAAGCCTTGTGATTTTCATCTAACTGGAACAAGAAACTGACTTGAACACCTGAAAATAAATTAAAATAAGAATATTAATGTATTATTGACAAGAATGATTAATTACATATATGAATAGCGTCGATTTATATTGTAACCATAATTATTATTTAATTGAAATAACAAGAGTCGATAATTATAAATTATGTCTTTTTTTAAATATAAAAATTTATGATAATAATGAAATCCAATCAATAATTACCTTTTTCAAGGGTGACAAGTCCAAACACTTTTGCTTCTCCTCCTCCGATTCCTCCTCCTCCTCCCCCTCCGATTCCTCCTCCCCCTCCGATTCCTCCTCCTCAGCCCTCGGATAGTCCTCCCGTGTCACTCTCCAGCAGTCTATGATATCAACATGGTGATTACAAATAAAAAATGGAGGGGACAACTTGTCCAAGTTGTTTAATGAACACAATATCAGTTCGGTGCGTCCAAGAAAGCTTAGTGAAAAAGTCATCTCTTTACCTAAGAAGGACTCATGTTCCAAAACAAGCCTTCTTAGTCCACAAAGTTTCTCCAAAACAGGAAGTGGATCTTCCTCAAGTTTGGTGTGCTTCAGTGTCAGCTCTTTTAACTGTGTAGGGAACATCTCAGAACGCAACTCAACCCAAATAGTTCCTTTTATCTTAAGCTTGTGCAAATTCTGAAACCTTGACAGTATGTTGTGGTCATCATTCACGATCTCACTGTTAATGCTCACTTCCGAATATGTACTTAGATGGCCAAGTACAAGATCCAACTCCTTAACTGCGTGAATCTTTTTTATTGCGATTTTCCTCAGGAGTTTCAACTCAGCTAAATCACTCAAACGAACTTTATCGGTGTGCAAGTTGGCTAGTGTTCTGAGGCAGTTCAACCCAGATAGTCGCAGCTCCGGAGTCTCATGAGCAATTAGATCAGGTAGATAGAGATGCATTAACCCTTTGAGTTTCCACAAGATATCTGGTATGATAAGTGAGGATCCCGACACACGCATGTCAAGAGTTTGAAGGTTAGTTAGAGTCTCGATAGATGATGGAGGAATTCGAGTCACACAAGTTCCTCTCAAACTCAAGTACCTGAGCTCTGTTAAGTTTCCAACTTCCGTAGGCAAACTTCCTTTGGTCATCCATACTCCTTGAAGATCCAAGATCCGAAGTGAATGGAAGTTGTTGCTAAAGACGTGCAACAACCACTCCCACTTTTGTTCATCATTGTATAGAGGATCACCACTGACATCAGGAATAAAGAGGAGAGATGTGGTAGGAGAGGTAATAACGTCAAGGGAGCTGAGCTGCTCATCTAAAGAAGCAGGGTTTTGATTGTTCAAGTGTATTGTCAAGTGCTGGGTTTTGTATTTGGCATCCTTTGCTGAAGTTGTATGCTCAAATTGATCGTCCACTACAGTAACCATATGGTCTTCTTCTTTAGCCTTCTCTAACAAAAGGTCTCGTAATGCAAACTTGAGTTGACATGTTTTTATGGTGTTAGCAGGACCCCTTTTGACAGCAGTAACAATGCCTCTCTTTACAAGCTCAGTCAAGTAAGTGCGTGCAACATACCCCAAGTCCAAGTCCAAGTCCAAGTCCAAGTCCAAGTCCTCTACTTCTTGTAGGAAGTTTGATTGAATGAAACCAGCAGCTATCCACATTTGAAACAATTTTGTAGTGGGTATCTCATCATCTTCAGGGAAGTTTGCTAGATAGATTAGACATTGTCTCAAGTGAAGCTCCAAATCGTCATAACACAATGCAAATATCCACGATAACTCATCAGGGGTTGAATCAGTGAGTAGTTCCTTATGCTCAGATGGCCACTCTCTCAACTTTTTAGTGGATATCTCATCATTTTCGTTACTCGTCAACAATCCCACAAGCATATCAGCTAACAATGATGAACGTCTCAACAGATTCCATTTGATACCTGCATTTGTATTACCTATATACAATTTCACGGTTTAGTAAATCCTCTTCAAACAATTCAAAAAATCAAAAAGAAGGAAATGCAAATTAGGCCCAATATTTGTTATTTTAAAAACATATTTACGGAGCATTTGGTTTGTGATCTTTTTATTTGATCATCTTAGGAAGAGTAAAAGAAGAAAATACAATTTAGCTAGTTTATTTTTTACTTTTAAGCCATTATAACTCTTTTTTATAATGGCTCTTTTTTAAAATGATAAAAACAACTCAGAAGTAATATGCAAGGGGCTTGCCGTTAATCTGGGAGCATGTTCGGCTCCGGCGGCTGAACTATGGGGATTCATTTGGGGTCTCGAACTTGCGTGGGACTTGGGCGATAGGAAAGTAGAGGTTGAGATAGATTCTCTCTTGGTGGTTGGATTCATCGAGAATGGTGTGAGTGCATCTCACTCGCTCTCTAGCCTGGTGGTTCGCTGACAAGGCTTCATTATTCGTGGTGGGTTATCTCTATTGGTCACACGTTTAGGGAAGGAAATCGTGTAGCTGATGTTATAGCAACTTACGCCTTCTCTTTAGCTTACGGGTTGCATCGTATCTATGATCCACCTTTTGGGGTTAGAGTTTTAGTTTTGGATGGTTTGAGGGGGTTTCCCTTTCCCGTTTTACTCATTTATAATCTCTTTCCGCTCTTAATATAGCGCTCTAGCGCGGGGAGTCTCTTATCAAAAAAAAAAACTTACATTAGGTCTTTTTAAAATGATATTTGTTAATTTTAGAGCATCTTGATTGGATTTTTTTTATCATAGATTTCAGACCACTTTTATATTTTTACTAAATAAGTATAAAAACGCAAATTAGAAGGTGTACTTCATTTGTATCTATCTATAATTATCCATGCTAAATAATACTTAGCTAATAAAGAAATTACAGTGTAAAACCTAGTATATGATATGATAATAAACAAATTTAAGCTCATTCATGGAAAAATATAGCCTGAATGCTACTAACGAATGAAGTGCTTTTTTTTTTTTGGTGGAAATGATGTGCTTTTTTTTGTTAGTCCTATAGCCTACAGGTAAAACAAATAAAATTTTGTTATTAAATAAAATTACTACATATCAAACACCGATTTAAAACTCAACAAGTTTTTGTTAATAAATTAAAAGTTTGGTTAGTAAAAGATTGTAACAGGATCACGTAAATTTAATTTCGTAAAAAGTTTTAGTGAATCTTTCATTGGACTTCAAATTTTGAAAGTAAGTAAATTTTTGTTAGTTATATCATCAACCTTCAGTTTTATGGCTAATAAAAGATGATAACAGTATTGATAACAGGAACTATAAATAAAAGGTCGAGGCAAAGGCAAAGTGGAGACGTACCATAATTACGAGAAAGCTTGTCCCACATTTCCATTTGAGTTTGAAGTTGATACTTACGGACATGCCATTGAGCAGCAACTTGAGGTTCTTCATCAGATTGAGAGATTACGAGTAAATGGCTCTTTCTTTCAGTACCTTCACATCCAAACACCCTATCCAGATCTCGCAGCTGATCAAGAACGACGTCATTTGAGATCATTAGAATCACCAAACACTTGTTTGTTTGCATTGCCTGTTGAATATGATCTATTAACGTATCATAACTCATCGCAGACAAATCCTTATCTCTGCTTAATTTGGGGTTCAGATCCCTTAAGAGCCTTTGTATGATACGCAATGGAATCGGAAGAACACCACCATTACGAATGCATCTCTTGGGAATCCATGCCCTTGCAACAACATCGAAATCTCTGTTCAACCTGTAGCAGGAATAGAAATCCGCAGCACACGTTGCCATGTCTTCTAGACCACTTTCCCCCATTAGTAAAACAAGCTTATCATAGTCTAGACTTGACCCTCTTGTTTTACTATTAATTTCCAAGGAAAAAACTTGCAAAGATAAAGGTAAAACATGTGGCATTCTGTTCAGGTTCGTACACCGCTCTATATGTAAATGATTTAGCTTAGGCATGGATCCATGCTCTACTTCCCATTCCTCCAATTTCGACAACCGATGCATTTCTAAACTTGTGAGAAGGGGAAAACTTTGTGAACTACAACTCATCTTCTTCCCAACATAAGCATCACAATATAATGTGAGAGTTTTTAGATGAGAAAGGTTTCCTAGAATTTGCATTGGATCATCCTTCACTTTACATCCCACTAAACATAATTCTTTCAAATATTGGGGAACAACTTCAAACTTCTTCCCCTCCGCACAAGAGATGGGCCCCGTTATCGTCAATTCACACTTGCAAAGAATGATTGACAATATTTCTGTGTTGTTGCTTATGACATCGCCTTCAATCTCGAGGGAACATCTACGAAGGCGGCCTGATTTAAGAGCTGGGATGATGTGGGCAAATACCTCTTTAGAGACAGAACCTGATATTGAAAGCCTTCTAAGCTTTTTAATTCCCAACATGTCCTTACTTCGAAGCTTTTCCACCTGCAAATCTTCAATCGTCTCCAAGCAGACTAATGTATCAACCCGCAACCTTTCCCCCCATTTAATCTTGTAATAAACAGGGAGAAGTAAATGCCTTAGCCGAAACAACTTCCACAGAGTATTGGGCATTGTCAATCCACTATTACCTCGTAGATCAAGAATCTCAAGGAATCTCAGGTTGCCAATGGATGATGGTAACTCATCAACTCTAGCTCCTTTCAAACTCAAATACCTCAAGTGCATTAACTTCTCAATTTGGCTACTCAACCCTCCTTTCAAGGTGAAGTTCTCTCCAAGGACAAGCACACGCAACATTCGAAATTCACTACAAATGCATCTCATCACCTTCTCGCACACTTCTGCATCTACATTTAAACCAAATATGAACAAGAGAGATCTAAGATACTTGGAGGCTTTCGAGGATACAGAATCCTTAATGAAGTTGCTGCTACTCTCGAATCCACGAGGCAAATAAATTGCCATTCTAAGCAATCTATTGTCACCGTAGTAGTCATAGGTATCTAGCTGTTCATCTGGACACGACCGAAGATCAATGGTTTTAAGCAAATTATTACAACTTGCTTCCTCCAAGCACACATCTCGAACAAGATCGTGCATTCTGATAGATTTAATCCACCCTTCCGAAACTTTCACAATTTCAACCAAACCAGCTTCAACCAATTCACTCAAGTATTCGTTAGCAACATCCTCCAACGATTTTGTGCCTGCTCTTCTGTTACTCGATCTTGTAACAAGACCTTCTGCAATCCACATCCAATATAAATTTTCTGTCTTGATTTCATAATCTTCCGGAAAGTTGGCAAGGTGAAGAAAGCAAGGCTTTAAGTGATAAGGCAAATCATTATAACTGAGCAGCACTATCTCCATGCACGATCTGCCATGATCATATCCTTTTATCAAGTGTGAACTCATAGTCTCAAGTACAAGCTGGTTTCTCTCCGCCCAAGTTTGCTTCTTCCGTAAGATCCCACCAAGCACAACGACAGCCAGTGGAAGACCTTTGTACACCTTGAAGATTTTCTCTTTTAATTTCTTCTGTTCACCTAATAAATTAAGAGAGAATTTGTGACATAAAATAAATGTTTCCCCTAAAAAAAACGATAAATAAACGAGTATATATTAGCTTTATAAATATATGGCATGATAATGTATGTGTACATATACATACATATATATATACAAAGAATAAACACATTCATCGATAATATCAACTAAATCAGTATATGAGCATAGTAATTATACCTACAAACAGCAAAAACATGATGTAACAAATTAGAAAAAATATGAGCTATTAGTATAGAAGTAAAAAAAACATAAATATATGAATTAAGCATAGTAACTACATATCTTATAAATAGCTTTTACAATTGAATAATTCATCTTTTTAATTAACATTGATTTGATATATATTTTTTACCAACGTCTAATTAATTATCTATGACATATCTTAAAACTCCATTTCTATTACAACTAGTGAACCATACAAATATGATTTATTTTTAAGGTTTAATTATCAATTCATTTAATATTAAACCATCACAAACAAGAACATAAATATTGTATACACATACCGTCTATCTTCGACGTAGCTTGTTCATTACTTGAGCAACTCCCCATGGTCAATTGAAGCAACTCCCAACTTTCGTCTTTGGTAAGAGGATCGGGTTTCTGAAGAGCTTCATGATCTACATAGTTAGCAACGTCTTTCTTGCGTGTGGTGAGCAACACTTTACTACCCGAATCTGCTCCACATGAAGTAAATGCCGGTTTTAAACTATCCCAAGCTTCTTTAGTCCATACATCATCTAAAACCACCAAACACTTCTTCGTCTTCAAGATTTCTTGCAACTTAGGAATCTTCGATTCATCATCGCCACCCCCACCGCCACCGCCACCGCCACCGCCACCGCCATCTTTCGATCTAGATTTAAGACCGTTTATAAGATCTTGAAGAACACTTTCAACTTGAAATTTCTTGGAAATAAACGCAAAGGCTTGCCCACCAGAGAAGTGTTGTTTCATCTCGTCATCCTTGAAAACTTTGGTTGCAAGTGTTGTCTTTCCTGACCCGCCCATTCCATAAATGGCATGAAACCCTTTATTAGGTGTGGTCCTTTTTAAAGTGTTGATCAACTCCTTGACATTTTTATCAAACCCAACTATCTTCTTGTCCTCCATGTAAGCATTCTTCATGATTTGTTGTATTTGGTCGATACGTGTTTCTTTGGCTTCGTCTATGTTTTTACCAAGAGTTCTCATCAAACCATACTTCTCCAACTTTGACGATAGTGTGGAAATTTTGACTGTCAAGGAATCAATACTCGAAGCCGCTTGATGAAGATCGTAAAATTCACGAAAAATACAAGAATATCTTTTCAATTTGTTCAACATGCCATCTTGTTGCCTACGAGATACAACCTTGATGACAAATTTGTCGATAATGTCTTCTGCTTCATAAACATATTTTTGAATTTGACAAACCCACAACCCAACAATTTCATCTTTGTATTGCAAAGTATCTGCTTCTCTCAAAAAGCTTCGCATCCAAAGAAGCTCATCTCGTAGCTCCTCCACTTTTCCTTCGGCTCCCCACAAATACTTCCCTTCTTCAAAAAGAACTTTTCCTAACAAATCAATCGATGATTTCACCGTAGATTCCGCCATTTATTTTTCCCACACTTTGTTGCTCTATTGCTTCGATTTAATTATGGATTTCTCAAGTATTCCTGTAGTCAAACAAATCAATAAAACAAATATAGCTCCCCGCGTTAATTTTTTTTATACCAAACGATTCGATTACAGAAACAAATTCAAGCGTGAATGTGATTAACCATTTTAAATGTTTTTCTATTACAAATTCAAGTGTGGATGTGATTAACTGTTTCAAAATATTAAAATATGGGATGGAGATTAAAATTTGGGATGAAATTTGTTATGTTTTTAATACCTCATCTCTTTGGATTAAGATTATTACAAGTTAATTTTTTGTCCCGTTACATTTGATCACCTAGCCACCAAACGGGCCCTATATATTATAAAAATCCAAAACAAAAATTAACAGACATAATATAATACATTCACTTTATTCTAAAAATAATACAAACTTTTAAAATCACCAAAATAATACAAATTATCAGCTTATTAACAATATATAGTTAAATTCTGAATACTACAAAAAAAAAAGTACAAACCATGATTTGATTTACTTAAAATAATCCATACTATAGAATATAAACTTTCAAAAATCACTATTTATTTTTGAAATTATATAAAACATTTAAAATAATCCATACTATAGAAGATAAACATTTATTAATAACCCAAAATTTTCTCTATTTTGCATATATCAGTACATAAATTAAAACAGAACTCGCAAACACATTGAAAATACAATTTTATTTAAGTAAATATTGTTTTTGAGAATGAATTCAATGACATTAATTTTCAGTGTGACTCGACGACTCGTATGAAAAACGAACATGAACACGGAACGCAAATGTTACTGGATTAAGAAAAGTAGGATTAATTTATAGATTTATTTATAATTTATAAATGCCTACTTCTATAATTATCCACAAGCCCACATTCTCCTTCTGCACGTTTTTGTCTAGGACGCTAAGCTTCTTTCTTTTCTTTTCTTTTCTTTTTTTTATGAAAAAGGATTTGAGATGTTAAACAAACCTAGTGGTTCGAAAGGACGCAAAACAGGAGACGAAGTAATCGTCATGAAAATGGAAGGAAATGAAACCAACAAAAGAAAAAAAATTAACCTATAAAATTACGATTTTTTCAAAAAACTATACCGACTACAATCTCAAAAAGGCTTAAGAACACACGCATATGAAACTTAAAACCATTAAAAAAGTACTTGATAAAATGGATTGAGTATTCCAGTGTCAAGTAAGATCTCTAAGGAAAAATCAAAGCCACTTTGTTATCGACACACTAGGTACTAAACATAAATTTCCAAATAATTTATAAATCTCCTAATTAATATGATTTATCAACACACTAGGTCCTAAAGACACATTTTCAAATCATTTAAGAATCTCACAATCAATATAATTTATCAAACTTTCTCCTACTAAATTGGTGTAAAATGACCCTTTCGTTTATTATAAAACAATGTAACCCCTAGATTTTAGGTATGTGTTTTGGGCATTAAGTTTTAGTTAATAAAATTCGGTTCTTGAATTTTAGGCATTGGATTTTGGGCATATGCTTTGGGTATTAGGTTTTGGGTATTGAGCTTAAATTATAATTTGAATATTACGTTTCGGGTATTGAAATTCAAGTATTAAAATTCGGGTATAAGGTTTTTAGTATTATGATTAACATATAATTTTAATTTAAAAAATATAAAAATAATGAGATTTAATTAGTTTAGTTGGTAACAAGGTGGAAGAAAGAGTCTTTCAAGTTTCAACCATGGTTCAACACTCACAAATACTTGTCAATTTCTTATCGCGAGAAGGGAGGAATACCTTCATAAAAACAAAATTTGGCGGTTAAACCAACCTTTGTCATGCAAAGTTTTATACTCCCGAGTCATAATCTAGAGGAGCTAGATAATACATATAAAAAAAAATTTGGAACAAAGGGGGCCAACATAGACTCATTATCAGTTCGGATGTAATATGCAAATTAAAAAAGGATGGCAGTCTTGGTTTAAGGAAATCTTTAATAACAAACAAAACATTACAAATGAAACTCTTGTGAAAAAACCTTGGTTGAACAAATAACATTTGGGTTAAAATTATAAACGAAAAATATTTAAAAAATTATAATATTCTTCATTACCAAAATAAAGGATCAATGTCCTGACAATGGAATAACCTTATGAAGCTAAAAACTAAGTTAAAAAATGATATTATTTGGTAAGTTGAAAACGGTAAAACCATCAACTTCTAACATAATAATTGTGGACCTAACACACAATCAAGAGTGATTGTAGAACCCTCTTGATACAATCTTGCAAAAAAAAAAAAAAAAGATTGTCCCTATAATGTAGTAGGAGACTCATGAATGACTGAGATCTCCAAATTGAACAAATAACATTTTTATTTTGAAATAATTGTAGTTTGTGTGAATTATGAATAATTAATTATGAACGGTTATTTTTTTTTTCAAGCATATATAAATGGTGGTTTTGTAAAGTTGATCCTCTAAAATTTCGGTTGTTTTAAACACTAAGTTCGCACTCCGAATGCGGAATTAGGGAGATGTACGTTTAGAGGAAATACATGAGTTCGTTCAAGATGAACGTTAACTTAAAAGCGTAAAATATAATAAATGATTAAATTAAAACATAAGTGTATTAAAATACATATACTAGACAATATTATCAGATTAATTTCAGGATTTTTTGTTGTTTTAAAACCTGCGCAAAAGTATAAAATTCACCGAATATGTAATAGTAATACAAGTTTTTTAGAAGGATAGTCGTACATTTAAAATAAAATATCGCTAAGTAACGAAAGTAAAGAAAAATAAAAATTTCTCCATCAATTTCAATAATATAGTACAAAAAGAAAAATATTCTCTGATAAAACTAAAATATTAAAGGAACAAATATTAGTTATGGATGAAGCAAGTGAAGTACCCGAACCGAAGAATAGATTGATGGGTGTAGTCTGGATGGAGCAAGTTACAGAGAGATTAACTGCGAATTAAGGACAAATATGAGTTATTTAGCGAAGATTATTATGTAAGAATAATAATTACAGTAAGTGCTGTAGTATGTGTGGCTCACCATGCAAAAGAGAAGAAGCAAACGCAAAGGGACTTTGAGTACTAGATGTGGAGCAAGTGAAGTACCCGATCCGAAATATAGATTGACGGGTTTAGTAATAGATCTGCAAATTTAAGAAGAAAGTCCAAGATTTAGCTGTAAGTTTTAGCAATTAGCGAAGATTACGTACGTAAGAATAGCAATTTACAGTAGCTGCAACTGTGTCTCACCATGCGGAAGAGAAGAAGAAGAAGAAGCAGACAGAAAAGCGATGTATGAACTTGCTTGCATGCAGGACTGCTTAAATAGCTAAATGTAATCGACTTTCACTTAGATCTGGATCTCCATCTTTACACACGTTTTACACACTTTTGAATTAAATGAGGTAGGTGGAGACGAGTTAGGTGATTCAATTCGAAGTAGTTGGGTTCATTCAATGGTACGAACATACGTACTTCAAAACATTTAAATTTTAGGTACGAACCTTTGTAAGCCAATGGAAATGGTACATGTTAGGATAGTTATAGGATAATATGTTCGGTTCGGATTTTGACCAATTTGAAGCGGATTAAGGTGTCAACGGGATGAATTCGGTTCGAGTAGTGACATACCCATCTCCGTACTTATTTAACATACACTAAAAACTTGGTTCAACAACTATCGTAAAAGATGACACAAAATACGAAAAAGATATATATACACAAAAAATTGGAAACTTGGAATACTATGAGTCGGATTCCGGTCGTGGTGGTGTGTTGTGAGTAACGTTTATAATTTCTCATTCAATTTACATGCATGTTATAGTTTAAAAAGATAAATATTCTATAATAATACTGAAATGTTATTAAAGGAACAAATTTACATTTTGTGTCTGAATTGTGATCGTGGTGATATGTTGTCACGACAGTTTTCTTTGATGGAAGGCTCTTCCCCGAATTCTCGTCTTTCATTTCCCCAGGAGTTTGTGTCCTGTTGTACATGTATCTGGCGGTGTTATTCCCATTACCTGCTTTATCTTTGGAAGATGCTTAACATTTTCGTGTTGTTTGTCCTCCTCCGGCTTCATCTTTCTTCTATATTTGTCTTCGTTATAATCTCGGACACTCCTCCTTGATATCGGTTTTGATCAATGTTGTGCTCACCATTTTTCTGGATTTTCAACACCGTAGTAGATTAATCAGCATTGCATGATTTCACATCAGCGACTGGTGACGCGGTGCTACCGAAAGATGTTGAAGACCTTATTTTTTTTGAATGTTTTGGGTGAACTATATTTAGAGATGGTTTCCGTTTCGCTTACCCTTGTGTAAAAAGAAAAAAACAGATTTACTTATTGGGTAATAGAACAGCATAATTTACCTATTCTAAATTATAGAAAGAAAAAAGGCAAAGAAAGATGAAGGCATCGGGTAAAAGTGTAGTACCAGTACCCGATCCGAAAAATAGATGGATGGCTGTAGTACGGATGATCCGAAAAGTAGATTGATGCGTGCAGTAGGGATGGAGCAAGTTACAGAGAGATTAACTGCGAGATCTGCAAATTAAGAAGAAAGCCCAAGATTTAGCTGTAATTCAGCAATAAGTGAAGATTACAGTAACTGCGAGATCTGCAAATTAAGAAGAAAGCCCAAGATTAATTAGCTGTAAGTCAGCAATAAGTGAAGATTACAGTAACTGCAAGTACAGGCGGAAGAGACGAAGAAGCAAACTGAAAGGATTATAGCTTTCATATATAATTTCATTTTATCAATTCTTTAATAAGTTAGGTGAAATACCAGCTGGCAGATACATTGGTTAGGTGGAAATGTGTTAGGTGAAAACGAGTTACTTGAGAATGAGTTAGGTGAAAACTATTATCATTTATGATGTGTACTGAACTGAAAAAGATTGGTAGACCGATCCAGTCAACATGAAGTGACGAACAACAACATTCATCTTGAAGGAAGTACACAAATATAAAGACGTGGAAATCTTAAATTTGAGCTGCTAACAAACTATTTCGGTTTTCATTGGAACAAAATAGAACTAACTGAAAGTTGTACTTCATCACTATAATCAGAGCAAATTACAATTATATTAGAAACTAAATTCTCAACATTAGAGTAAATTCCTTGCAAATAAACCAAAGTATTGATGTTGGGTACGTAGATCCTTATCACAAAAGAAAATGGGTGAGCATGTAAATAAAGAGAAAGTTGGAGAAGTAGAAGCCAAGTGTTAGATTGAGTCATGAGTTAAACTAACTCATCAAAACTCATGCCGCCAACTATCAGCAACCAAAGTAAGTTGAGTTACCAAACAAAACATAAATTCAGGGAGTGTCAAAGTCCGATATAGACGGACCGGTAGAGCGAGGGTCGTGTGCATCCGAGCGCACAGGTTTCATCCTAAAACCAATTGACAATTGGAGGAGTAGCCCACCGATGGATGAGTAAAGATCATCCCTTCAAAAAATCCAATTCAAACCCTAGTTAGACAAATGTTAATACTGATAGAACTCATATTGTACATAGAGTAGAATAGAGGGCACCCTATGTAATTATTGTAAATACGTTTATTATAAATACAATCCATCTGTCGATGGAAACCCTAAGGGGAATATTATTCACAATCTCACATGGTATCAGACTACTACGATCTCTAAACCCTTCTTCCGCACTCTCTCCAACCGACGGCCATCCGTTGAGGTTCTCCCCTCGCCTCCGGCTTCACCGTCAACTTTCTAGTCCAGTTATCTCGATGGCTGCCGACAAGAAACCCTCTTTTCACTCCGCTCTCGGAATCTCGAACATCAAGAACAACATCGCTCTTGTGCTTGATCATGACACACCATACACATCTTGGGTTACTCTATTTCGCGTTACTGCGAAAGCCCATAATGTTCTGGATCACATTGATGAAGCAGTTCCACGACCCACGGACATCGACAACTCCTTATGGCTTCAAGTTGATGCAACTGTTCTCCAATGGATTTACAGTACGGTCTCTCGCGACATTCTTCTTCAAATTCTAGATTCTGATGACACTGCGCTCCAGGCATGGAATCGAGTTAAGGATATTTTTCAGGACAATAAGAATACTCGTGCAGTATATCTTGAACACGACTTTTCCAATTGTAAGTTATCCATCTTCTTTTCCGTTAATGCTTTTTGCCAGCACCTAAAATCATTGGCCGATCAACTCAAGGGTGTCGGATCTCCTGTTCCGGCTACTCGACTAGTTCTTCAATTGATATCCGGTTTGCCGGCAGAATACAACGCAGTGGCAAGTTTTATTCAGCAAACTGATCCACTACCGAGTTTTGTTAAAGCTCGATCTCAACTTCTTCTTGAAGAAACGAGACTTGCGGCACAATCCGGCACTCCCGCAACAGCCCTCACTCCAGGATCTCGCTCCTCTGATTCTGCGTCATCCACTGCGGCTTCAGCTGACCAGCCCAGTAAGTCCAGGGCCCGCAATAAGAAGACTAAAGCCCGGACCAATGCTCCACATCAGGCCCAGACAAAATATGTCTTTAGGCCCAATGTCGGATGGGTATTGGCCAGTCCACAGGCCCAACAGTGGCCAGCCCATCTCTCATTCCCGCCTCTTCCTCCCAGCGGTGCGCTCTCCTCTTCAGGCCAACAGTGGCCGACCCATTTCCCTGCAAGCCCATATCATGGCCCGCCCAGTTCCTTTCCATCTCAGCAGGCCGGTCTCCTTGGATCTGGACCATCACAGCCACAGGCCCATTATGTGCAGGAGCAGCCAACCACTCTCGATCAATCCTTCGCTACAATGTCGTTGAATCCAGCGGATAATTTATGGTACATGGACACGGGAGCAACATCACACATGACGAATAATCCAGGTTCTCTCTCGTCTTTTTCGTATAATGGTAAATTAAATTCGATAATTGTTGGAAATGGTATGCAAATTCCATCTACAGGTCTTGGTGATGCCATTCTTCCCACCACAAAACAACCTCTCCGCCTTTCCAATGTCCTTCTCGCACCACAAATAGTCAAAAATTTAGTCTCTGTTAGACGTTTTACTACTGATAACCGTGTCTCTATAGAGTTTGACCCTTTTGGTTTTTCCGTGAAGGATCTGCAAGCGGGGACAACACGCATGAGATGTAATAGTTCCGGAGACCTCTACCCAGTCACGAGTCCACCCACCGGTCCACATCATGCACTTTCCGCTGAGTCATCGAGCATATGGCACGCCCGTTTAGGTCATCCAGGCATGCCGGTGTTTGATTTTCTTCGAAATTCATCTTTTTTTAAATGCAATAAGACAAAATTGCTTTCTCTTTATCATGCTTGTCAATTAGGAAAACATCATCGTTTGTCTTTTGATCGGTCACATACTAGTTCCATTGCACCTTTTGACATTATTCATAGTGATCTTTGGACCTCCCCGATTCCAAGTAAGGAAGGTTACAAATATTACTTGTTATTTCTTGATGATTTTTCCCATTTCTTATGGATTTATCCCATTAAATTCAAATCACAAGTCTTTCAATTGTTTGTGCAATTTCATCAACTCGTAAAAACGCAATTTCAAGCCAATATCAAGAGTTTTCAATGCGACATGGGACGTGAATTTAACAATTCTGATTTCCATAATTTCTTTCGCACTCATGGTATTATTTTTCGTTTCTCTTGTCCTCACACTTCTCCCCAAAATGGAAAAGCCGAACGGATCATTCGAACGATCAATAACATGATGCGTTCGCTTCTTTTTCACGCTTCTATTCCCGTCTCTTTTTGGCCTTTTGCTTTGGAGACATCTTGCTATTTGTTGAACATTCTTCCTTCAACCACCATTCAAAATAAGCCTCCCACTCAAGTGTTGTATCGTACAACACCGTCTTTCAATCACCTTCACGTTTTCGGCTGTCTTTGTTATCCTAATCAAAGCGCCACCGTGTCTCACAAACTCCAACCTCGATCTTCTCCATGTGTTTTTCTTGGTTACCCACCACACCATAGAGGATATCGATGTCTAGATCTAGCAACACAAAAATTCTTTATATCTCGTCATGTGATTTTTGACGAATCGAGTTTTCCATTTGCTAATCGCTCATCCTTCAACCCGGAACATTACGTCTCATTGTGTGATGATAGTGGATTTTCCAGCTACCATAGAGCCCAGCTGGAAAATATGCTCCCTGTACCAGCCCAGGCCCACCCGGCCCCTTCCCCATCACCCATGACCTCCAGCCCACATTCTGCGTTCGGCCCACCTTCCCCTTGTACTGTTTCCGGCCCGCCTTCCTCCAACAGATTATCCGGCCCACCTTCTGTCCCTGCTGTCACTCACACCGGCCAGACCCATACCCAGGCCCACCTCCGCGCCTTGCCGTCCGTCTCAGGCCCACCTCCAGTGACACAAGCAGCCCAATCCTCCAATCCAAGCCCATCTGCTGTCCCACATTCCTCAGTGACAACAACAGCTCCCATTGCCCAACCTTTAATTACGGACATTCCTGCTTCTGCGCCCAACCGACCCCGGGCTCGAAGCTGCTCCGGTATTGTCAAGCCTAAACCAATATTCGACCTCTCCGTTACCACTACACCATCATCCCAACTTATCTCGCCTATCCCTAAATCCCACAATTTAGCTCTCCAAGATCCGAACTGGAATCATGCCATGCTCGTCCCCTTGATGCTAACATTGTGCGTTGTATGTGGATTTTTCGCCATAAGTACAAGTCTGATGGTTCCCTTGAACGTTATAAGGCTCGTTTGGTAGCCAATGGATGCTCACAACAGGTTGGCATTGACTGCGATGAAACTTTCAGCCCAGTTGTGAAACCGGCCACTATCAGGACAGTTCTCAGCCTTGCAGTTTCTCGTTCTTGGTCCATCCATCAACTAGACGTTCAAAATGCCTTCCTGCATGGACATTTGAAGGAGACGGTTTATATGTTTCAGCCTCCTGGTTTTCGTGATTCATCTAAACCTAATCATGTATGTTTACTGCAGAAGTCTTTTTATGGTCTTAAGCAGGCACCCAGAGCTTGGTTTCAACGTTTTGCAAGTTTTCTGCTTCATCTTGGATTCATCGGCAGCAAGAGCGATTCCTCCCTCTTCATTTACCGTCATGGATCCAACATTGCCTACCTGCTTCTTTATGTTGATGACATCATCCTTACTGCATCCTCTGATGAGTTGCGTACCAATCTGATCATTCTTTTGGGCAAGGAATTTGCTCTTAAGGATCTCGGAAAGTTATCTTACTTCTTGGGCATTTCCGTCAGTCAGAGTTCTTCGGGCTTATTCTTATCGCAGGAGAAGTACGCCAAGGACATTGTTGACCGTGGAAACATGACAAATTGCAAATCTTCTGCTACACCTGCTGAAACCTCTGTAAAACTCAGTGCTTCTTCTGGTCCCGCTGTCAGTGACCCGACATTGTACAGAAGTCTTGCAGGGGCGCTTCAATATCTGACTTTCACACGTCCCGACATCAGTTATGCAGTGCAACAAGTTTGCCTTTTCATGCACGACCCCCAGAGAAACTCACTTTGCTGCCCTTAAGCGCATCATTCGCTACATTTCAGGCACCTCCTCATTAGGTATCACCATTTCTCCTTCTCCGAAGTCAGATCTTATTGCTTATACAGATGCAGATTGGGCTGGATGTCCTGATACTCGCCGCTCTACCTCCGGTTACTGTGTCTTCTTCAATGACACTTTAATCTCATGGTCTGCCAAACGTCAATCTGTGGTATCCCGCTCTAGCGCTGAGGCAGAATATCGAGGAGTTGCCAATGTTGTGTCGGAATGTTCCTGGCTACGCAATTTACTGCTTGAGCTTCAATGCCCCCTTTCTAAAGCCTCCGTGATCTACACTGATAACATATCTGCGACATACCTTGCTAGCAACCCGGTTCAACATCAACGAACCAAGCATATCGAGATTGACATTCACTTCGTCAGAGATAAAGTTGCCCGCGGTCATATCCGTGTTCTCCACGTCCCTTCGGCTTTTCAGTATGCCGACATTTTTACTAAGGGTTCTCCCAAGACAGTTGTTTCTAGATTTTAGATCCGTCTTACTGTAATGCCTCCTCCAGTTTCGACTGCGGGGGTATGATAGAACTCATATTGTAAATAGAGTAGAATAGAGGGCACCCTATGTAATTATTGTAAATACGTTTATTATAAATACAATCCATCTGTCGATGGAAACCCTAAGGGGAATATTATTCACAATCTCACAAATACGATCTTCTCAAGTACTGAATTTGTCTCTTAAAACCCTAATTTTTGTTGCGCTGATTATACATGTAGATGATTAAAGATGAAATCACAACTGAATGAGAAGAAGGGATCGAGTCCCTACGCAATCGTGAATCACATCGAAGCAAAACACAAATCCAAATGAGGACACGACCAAAAGATTGAGGCAAAGGCAAATCGGATACGTACCCATATCCAATTGAGGACTTGCTCCACATTTCCTTGTGAGTTGGAGGTTGAAATTTATACAGCTGGTAGTAAGAAGCAGGAACAGCAATAACATCAGGTAAAAGATGTGGTCTCTCAATATACAATTCTCCCGTGACAGAAAAACTTCCAATGATAAAGGTAAAATATGTGGCATTCTATTCAGGTTTCTACGCCTCTTTATACGTAATTCATTTAGCTTATGCATGGATCCATGTTCTACTTCCCATTCCTCCAAATTCCACAACCCATTCTTTCTAAACTTCTCAGAGGGGAAAAACTTTCTGAGCTGCAACTCATCTTCTTTCCAACATAAGACTCCAACCCTAATGTGAGAGTTTTGATATATATTTTTATCGACATTTAATTATTATCTATGCCAGATCTTTAGACTGCATTCCTATTACAACTAGTTTATTTCTTAAGACAAATAGACTGAATAGTATAAAAATAGGTAGAAAACATTTGTTGGGTTCGTGTACGACTATTCTACAATTTTCTCTTCAAGTATGGTTGTCCAGTGTCATCTCATGCATTAAACAATCTTGTTGGAGCAATTGTGTGGCACTATACATCAAATTGGTAATCCATATCTCCTTTGATGGTGTTTCTCTTATTTCTTCATGTTCTTCGTCCACATATATACATATGATATGTCTTTGATCTTCTCCCTAAATATTCAGACTTTCAAGTGTTTGTTTTGGGTTTAATCTGTGACATTAGCTTAAGATTTTGTGTTAGAAGGTGAACTTAATCAGATAAAAATAAAAAAACCAGCATACTAGTTTAAGATTTTGTGCTAGAAGATTGATCCCGTCCCTGATTAAAAATCAAGCTCTAGTTTGATTTAGGTTTTACTTACAAAAAATGTGTGGTGTTACCTTAATACAAACATTGGATTCCTAGATATCTTTGTTTATTTGACAACCTGCATTTTGTCACTGTGTAATCTGTGTAGGAAAACTTTGTTCTTGAAATTTCTCTGTGTTAATCTTCCAAACTTGTGTAAGAAACTGGACAGAGACTTCCCAAGAAGTTTGTAAGAAAAAAATAGTAAGAGCCTTCCGGATTGCGCAAAATCATACACCATAAAGCATAGAGCAAATGATTAAATATATAAATTTAGTTGCCCATTTCCTTCAATTGGAAATCTTAGGAAATTTCTAATTTGTTATTTATTACCATTTTCAATCTGTGTGTACATGTACACACGTTCAATTCAAAATTAAAAAGATCACAGAAGGTTTTTGTGATTGTAAACATTAACAATCCTATGTCTTTGTTAATTGATTTCTGTTAGGTCTGGTGCCCTAGGGTTATTGTATTGGTGTATGAGTTGTCTGTATTATGAACTGCATGGTAATTCTACTGACATACAGCAAGGCAGTGATGGAGTTGGGCCAGACAGTGTTAGAGCTCTTTATCAGAGGCACTTTCTTTTTTTTTTTTGAAAATTTATGTATTAGCTCAGAAGGAGAATTTACAAGGGTGCCATCTAGGCTACAAGGGCATTAAGCACGAAAGTAGAGAGGGACACAGTGCATTTGACAGTAAGAGGAAAGAATGAGGAAGACAAGAGGGAACTAAGTGCCACGTTAGAGTAACTGGATTCTAAGATTGGTGGCCCAAGTGATAGAAGGATTGGATCTGTCCTTCCAATGGTGGGAGAAGTGGTTCCTGGTTGCTTGAATGATGTTGTGCGCACACTTAACTTCACTTGTGGTAATGTTGTTGTAAGCCATGTCATTTCTAGCCCTCCAAATGTAATAAACAAAGTTGATTATTGAGGCAATCCTGACTGCGGAAATGAGGCAGTGATTAGGTGGGTTGAAAGAGCCGAGCCAAGTCCAAATGTTGTCCGAGTAAGGGAAGGGAGGAGGGATGTGCATCCAGCGAGAGACGAGGTCAAGTGTGATGGTGGCGTAGCTGCAGGCGTGGAAAATGTGTGTTTCATCTTCGGTGTGACGCTCGCATAGGTAGCATATGTCACGTTGCGAGAGATTCCAATTGCTAAGTTTTGTAAGGGTGGGGAGTTTCTGATGAGCAGCGATCCAAGCAACGAAGCTTCCCTTGGGCATATTAGTCCTCCTCCAAATGTTGTTATATAGGGTTGGGTTAGTTGGAGGTGGAAGCTGTTTGAAAAAGTTGTAAGCAGAGGCACTTTCTTGCTTTGCTGTATCAGTGTTTGATTTGGCCTTAGAAAGCATTCTAGAAAGGCTTTAATTTCAAACAAGCTATGCAACATGGTAGGTGTTTCTAGCCATCTTATTGATAGGTGTAGAACAGTAGAAGTGATTATCTTTGGAAGAGATACATGAAGCAAAAATTGGGAAAAGTAATTGGGGATAATGCTTTTAGGGATTGGCAGCCACATGCAGATTCTGGCAATAGGGGAAGCTAACCAAATGGAAATAAATGTGAAAACCTTTTAGGTTATCTTTCTAGGTTTTGGCCATTGTCATTATTTACTTCGGAATCTGGAAAGCACAATTAGTCTTACTTCTTCTTTGCGTTCTATAGATTCCATCATAGTATAACATTTATGCAATTAAATTTCTGATATTAAAAATTCATACCAAAATTAAATTTCTGGTATAAAAAATTATGGTATGAAATTATGGTATGATAATTTCTGGTATGAAAAAAATTTTGTTATGAAAAAATTCTGGTATGAAATTCCGGCATGAAAAATTTATGGTATAAAAAATTTCATACCAGAAATTCATTCCAGAAAATAAAAAATAAAAAATAAAATAACAAAGGCAAAGAAAAAACAAATTTGGGAAGAGAATATTGGTGAAATAAGTTACTTTTTGTAGGCACCCCGCCCTTATACAATTGTACTAATCAAACTTCGTGTATTCTTTTGATGATACACAATATTAATACACAATATTAATACACAATTTTAATACATAATTTCAATTACACAATGTTTGTACCGAATTTCAATGATACAATGTTAATGCATAAAACAGAAATACCAGCTACGTAAAATGCATTTGACATACATATTCTACACTCCGAGGTATGTCATCCACAAGGAAGACACGTTTACTACATAATTGTAACAATTATATAAAAAAGTCACAAAAATATGTATTAATAACGGATCCTCAACTAATACACATTTACTACATAATTTTGCTGAGTTAGGACGTATCTTTGATCGACAACCCTCCATTGATGCTCTCGAACTGAAGATCCGAGTTCTTTTACGCACAACAATGGAGAATAAAATAACAAAAGATGGATATTGTTAAATGGATGTAATTAATTGTGGAGATATTTTAGGAGTTGTTAGTATATCTTTCCTTGTTTAATTAGGAAAATTAGTTATTTATTATAGGAGAGAGAATATTCACTTATATGGTAATATCATTTATTATTTTCTATTTGATTTTTTTCTACGTAAATTAGGGTGCCTACTTAATGTACCTACCTTATGCACAAAGATACGTAAAGTACCTACTTAACCAACTCATCCATTTAGGAATTAATAATTATAACTCACACCTATATAACAAGTAACAAACATCTATTATTCTTTTTTTTATTAAACTAGACGAATTAATTATTTTTATCTAGTATTAAATGAAAGTGGTAAAACATTATGAGATACACCTACTAAATATGAAACTAAATAATAGATGTCATTTTATGATCAGCATCTCCTCCTCCACAACCTCATACAAACTTTCTCAGACTGGAAAGAAGGGGACAGTCGCAGCAACTAAGGCGGCTATTACTAGATCTGTGAGGGCGAATGCTGTGAAGGGAGACGAGACAGTTGAGAAGAGGCGCCGGAGCTCCCGGTCAAAGTCAGTCAACCAGATGTATGTGAAGGAGAAAGGTAAGGCAGTAGGAGGAAGGAAGAGTTCAAAACTGAAACAGATGAAGTCGATTAAGTTGGCGGTGAAGAAGTCTAAGAAGAAGACGGTTGTTTGAGGTAGTAGAGCTGGCCATGGCCAATGGGATCGAGTTCGATCAGTAGCTTGAACTCTGTAAATAATGCAAGTTTTGTTGTTAGTGTTTGTAAATATGTACGTGTTTCTTTTTTTTTTTTTGAAATCAACTTTACATAGAAAACCAATAAAACTTGGCAATACATAAGTCTTTGACGAAGAAGATTAAGCAAAGGCTACTCAGGCAAAAAAAGCCTATGCTATTTTCAAACACCATATTACCCCAACTGCACCGAACCCCTTCAAAGCCATATGGCTCTCTTCGAACATTCCTAAGTGCAGCTACATCTCTTGGATTGCATCACTCCACAGGCTTCCCACTCTTGATAGAGTCAAAACTTGGAACCCCAATGTTAATGATGTATGTAAACTTTGTTCTAGTTCTATGGAGAGTGGTGATCACCTTTGAAACCACTGCAGCTACGGTTCCCTTGTGCTCGATATCATTTCCAGATGGACCCATACACCTTACCCTGCACCTTATCTGGGCCGCATATGGACTTGGCTCAACTCCTGTACTGCGACCAAGCCTAAGCTTATGGACAGTGTCCGCATTGCCACCATCCTATCTTTCATATACCATGTATGGAAGGCAAGAAACAATCTCCTCTTCAACAACAGCTTTACTAGAGCAGTAGACTGTGCTAGTATGATCATCAAGACCACGAAGACCCATTTCGAAACCAACTGGAGAGACCGATCCGATTCCACCATCATGTCGGCCAGCATGCTCCATCTTAACCTTGCTTGAATAGTGCAGTAGACTGTGCAATGTCTTTATAATCCCATGTACTTGATCATGCAACTGTAACCCCTTGTACATTCTTCAGTCTATACAAATTAACATTTCAAAAATAAAAGCTACTCAGGCAACAAATTATAAATCTTTAGATGCATATTGAATTTAGAAGATCCAGCTTGTTCCAACAAAGCCTTGTGATTTTCATCTAACTGGAACAAGAAACCGACTTGAACACCTGAAAATGAATTAAAATAAGAATATTAATATATTATTGACAAGAATGATCAATTACATATACGAATTGCGTCGATTTATATTGAAACCATAATTATAATTGGCTGAATTTGCAATGTGGACATTTTACAATGTAGAGTTTGGATTTAGGGTCTCTCATCATTTCATTTAGAAAATGGGCTCTTATTGCAGAAAAAATCAGAAAAGTAAGGGACATAGTTTCCATCTGATTTGATGGGTGACATGTAGAAAAAATCAGAAAATAGCCCAATCAATTCAGCCAGCCCATCTTTTTCCCTCCTTTGTTCCTTCTTCTTCCCTCCTTTCAAACGTAAATTTATTTCTGGGTATCCATATGCAGCTATTTTCTTCTTTCCATTGAAACGCAGGAATCTAGACTGCTTGTTGAGCTTCTTCTTCACCGGAATGTATTTATAGGTAAGCAGTGTTTGTTCCTATTTTTGGGTAAGCAGAGTTTTTTTTCCTATTTCTGGGTAAGCAGTGTTTGTTCCTATTTCTGGGTAATCTCAAACTTCCTGGGTAATGTATTTGTGGGTAATCTGAAACTTCTCATTTCTTCTTTTTGTGAATCTAGACACTAAAACTTCATGTTCTATTTGTGGGTAAGTAGTGTTTGTTTACATTTTCTATTTGTGGGTAAGCAGTGTTTGTTTGTATCTATGGATAATCTCCAAATTCTCATCTTTCTGGATAATGTATTTCGGGGTAAGCTGAAACTTATCATCTTCTTGGGTAATGTATTTTGGGTAATCTAAACGGTCAAACTTTCTGGGTAATGTCAAATTTCTTGGGTAATCTATTTCTGGATAATCTCAAAATTTTTGGGTAATGTATTTCAGGGTAATCTATTCTTGGGTAATCTATTTGTGGTAAGCAGTGCTTTTTTTTTCCAAAAATTAACATCAAATCATCTCAAAAAAAAGCCTACACCCTCTCTTTTCAATTCAATGTCCACAATAGCCTAGTTTATACTTTTCAGGCCTATTTTATTTATTAGAGGCCCATTTCACAAAACGAAAATTTTTGGGGTCCCCTTTCTCTAATTATTTCATTATAATTTAATTAAAATAACAAGAGTCGATCAATTATAATTATGCTTTTTTAAACATAAAAGTTCATATTAATAATGAAATCAAATCAATAATTATCTTTTTCAAGGGTGGGGAGCAGTGGCAGAGCCCGAATATATTGTAGGGGGATTGATTGTCAAGGATATTTAATTCAATTACAATAAAAATAGCGATAAAATACTAATAATTGAACTTGAATCTCCGATCAATAATTACCTTTTTCAAGGATAACAAGTAGTGTCGGAGCCAGAATATAATGTATGGGGGACTGATCGTCAAGGATATTTAATTCAATTATAATAGAAATAGCAATAAAATACTAAGAATTGAACTTGAATCTCCAGCATTTGTCCATATTACCAAATCCTAAGCACACCATTAATAAATTTAGTTCAATCACAATTAATTTTTAAAACCTAAAATATCAAACTTAACAAATTAAACTTAATCAACTAAATACACGATCAACATAATCTAACACAACACAATCAACAGATCGATAATCTCGAACACAAGGCTATCTTTGTTTCAAATTGTTTGCGTAAATCAAACAATCAGTAAATGGTAGTCACCATTCAGTCAGGATTTTAAGCTATTCATCAATCGGTAGAAAACAATCGAATTCGAAGATAAATTTTGAAGAAGAATTAAAACTGAAAACATAACAGAAATTTCAAAGAATTAATCTTACCTTGTTGATGGGGTTGTTGAGACTTTGGAAGAATTAAAACTGAAGACCTTCCTGAGTTGATGGAGGAATGAAACTGAAGAGGAGAAGAAGAATATATAAGCAATAGAATGAATGTGTATCTTTTATTAGCGTAGGATGACAATATAAATATATATATATATAGGAATCTTGAAAAAAGATCTTTGAGACTAACAAGCCTAATATCTCTCTAATTAACATAAACAATTTGTTGAGAGTATTATGGTTAACATCCCTTTTTAAGTAAAGCCTCAGTTTTGAGCTGTAACTTGTGTAACATTGTGTTGAACCGATGCTTCAGTAGTGGTTTGGTAAGGATGTCAACCATCTTCATTGGAGACAAAGGTGACACGAAGTGTGTTGTTCTTCACTTTCTCACGCACAAAGTGTAAGCTAGTGCCATATGTTTCATTCTCGAGTGGAAAACCGGGTTGTCAGACAGAGACGTTGCCCCCATGTTATCACAGTAGATGGCAGGAGGAAGTGTGGTGTGTTGATGCAGTTCTTTTAAGAGCTGCATGATCCAGATAGTTTCAGCCGTTGTATCTGCCAACGCCTTGTATTTTGCTTTTGTAGATGATCGAGCCATAAATTTTTGTTTCTTCGAGCTCCAGCTTATTGATGTGGTGCCAATATAGACAATGTACCCAGTTGTGGAAACAAAATGCTCCTGATCACCAACCCAATCTGCATAAGAAAATGCATGAATATTGGGAGTAGGACTTGCATTGATTTTGATTTCAAGATCCAGTGTGCCTGCAAGGTATCTTAACAACCGTTTTAGAGTACCCCAGTGAGAAGTTGTTGGCTTGTGCATGAATTGTGAAAGTTTGTTGACAGAAAAGCCAACATCTGGGCGAGTTAGGTACAAATACTGCAGGCTACCAACCAGCATTCTGTAATTTGATGGTGAGGGAAGTGGATCACCCGTCGTAGATAGAAGTGGATCCCCAGGTTGTATTGGTGTGGAGACTGGCTTGGCATCGAGCATCCCTGCTTTGTCTAGTAAATCCAATATGTATCTACGTTGGGATAAGAAGAGAGCACTTGTTGAAGGGTAACCTCCACCCCAAGAAAGTAGGAGAGCATCCCCAAGTCCTTGAGTGAGAACCGTTTTGCAAGTAGCAAAATGAGTAATTCCAGCTTGGTATTGTTACTTCCTGTAACTATTATATCATCTACATAAACCAGAAGATAGATTACATCCTGACCATGCTTGTAGACAAAGAGTGAAGCGTCATCAATTGAATTTCTGAATCCCATAGTTAACAGGAACTCCCGTAGTTCATTGTATCAAGCGCGAGGGGCCTGTTTTAAGCCGTAAATAGCCCGCTGTAGTTTGCAAACATGAGTAGGTCGATCTTTGTCCTGGAAGCCTGGAGGTTGGCTCATATACACATCTTCTAATAGACTTCCTTGCAGGAATGCATTATTTATATCAATCTGCCTCAGCTTCTAGTGATTTGATACGGCTAACTGAAGGACAACACGCACAATAACTGGCTTGACAATTGGGCTGAAGGTCTCCGTGTAGTCACAACCCGGTCGTTGATGAAAACCTTTGGCGACTAGTCTTGCTTTAAACCTGTCAATGCTACTATCAGGATGATATTTAATGCGATATATCCATTTACATCATACCACATTCATTTGTTCTGAAGGAGAGACAAGCTCCCAGGTCTTGGTAGAACGGAGGGCATCATACTCACACTACATAGCCCTTTACCACTCGGGGTCTTTTAGGGCTTGGGTTATAGTATTTGGTTCATGGGGTTGGGATGGTCCAATTGTGGCCACAAGGTTCAGTTTTTGGATCGGTTTTACGACATTGTTCTTGGGCCGAGTTACAACGCCTGGACGTGGTGTTGGAGGTGGTATATTTGCAAGAGGGGCAGTTGACTAAGGTGGTGGGGATGGTAGAGATGCTGTAGGGGAGGGTAACTGAGGATGGTTGGGCAAGGTTGTAGAGCTCGTAGATGAAGGATTGTAGGGAGGCGTAGCAAGTGGTGGTGTTGGTAGTAAAGAGAGACCAAACTGAGCCCATTTATCAGTCGTAGGTGGTGGTGCGTCAGGGTTGACAATCATGCGTTGGTAAGGAAAGACATCCTCTAAGAGTTGAACATGTCGTGACGTATACACACGCTTTGTCATTGGATCAAAGCTTTGTCATTGGATCAAGGTATTGATAAGTACTTTGAGTTGATGAATAGCCAATGAAGACACATGGAATCGATTTGGATTGAAGTTTGTGGGTGGTATATGACTTAAGTCATGGAAAGCATAAGCAGCCAAAGCTAAGGTGTAGTTTGGTTGAAAAGTTCTGGACGACATAGTTTGTCTGTGTGAGTTTGACTATATTGTTGAGTATAACAATCGTGAATGGTTTTGTAGGTTCTTGTGGATTTGTAAGGTGCTTGGGTATTCTGCCATGGTTATTTGAATCGAACCAATCTGATACCATATAAGCAGTAGAATGAATGTGTATCTTTTATTAACATAGGATGCCAGTGTAAATAGATACATATATAGGAATCTTGAAAGAAGATCTTTGAGACTACCAAGCCTAATATCTTGTAGAGTATATAGGGCATATATAGCAAATACATAGAATAATGAGGAAGAAAGGTAAATAAGAAGAAGTTGTAACAAACTCAGCTACTTGTATATATACTTTTACAGAGTACAATGAATACATAAGAGGAAGAAAGGTAAATAAGAAGAAGTTGTAAATAGATACCTTTCTTCCTCAGATCTGATTTTTTTTTCCAATTCATCACATCTACTGGTTCATTTCACTTCTTTTCACTCGATTTTGTAATTCGTATCCATGGCTACTGAACAATCGTCGGATTCGACGACTACTTCTAACCCTACCTTGGATCGACAATCAATTGATGTCAATGATCCATTACATTTGTCAAATTCCGATAATCCAGGAATGCAACTTGTGTATGTCCTCTTTAATGGAGCTAATTTTACCACCTGGAAGCGGAGCATCCGAATGGCGCTTGGCGCGAAGCAGAAGCTTGGCTTCATTGAAGGCACATGTGCTAAACCTTCTCCTGGTGATGCAGATAAGCTTACAAGGTGGATCCGTGCTGATTACATGATCCGGTGTTGGATCTTACACTCTATGAAGTCGGACATAGCAGAATTGTTTACATATGTCGAATCAGCCTTTGAATTGTGGAAGGATGTTGGTGAGCGATTTGAGGTATCAAATGCTCCTCTTATTTACCAGCTTCATAAGGATCTGTCTATGCTTAAACAAGATAACACATCTGTTGCTCTTTATTATGCCAAATTCAAGAAGCTATGGGATGAATTAAGTACTATAGATGCTATTCTTGTATGCTCTTGTCTTGGCATTGCTCACTGTAAATGTGATGTTCTTAAGAAGGTAGCTGCTAGGGAATCCACTACTCGTATTATGCAGTTTCTCATGGGGCTCAATGAGCAATATGAGCATACACGAAGTCAGATATTATCTCTTGAGATATTGCCTACAGAAAATCGAATTTTTCACATGATATTACAAGTTGAGAAGCAAAAGGAACTCACCTGTCATGCTCCTGTCACACATGATGTTTTTGCTGTGTCTCGATCTCTTCCTTACAGACAAGCAGGGGGAAGTCGCAGGGATTATAAGAAGGAAAAGATGGATCGCTTATGTACCTATTGCAAAGAGAAAGGTCACTTGCGAGAGTCATGTCTTAAGCTAATCGGTGTCCCTGATTGGTACAAAGAATTCAAAAATAAGGAGGATAAACCTACAGGCAGTCGTGTTGATTCATCCTCTCATCATTATAAAGCAGTCAATAATTTGGAGTCTAATGTAGCTGAATCTCCTCTGGAGTCATCTGAGATCTCCACACCTCTCATGGATCAATCCATGCTTAATGCAGTTTGTCAGGAGGTCATGAAATTGATGATGGAGAAGCAAGGCAGCTCTTCTTTCAATTACGCAGGTATTCTTTCTGGTTATGTGAATACCACAGTCAATACTCATGTTTGGATCTTGGACTCTGGCGCCACAGATCACATTTCATTTTGCAAGGATTTTTCTCTGACTTATCAAGGTTAGAAAAGCCTTTGATGATTGGTCTTCCTGATGGTTCAGTGAAGACAATTTCTCATAAAGGCAACATCATTCTCTCTTCAGAGATTATCCTTTATGATGTGCTGTATATCCCTGCCTTCAAGCATAACTTGTTGTCTATTTCTCGACTGATTCATAATTTCCCTATGAAAGTCACTTTCACTCAGTCTTCATGTATCTTCTAGGACCTTACAACTGAGAATGTGACCGCATCTGGCTACAAGGAAGGTCACCTATACAAGATTGGTTCATCTATATCTCCAATACATGCAGTATCTCACATTTCTACTAAACCATGTGATATGCCTTTATTTCATGCACGTTTAGGACATATGTCTGTTTCTAAAATTCATCATGTTGATGATTACACTCATGCTAAAGCTTCACAGCTGGATTGTTCAGCTTGTATTACAGCTAAGCAACATAAGATCCCATTTGACATTAGCACATCACGAGCCTCCACTGTTTTCAGTTTAATTCACTGTGATATTTGGGGCCCATATCATACAGCTGCTTTATGTGGTGCTCGCTATTTTTTGACAATAGTTGATGACTTTTCCAGATGTACATGGACGTTTACCATGGCTAACAAGCAGCAAGTCATGAAGACAGTTACTAGTTTCTTGGCCTACGTGAAGAATATCTTCAATACTACAGTCAAGATATTTAGGTCAGACAATGGTTCTGAATTTTTACAGAAATCTCTTCAAGATGTTTTTCATGCTTCAGGCATCATTCATCAGAGATCTGCACCATACGTTCCCCAGCAAAACGCTCGAGTTGAACGCAAACACAGACATCTTTTGGAGACAGCTAGAGCTATACGAATTCATGCTCAGTTAACAATTCAATTCTGGGCTGAATGCATCCTCACAGCAACATACCTCATTAATCTTATGCCATCTTCAGTCTTATCCTGGAAGTCTCCATTTGAAGTTCTTCATAAACGTAAACCATCCTACACACACCTTCGTGTCATTGGTTGCTTGTGCTTTAGTTTGCTTCCCAAACGAGATAAGTTCGAACCTATCTCTACACCTTGTATCCTTTTGGGCTATCCTCCTGGTCAAAAAGCTTATAAGCTGTTTAACCTCACTACTAATAAAATTATTATTAGTAGGCATGTCACTTTCCAAGAATCCATATTTCCATACAAACAACCTTATCCTTTCCCTGATACATCTTCTAGTCCCTCCAGCCTTCCATTGGTCACTCCTGCTCCTGACATGGATTATCCTATAGTTCATGTTCGCCCATCGATATCCACAAATAATTCACCCTCATTTTCTTTACCTTCCAGTATCTTACCTCAGTCTAGTGAGTCTTCCTTTGCACATCCAATACCTGTACCTTTTCTGGATACACATAGTCCAGCATCATTACCTATGCCTCCTCCTTCTTCCAATATAATTATTCCACCTACCACATCTACTCCTTCAGTAATTATTTCTTCGACTCGACCTACTCGTACCATAACCTGTCCTGCTTACCTCAAAGATTACAAGTGTAATTCCATTACTTCTATTGAGCATTTTAATCTCACTCCTCATTCTCAGGATTACATCCATGCTTTATGTCATGTAATTCAGTCAGTTGAACCATCCACTTATACTCAAGCTACTCAGTCCCCTCTTTGGGTTGAGGCCATGCGCAAGGAGATCGTGGCCCTGGAATCAAACAACACATGGGATATTGTGGCTTTACCTCCAGGCAAGACTACTATAGGATCCAAATGGATCTACAAGCTCAAATATCGAGCTGATGGTACCATTGAACGCCATAAGGCCAGATTAGTAGCCAAAGGATACAACCAGATCAAAGACAAGGACTATAAACATACGTTTAGTCCAGTAGCTAAGTATGCTACAATTCGTACCATTCTAGCTTTAGCAGCGTCCCATTCATGGCCCCTGCACCAGCTAGATATTAACAATGCATTTCTTCACGGATATCTCGATGAAGAAGTTTATCTTGCACCACCTCAGGGTTATGATCGTGTTCCACCAGGGCATGTATGTCGACTCAAGCGTTCATTATACGGCCTCAAACAGGCTAGTCGACAGTGGAATATTGAGTTTACTAAGCTACTTCTTCAGTTGCAACTCATTCAGTCTCATCAGGATTATTCTCTTTTTATAAAGAAGACATCTTCCAGCATAACTATTGTCCTTGTGTATGTAGATGATGTCTTGATTACTGGAAATGCATCATCAGAAATAACTGCTCTCAAGACAGCTCTTGATCGAGCCTTCACTATCAAGGACTTAGGGATTGCTAGGTTCTTTCTGGGGATGGAGATTGATCATACCAAAGATGGTTTGTTTCTGAACCAACGCAAATACATTCATGATATTTTGACTGATACTCACATGTTGCAATGCAAGCCTGCCAAGTTTCCAATGCAACGCAATACTCACCTTTCTTCTGATTCTGGTGAGCCCTATCATGAACCTGAGATGTACAGAAGATTAATTGGTCGCCTTCTGTATCTTACACTTACTCGACCTGACATTGCATACACGGTTCAGCAGTTGAGTCAATTTCTTTCATCTCCACGGATTCCACATTGGCAAGCAGCTTCATACTTGTTACGGTATCTTAAAGGGTCCATTGATTTTGCTCTATCATATAAACCTCAATCCACATTGTCTCTTACAGCCTATAGTGATGCCGACTGGGGGTCATGTCCCTTTTCTTGTCGATCAGTCACATGCTATTGCTTGTTTCTTGGCACCTCCTTGGTATCTTGGAAGACTAAGAAGCAGCGCACAGTTAGTAAATCTTCTGCTGAAAGCGAGTATCGTGCTATGTCCATGACCACAAGTGAACTCATTTGGCTTGATGGTTTACTCATGGATCTTCAGGTTCATCTTCCTCGTCCATTCACACTATATTGTGATAACAAAGCTGCACAACACCTCGCTGCTAACCCTGTGTTTCATGAACGGACTAAGCATCTTCGTATAGATTGCCATTTTGTTCGAGATGAAGTCCAGAAAGGTTTTATTGTTACTGCTCATGTTCCCTCTACACTTCAGCTTGCAGACATTTTCACTAAAGCGCTTGGAGAGCAACAACACCTTTTCCTATCTCGCAAGCTTGGCCTTGTAACTCCAGTCAGCTTGAAGGGGGTGTAGAGTATATAGGGCATATATAGCAAATACATAGAATAATGAGGAAGAAAGGTAAATAAGAAGAAGTTCAACTCAGCTACTTGTATATATACTTTTACAGAGTACAATGAATACATAAGAGAGAGTTTTTACGTATTATTCACATATCTCTCTAACTAACAAAGTTTGTTGAGTGTATTATGGTTAACAAAATCGAAGTGAAGTTGATGAAGAATAATTAATACTGAAACTGACAGAAAATTTCTAACATCACTAACCTTACCTTGTTGTTGCTGAGTAACTGACTTGCTGGAAGAATTAATCGAAGTGACTCAAGTGAGGCTGAATCGCTGATGGAACGAATGAAACTGAAGAGGAGCAGAAGGCTGAGGATTTGCGAGTTGCCATTGTGTGAGCACTTAGCAGCAGAGCAGGCGAGCAGCCTAGCCGCCTGGACGGCCGGAGATGGGAGACAACGACGGGCGAGGGGGATGCTGACTGGCTGAGGAGCTACGGTCGTTGCGTGTGCGTGAGAGGACGCTGCCGTCGCTGAGGATTTGCGTGTCTCGACCGTCAGTCAGACAATCTTTGGCTGTGTTAAGGGTTTTTTTATAAAAACTTTAAACGACATTGTTTTGATGTTTTTTTACGCATACCTAAACGACGCCGTATAGGGGAACGTGCCCCTCCCTTACCCTTTGGCTCTGCCACTGACAAGTCCGAACACTTTTCCTCCTCCTCCTCAGCCCTCGGATTGTCCTCCCGTGTCACTCTCCAGCAGTCTATGATATCAACTTTGTTGCTCCACTGATATGGTAGGTACAACGTCTTCAAGTTGTTTAATGAACACAATATCAGGGTGGTGCGTTGATGAAAGCTTATTGAAAAAGTCATCTCTTTTCCTAAGAAGGACTCATGCTCCAAAACAAGCTTTTTAAGTTCAGAAAGTTTCTCCAAAATAGAAAGCGGATCTTCCTCAAGTTTGGTGTGCTTCAGTGTTAGCTCCTTTAACTGTGTAGGGAACATCTCAGATCGCAACTCAACCGAAAGGGTTCCTTTTATCTTAAGCTTCTGCAAATTCTGAAACCTTGACAGCATGTTTTGATCACCATTAATGATGCTACTATCAAGGCTCACTTCTAAATTTGTACTTATGTGGCCAAGTACATGATCCAACTCCTCAACTGCGTGAATCTTTTTTATTGATATTTTCCTCAGGAGTTTCAACTCAGCCAAATCACTCAAACGAACTTTATCGGTGCGCAAGTTGAGTAGCGTTCGGAGGCAGCTCAACCCATATAATCGCAGCTCGGGAGTCTCATGAGCAATCAGATCGGGTAGATAGAGATGCATTAACCGATGAAGCTTCCACAAGATATCTGGTATGATAAGTGAGGATCCTGACACACGCATGTCAAGAGTTTGAAGATTAGTTAGAGTCTCGATAGATGATGCCGGAATTTGAGTCACGCAAGTTCCTCTCAAACTCAAGTACCTAAGCTGTGTTAAGTTTCCAACTTGGATAGGCAAGCTTCCATTGGTCACCCACACTCCTTGAAGATCCAGAATCCGAAGTGAATGGAAGTTGTTGCAGAAGACGTACAACAACCACTCCCACTTTTGCTCATCATTGTATAGAGGATCGCCACTGACATCAGGAATAAAGATGAGAGATGTGGTAGGAGAGGTAATAACGTCAAGGGAGCTGAGCTGCTCATCTAAAGAAGCAGGGTTTTCATTGTTCAAGTGTATTGTCAAGTGTTGGGTTTTGTATTTGGCATCCTTTGCTGAAGTTGTATGCTCAAATTGATCGTCCACTACAGTAACGATATGGTCTTCTTCTTTAGCCTTCTCTAATAAAAGGTCTCGTAATGCAAACTTGAGTTGACATGTTTTAATCCTCCCAGCAGGACCCCTTTTTACAGCAGTAACCATGCCTCTCTCTACAAGCTCATTCAAGTAAGTAAGTGCAACATCCTCCAAGGACTCTTCTTCTTCTTCTTGTAGGGAGTTTGATTGAATGAAACCAGCAGCTATCCACATTTGAAACAATTTTGTAGTGGATATCTCATCATCTTCTGGGAAGTTGGCTAGATGGATTAGACAACGTCTGAAGTGAAGCTCCAAATCGTCATAGCACAATGCAAATATCCACGATAACTCGTCAGGGGTTGAATTTGTCAGTAATTCCTTATGCTCAGGTGCCCACTCTCTCAACTTTTCTTTCCTCATCAACAATTTCACAACCATCTCAGCTACCAATGAATGTCTCAACAGATTCCATTTGATACCTGCATTTGTTTTACCTATATACAAACAATTTCACGGTTTAGTAAATTCTGGTACCACAGTTCAATCTTATCATCTTATATACTATAGCCATTATAATTCAATTTTAGGCTAGTTTATTTTCCACTTTAAAGCCATTATAACTCATTTTTATGTCGGTAAACGATTGTTGTAAAAATGATAAAAACAACTCAGTAGTAATATGCAAGGGTTTGCTCGCTAACATATATTTACATTGGCTCTTTTTTTAAAAAAAAGATGATTTTCGTTAATTTTTAGAGCATCTTGATTGGGTTTTTTTTATCAGTATAAAACCTAGTATATGATATGATAATAAACAAATTTAAGCTCATTCATGAAAACGAATGTAGTCCATATGGACTAAAAAGTTTTAGTGGATCAGGTCAATTTTATTTCATAAAAACTTTTAGTGGATCTTTTACATTAGGCTCGTTTTGTTTTAACTCCGTAATCAGACACGAAATGAAAACGAATGTAGTCCATATGTATATCCTTATTCATGAAAGTTTTTGGAATCATTCCGTGTGGTTTGAAGTAATTGAAGTTAAATTTGATAATTTTTTATACCTATATGGAAACAAAATATGGGTAGGACAACCATAAGAAATGACTCCATAAAGTTTCATAAATAAGTATATACATATGGACTAAATTCGTTTCCATTCCGTTTCTGTTTTTAGAGTTGGTACCAAACGAGCTCTTAGTGAATCTTTCATTTGACTTTAAATTTTGAAAGTAAGTAAAATTTTTGTTATAAAATTGGTAGAGGCAAAGGCTAAGTAGACTGGTACGTACCATTTACATAAGAAGGATGGTCCCAGATTTCCATTTGAGTTGGAAGTTGAAATTTACGTGCATGCCATTGAGCAGCAACACGAGGTTCTTCATCAGATTGAGAGATTACGACTAAATGGCTCCTTCTTTCAGTACCTTGACATCCAAACACCCTATCCAGATCTTTCAGGTGATCAAGAACGACGTCGTTTGAGATCATTAGAATTAACAAACACGTGTGTGTTTGCATTGTATGTTGAATATGAGCTATTAATGTATCATAACTTATCTCGGACAAATCCTCATCTTTACTTAATTTGGGGTTTAGATCCCTTAGGAGTCTTTGTAAGATGCGCTTTGGAATGGATAGACCACCATGGATGCATCTCTTGGGAATCCATGCCCTTGCAACAACATCGAAATCTCTGTTCAAATCTTCGTCGGAATAGAATTCCGCAGCACACGTTGCCATGTCTTCTAGACCACTTTTCCCCAGTAGTAAAACAAGCTTATCATAATCTAGACTTGGCCATCTTGTTTTACTATTAATTTCCAAGGAAAAAACTTGCAAAGATAAAGGTAAAACATGTGGCATTCTGTTCAGGTTTGTACACCGCTCTATATGTAAATGATTTAGCTTAGGCATGGATCCATGCTCTACTTCCCATTCCTCCAAATTCGGCAAGCCATTCATTTCTAAACTTATGAGAAGGGGAAAACTTTGTGAACTACAACTCATCTTCTTTCCAACATAAGATTTCCAGCCTAATTTGAGAGTTTTTAGATGAGAAAGGGTTCCTAAAATTTTCATAGGATCATCCTCCACTTCACATCCCTCTAACCATAATACTTCCAAATATTGGGGAAGAACTTCAAACTTCATCCCCTCCGCAATAGAGATGCGCCCCATTATCGTCAATTCACACTTGCAAATAATCATTGACAATATGCCTATGATGACATCGCCTTCAATCTTGAGGGAACAACTACGAAGGCGGCCTGATTTAAGAGCTGGGATGATGTGGAAGAATACCTCTTTAGAGACAACATCTGTAATTGAAATCCTTCTAAGCTTTTTAATTCCCAACATGTCCTTACTTCGAAGGTTTTCGACCAGCAAATTTTCAATCGTCTCCAAGCAGACTAATGTATCAACCCGCAACCTTTTCGACCTTTTAATCTCATAATACCCAGGGAGAAGTAAATGCTTTAGCCGAAACAACTTCCACAGAGTATTGGGCATTATCAATCTACGATTACCTCGTAGATCAAGAATCTCAAGGAATCTCAGGTTGCCAATGGATGATGGTAACTCATCAACTAGAGCTCCTTTCAAACTCAGATACCTCAAGTGCATTAACTTCTCAATTTGGCTACTCAACCCTCCTCTCAAGAAGAAGTTTTCTCCAAGGATCAGCACACGCAACATTCGAAATTCACTACAAATGCATCTCATCACCTTCTCACACACTTCTGCATCTAGATATCCGCCAAATATGAACAAGAGAGATCTAAGATACTTGGAGGCTTTTGAGGATACAGAATCCTTAATGAAGTTGCTAATAGTACTCTCGAATCCACGAGGCAAATAAATTGCCATTCGAAGCAATCGACTCTCACCGTAGTAGTCATAGGTATCTATCTGTTCATCTTGACACGACCGAAGATCAATGGCTTTAAGCAAATTATTACAACTTGCTTCCTCCAAGCACACATCTCGAACAAGATCGTGCATTCTGATAGATTCAATCCACCCTTCCGAAACTTCCACAGCTTCAACCAAACCAGCTTGAACCAAATCACTCAAATATTCATTAGCAACATCCTCCAACGATTTTGCGCCTGCTCTTCTGTCACTCGATCTTGTAACAAGACCTTCTGCAATCCACATCCAGTACAAATTATCTGTCTTGATTTCATAATCTTCCGAAAATTGGGCAAGGTGAAGAAAGCAAGGCTTCAAGTGATAAGGCAAATCGTTATAACTGAGCAACACTATCTCCATGCATGATCTGCCGTGATCATATCCACTTATCAAGTGTGAACTCATATCCTGAAGAACAAGATTTCTCTCGGCCCAAGTTTGCTTCTTCCGAAAGATCCCACCAAGCACAACAATAGGCAAAGGGAGACCTTTGTATAACTTGAAGATTTTCTTTTTCATTTCCATCTCTTCGTCGCGATAATCTGTGTACAAATACATATATACAAATGAATAAACAGATTTTATCATCGATATTATCTATTAAATCAGTATATGAATTAAGCATAGTAATTACAATCCAAATCTTCTGTGTATAATTAATTCAATCCAAATCTTCTGTTCCTGATGGTCTCTCATGCTGTCCCTTAAATTCCTATTCGTCCACGTGGCCCATTTTTTAAAAAATTGAAGTTTTAATTGTTGGTTGGGTTCAGATATTAAAAATAGGGGCCACGTGGACGAATAAGAATTCAGGGACAGTATGAGAGACAGCATCAGAAGATTTGGATTGAATTAATTATACCTACAAACCGCAAAAACATGAAGTAACAAAGTAGATTAAATATGAGCTATTTTTTTTTTTGGTTGGGATTAAATATGAGCTATTAGTACGTACAGAAGTATAAAAAACATAAATATATGAATCAAGCATAGTAACTACATATCCTATAAAGAAAGAGCTTTGCAATTGAATAATTCACTTTTTATCAACATTTTATTTTAATTATTTTGTTTTTACCAATGTTTAATTAATAATATATGTCATATCCTAAAACTCCATTCCTATTACAACCAGTTTTATTGACTTTATATAGATAATATAAAAATGGTAGAAAACTGTAAAATAATAAACAAGAACATAAATATTATTCTACACATACCGTCTATCTCCGACGGAGCTTGTTCATTATTTGAACAACTCCCCATAGTCAACTGAAGCAACTCCCAACTTTCATCTTCGGTAAGAGGATCGGGTTTCTGAAGGGCTTCATGATCTACATAATTTGCAACGTCTGCCTTGCGTGTAGTGAGCAACACCTTACTACCGGAATCTTCTCCACATGAAGTAAATGCCGGTTTTAAACTATCCCAACCTTCTTTAGTCCATACATCATCTAAAACCACCAAACACTTCTTCGTCTTCAAGATTTCATGCAACTTAAGAATCTTCAATTCTTTTCTCAAAGTATCATTATCATTTACCGATTTATATCCAAGACCGTCTAGAAGATCTTGAAGAACACTTTCAACCTGAAACTTCTTAGAAACGTATGCAAAAACTTGCCCACCAAAGAAGTCTTGTTTCATCTCTTCATGCTTGAAAACTTTGGTTGCTAGTGTTGTCTTTCCTGACCCGCCCATTCCATAAATGGCATGAAACCCTTTCTTTGGGGTTCTCCTTTTTAAAATGTTGATGATCTCCTTGGCATTTTTATCAAATCCAACTATCTTCCTATCCTCCATGTAAACATTCTTCATAATTTGTTGTATTTGATTGGTACGTGTTTCTTTGGCTTCGTCTATGTTTGTACCAAGAGTTCTCATCAAACCATACTTCTCCAACTTTGGTGACAATGTGGAAATTTTGATTGTCAAGGAATCAATACTCGAAGCAGCTTGATGAAGATCATAAAGTTCACGAAAAATACAAGAGTATCTTTTCAATTTGTTCAACATGCCATCTTGTTGCCTATGGGATACAACCTTGATGACAAATTTGTCGATAATATCTTCTGCTTCATAAACATATTTTTGAATTTGACAAACCCATGTCCATACGATTTCATCTTTGTATTGCAAAGTATCTGCTTTTCTTAAAAAACTCCGCATCCAAAGAAGCTCATCTCGTAGTTCTTCCACTTTCCCTTCGGCTCCCCACAAGTACTTCCCTTCTTCCACAAGAACCTTCCCTAACAAATCAATTGATGATTTCACCGTAGATTCCGCCATTTATTTTTCCCACATTTTGTTGCTCTAGTACTTCGATTCAATTAAGAATTTCTCCTATAGTCGTACAAATCAATAAAACAAAATTAGCTACGTGTATGCCAATTTTTTTTATACCAAATGATTTGAAAACAAATCCTAGTAAGGATGTGATTAACCATATTTATTTATTTTTATTAATAATAAACTTTAAAATGAATGAAAGACTTAAATTAAAGTGCAGATTAAAATGGCCCATTTTTTACAAAATAGGGTTGCACTCCGAGATACGAGTACACGTAATCAACTAAAAGCGAACTTATTTGAGCATATATGACAAAAAATTGAAAACCCCGATGACGATAATTATTAAACATTTGTAGTTGTATATTTTTTTTACTAAGTTGTTTGTAATTTAAATTGTTGCTTTTTCTTGTTATTGTTTTTTTATATATATTTTTATTGTGTTGTTTATTAACTAAGTTTTTTTTTATAAAAAATTTTATTTTGTTATTTAAATTGTATTTCTTTTATTAAGTTTTTTGTTATTTATATTTGTATTCATCAATTAAATTTAAAAAATCGTATTGGTTAATGTCTATTTAGAATAATATAAGTAATATCATAGAAAATAAAATGACGTATATGATTTATAATTTATTGATATTGACTTCTATTTTTCTCTATTTTTTTTGATGAAAATAAATAAAAAACTGAGATGGAACTACTAATTTGTAAATCTGGAAGGAAAAAAAAAGGAAAAAAAAATATCAGGACTCTATATTGTGGATGGTCCAAGGACTTTTTACTATAATAAGTAAAAAGCAAAAAATGTAATATTTTATAAAAATACATATTTTATTAAAGTTTTTATCTAATAAAAATAACAAAAAATGAGAGCAGTAGGATTGAAACTCACATAATCAAACACTAAAGGAGAGTTTACCAAGCCACTTAACCACTATACCACATTAAATTCATGTTCAATTATATTTCATATTAGTATCTTTCTTCTAAAATACTGAAAATAAAATGGATTTATATATGCAAAATGGATTTTAGAAAATCAAAGTACTTCTTTAATCATTTGTTTTTACTTATTTTATTTATAATGATAATATGATATTTATAAAAAAAAACATGCTTTAATAAGCTTTTCTAAATTTTCTTATACATAAACTTATATTTGTATAAAATATGTTTAAAATAATAAATTGTATTCTGGAATCATACAAAAAATATTTTTAAGTGTCTTAAATAAAAAAATAAAAAACAGTATATATTATATGAAAACATAAATATTAGGAACTTATATCTTATGTTATTTGATGTAAACAAAACGTTGTTTTAGTTTTTGTTTTATATAATTGGATTGTTAATTTTTAAGATTTTTAAAAAACAAATATAATATATTTAAACTTAATATATAATTGTATATCTTAACTGAGTAAATATATATATTTAGTTCTTTTGGTATAAAATATTATATACTAACTTTATTCATACTATATTTAGTTCTTTAGAAGTTTATACAAACAAAAACTTAATAATTCAACTATAAGATTTTTTTTTTACAAAATTTCCACTCAATAGTTTTTTTTTTTTAAATGTATAAAAATATATTTAAAATGTCATATTATTATAAATAAAATCAGTAAAAATCTATAATCAGTAAAAATCTATAACAACAATTACAGTATGTTGTACTGGTTATGGAGGTCAGTAAAATTTTCTTTGGGCTTTGATTGTGTGAGTTCAAATCCTAGCTCTCATTCTCTTTTTATTTTATTTTTTCCAATTAATAGATAAAATTTTAATAGAATATATATTTTAGAATATATTACATTAAAAAGCTGCCTTTTTTATATGAAGATCTGACACCAATTTACTATTTTGGTAAGTATTTTTGATTATTTGTTTTTGATAAAAATTAATTTTTTTGTCAGTATAATAATGTCTAGTTAATTATTTTATTCATTATTTAATCACTTTAATTGCTCTTTATTACTATTTATCTGGTTGACTAGATCTCGATCTCTATCTCTATCTTCACACGCATTTGAATATATAATAAAATTCATCATTTTTTAATCAACAAGTTGAATACTAATTATTGTTTTAGACCATCTCCATTTCAATCGTAATCGTCTTTCTCGGCAACACGCATCCTCGTCCTCGTAATAAGGGCTAGTTTTGTAATAAGATTAGTTATGTAATAAGATTAGTTATCGGTCATCTCAATGGCAGATTTTGTAATAACTATAAATATAGCATAATAAAATCATTTCAAAGTGTGGTTCTTTCCCACCATGTGTGTGGGTTCTCTAACCCTAATATTTATCAGGTTTGGTCTTTTTAATAATTTTTTATAAAAAATATTGATAAATTTATACAGTACTTATTAAATAATTTTTTATGTATAAATAAACAAGGACTAGTTTTGTAATAAAGTAAATTTATAAATTCATATGGTACCTTTTCAAGATAAAATATTTTTTCGTTAACTATTCTCAAGGTTTCGTCGTTTTCGGTTGACCCATTTTGTTGTTTCGTTTGCACACTTTTTTTTTTCGTTTGATTTCCTCTAGGTTTGATCACTTTTCGATTAATGCTCTTCAAAAAAAAAAATTCCCTAAGTGTCCTCTAGATTTTACAATTTTCGGTTGGTGTCCTGTTTTCAGTCCCAAGTATAATATGAAAATAGAGAAAATAAATCCATATTATATTTTTTTATAATTATATATTAATATTTAAACTTTATAAAATCATAAAATATTACCCAAATTTTTAATGTTGATCAATTTATTTACATTTTGAAAAACACAATATTTTTGTTTGAAAAATAAAATATTAAAATTTGATGTTTTATAAAAAATACAAGATAAATAATGACTATTTTTAAAAAAATTATCATAATACAAGTTAAGTTAATACAAATAATATTTATTTTAAGTCTCATATCTAATGCAAGTTAAGTTAATACAAATAATATTTATTTTAAATATTAGTAATCGTGATGGATGCGATATAATAATTATAGAATTTGTAATCACAAATGAAAGTCTAATTTAAATAATAATAATAAAAAGTCCTGTTAATAGTAAATTCATATGTGACATGTAAAATAAACATGAATCAATACCCGTATATAGATTTGCGGGTACAAATGAAAAAAAAAAATAGAATCACGATTCATGAACAGGTGAGTTTTCTTGGTAGCTTATTTCATATTGACATTTCTGCATCAAAATTTTTATTTTTATAGTGTCTTTTATGAAATTCATTTCATAATTTGTAAATAAAACTGTTGGATTAATTTTTTGTGTCTTTTAGATATTATGTTAGGTTTATTTACTTTTCATTCATAATGATGAATTCTATATTATTATTATTATATAAACAATAAACTATAATTTACTTCATTTTTAGAGCTTTACTGATTATTTAATAAACCTTATATATAAATTACTTCATAATTTTTCACTCAATTTACATAACATTGTTCAACAGATAAATATTCTCTTTCCCTAATAAAAGCAAAAGATTAAGGTAGATTGGGTCCTAAACCTTAACCGCCGGTTTAGGTTTAGGAACCGCCGGTTTGGTGCGATTTGTAAAAATAAAATAAAAAATGAAAATTGTTGGTTTAAGGGTCAAACCGCCAGTTTAAGGACCAAATTGGCGGTTTGAGAACCAAGCCGGCCGGTTTGGTCCTTTTTTTTTAAATAAAAACCCAAATCGACTAAACCTAAACCGTGAACCTACGGTTTGGTCAAACCGGCAAGGGCTGGTTTGAAAACCGGGGGTTTGGGCGGTTTGCCCAAACCGGACCCATGACTAGATTAAGGAAGTAAATATCACTTACGATGGAGCAAGTGAAGTACCCGATCTGAATCCGAATCTGAATCCAAAGAATAGATCGATGGGTGTTGTATGGATGGAGCAAGTTACAGAGGAATTGATTGTTAGATCTGCAAATTAAGAAGAAAGGCCATAATTGAGCTGTAAGTTAGCAATTAGTGAAGATGAATATGCAAGAATAGCATGTACAGTAATTACAAGTAGTGTGTGTCTCACCAGTCACCATGCATGCGAAAGAGAAGAAGAGGTGAAGAGGTTAAGCAAACACAAAGGGATATCTGATGAGGAGGTGATCGATGTATGAACTTGCTTAAATAGTTAAATATCATTCTCCATCTTCATATAATTAAAATTAATAATTAATTAATTAATTATAATGCAGAAATGGCAATGCCATTGACTTTCGCTAACTCCATCTTCAGTCTTCACACACGTTTCGACCTTGCTTCGCTGTAATGAGTTGGCTGATTCGCTCCTTCGTGTGTGTATATATATATATATATATATATATATATATATATATATATATATATATATATATATATATACTCCCTCCGTAACAAAATGTTTGTCATTTGAGCAATTAGTTTAGTTTAACAAAATATTTGACACTTCTATAATATTAATGTATAGATAGAAGGATTACACTACTATCAATGAATTAATTATTCTCAATTTAACTCCTTATATTTTCTAATTGGCTAAAATCTATTGAAAAATGAATTTTTTTTCTATAAAACATGAATAAAATTATTAAATATTATACTTATCAATCAAAAAATTAAAAACTTTATTTGATTGTTTAAAGTCATTAACTATTCCTTAATTCATGTGTCAAACTCTCAAATGACAAATATTGTGTTACGGAGGGAGAGAGTATATATATATATATATATATATATATATATATATATATATATAACAGCTGTTTTGATCATTATTGATGATCTCACCATAAATGATCAGGTTGCTCATAATATTCACAAGTCAACCATATTAATTAACTAAGTGTTGGAGTAAGAACCTAACACATCGGGCCTAATATATTTGGTTTATTTTTTCTGTGCATTAATTTATTTTTATTTAATAGTTTATCGTTTTATCTTTTAATATTTAACTATATAAATATTATTTGATCTAAATAAAAATTACAAATTTTATTGGATATTTTACATAATTTAAAAAAATAATACAAAAATTACTATTAAAAAAAAACACATACAAAATATAGGACCGGTTCGATTGAAAATAAGATGAGGCGGGAAATTAGAACTCACCAATTGTAGCTTTGTTGATAACAATAAAGTTAATTTTGAATATATATCACTAAATCAAAGTGGTGCAGTGGAAATATAGTGGTCACGTGACCCAGTTGTCTGATGTTTGAAACCTCACTCCTACAAAAACAGGGATTTCCTCCTTTAGTTTTTTTTTGAAAAATGGAAAGCGGTTAGGTTGGTATATCTCCTAGAGCTAGTCCACCTAAAGCATTCATGCAGATGAGAAATAAATATTGGGGTTCTAAATTTTCAAATGGGTCAGTCGGTCAGCAACGCGGTGGTTTCTCTGAAAATATGTCTGATGTGGACTTCGTCAAAGAAGAGGAGATCCAGCATTGAGTCGGAAATAATCATCTCGACCTCCCACGAGCAACTCGACAATCCTTGGAGTGTCTTGATAACACAAAGATTATCATCCTCGATTTTGATCTTTTTGATTTTTGATTGAATTAATTAGGGAAATAGGACCCCTTGAAATTCTCTTTTGCAAACTAGGTCTCTATACAAAAGGAAGAAAAAATAGGTATTGAAGAAAAAATAGGTATGAAAACTAAAAAATAAGGGTAATAATTTCTCTAATTGAAATGATGGTGATTAGATGTTTACTTTTGATTTAAGTATCTTTTTTACATGGAATGGTTTTGTAGTATATTTCTTGGGTATGATTTTGAGTATGATTGTGAAAATAGAGGCAATATATTTCTTGACAAATTTATTTTTGGGTATGATTATGACATTATTTGGGTAAACGGGTTTTTGGGTATGCTTTTATATGTGTATTGGCTTTGTAGTATATTTTTTATTATTAAGTATATTTTTAAAGTGATATCGTGGGTATGTTTTATGGTTACCCAAACTGTGTTATAATAATCAAATTCAAGCGAATTTTTGGGTAATGATCAAATGTCATTTGATATTGATGTTTGTGTATAATATCGAGTTTTAAAAATTTTGGGTATGACAAATTTAAATTGAGTATGGTTTTTGTATTAAGTGATATTTAAATTGGGTATAAATATAAAATATTATCCAATTTATGGATATGATTTTATTTTGATATTTGATTTTTTGGGTATGTTGTTTTCGAGTATGTTTATGTACTTTGACAAATTTATTTTTGGGTATGATTGTGACATTATTTGGGTAAGCGGATTTTTAGGTAATAGGTGATAAAGTAAGAATGTTGGAAATTCCTTTTTCTGATTGATGTGACATGTGAGATAGTACAACATGTCACATCCGATGGGTTGTCAAACTTTGCCCTCTTTTGTACTCTATTTCCTTTATTCTATTTTATAGGGGTCAAAATACCAATCCCAAATAGTATGAGTCTTCTTTCTCAATTGATTTGCTTAAAAGGCTAGTTTGCCAATTTTGCCTTTTTAATTTGATAGTCTCTTGTAAACCCGATTTGAGAGCATAAGTTTCAGCTTTAATTACCGAGTTAAAGTTATTTTTTATCGCATCAAGGCTAACAACCTCACCCTTGTGATTCCAAATCACAAAGCTGATGGATGTTATTTCCAAATCGAGTTTAGATCCATCAAAATTAAGTTTATGAAAACCAGATTTTGTTTTATCCCACTTAATATTATTTTTCATCATTTTGGAAGAATTAGTGTCATTTTGTTGTTTTATATCGTAATCGTCATCATCAATGATGTTAGTTTTCCACATTTGGATTTAGCTTTTAATGAAGCTAATAACCTTATTGCAAGGACCAATAGGCTCATTCCCAAAAATATTTTTGTTCTTGGAGAACCATATACTTGTAATAACCGAAAATTTAAACTCCGTTTAATTCGGAGTTCAAACGGATTCCGATCCGCCAAAATTGTTATCCTTCTTACATAAGATAAAACGAGATTAGTATAATCATTTTATGTGACCTTTCACATAAAATGATAAACTATGTAATCAAAAATAATTCCGTACCTTTAAAAGATTTAAATGATAACTAAAATAAATTCACATAAAATGATAACTTAAATAATCCCGTAATTTTTCCATATTTTAACGGTTCCGGGCCGGGCGAATAACGAATACTTTTTCAGCTTGTTTGATTCAAATCATGAGCAATTCGGGCCCAGTCTTCGGCCAGCCCAAGTGGTGAAAGAAGAGTTGGACTGTACAACTCAGTCAGCCCACCTCCCTAGCCCAAATTTTAATCCTAAGCTAATCCCACAATTAACCTAACCCTCTCCCTAATCCTGCTACCCCTCTCCCGACTGATCCTGCCGCATCTCCCCCTCTCTACCACACCTTCTGCACGTTGGAAGCAGGCCGCAGCCACCGAGCAGCCACCGAGCCGCCACCGAGTCGCCACCGACCGCGCCGCTCCCCGCCGACCGCCGCAGTGGGTTGGTAAGTACATGCCTCCCTCTCTTCGCCCTTCTTTTCTCCGTTCCGGACCGCTGACCGCCCTGCTCCTGGCCTGCAGTAGCACCGACCGCGCCGCTCCCCGCCGGATCCACCGCCGCCGAGTCCTGCACGCCTCCAGCCGGCCGGTAAGATCTCGACTCCCTCTTCTTCCGTCTCCCTTGCGTTCCGCCTTCTGATTCGTTTCAGAGGATGTAACCTCCCTTCCTGCGCAGCCAGATCTCCGGAGCTCACCACCGCCAATCGCTGCAGCCGCCGGACGCCAGTGCACGCCTGGACTCATCCCGCTGGACCGTAGTTCCGGTAAGTCGACTCCTCCGTCCTTCTCCTCCTGTTCCTGTGCGAATGAACGTGAATGAACCGTGAATGAATGTGATTGAACCGTGAATGAACATTAATAAACTTGTGAAGGAACCTGAATACAAACAGTGAATAGATATGAATAAAACTGTGATTGGAACATGAACGAAACCAAGTCATAATACATGCATGTATACGAGTTAGGTTACGTATATATTGAGAGTGTATACGTATATATATACTCGAGTTGGAAAACATATAAGATTTAATGGAATACATATAATAAATCATAGATTGGAGCTTTAGACATATATCTACATAGGTATATATATTTTTATAAGGATATATATAGTGGTATATGTAGGTATACATATATATATATATATATATATATATATATATATATATATATAACAGTGAAATGAGAAATATAAATATTTGGAGATATATATGCAAGTACCGAGTAGCTACATAATTTTACGAGTTGAAGGAAAAGTTAGAGTATGTACGTAAATATATATATACCTAGGTAAGAGTAAAGTGGCCGAGCTATAACTTATAAATTATAAGAAAAACTATCAGAGAGAGAGACTAATCATAGAGAATAAATCCTAAAAGGAATTTAGTAGGACTCAAGAGTGAACTTTGAGAACTTTCGGTACCAGGGGTAAAATGGTCTTTTACCATAAGAGAGTTGTTTTCCGTAATTCCTTCGCAAGAGGTTGGACAGCGAGATGTGATTTTGATACACATACCTTATTTGACAGGCGTTTGAGTTACCACGAGTACGGACTGTTTGAGACGTGTTAGAGTGTATCTTGACTCAGGTAAGTCATTGCGACTTACTTAGCCGGTTTCTGAGTGTTAGTTGAGTGATAGTAGTGGTGTGTGCTATTGATTGATTTAATAAATATAACTTGCTAGGACGACTGTTATTATTTACGTAAGGCCCAAGTGTATGTATAACGGGCCGTGACATCACTGCCCAGCTCTGACAGGAGACTGGGAGGTTCTCTATACCCAGACCATACAGGTACAAGGTGAGATGCATCGGATCCATTCCTGATGGTTACACGGGGGCGGAGGCGAGGTTTGGGAATCCCTCGTGTCACAAAATAAGTATCACTAGAGTGAACGAGTAAATTAAAGAAAGATAATAAAACGGACTTGTTTGAAAGCATGTTGAGTGTTTATGTTTATCTGAGTGTGTTTGTGCTGCTATTATTCTGCTAATATTTAGATAACTAGCTAACGGTTCTTCTCGTTGTTGTTTTAGATTTACCGCAGGTTAGATCAGCAGCTGAGTGATCCGGAAGTAGTGGTCAGCCGGGTCTCCGTACTCCTTAGAGTGGGGTTGGGGTTGTTTGTCTTTCCTTTCATTTGGTTAAGACAGTTGTTCCTTTCTTTTGTTTAAGTACCGTAGGCTGCTAGACAGTGTTGCATTCATTACTATAAAAACAGGGTTTTATGAATTTCGGTTTCTTTATTTGTGTCTTGTTGCAAGGTCCTAGTAATGTTGTTGTCAAACTGAGGTCGGGACCCATTGTGAGGTCCTAACCAGTAATACTCCGAGTTCCGAGAATTCGGGGTGTTACAACATGGTATCAGAGCTCTAGGTTGGCAACAATGGCACTTGAAATCTTCTGAAAGACCGAATAAGTTTTAAGCAGAACCCGAAAAGGGATCTGAGTTTTAAAAAGAAAATTTTTGGTTTTAAATGCATGCATAGTCTGGTTGGGAATAGAAAAGTACGGCTGACCACCACTACTACCGCGGATCTCAGTGTGCTTAGTTGGACTTTAGGTTACTGTAGTTGGACTTTTGGACTTTCAGCTAGTAGTAATTATAGTTTTTATTCTTGTACAGATGGCACGTACTAGAGCTACGCTAGCTACTGGTCGAGGCAGAGGTCGTCCACCTCTCCCTCCAGCTGGACCAGGTAGGGGAGATAGGACCCCTACAGTTAGAGGACGCGGCCGTGGAGGTAGACCCCCACTAGCCCGAGGCCGAGGTCGAGCTCCACGAGAGGATCCCCCAGCAGTGATCATGCCAGAGGCTGGAGTGGAGGAAGTAGCTGAGAGTGTTGGTCCTGAGGTCAGGAATGAGACCGTTGCTAGGTCTGGAGCACAGAGAGCACGTTCGACAGAGTCAGGGCGTGTTTCCATTGGAGCGACTGAGTACAGAGAGTACCGAGCCTACGTTGAGCGTAGGGAGGAGGCTGCTAGGACAGAGAGACTTACCCAGGTACCACCAGTACCGGCTAGATCTGTCCAGGTGACACAGGAAGCGCCTCAGGTGCCAGCTGTACCTGAGAGGAGAGTTGTGGCTGATAGAGCGCCTACTGGGACCAGAGCACCCAGGCCAGATGAGTGGTTGAAGGCTTTCAACTCTCAGAAGGTCCCCTCATATAATGGAGAGATAGGATTGGAGGTAGAGCACTGGATTGGGCAGGTAGAGACTGCGTTAGAGGCGATACGCTGCCCAGAGGATCGACAGGTAGACTTGGTGCAGACTTGCTTCACTGGAGATGCTCATTCCTGGTGGCGGACCATGCGTAGTCGAGTCACCACTTGGGAGCAGATGAGGAGCATTGTTAGAGACCGATACTGCCCTGTTTCGTTGAGGAGAGAGAGATTCCAGGACTTCATTGAGGCTGGATTTGAGAACGTTCCGATCGCTGCTGCCATCAAGAAGTTCCAGAAGGAACTGACACTGCTTGGACCAGCTGCACCTCCTGAGGAGCAGCATGTCTATCTCTTTTCCCGGAGATTGAGAGAGAGCACTCGGTCTTATCTGGCAGGATTTCGCTGTGAGACTTTGTCAGACTATCAGGATAGAGCATCTGCGTATGAGAGAGACAGACCAGGGTCTAGGAGAGCTGCTCAGTCTGACAGGCCGGATAAGCGGCATAGGACAGGTTACGCCAGTGGTAGTTCAGGAGTGGCTGCTTTTGGACGGGGACAGACTCAGGGGCGACAGAGCCATACAGCTACTGGTCAGACTTCAGCTGGTAGCTTGCAGTGCCACAACTGCAATAGTTATGGACATATCCGATCGAACTGCACGAAGCCAGCCGTGACTTGCTTCCAGTGTGGCAAGGTTGGACATAGAGCTGCATTCTGCCGTCAGGGCAAGGCTCCATCTCAGCAGGGTTCTTCTCCTGCAGGCTTATCAGGGAGTGTACAAAGACCGCCACAGTACCGGACTCCGAGTCAGCAGCAGCAGTACAGAGCTCCTAGTCAGCAGCAGTCTTACAGAGCTCCAGGACACACCCCACCACAGAGTTCTATGCAGGGATCAGGTCGGGGTAGAGGACGTGGTAGTGTGGTTGATACTAGAGGAGCTCAGGCACGAGTGTTTGAGTTGAGAGATGCTGATCAGCCAGATGCACCTACTGCCACAGGTACGATCCAGATTCATGACTTACCTGTACGAGTTTTATCTGATACGGGTGCTACACATTCCTTCATATCTGATGCATGCGTAGATAGGTTGTCCTTAGCTACTGTAGAGGGGATACCTTTTACGATAGGCTTACCTGATGGGAGTAAGGTAAGAGGGACTAGAGAGATCTTTGGATGTCCTGTTCGCATGGGAGATCGAGACTGGCTAGTTAATTTTCTAGTCATGCCCTTAGCTCATGAGGATGTCATTTTAGGGATAGACTGGATGAGGAAACACGGAGCAGTCTTAGACATTGGTAGGAGGACAGTGACAGTTGCCACGGAGGAGGGTCATAGGGTAATATTCCGAGGTTGGGACCTCGGAAAGTCAGGTACAGTTATCAGTGCAGTGAGAGCAGCGAGACTGATAGCCCAGGGTTGCGAAGCCTTCTGGTGTTATGCCATGAAGGAAAGCAAGAGCCTGACTATAGAGGAGATACCTGTTGCATGCGAGTTTGCAGAGGTATTCAGTGACGACCTGCCAGGACTACCCCCACAGAGGAGCGTTGATTTCAGCATTGACTTGGAGCCGGGCACGAGACCTATCTCGAAGGCCCCCTACCGTATGGCACCTATAGAGCTGCTTGAGTTGAAGAAGCAGTTAGAGGAGCTGACAGAGAAGGGTTTTATACGCCCCAGTGTGTCTCCTTGGGGTGCGCCAGTGTTGTTTGTGAAGAAGAAGGACGGATCGATGAGGCTGTGCATAGACTACAGAGAGCTGAACAAAGTAACCATCAAGAACAAGTATCCACTGCCACGCATAGATGATCTGTTGGACCAGTTGCATGGAGCGTCCGTGTTCTCGAGGATAGACTTGAGGTCAGGTTATCACCAGTTGAGGGTGAGAGATCAGGACATACCTAAGACGGCATTCCGGACTAGGTATGGTCATTATGAGTTCGTAGTGATGCCATTCGGGCTCACTAATGCACCAGCAGTGTTCATGGAGTTGATGAATGGAATATTCATTGACTTCTTAGACCAGTTTGTAGTGGTCTTCATTGACGACATCCTAGTCTACTCTAGGAGTCGGGAGGAGCATGCCGGACACTTGAGGACAGTACTGCAGATTCTACAGGATAGCCAGCTGTATGCTAAACTATCCAAGTGTGAGTTTTGGATGTCAGAGGTGGCTTTCTTAGGACACGTGGTGACTGCTGAGGGCATTAAGGTCGATCCGGCGAAGATCGAGTCAGTATCTTCTTGGCAACCTCCTAAGAATGTTAAGGAGGTTCGCAGCTTTTTAGGTCTAGCAGGTTACTACCGCCGGTTTGTGGAAGGGTTCTCTTTGATTGCCCGACCACTTACTTGTCTTCTGAGGAAAACCACTCGGTTTGTCTGGTCTGAGCCGTGTCAACAGAGTTTTGAGGAGCTGAAGAGGAGATTGACGTCCGCTCCGATTTTAGCACAGCCTGAGGGTATTGATGACTTTGTGGTATACAGTGATGCATCCAAGCTGGGCTTGGGGTGTGTCTTGATGCAGAGGGGTAAGGTCATAGCCTATGCGTCTCGACAACTGAAGACGTATGAGGAGAACTACCCCACACATGATCTAGAGTTGGCTGCAGTAGTCCATGCTCTTAAGATCTGGCGTCACTATCTCTATGGGGCGACATGTCAGATCTTTACAGACCACAAGAGTCTGAAGTACATATTCACTCAGAGAGAGTTGAATAACCGCCAGAGGCGGTGGTTAGAGTTGATCAAGGACTTCGACCTTGAGATCCTCTACCACCCCGGAAAGGCGAATGTGGTAGCTGATGCTTTGAGCCGGAAGACGCCTAGAGAGAGAGCGATAGCTCGGTTGACAGTACAGCCACAGTTGCAGAGGGACTTGGCTTGGTTGGAGATAGAGGTCCAGTTCCCCGATACGGATGGCCAGTTGTCTACTATGGAGTTACTTCCTGATCTGTTGGATGAGATCCGACAGAAGCAGGAGACCTGCCCTACTTTGATCAGGATCCGAGACAGGATGTCTCGAGATGAGGCCCCACAGTTTACTATTGGTGCAGATGGAGTGATGAGACGTCAGGATCGCGTTTGTGTACCGTCAGACAGTGAGTTGAGACAGAAGATACTAGGTGAGGCTCATGCTACCCCCTACTCAGTACATCCTGGAGCGAGTAAGATGTACAAGGATGTGAGACGGTCCTTCTGGTGGGGTGGTTTGAAGCCCGATGTGACTCGATATGTAGCTCAGTGCGCGACCTGCCAGCAGATCAAGATTGAGCACCGTAGGTCCGGAGGAGAGCTCCACCCACTTCCAGTACCACAGTGGAAGTGGGAGGATATATCTATGGATTTTGTCACTGGTTTGAGACTCAGCAGAGGATTTGATGCTATTTGGGTAGTGGTAGACCGCCTGACGAAGACCGCACGTTTCATTCCGATTAAGGAAACGTGGCCGGTGAGTCGTCTGGCTGAGGAGTTCACCAGGCACATTGTGAGACTCCATGGGGTACCGAGGACTATCGTCTCTGACAGAGATGGACGTTTTACCTCGAGATTTTGGCAGCAGGTACATACTGCCTTGGGGACGAGTCTCCACTTCACTACCGCCTATCATCCACAGACAGACGGGCAGTCTGAGAGGACCATTCAGACCTTAGAGGACATGCTTCGGGCGTGTGTACTTGATTGGGGACAGGTATGGCCAGATCATCTTCCACTGGTAGAGTTTTCGTATAACAATAGCTGGCACGCATCTATTGGGATGGCTCCTTATGAGGCTTTGTACGGGCGGAGATGTCGTACACCTTTATGTTGGGATGAGCCTAGCAGAGTTGATGGAGTAGCTCCAAATCAGGTACAGGATGACATCGCTCGGATTGCCCTAGTCCGAGAGCGGAATTTAGCAGCTCAGAGTCGTCAGAAGTCCTACGCCGACAAGAGGCGTCGACCCTTGGAGTTTAGAGTGGGTGCTCAGGTGTGGTTGAGAGTATCACCTACGAGAGGAGTCAGGCGTTTCGGCATTAAGGGAAAGCTGAGTCCCCGATATGTCGGACCTTTTGAGATCCTGGAGAGAGTTGGAGAGGTGGCCTACCGACTAGCACTACCACCGAGACTAGAGAGTATCCATCCGGTCTTTCATGTATCTCAGTTGAGAGAGTACATTCCGGATCCGAGACACGTCATCAGCCATGAGGATTTGACAGTTGAGCCTGACCATACATTTATAGAGTACCCAGTGGCTGTCTTGGAGCGCAGTACCAGACGTCTGCGATCCAAGGAGATACCTATGCTGAGGATCCAGTGGTCTAGGAGAGGAGCGGATGAGGCCACTTGGGAGACTAAGGAGAGTATTAGACGTAACTATCCCGAGTTCTTAGCGGGGTTAGAGGTTACTTCTGTTTGACGAGTTAGTACTCGGATGTTGTGTTGTTTGACCTTTCAGGTTTTATTGATTTGGGTGATTACGTTTTATGGGATACCTGACTACTTTCGATGATTGAGTAGTTGCATGATAGCAAACGAAAATGTTTAGAAAACTAAAATATACCAAAGGAAACGTGAGAGTGAAACAACGATTCTAAGTTTCGGGACGAAACTTCTTTTAAGGGGGCACTGATGTAATAACCGAAAATTTAAACTCCGTTTAATTCGGAGTTCAAACGGATTCCGATCCGCCAAAATTGTTATCCTTCTTACATAAGATAAAACGAGATTAGTATAATCATTTTATGTGACCTTTCACATAAAATGATAAACTATGTAATCAAAAATAATTCCGTACCTTTAAAAGATTTAAATGATAACTAAAATAAATTCACATAAAATGATAACTTAAATAATCCCGTAATTTTTCCATATTTTAACGGTTCCGGGCCGGGCGAATAACGAATACTTTTTCAGCTTGTTTGATTCAAATCATGAGCAATTCGGGCCCAGTCTTCGGCCAGCCCAAGTGGTGAAAGAAGAGTTGGACTGTACAACTCAATCAGCCCACCTCCCTAGCCCAAATTTTAATCCTAAGCTAATCCCACAATTAACCTAACCCTCTCCCTAATCCTGCTACCCCTCTCCCGACTGATCCTGCCGCATCTCCCCCTCTCTACCACACCTTCTGCACGTTGGAAGCAGGCCGCAGCCACCGAGCAGCCACCGAGCCGCCACCGAGTCGCCACCGACCGCGCCGCTCCCCGCCGACCGCCGCAGTGGGTTGGTAAGTACATGCCTCCCTCTCTTCGCCCTTCTTTTCTCCGTTCCGGACCGCTGACCGCCCTGCTCCTGGCCTGCAGTAGCACCGACCGCGCCGCTCCCCGCCGGATCCACCGCCGCCGAGTCCTGCACGCCTCCAGCCGGCCGGTAAGATCCCGACTCCCTCTTCTTCCGTCTCCCTTGCGTTCCGCCTTCTGATTCGTTTCAGAGGATGTAACCTCCCTTCCTGCGCAGCCAGATCTCCGGAGCTCACCACCGTCAATCGCTGCAGCCGCCGGACGCCAGTGCACGCCTGGACTCATCCCGCTGGACCGCAGTTCCGGTAAGTCGACTCCTCCGTCCTTCTCCTCCTGTTCCTGTGCGAATGAACGTGAATGAACCGTGAATGAATGTGATTGAACCGTGAATGAACATTAATAAACTTGTGAAGGAACCTGAATACAAACAGTGAATAGATATGAATAAAACTGTGATTGGAACATGAACGAAACCAAGTCATAATACATGCATGTATACGAGTTAGGTTACGTATATATTGAGAGTGTATACGTATATATATACTCGAGTTGGAAAACATATAAGATTTAATGGAATACATATAATAAATCATAGATTGGAGCTTTAGACATATATCTACATAGGTATATATATTTTTATAAGGATATATATAGTGGTATATGTAGGTATACATATATATATATATATATATATATATATATATATATATATATATATATATATATAACAGTGAAATGAGAAATATAAATATTTGGAGATATATATGCAAGTACCGAGTAGCTACATAATTTTACGAGTTGAAGGAAAAGTTAGAGTATGTACGTAAATATATATATACCTAGGTAAGAGTAAAGTGGCCGAGCTATAACTTATAAATTATAAGAAAAACTATCAGAGAGAGAGACTAATCATAGAGAATAAATCCTAAAAGGAATTTAGTAGGACTCAAGAGTGAACTTTGAGAACTTTCGGTACCAGGGGTAAAATGGTCTTTTACCATAAGAGAGTTGTTTTCCGTAATTCCTTCGCAAGAGGTTGGACAGCGAGATGTGATTTTGATACACATACCTTATTTGACAGGCGTTTGAGTTACCACGAGTACGGACTGTTTGAGACGTGTTAGAGTGTATCTTGACTCAGGTAAGTCATTGCGACTTACTTAGCCGGTTTCTGAGTGTTAGTTGAGTGATAGTAGTGGTGTGTGCTATTGATTGATTTAATAAATATAACTTGCTAGGACGACTGTTATTATTTACGTAAGGCCCAAGTGTATGTATAACGGGCCGTGACATCACTGCCCAGCTCTGACAGGAGACTGGGAGGTTCTCTATACCCAGACCATACAGGTACAAGGTGAGATGCATCGGATCCATTCCTGATGGTTACACGGGGGCGGAGGCGAGGTTTGGGAATCCCTCGTGTCACAAAATAAGTATCACTAGAGTGAACGAGTAAATTAAAGAAAGATAATAAAACGGACTTGTTTGAAAGCATGTTGAGTGTTTATGTTTATCTGAGTGTGTTTGTGCTGCTATTATTCTGCTAATATTTAGATAACTAGCTAACGGTTCTTCTCGTTGTTGTTTTAGATTTACCGCAGGTTAGATCAGCAGCTGAGTGATCCGGAAGTAGTGGTCAGCCGGGTCTCCGTACTCCTTAGAGTGGGGTTGGGGTTGTTTGTCTTTCCTTTCATTTGGTTAAGACAGTTGTTCCTTTCTTTTGTTTAAGTACCGTAGGCTGCTAGACAGTGTTGCATTCATTACTATAAAAACAGGGTTTTATGAATTTCGGTTTCTTTATTTGTGTCTTGTTGCAAGGTCCTAGTAATGTTGTTGTCAAACTGAGGTCGGGACCCATTGTGAGGTCCTAACCAGTAATACTCCGAGTTCCGAGACTTCGGGGTGTTACAATACTCCACCAGATTAGTTGCGAGGCATGCAAACTTGTTAGTTTAAATTTTCTTCTTTATTTCTTGTAGGAGGGCATGAGCTTTTTTATTAACAAGACAAATGTTGTTTAGTTCGGTTAATATTGACCTGTCGATTTTGACAAGGATTTGTTTGCTAAAAGAACATTCAATGAGCAAGTGGAACAAGTCCTCTAGGGTCTTGTTACGACAATTCTTCTTTCGTCAAGTTTAGCCTTTGTTGGGATTCCGTTTTGTGAAATTTTCCAAATGAAGTTTTTAATTTTAGGTTGGGTATCGAGGTTCCAAATCCAGTCGCATGTAAAGTTTGAAGGCATGCTTGAATCCTTCTCAATCATTTTCGACGCAGATTTTGTAGTAAACCAACCATTGTTGCTACATCTCCAATATAATCTATCTTAAATATAGTTTTTTGGGATAATTGAATCCTTTATTTTTTCCCTAATCTCAGGGTTGATGATGTTTTGTAGTTCGTGATCAATTTTGTTGATATCCCATTGTTTTGAGCCGTTTATTAAGTGACTAACATTTATATTTGTGTCAATTTGATTGGTGTTTTGGACCATTTTTATAAACGGTGTTATTGTTTCTCAATTGTCATATCAAAACTTGATGGTTTTACCATTTGCGACCTGCCAAATAATACCATTTTTAACTCAGGTTTTAGCTTCATAAGGTTATTCCATTGCCAAGACGTTGATGCTTTCTTTTTATAACGGAGAATATTATGATTTTTCAAATATTTTTCGTTTGCAACTTTAACCCAAATATTATTTGGTTCAGCCAGAATTTTCCATAAGAGTTTCATTTGTAATGCATTGTTTGAGATTAAAGATTTTCTTAATCCAAGAGCGCCATTCTTTTTTTGATTTGCATATTACGCCCCACCCGATTATCAATCTATGTTGGTCCCCTTTGTTCCAGAAGAATTTTTTATATGTTTTATCTAGCTCCTCAAGATTATGACTTGGGAGTATGAAACTTTGCATGATAAATGTTGGTTTAACTGCCAGATTATGTTTTATGAGGGTGTTCCTTCCTTCTTGTGATAAGGAAATTGCTTTTCATTTCGAAAGTTGTTGTTTTGTTTTGAGGTTTATGTCGCCAAAAGTCTCTTTTGTCACTCTCCCGTTGATGATTGGGCATCCAAGATATTTATCGAGAGTAGTGGTATAGGTCATGGCTAGAGCATTTTTTAATTGGGCAATGTTGCTTTCATTTGTATTTTTTGTTGTTTGGAAAGCAAATTTTTGGAAGTTAATCTTTTGTTCGATATAGTGCAATACATTTCCAAGATTTGCTTAGTTCATTGACATGAGACAATATTTGCCTTGGAAAAAATGATCATGTCATCAGCGAAGGAAAGAAATGGGATTGGTGTTGCTTGTCTATGCACGGAGAATCCAATATGGTTGTCGTAGTTGTTGCAATCATCTTGTAGCATTTGTGTTAGGATTTCTGCCCCCAGGAAGAATAAATAAGGAGAAAGAGGATCTCCTTGTCTAAGCCTTTTTTTCGGAAAAAATTGCTCAGTTGGTCCATTGTTAACAAGAACGGAGAAAGAGACTACAATTATACATTCTTTAATCCATCCCACCAATTTATTATTGAAACCAAATCTTTTGAGGATATTAATATTGTAGTCTCAGTAGACTTGGTCATATGTTTACTCCATATCTAGTTTGATTGCGGCCCATCCTTCCTTACATTTTTTTGATCGAAAAGAATGGAAAATTTCGTGTGCAATGAGAATATTGTCGTGAATTGATCTATTAGCTACGAAGGTGCCTTGTAGAGGGTGAATGAGTTTAAGCATGATGGTTTCATTCTGTTCGTGATTATTTTCGTAATAATTTTGTATATTGCTGAGCAAAGACTTATAGGTATGAAATGATTAATTGTAGTAGGATTATCCACTTTAGGATTTAGGGTAATAAAAGTATGGTTAATTTGTTTGAGCATTTTCCCGCTTCTAAAAAAACGTTTCCCAGCTTTTGAAACGTCAGTTCCTACAATGTGCCAATATTTTTATAAAATTCAGCCGACATACCATCAGATTCAGGGGATTTATCACATTCAATATAGAACATGACATTTTTTTATCTCTTCATTAGTGGGGGGTTATGTAAGATTTAAGTTATCTTCTCCGCTAACTTTATTTTAATTAAGTTGGAGTTTATCCTTCAAAAGAGATTGATCAAGTTGGGTTTTAGAGTATCCCCTTTTATTAAGCAGTGATGTTAAAAAAAAAATTTTAAAAAGAAAACCCGCAGTTTGAAACTTCGGGTTATTCATTTAAACTCGCAGTTTAAAACTGTAGGTTTACTCTGACCCTAATTCCTTCTTATTTCCGGAATAACTTTTACTCCGTACCTAAGACTATAATTCTTTTTTATTTTATTATTATTTAGGAAAAAAATCCTAAATATTTAATGTCATTGACTTTGATTAGATCTTCTTTTCTTTTTTTTTTTTAAAAAAAACTTTGATTATAGCTTATTATCTCATCTTTACCTGCGTTTGATATATATAATTGTAATTAAGGATAGGAACCAATAAGCAAGGCCTGTGACTTTTCGTTTCAATGGTTTCGTTCTATCATATATCAGGTTTAATCATGGAATCGCTAATTAGCGTATGGAGTGTTGTGTTCCAATCTTGATGGACGGACGGTTAAGATCTGATCTGATCTAACAAAATAGTAGTTTAAGTTTGCCCTAGTTCCAATTTCCGTTACGCAGCAACTCGACGATTTGGTTCCCAATAACGACGGTTTACCATATCCATAAATGAGGTCTACTTATATGGTTTAAGTTTTTGTGATTAAGTATGTGAACAAAATTGTAAGTCATAATCATATTAGATTAGGATTATGAATTATACTTATACATGTTTACGGTAATTCCATTTAATCAATTTGTTTATTATTAATAAGTCACAAGCTCTTGGTGGTTTACATGATAGTTTATACTTAGCTGGAGTAGTTGGACACCACGAGGCCTTGAGGAGGTGGTGATTGCCACTAACTAATTAGACTATTAATTGACCAATTAATTAACTAATTGAAAGTCAATATTATTCAAGCAGTTTTGATCGTCTTTTCCGTGGCGAGACATCGCTTGTGTTTGCTTATTCTCTTACGCCAATTATTCGATCCTTTCCGTCGTCGACGGCGATCCGGTTACTACTTGCAAATACACCTAGACAAACTCTGATTCGGGTTGGGTAAAATAAGATTATTTGTTTTTTCGGATCGGTCGGGTTTACTTTCTTATTTGTTAGAATCAATAATTTAATAAGTATTGCGTCGAGTATTTTCGATTGACTCTAATTATTGTCAACACCATCGAATAAAAATATTGACTTCGTTTCCGCGAGCAATAAGTTGTGATATACTTATTTGTCAAAATTGGATTATTTGAGAATGAGATAATGATACCAAAAGTAATGAGTACACTATGCAAAAATGGGACAAAAAATGTGATGTTGACTAAATGGAGTAGAACCCCTTAAATATACAAGGAAAAATGCTTACAGATTGTTGCATTTGGGTAACTATCCATTTTCAAAGGGGAGCGGGCGTAGCTAATCGACTACACGTGCGCCGATTCGAGTCGAGAATCAAGCTTAGGCTATCTAGGTCGTGACGAGAATGGACTAGACTAGGCTGGTGGAGTAGGGTTTGCCACTCATGACTATTATTTTGGGACAATCTCGTAATGACCTACAAAATCAAAACCCATAATCGTCTTCCTTAATAAGCAAATCCGAGTTATGATTTTGAATTTAAATTCGAAATTCATATTAGATGTGCTGATCCGAGAGTTACATATCTTGAAATCAATGCATATGTTAATTGTAACACCCCAAGTTCTCGGAACTCGGGGAGCTACTGGTTAGGACCTCACAATGGGTCCCGACCTTGGTTTAACAACAATTTTACAAGGATCTTACAACAAGGCACAAATTTATTTAAAACAATTTCAAAACATAATAATTTATTTAATGCATGTACACATGTGACAGCCTTACAAAAACATCTATATATTTATATAACATGCATGCCGAATTGAAGACTCCCCCGTCCCCATCTAATGAGTACATGGACCCGGCTGACCATCCGTCCCGGATCTCTCTGCAACTGTTTATCTCAACAAATCTACAACACGGATAAACCGTTAGCTAACAATCTAAATATCGGTAGAATAAAGATAGCACAAACACAAACAAGGTAACATAAACACCCATCATGCTGGCACACAATTCGGTTATTATCTGATAGCTTAGGTGATTCACTTTATTCCGTTTTAAGGTTGTGGCACGAGAAATCTTAAGAGTTCTCGCCTCCGTTCCTTATCCAACTGGGTGTAGCTCTAGCTTACCTCCGCCGGTAGCATCACTACAAACCGAGTGTGGAGTAGTCCCTAAAGAAACCCTCAACGCCCTTAGGCTAACTGAGCAGAATGCCACCGCCCGTTACTCTTAGGCCAATGTATAGGTCGGTGGATAATTACTACTAAGCACGACTATAAACATCTCATTCACACACCACTACCATTATTCACACTCATATCGAGAAGCTAGCTAAGTAAGCCCAAAGGACTTACCTGTATCAAATCATAACCTCTTTATCTCAACTCGGTCCGCAACCGCAAGAACTCAACCGCCTGTTATAAAAGGCAAGTGGATCAATAATGTATCCCTCTTTATTAGAAGTCTACAACTTCTAAGATATGTAACTCTATCATCAGATAAATTACCAAAAATACTCTCGTAATGACAAAGGACTATTTTGCCCCTAGTGTCCGAAACTCTCAAAAATCCTATAATATATGCCCAAACCTTTCTTTGGGACTTAATTTCATAATCTAACTCTTAAGAGTTAGTTTAGGTAGAACTTATAGATTACACACTTTTCTTAACTTTTAACAAGGTCACTAAGGTCCAACTTTAGCATATGATACGAGCCCCGAATAAAATATAAAAAATTCTAACAAAAACCTCTAAGTCTTCTATGCTATGCACTATATTCATAGAAGCAAGAACTTCCCAAAAATACCTAATAATCACTTCTACACAAATTCTCAAAGTCGGTTCCAAAACCAGAAAATTCAAACTTAGCCAAAACTGAGTGTTTCTCAACTGTTCAACCAGTCCACTTTGGACCTTCATAGATCTAAATCAAATTGTTGGATCAACCCCAACTTTTGATAATCACACTATGCATGACACTTTATAGCATACTAAAAATTGAACGGTGGATTGTATTTCTAAGGTATCTAAACGTAAGTTTAAATATGGCTGCACAACACAGAATATTTCCAGCACTTAGAGAAATTCAGCAACATCCAGAAAACTGTTTAACGTCCCAATTTCGAAAAATTGTAACTCCTAAACCACTTGATGAAATCCTCTAAATTTTTGATATGTTATACTATGAACTCCCAAATACGACATATCCAAAATTCAAGTCTAACCAAAGAATATAACCAAATCAAATCGGCACCACAATACTGCATCACAAGCAGTTTTCTCAACAATTCAGCACTACCTAGAAACTGGTCAAGGTCTCTACTTTGGGACACCATAACTCTTAAACTGTAACTCGGATTTCTCTCAAATTTCAGTATGATCTACTATACTATACCAACTATAACATGTCAAAATTTTGAGTCCAACAGCAGTCAATAACCCATCCAAATCTATTCCACAAAACTGCATCCCAAGCATCAGCATATATATATTAAGGGTAAAGCAAAGAGAGACCGAGGAAGGATGGGTATTGATCTTACTCGAGTCCGTGTCTCAAAAGGGGCGAAGGAAGCAGCACCGGATGTTGTTGCTGGAGTCTGCAACTGCTACAGAGAGGAGGGCGCGGTAATGGCCCAAGAGGATCACTGGCGGCCTCAGAAGGTGCCCCCGCTGCCAGAGCAAGACGCACCTGCGATCTGGCTCCCAACTGCGCCCACGGTTAGGGCAAGGCGCGCCTGTTGCACCGCTGCCAGTCCGTCATCCATCCTTGCGTTGCGGTTGGATGTATCGCTCGACTAGCTGCTGGGTATCGATCGCAGGGTTGTGGGGGTGCTTCCGCTATTGATGTCGATCCAATGCAGTCGCATAGAGAGGGCGGCCGACTGTAGCCCGGCGTCGCTGTCAATGGTGTGCAGAAGATGGAGAAGACGAAACCTGGTTGCTGCTTGGTGCACGAAGACGGGAAAGAAGAGAGGGTTCGCCGGAACTGTCCTCTATACGCGAGGAAGACGGGATGCCGGATGGTGTTGGTGTACCGACGCTGATAATAGGGACGGTTGGGGTTACGTGAAATGTGAACTAGGGCAAGAGGGAGATCGTGTTGACGTGAGAAGGGGGAAGGAAAGTGACGGCTGAGGTGAAGATAGGATCCTCTTGATGGGCCCGTCAGCTTGGTGGGCCCGTCAAGCTAGATCTAACCGGAAAAGATCCAGTAAGGTTAGATCCGTTTCGGTATAAGGATAAAATATAACTAAAATAAATTAAAGTAAACAAACTCGGAGTAAAAAAAAAGGAAAAAAACAAAGGTGAAGGAAAAAAAAAGTTTCAAACAGGGCGACTTTCGGTTTGTCTCGGAAATAACCGGAAGTAAAATATCCGGTTATTACATTAATTACGCAAATCTCCTACATGTTTGAGCTCGCCTATATAAAGGTGTCTTCTCCTCTTATTCAAACAAACAATACAACACACAACAAAACGTATTCCCCCTTTCCTCTTCATAAAAACGAGAGTGCAACGCATAAGCAGTTCGCCAGATTTCCAAAGTCGTTACATAACTTGGAATTCAAAACGCCATTTACCCGTCGTAATCCGGGACGTTTTCAAAATTAAGGACGGAAAATTTTCTCTTGCTTACTGGTTTGAGGTAGGAGGAAGAAAGACTTCGAAACTGAAATAGATGAAGTCTATCAAGTTGGCTATGAAGAAGTCTAAGATGAAGACGGCTGTTTGAGGTAGTAGCAGCTGGCCATGGCCCATGTGATCGAGTTCGATCAGTAGTAGCTTGAACTCTGTAACTAATGCAAGTTTTGTTGTTAGTGTTTGTAAATATGTACGACTTTCTTGCTTACTTGTTTGATTTTGTGTGTCTCTAACTTTTATCGTCTCCTTCTCAACTAATTAGAAAGAAATGCACTCATAATCTACTTTACATAGAAAACCAATAAAAACTTGACAATACATGAAGCCTTAACGAAAAAGATCAAGCAAGAGAGGTTACTCAGTTAACAAACTACAAATCTTTAGATACATATTGAATTCAGATGATCCAGCATAATCGAATACAATCTTGACATTACGTGCCCAAGTTAAATATAGGAGGGCTGCCAACAAACCCCTTTCCTAAAAAACCAATAGAACTTGACATTTGATTTCAACAAGAGCTATAAACCTGGTATAAATGAAGCGTATGCAGGCCTTGTCATTATCGTCTAATGGGAACCAGAAACCGAGTTCAACAAACACCTGGAAATGATTTAAAATAAGAATATTACTCTCTTTGATTCTAAGTACTTAACCGGAGGGAATAATATATTATTGACCAGAATGATTAATCACATATATAAATTGCGTCCATATTGATACCATAATTGTTATTTAACTGAAATAACAAGAGTCGATCAATTATAAATTGTCTTTTTAAATCTAAAAATTTATATTAATAACGAAAACCAATCAAAAATTACCTTTTTCAAGGGTGACAAGTCGAAACGTTTTTGCTCATCCTCATCCCTCGTATATGCGTTCTTTGCCACGCCACTCGCCAACGGTCTATGTTATCAACTTTGTCACAAAACCATACCGGAACGTACAACGTCTTCAAGTTATTTAATGAACACAATATCAGTGTCAGTTTATGCTACTAACTCCTTGATCCAGAAGAAGAAGACTAAAAGAAGTTAAGAAAGGAGTTATAAGCACTTAGGAGTAAAGAGAGATCACGAAGTGAAGCTTCTGCTACTTCACCGCCCCTGCGAGTCCTTGCAGCCGCCCCAGCGGGTGACACTTCCCACTGAAGCGCTCCCAGCGCCTTCACCAGCGCCGGACAAGAAACAGGTCACCGCCCCTGCGCCACCCATCGGCGCCCCTGCGGTGACTTGCCTGGACAAGACGAAGATTAGCGCCCCTGCGCCTCACACTGCGCCTGGCCTGCGCCTCGCCCTGGGAGCTGGAAGGTGAAGAGTCTGTGTCACCGCCCTTGCGCTGGCCTCAAGACGCCCCTGCGTTTTGACACCAGTAACGGCCAGCAGATGAAGAGTCAGACGTTGAAGAAGCATTGAAGATCCGCCCCAGCGGAATTGCCTAGTCGCCCCTGTGGTCAGGAAGAAGATAAACCGATTCTGCCTAAACCGCCCCTGCGGTTCCTGAAGGCCGCCCCTGCGGTTTAACGTCAGAAGCTTTACTCCGCCTGTTTACACCACCTTTATGGCATTAAAGGTAGTTGTTTTAGGCCGGCTATTTACTCCTAATTAAGTGTCTTTTGTAGTATAAATAGTTCATGGCTGATTGCTAGAATCATCCATGCTTTCTTTCACAAAATTCATTTTAGACTTGAGTTTTTCCATTGTAATGAGTTGCTAACTCCCTTGCTACATTGGGTTGGTTTGAAGCTGCTTTGTTACTTTGGTTGTAAGTTCTTTTTAATATAAGTTTTTATTCAGTAAAGCTTTGTGTTTCCTTGATCTTCATTGTTTAATTGAATGTTAACTATTGCTTGAGATTGATCACCTTAGGTTCTAAAGTGCATGTAAACAACTACGATTAATAGGTTCCGGGTTCGGGTCTTTAATCTAGTAGCAACTTTAAGTAATAACGGGTTGTAATTACTTAAAGAAAAGGAACACAATTATAAAGATAAGTTTAACGGTTTTAATCTTCTCTTTATATCCCTTAGTCTTTGTTTGAATGCTAACTTATTATTTGTTCTTGTAGGTTTACGGAACTGTAATAAGTTAAGTTGTGTTGATGCCGGTTGACTCAACACATATGTATGATCAAGACGGGAGCTTACTTAAAAACTTGTAAAAGGAACGCACCAAAGTAGCAATTGCATGCCTATAATCAATCTAGTGTAGATTCACTCATCATTGTCTTACTTGTTGCGTTAATCGTTTCTCTTAACGTTTTTGTGTGTACTTATTTCAACCAAAACCCCCCCTTTCGGTTTTTTGTTACTTGAAACCAATAATTGCATATAAAACCTTAAACTCTCTTGGGTTCGACCCTTACTTAATCACTATACTTGTTCTTAGTGCTAAGTCGGGATTTACTTTTGATTGGGTATAGACGACCATAGAAATACGCTCGGTAAGTGGTCCATCAAGGTAATGGGGAGGCCGCTGCGGTGGGGTCTTACGAGCATAAGATGGAGTGTGGCTGTATGGTGGAGTGCACCATATCGGCATATGTTCGGTCCCCTCTACCGAACTATGGGGATTGCTTCTTGGATTTGAAACTTCCTGGAATTTGGGACACCGAAAAGTTTGAATTTGAAACTGATTTGGCTCTCATTGTGAATTTGATTCAGAAAGGGGTCAATAATGCACACCCGCTTGCTAGTCTGGTAGTACGTTGTCAAGGTTTCCTCCGTAGGAGTTGGACTGTCCGACTCTGACATATCTACGGTGAGGCAAACACCGTTGCGGATTTCCTTGCTACTTACGCATTTGAATTTCCGATAGGTATTCATTACCTTGATCACCCGCCTGTGGGTGTTGTACACTTCCTTGCAAACGATTATAGGGGTCTCGCTTTGCCCCGAACTATTTAATTTTATCTATATAAGCGCTTTGCGCGGAAGTCTTGTACTCTTTTTTACAAAAAGAAAAAAAAAATTGAAAAAGATTAAGCACTACTCAGTCAACAAACTATAAATCTTTAGATACATATTGAATTCAGATGGTCCAGTGTTCGAATAAAGCCTGGTGATTACTATCTAATGAGAACAAGAAATCGACTTAAACACCTGGAAATGAAATAAAATAAGAATATTAATATATTATCGACAAGAATGATTAATTACATATATAAATTGCATTTATATTGAAACCATAATTATTGTTTAATTGAAATATCAAGAGTTGATTAATTATAAATTATGTCTTTTTAAATCTAAAAATTTATATTAATAATGACATCCAATCAATAATTACCTTTTTCAAAGGTGACAAGTCAAAACACTTTTGCTTCTTCTCCTCCTCAGCGGTCGGATATTGCCCCTCTGTCACTCTCCCACAGTCTATGATATCAATAATTTCACTCCACTGATATGGAAGGTACAACTTCTCCAAGTTGCTTAACGAACACAATATCAGTTTGGTGCGTTGATGAAAGCTTTCTGAAAAAGTCATCTCTGTTCCTAAGAAGGACTCATGCTCCAAAACAAGCCTTTTAAGTTGAGAAAGTTTCTCCAAAATAGGAATTGGATCTTCCTCAAGTTTGGTGTGCTTCAGTGTCAGCTCCTTTAACTGTGTAGGGAACATCTCAGACCGCAACTCAACCGAAAGGGTTCCTTTTATCTTAAGCTTGTGCAAATTCTGAAACCTTGACAGTATGTTTTGATAATTATTGATGATCTCACTATTAATGCTCACTTCCAAATCCGTACTTAGGTTGCCAAGTACACCATCTAACACCTCAACTGCTTGAATCTTTTTTATGGAGATTTTCCTCAGGAGTTTCAGCTCAACCAAATCACTCAAACGAACTTTATCAGTGTGCAAGTTGACTATCGTTCGGAGGCAGCTCAACCCAGATAATCTCAGCTCCGGGTTATCTAGAGGAATCAAATCGGGTAGATAGAGATGCATTAGCCCATCAAGTTTCCACAAGATATCTGGTACGATGACTGAGGATCCCGACACACGCAGGTCAAGAGTTTGAAGGTTAGTTAGAGTCTCGATAGATGATGGCGGAATTTGAGCCACACAAGTTCCTCTCAAACTTAAGTACCTAAGCTCTGTTAAGTTTCCAACTTCCGTAGGCAAGCTTCCTTTGGTCATCCACACTCCTTGAAGATCCAAAATCCGAAGTGTTTTATAGTTGTTGCAGATGTGCAACAACCACTCCCACTTGTGTTCATCATTGTACAAAGGATCGCCATTGATATCAGGAATAAAGAGGAGAGATGTGGTAGTGTCAAGGGAACTGAGTTGGTCATCTAAAGAAGCAGCAGGGTTTTGATTGCTCAAGTGTATTGTCAAGTGTTGGGTTTTGAATTTGGCATCCTTTGCTGAAGTTGTATGCTCAAATTGATCGTCCACTACGGTAACCATATGGCCATCTTCTTTAGCCTTCTCTAATAAAAGGTCACGTAATGCAAACTTGAGTTGACATGTTTTTATGGTGTTATCAGGACCTCTTTTCAAAGCAGTAACCATGCCTTTCTCTACAAGCTCAGTCAAGTAAGTAAGTGCAACATCCTCCAAGGGGTTTGATTGAATGAAGCCAGCAGCCATCCACATTTGATACAACTTTTTGGTGGATATGTCCTCGTCTTCTGGGAAGTTTGCTAGAAAGATTAGACAACGTCTCAAGTGAAGCTGCAAATTATCATAGCATAATGCAAATATTCGCGACAAGTCAACGAGGGTTGAATCAGTGAGTTCCTTATGCTCAGATGCCCACTCTCTCAATTTTCCTTCTTCTTCAATAATGCAACAAGCATCTCAAGTAACAATGAATGGCCAAAACAATGTCTCAACAGATTCCATTTGATACCTGCATTTGTTTTAACTACATACAATTTCAAAGTTTAGTAAATCCTCTGCAAACAGTTGAAAAAAATCAAAAGAAGGAAATACAATTTAAGCCCAATATCTGTTATTTTAAAAACATATATACGGAGCATTTGTTTTGTCATCTTTCTACTTGAATATCCATATATTTAACTATCATCAGTGGGTGCCTGGGTGGTGGTGAAAATATAGAAGATAGTATAATTGTATTATTTTAATAAATATATTTATGTGATTATATTAGGAAGAGTAAAAGAAGGAAATACAATCTAGGCAAAGTGGAGACGTACGTACCATAATTACGAGAAAGCTTGTCCCACATTTCCATTTCAGTTTGAAGTTGATACTTACGGACATGCCATTGAGCAGCAACTTGAGGTTCTTCATCAGATTGAGAGATTACGAGTAAATGGCTCTTTCTTTCAGTACCTTCACATCCAAACACCCTATCCAGATCTCGCAGCTGATCAAGAACGACGTCATTTGAGATCATTAGAATCACCAAACACTTGTTTGTTTGCATTGCCTGTTGAATATGATCTATTAACGTATCATAACTCATCGCAGACAAATCCTCATCTCTGCTTAATTTGGGGTTCAGATCCCTTAAGAGCCTTTGTATGATGCGCAATGGAATCGGAAGAACACCACCATTACGAATGCATCTCTTGGGAATCCATGCCCTTGCAACAACATCGAAATCTCTGTTCAACCTGTAGCAGGAATAGAAATCCGCAGCACACGTTGCCATGTCTTCTAGACCACTTTCCCCCATTAGTAAAACAAGCTTATCATAGTCTAGACTTGACCCTCTTCTTTTACTATTAATATTCGAGGAAAGAACTTGCAAAGATAAAGGTAAAACATGTGGCATTCTGTTCAGGTTCCTACAATCAGTTATACGTAAATGATTTAGCTTAGGCATGGATCCATGCTCTACTTCCCATTCCTCCAAATTCGACAACTTCTTCATTTGTAAACTTGTGAGAAGGGGAAAACTTTGTGACCTACAACTCATCTTCTTTCCAACATAAGCATCACAATATAATGTGAGAGTTTTTAGATGAGAAAGGCTTCCTAGAATTTGCATTGGATCATCCTTCAGTTCACATCCATCTAAGGTTAATACTTCCAAATATTGGGGAACAACTTTAAACTTCTTCCCCTCCGCAAAAGAGATGCGCCCCATTATCGTCAATTCACATTTGCAAAGAATCATTGACAATATTTCTGTGTTGTTGCCTTCAATCTTGAGGGAACACCTACGAAGACGGCCTGATTTAAGAGCTGGGATGATGTCCGCGAATACCTCTTTAGTGACAAAATCTGTAACTGAAAGCCTTCTAAGCTTTTTAATTCCCAACATGTCCTTAGTTCGAAGGTTTCCGACCAGCAAATTTTCAATCGTCTCCAAGCAGACTAATGTATCAACCCGCAGCCTTTTCGACCTTTTAATCTTATAAGGAGTAGGGAGAAGTAAATGCCTTAGCCGAAACAACTTCCACAGAGTATTGGGCATGAACAATCCATAGAGGACTCGTAGATCAAGAATCTCAAGGAATCTTAGGTTGCCAATGGATGATGGTAACTCATCAACTCCAGCTCCTTTCAAACTCAAATACCTCAAGTGCATTAACTTTTCAATTTGGCTACTCAACCTTCCTGTCAAGTTGAAGTTCTTTCCAAGGACCAGCAGTGCAGCACACGCAACATTCGAAATTCACTACAAATGCATGTCATCAGCTTCTCACACATTTCTGCATCTACATATCCGCCAAATATGAACAAGAGAGATCTAAGATACTTGGAGGCTTTTGAGGATACAGAATCCTTAATTAAGTTGTTGATATTCACTTCTTCAGGTAAATAAACAGCCATTCTAAGCAATCTACTCTCACCGGTGTAGTCATAGGTATCTATCTGTTCATCTGGACACGAGCGAAGATCAATGGTTTTAAGGAAATTATTACAACTTGCTTCCTCCAAGCACACATCTCGAACAAGATCGTGCATTCTGATAGATTCAATCCACCCTTCCGAAACTTCCACAATTTCAACCAACCCAGCTTCAACCAAATCACTCAAATATACATTAGCAACATCCTCCAACGATTTGGTGCCTGCTCTTCTGTCACTCGATCTTGTAACAAGACCTTCTGCAATCCACATCCAGTACAAATTTTCTGTCTTGATTTCATAATCTTCAGGAAAGTTGGCAAGGTGAAGAAAGCATGGCTTCAAGTGATAAGGCAAATCATTATAACTGAGCAACACTATCTCCATGCATGATCTGCCGTGATCATACCCAGTTATCAAGTGTGAACTGATATCCTGAAAAACAAGATCTCTCTCGGCCCAACTTTGCTTCTTCCGAAAGATCCCGCCGAGCACAACAATGGCCAAGGGAAGACCTTTGTGTTAGCTTTAATTGAGAAATTCAAAGAGAAATGTAAAGAAAAGATAGAGTTTTGCACAGAAAACAACTGCACTGTGTTCGTGCTTTTTTTTCACATCCTTCTTTTAAATCAAACTGATACAAGCATTTTAAAGAAACAAAACCACTAAACAAACCACTACTTCTACCACTAACTTCCTAGTTTCACGTCCACAATTCTCAAAACAAACTGATCTGAGAAATAAACAACTTCCTACATTTTAGCTTATTAACTGGAAAATCAGAAATTACTTATATAAAATCTAAGTGTTGAATCACATTTTAACACCTTCCCTTGATTCAAACTTGCACATTCCTATCTTCTCCATGAAAAACATGTGCTTCACTTGATTAAGTGCTTTGGTAAACATATCTGCATTCTGCTCATTTGTGCCACAGAACTTGAGCACAACAATTTCTTCAGACACAAGCTTCCTTATATAGTGATGTTGAACTTCTATGTGCTTTGTCCTTGCATGAAATGCAGGGTTCTTTGTCATAGCAATTGCTGACTGATTGTCACACCACAGCTCTGTTGCATTTTCTTGAGTGCAACACAAATCAACCAGCATCTTCCTCAGCCATACAGCTTGCTTCGAGGCTGATCCTGCTGCCACATACTCAGCTTCAGATGACGATAGAGCCACTGTGTCTTGCTTCTTCGAGCTCCAAGTGACTGCTCCAGATCCCAAGCTAAACACTGAACCTGAAGTGCTCTTTCTATCATCTAAGCAACCTGCCCAGTCACTATCTGTATGCCCAATGAGTTTAAAGCTCTCTTTTGGCTCATACCAGATTCCATATCCTGCAGTGCCAGCCACATACCTGAGAATCCTCTTTGCAGCTCCCAAGTGTTGCCTTGATGGTGAATGCATGTATCTTGAGACAACACTCACACAATAGGCTATGTCAGGCCTTGTGTGTGTGAGATAGTTTAGGCTTCCAACAAGGCTCCTAAACATCTTCTCATCACTTCTTTCAGTGCCATTCTCTCTCTGCAGTTTCTCATTTGTGTTCATTGGAGTTATTGCAACTTCACAGTTTTGCATGCAGAATTTCTTCAACATATCTTTTGCATACTTTTCTTGACACACAAATATCCCTTCCTTTCTTTGCTTCACTTCAAGACCAAGGAAGTACTGCAGCAAACCCAGATCAGTCATTTCGAATTCCCTTTTCATCACAGTTTTGAAATTTGACAGCAGCTTCTCTGAATTGCTGAAATAGATGATGTCATCAACATAGAGGCACACAACAATGAACTCCTTTTCATCCTCCTTTCTCACATAAAGTGTAGGCTCATTTTCACTTCTTTGGAATCCACTGTTGATGAAGAAGTCATCAATTCTGCTATACCATGCTCGTGGGGCCTGTTTTAGCCCATAGAGAGCTTTGTGTAGCTTGAGCACTTTTCCTTCTTCTCCTTGCTTGATGAAGCCTTCTGGTTGATCAACAAATACTTCTTCTTGAAGTTCTCCATTCAGAAAGGCTGATTTCACATCAAACTGATATAGTGGGAGTTGTTTCTGAGCAGCTACTGCAAGCGCAAGTCTCACAGTCTCAAACCTTGCCACCGGTGAAAATGTTTCTACATAATCAATCCCTTCTTTTTGTGCATAACCTTTTGCCACCAGCCTTGCTTTGTGCTTGTGAATGCTTCCATCAGTGTTGAACTTAATCCTGAAGACCCATTTCAAGCCAATTACATTCTTGCCTTCAGGTAGATCAACTAGCTCCCAAGTTCTACTTCTTTGAATGGAAATCATCTCTTCCTCCATTGCCTGTTTCCATTCTTGTGCTTTTGCAGCTTCCTCATAGTTACTTGGCTCAGTAACATTCAAAGCAAAATCACAGGTTTCATATAACTCAGCCATTGATCTGAACCTTCTTGGTGAAGAGTCGTCTGATGACCCTGAGTTGTTGGATGATGAGCTTGGTGAGCTAACTCTTCTTGGTGATGAATCATTTGATGATGACCTTGTAGTTTCTACAACTTCTTCTACTACCTCATCCACGGAGTTATCAACACTGATCTCCCTTCGTTTCTGAATCACCTCACTTTGCTTCTCCTTCCAGTCCCACTTTGAACCTTCATCAAACACCACATTTCTGCTTATAATTATCTGCTTTGACACTGGGTTATACAGTCTGTATGCCTTGGACTGTGTTGCATAACCAATGAAGATACCTTTTACACTTTTGTCATCCAACTTTGCTCTTAAATTTACCATAGCATAGGCAGTGCAACCAAATATTCTCAAATGACTTACACTTGGTTTCTTGCCACTCCATGCTTCATATGGTGTCTGATTCATGACAGCCTTAGTGGGTGACAAGTTGAGTATATACACAGCTGTTGCAACGGCTTCACACCAGAAATCATTTGGCAATTCTTTTGCCTTCAGCATACTCCTTGCCATCACCACCACTGTTCTGTTCTTCCTTTCTGCCACCCCATTTTGCTCTGGTGTATAGGGTGCAGTAAGCTCTCTTCTTATTCCATGCTCCTCACAAAATTCAGTGAATTGTGCAGACAAGAATTCACCTCCTCGATCTGTTCTTAGAGCTTTCACCTTCTTGCTGCTTTGGTTTTCCACCAAGGATTTAAACTTCTTAAAATTCTCAAAGGCTTCTGACTTAGCCTTTAAGAAGAATACCCAGCTCATCCTGCTGTAGTCATCTGTGATCAAAAGAAAATACTTGCTGCCTCCTAGAGAATTTGTTTGCATAGGGCCACACAAATCTGCATGAAGAAGCTCCAACACATCACTTGCTCTCCATGCTTTCCCACTTGGAAAGGATCCCTTTGACTGCTTCCCATAAACACACCCTTCACATAATTCCAACTCACCAATCTTTGACAGCCCAGTTACCATTTCCTTCATCTGCAACAACTTTAGTCCTTGTGTGTTGAGATGTCCATATCTGAGATGCCATAATCTGGTATCATCAATTCCTCTTGCTGTCAGTGCCTTCCCTGCACTTGAGGACAACTCAAGAGGAAATACTTTGTTCTTGCCCATTTCAACTCTAGCAATCAGCTCATCTGACTTCTTCTCTTTTATGAGACACCACTGATCATCAAAGAGAACATAAAATCCAGAGCAAAGCAACTGACCAACACTAAGTAAATTGTGAGCCAACTTTGGTACATACTGAACATCATAGATGAGTTTGGTGATACCTTTTTCTGTTGTCATTGCAACAGTGCCTCTTCCTTCAACTTCAAGTTGTTTGTCATCACCAAGTCTTACCAGACTTTTCTTTGACTCATCTAGATCTTTGAAGAATGCTCTTATCCCAGTCATGTGATTTGAGCAGCCACTATCAACATACCACATACTGCCTTTGCACTTGGTAGTTGGACTGTGTGTAAGTAGCATCTTCTTTTCTAGCTCCACAAGTTGTGCTAAAAACAGCTTGTCCTCTTGCTCTGCAAAGTTTGATCTTTGATCATTCTTTTGATCTCCTTGCCCCTGCTCTTTTTGCTTCTTCCAGCAATTAGCCTCTTTATGACCTGGTTTCTTGCAGTAGTAGCATTTGAAGAGCTTCCTTTCCTGATTCTGATTTTGTTCTCTTTCATCATTGCCTTGAGTAGATCTACCTCTACCTCTTCCTCTGAAGCCTCCTCTTCCTCTTTTATACTGCTGCCCAAACCTTTCCTTGCTTTCATCTTTTCCCATGAAAGCCTTTTCTTCCTTCTGCTCACTAGACCTGTTCAGCCTTTCCTCATGAGCTTGTAGTGAACCCATCAACTCATCAAAAGAGTAGGTTTCCATATCCTTTGATTCCTCAATAGCAGCAACAATATGATCATATTTTGGTGTAAGACTTCTCAAAACCTTACCAACAGTATGTTCATTTGAGATTTCTTCTCCATAAGATCTCATTTGCTGCACAATACCTGAGATCCTTGACAAGTACTCTTGCACAGGTTCCTTGTCTTTCATGAGAGATGTCTCGAACTCTCTCCTCAGTGATTGCAATCTCACTGTAATCACCTTCTTATCTCCAAGGTATTCTTGCTTCAACGTGTCCCAAGCCTCCTTTGATGTTGTGGCAGATGCAATTCTTGGGAAGATATCATCATCCAGGGCTTGTTGAATATTGAACAAGGCCTTTGCATCCTTCTTCCTCTTCTCTCTTAGAGCCTGGTCTGGCTCTTCTGTGTCCTCATCCTCGAACCCTTCATTAACAAACTTCCACAGTTCTTGAGACATGAAGAATGTCTTCATTCTCAAACTCCAGAACTGATATTTAACTCCTTTGAAGATGGGCAACTGAGAGTTCCCATTTTGACTTCCTCCGGCGTTCTGCATCTCTCCTTGTTTCCCTTAGGATATCAACCTGGGTTGCTCTGATACCAATTTGTTAGCTTTAATTGAGAAATTCAAAGAGAAATGTAAAGAAAAGATAGAGTTTTGCACAGAAAACAACTGCACTGTGTTCGTGCTTTTTTTTCACATCCTTCTTTTAAATCAAACTGATACAAGCATTTTAAAGAAACAAAACCACTAAACAAACCACTACTTCTACCACTAACTTCCTAGTTTCACGTCCACAATTCTCAAAACAAACTGATCTGAGAAATAAACAACTTCCTACATTTTAGCTTATTAACTGGAAAATCAGAAATTACTTATATAAAATCTAAGTGTTGAATCACATTTTAACACTTTGTATACCTTGAAGATTTTCTTTTTTATTTTCATCTCTTCTTCACCATAATCTATATGTACATATACAAATGAATAAACACATTAATCGATAATCTTATCTTATCTTATATCTATTAAAACACAAGCCTCTATTTCCACGTGTCAACGTCATGTTTATCGAATCCTAAAAAAAATTATTTTAGAAAGTGATTTCTAAATGTTAATATAAATTGGAAATTGATTTCTAAATTTTTTTAAAATATTTGAATAAATATTTTTAAATTTTTTTACAATATTTGAATAATATTTTAAGTATTAAATATTTATTAAAACTCAACCCGCACAAAGTGCGGGTATTACACTAGTCTTATATCTATTAAAGCAGAAGCATCTATTGCCACGTGTCAACGCCATGTTTATCGAAGCCTAAAAAATTATTTAAAAAGTGATTTCTAAACGTTAATATAAATTGGAAATTGATTTCTAAATTTTTTTAAATATTTCAATAAATATTTTTATAAAAGTAGTTTTTAAACTTTTGCGGATTTTTTTTAGCAACAAGCATATCTTAACAAATCAATCTAAAAATATAATTAATTAGAATAGATAAATACTTAAAAGAGAATTAAAAATCATAATAATAATTATAATTTCATTCTCCGGATTTTTATTTTAAAAAAATATACGTATAATATTTTAAGTATTAAATATTTATTAAAACTCAACCCGCATAAAGTGCGGGTATTATTACACTAGTATATATTAAAACAAGAGCCTCTATTGCCACGTGTCAAGTCACGGTTCTTCCAACCCCAAATTTTTTTTTAAAAAAGTGGTTTTTAAATTTTAAAATCTATAAAAAAATATTTTAGTAAAATCGTTAATTAAAGTTAAAATATATTTAAAATATCTTTGAATTTTGTTATAGTAAATGTCACTAGAACAATTAAATTTTAATTTTAGAAAAAATATCTAAAAAATCTTCTTTATGTCAAATTAAAAAAAATCGAAAACAATAATGACGAAGATTTTTTAAGATATTATCTATTATTTACACAATTTGTTGTGTATTTACAAAATCTTTTTTATGTCAATTTTAAAAAATCATTATCAATATAAATTGTTCTAATAATAAAAATATAAAATGATATCAATGTTAATGTACAATTCCAATTTAATTATTTTCTCAGTTTTTTATTAATTTTTTAAGTTATGTCTACTCAAATGATATCAATGCTATTAATTTAATAATTTCTCAGTTTTTGTTGTAGATCTATCCAGTCCAAATTTAATTGTAAAATTTTATGTACCTCAAATTCTCTTGTTTTATGTTTATAATTAATATTATATAACGTTTTTAATAAATTAATTTTAACTGCATGAAGAGGTTGTGAATAATTAAAAGATAACAAATTCATCTATATCTATAATAGATATTTAAACCTCAAAATTGAAATGTTAGTAAATGAATCTTATCAAAATTGAAAAATATAATTAATTATAAGAGATAAATACTTAAAAGAGAATTAAAAATCATATTAATAATTATAATTTCATTCTCCGGATTTTTATTTTACAAATTTCATGTACCTCAAAATTGAAAATTGATTTCTAAATTTTTTTAAATATTTAAATAAATATTTTTAAAAAATAGTTTTTAAACTTTTACGGATTTTTTTACCAACAAGCATATCTTAACAAATCAATTAAAAAATATAAATAATTATAAGAGATAAATACTTAAAAGAGAATTAAAATCATAGTAATAATTATAATTTCATTCTCCGGATTTTTATTTTACAAATATACAAATAAATTCTAAGTGTTAAATATTTATTAAAACTCAACCCACACAATCTTATCTATCTATCTATATACTAAAGCATCCCATCAACTTCCACTTGGCACAGTTTCGTGCAGCCACCTCATAAAAAATACATGTGTCACCTATTTATTAAACCACGTCACATTATTATTTAGGTTAATTAATTAATTAGTTTTTTAACCATAATTATTCAAATGCAAGATTCCAACAACCTCTATTTTTATTAACTTTCTGTAAACATACAATTAACACTTCCCCCTTTTAATATATGATAAATATCCTTAAAATTTACTTTAATTTAATTATTATTCTAATACCATTTAATTTTATATTATTTATTAGTTAGTTAATATATAATAAAATTATATAAAATAAAGTAGGATTGATATCCTAACAACATTTTATTTAATTTTATATATTTTGAAGCATGTTTTTTAATTATATAATTTTATTAAATTATAAAAAAAAATTCATTATAGTTTTTTAGTTCAATCATTTATAATAAATCCATTAAAACTTACTTTAATTTTATTATTATTCTCACAACATTTCATTTTATTTTATTTATTTTTAAAAAAAATTTTTAATTAAAGATTTTGTTTAATTTAAATTTTTCTTAATTATAGACTATTAGTTCCTTATTATAATAAAATTCATTACAATTTACTTTAATTTGATTATTATTATAAAACATATTTATTTTATTTATTTGTTTTTATGTATGTTTTTTAATTGTTTATTTTCTATAATTCTAACTTTTTATTAGTTATAGATTATTAGTTCATTAATATACATTTAAAAAAAACTGCAAGATAATGAATCAATTTATTACGAAATTCATCTAATTTTATAAAGTATATAGTTTTTTTTTATCACTGAACTAATCTAATATTACAATTAAATATACAGTTAGTTACAAATTTAAAATTAGCTATTAAAGTTTAGAAATTTTCAATACCGTACCAAATGTAACTAATTGTAGGTTTTATCAATTTTGCGAAGCAATTACAAGAAGAATATAATAGTGTTCCATTTGTTTTTAGTTACGAAATTTAAATCATTAACTATATTATTTAAATTTTGAAATTTACACATTTCAATAATATTATTTTTAACCTTATATATAACATACAAACCTTGAAAATAGTATATTATGATTAAAATAAATTTTATTATCACATCACCTAGCGTAAAAATTTAGCCTACAAACCTTGAAATTAGTATATTTAGCTGTTATGATTTAACAAATCCCGTGCAAGGCACGGGTTTGAAAACTAGTATCTATTAAAGGAGAAGTCTCTATTGTCACGTGTCAACGCCATGTTTCTCGAAGCCTAAAAATTTATTTTAATAACTGATTTCTAAATGTTATTATAAATTGGAAATTTATTTCTAAATTTTTTTAAATATTTAAATAAATATTTTTATAAAAGTTGTTTTTAAACTTTTACGGATTTTTTTTACCAACAAGCATATCTTAACAAATCAATTTAAAAATATAATTAATTATAAGAGATAAATACTTAAAAGAGAATTAAAAATCATAGTTAATAATTATAATTTCATTCTCCAGATTTTTATTTTACAAATATAAAAATAAATTCTAAGTATTAAATATTTATTAAAACTCAACCCGCACAAAGTGCGGGTAATACACTAGTATATATATTAAAGAAGAAGCCTCTATTGCCACGTGTCAACGCCATATTTTTCGAAGCCTTAAAAATTATTTTAAAAAGTAATTTCTAAATGTTAATATAAAGAGTGGCAATAGAAAAAATGTATTACCCGCACTTTGTGCGGGTTGAGTTTTAATAAATATTTAATACTTAGAATTTATTTGTATATTTGTAAAATAAAAATCCGGAGAATGAAATTATAATTATTACTATGATTTTTAATTCTCTTTTAAGTATTTATCTCTTATAATTAATTATATTTTTAAATTGATTTGTTAAGATATGCTTGTTGGTAAAAAAAATCCATAAAAGTTTAAAAACTATTTTTATAAAAATATTTATTTAAATATTTAAAAAAATTTAGAAATTAATTTCCAATTTATAATAACATTTAAAAATCACTTATTAAAATAATTTTTTAGGCTTCGAGAAACATGGCGTTGACACGTGGCAATAGAGGCTTCTGCTTTAATAGATACTAGTTTATAGCCCGCACCTTGTGCGGGTTTGTTAATAAAATAACTTATCATATAACATTTTTTACTATATCATATGTTATTAACATTATTAGTTATATGTTATGAGTTCGTATAAATAACGTGTCAAGTGTTACATAGTAAATGAGACCACGTAGCCCATGTGTTGATCATTATGCTAATAAAAAAATTTTATAATCTAATTTATTATTTAATAAACAATAATTTAAATAAAAAAACATAATCATATAATTTCAAAATACCATAATCTGATATGAAATCAATTAGTAAAAAAGATTAATTGGCTTAATTTGTGATTTAGTAAATTATTTAATCCGAGAAAAAACGTAGGAGCGTCACGTCAACATTAATTTCGTATGTTTTAGTGAAGTATATATATATATTTAGTATAGTGATAAAATAAGAATTACGAATTTAATAGTTCAACGGTCCACAAATCAGTTTACAATGACCCACAAATTAGTAGATCAAAAGGAACCACAAGGGCACAACGACCCACAAATCATTAGGTCATAACGACCCAAAAGTCATTAGGTCAAAACGACCCGAAAATCAGTAGGTCACAATGATTACATATAAATATTAATTCGATATAAATAAGTATTATATTTGATTATGACTAAAAGATTCAGAAATGTATGAATTTTATAATCCTCAACACTCTAAGGGCTTGTTTACCTTGCAGGTTTATAAATTAAATGATAGTTTATAAACCTTTGCTGATTTTGTGTAACCGTTTACATGTGTATGAGTTTTTATTTGAACGAGTTTATTTGGGTTTTTAAACCCGTAAAAAATAACCTTCTCAAGATGAGGTTATTTTTATTTGGGTTTTTAAACCCGTATAAACCCATTTAGTTTATAAACCCGAATAAACTCAAACCCTTACTAAACAGGCCCTAAATCTATTTATACATGTTTTCAAAGTGTTATCCTTTCCTCATAATCGATGTGGGAGAACAAAAATCATATTTTACAAAATAATTATGGTTTTGTTAAAAAAAGATTTATTAGCTTAATTCATGATTTAGTAAAAATTTTAATCCGAGAAAAAACGTGGGTGTCACGTCAAAAATAGTGTCTTTTGTTTTAGTAAAGTATATAGAATATATATGTATATTTAGTATATTGATAAAATAAGAATTACGAATTTAATAGTTCAACGACCCACAAATTAGTAGGTCACAAACGACACACAAATCAGTAGGTCACAACGACCCACGAATCAGTAGGTCACAACGACCCACGAATCAATATGTCACAAGGAGCCACAAATTCATTGGTCACAACGACCCACGAATTCATAGGTCACAACTCACAACGATCCACGAATTAATAGGTCACAACGACCCACAAATCAGTGGGTCACAACGACCCACAAATTCATAGGTCACAACGACCCACAAATCAGTCAGTCAGGATCCTCTAGAGCCTTATATGTAGCCTTCTCTATTGCCTCTTTCTGATTGGTCAATTTATTAATTTTAATTATTATTCCTAAATTAAAATTAAAAACTAAACTTATTAATAAAACTCTACAAATTATTTTTTATTTTTTTAAACAATATACCAATTCTTATTCTCTCTTTCTCCCTCACGTTAATCTGATTCCCTATTCTTCGATTTTCTTCTGCTACTGGTTCCGCCATAGCCCCAACCCTTCGTCCACCAGAGAAGATCGATCCGCTGTCTAGCCGAAAATCCGCCGCAGAGACTACTCTCTATTTCTTTCAATGTACAGTATCATCTATTCTAATTGCTTGAAATGCAGCTTCATTAGCATTATTAGATATGCTAGAATCCAAAATTAGAATATAAGTTAACCTAATTACATAATTTAACATGGGTGTAGGCTTCTTTCCAGTTCCGGGGCAAACCAACAGACTATACAATCTTGAGAAAGGTATTGTATCCGACAAAAGCGATACAACAAAATCAAACGAGTAACCGCTCATTAACAATGAGAAAGAAATAGAGAGTAGGATCTGCGGCGGCTTTTCGGCTAGACAGCGGGTCGATCTTCTCTGGTGGACGAAGGGTTGGGCTATGGCGGAACCAGTAGCAGAAGAAAATCGAAGAATAGAGAATCAGATTAACGTGAGGGAGAAAGAGAGAATAAGATTTGGTATATTGTTTAAAAAAATAAAAGATATTTTGTAGGGTTTTATTAATAAGTTTAGTTTTTAATTTTAATTTAGAAATAATAATTAAAATTAATAAATTGACCAATCAGAAAGAGGCAATAGAGAAGGCTACATACAAGGCTCCAGAGGATCCTGACTGCAAATCAGTGGGTCATAACGACCCACAAATTATTAGGTCACAACGACCTACAAATCAGTGTGTCACAACAACCCACTTATTATTAGATCAAATCGACCCAAAAATCAGTAGGTCACAACGACCTAAAAATCCGTAGGTCAAAACGACCAAAAAATCATTAGATCAAAACGACCCACAAATCATTAGATTAAAATGACCTACGAATTAGTAGGTCACAACAATCCACATACAAATACTAATCCGGTATGAATAAGTATTATACTTGATTCTGACCAAAAGGTCAAGAAATGTATGATTTGTATAATCTTCAAACCTTCTAGGTCTATTTATATATGTTGTCAAAGTGTCATCCTTCTCTGATAATCGATGTGGAATAACAAAATTCATATTTTACAAAATAATTAAGATTTAGTAAAAAAAAAATATTGGCTTAATTCGAGATTTAGTAAAAGATTTAATCCGATCAAATTTTTTAAAATATTTTTAATTATTTGTGCCTAATAATCTTTCATATTTATTTAGTAATTCGGCATCTATTTTTTAAGAATGACAATTTAGTAATCTATCATAAATTTTTAGGAGTGACATTTCAGTAAATATTTTACAAAAATGCTAAGGTGGCATCCCTCGTTGATTGAAAGTGGCATTAGTGTCATTTTGTTTTAGTAAGTTATATAGACTAGTTTTTAAACCCGTGCCCTGCACGGGATTTGTTAATGGATTTTATTAATATTATCGAATTAATAAAATATAATTAAGAAAATTTTAAAATTAAATAAAATATATAATTAAAAAACATACTTCAAAATAAGTAAAATTAAATAAAACATTTTTTGAATATTAATTCTACTTTATTTTAATGATTTTTATTATATAATAACGAACTAATAAATAATATAAATTAAATGGTATTAGAATAATAGTTAAATTAAAGTAAATTTTAATGATATTTATTATATAAGGAGAAATGTTAATTATACGTTTAAATAAAAAAAAATAAAAATAGAGTTTGTTAGGATCTTGAATTTAAATATGATTAAAATTTTAGTTAAACAATTAACCTAAATAATAATGTGACGTGGTTTAACAAATAATTGACATGTGTATATTTGATGAGGTGGTTGCACTAAAGTGGAAGTTCACGGGCTGCTTTACTATATAGATATATAAGATTTGAAATCTACGATTCTACAGTGATACTCAAATAGGAGGGATTAAGGCAACATGACATAACAACCTTAAGTTACGTCATATTCTTCCACAAGACATACCACATTATGCTAGCTAACATTTTTCCACGAACCCAATCAGTTGGCCTCTTTTGACACCTTTAATTTAAGGTTTAACTATCAGTTCATTTAATATTAAACCATCACAAACAATAATATAAATAATGTGTACACACGTACCGTCTATCTTTGTCATAGCTTGTTCTTTATCTGAGCTGGTTGATGCCTCATTTGGACTCCGCCTCCCCATAGTCAATTGAAGCAACTCCCAACTTTCTTCTTCGGTAAGAGGATCGGGTTTCCGAAAGGCTTCATGATCAACATAGTTAGCAACGTCTGTCTTGCGTGTAGTGAGCAACACTTTACTCCCTGAATCTTCTCCGCATGAAGTAAATGCTGGTTTCAAACTATCTCAAGCTTCTTTAGTCCATACATCATCTAAAACCACCAAACACTTCTTCATCTTCAAGATTTTTTGCAACTTAAAAATCTTCGATTCTTTTTTCAAAGTATCATTCTTATTTTCTGATTCAGAACCAAGACTATTTAGAAGATCTTGAAATACTCCTTCAACTTGAAACTTCTTAGAAATGTATGCAAAGGCTTGTCCGCCCGAGAAGTGTTGTTTCGTCTCACCATCCTTGAAAATTTTGGTTGCAAGTGTTGTCTTTCCTGACCCGCCCATCCCATAAATGGCATGAAACCCTTTATTAGGCGTTGCCCTTTTTAAAGTGTTGATGATCTCCTTGACATTTTTATCAAGTCCAACTATCTTCTTGTCCTCTATGTAAACATTCTTCATGATTTGTTGTATTTGCTCACTACGTGCTTCTTTGGCGTCGTCGGAGTTTGTGCCGAGTGTTCTCATCAAACCATACTTCTCCAACTTTGGAGACAATGTGGAAATCTTAATAGTCAAGGAATCAATACTCGAAGCAGCTTGATGAAGATCGTAAAGTTCTCGAAAAATACAAGAATATCTTTTCAATTTGTTCATCAAGCCATCTTGTTGCCTTCGAGATACAACCTTGATGACAAGTTTTTCGATAATATCTTCGGCTTCATAAACATATTTCTGGATTTGACAAATCCACGTCCAAACAATTTCATCTTTATATTGCAAAGCATCCGCTTTTCTCAAAAAGCTTCGCATCCAAAGAAGCTCATCTCGTAACTCTTCCACTTTTTCTTCGGCTCCCCACAAATATTTCCCTTCTTCAACAAGAACCTTTCCTAGCAAATTAATCGATGATTTCACTGCAGATTCCGCCATTTCTTTTTTCTCGCTCTTTGTTACTTTAGTACTTTGATTCAAATTAGGAATTTCTCAAAACTCCTGTAATCGATTACAAAAGTTAAACAAAATTAGCTACATATATGCTAGTTTTTTTTTTATACCAAATGATTCGAAAACATATCCATGTATGTAAGATTAATAATATTTATTTATTTTTATCAATAATATAGTTTAAAATGGTTCATAGACTTAAATTAAAGCGCACGTTAAAATGGTCCAATTTTATACAAAATAGGGTTGCACTCCGAAACACGAGTACACATAACCAACTAAACTCGGACTTATTTGAGCATATATGACAAAAAATTGAAAACACATAAGATGGTAATCACTAAATATAGTTGTATATTTTTTTTATTAAGTTGTTTGTAATTTAAATTGTGTTTTTATCATTTGTATATTCTATTAACTTTATCCCCGATCCCCATGCGGGGAATGAGTCTATTATCATCCCTTTTTCTCATCCCGGCCATGACGGTAATCCCATCGGGTTTCAAAGATTCCCCGCTCAATTGACTCCCGGAGTAAGTAATTACATAATTAAGTAATTTGTGACATGAATAAAATGCATATTAAAAGAGCTAAATATTGACTAATTATGTTTTTTTTCCCTTTTGAGTTATGAAGATCGCTTGTTGTAAGTTTTATAGTCAAAGTGATGCAACATATTTGCCGTATAAGTATTATATAATAGCTATAGATATGCATGCAAATCAAAGTCTAAGTTTTAATATCATACAAGAAAGTATATAACATTAAAATTACGATAATTTATAAAATATAACAATCTATCTAAATTAGGTTAGTATTGATATCAATATATTTTAACTAATTGTTATACAATAAAGTCTCATTTTATAGTCTGAATGAGATTTATTTGGCTATATTAATCTGATTATATCTAATTTGATTCTAACTACAAATAAATTTTGTTTTTCAAGTAGACATGGGTCCGGTTTGAACCAAACTGCCAAACCGGCGGTTTGTGAACCGGCCCAAACCGACGGTTTAGGTTTGCCGGTTTGGCCAAACCGTGGGTTTACAATTTAGGTTTAGGTTTGGCCTACCCAAACCGGCGGTTTAACTGCCGGTTTGGTTATTTATTTATTTATTTATTTTTAAAATGGACCAAACCGGCAGTTCAGTTTTTTCAATTTTTTTTTTTTTAATAAACTGGCTAAACCGCCGACCAAACCTAAACCGCCGGTTTGGATTTTGACGGTTTATGTTTAGGTTTGCGACCCACCACTATTTTCAGGTACCATTACAATCTCTTTTTATGGACGGGATCTTGACATGATTTTCATCGAAATTGTGAGATAGCTAATTAGGATCTATGACAAGAGGCCTTTTAGTACAAACGGGGAGAGCACGAGACAAACAAAACAAAATTAAGAAGAAGAAAAATTTCATACCTTTGGTCGTCTCTGACAATCGTTTCTTTTATAGCTCCTTGCTTAAGAAGTCAAGAAAAATATAAAAGATCACAAAGTGACCTGTAAAAGTGAACAGAGGATCAAGTACTCATCGGCGAATTTGATTGCCAGAAGAGATGATGAAGCAGACTAGAAAAATATGGAATTTTGCTTGCATAGGAGAAGGTGCAATAATGCACAACTGCATTTATGCATTCACGTCTTCCTGCTTTAATGCATTGATTCCTTCCTTCATGCTTTAATGCATTGATTCCTTCCTTCCTGCTTTAATGCATTGATCCCTTCCTTCCAGCTTTAACGCAACACAAATCTTCAAAACCAAGGAAAGAACATTTGCGGATCTTGGTGTGTACATCCACAGCTAGTTTGGTCCTTTCGTGTTTTATCCGGTTCGGCCTGTATTTTGATAGGACGGATATAGATAAATATTTTGACCCGCAGGTCATCCTAACCCGATCCATATATAGTTTTATACCTAATATATATATAGAGAGTATAGATCATATGAGAACAGACTTATCGTGTAATAATGAGAACATGCCTTATTGTTCAATATATTATTCGTAGTTATTATTAGTTTTGTTATGAATGTGTCATATCGTTTAATGTATTATTCGTAGTTATTGTTGGTTGAATGAATTATTCGTAGTTATTATTAATTATGATATCTACCCTAAATTTCGACCCTTAATACTCACTATCCGACGGTCTAAGATTGTTCTCATGATTACACGATAAGTCTGTTCTCATGGGAACCGCACCCTATATATATATAGTTTGTTTTAAGTGTCAACTACTTTGATTTTTATTTAGTTTATTTTGAGTATTTTGACGAGTTATACTCGTTTATAATACAAGATTACAGGGATAAAGGTATTTGGGTTTATTTATTTTTGTGTGTTGATTGATGTTGAACTCGTTGGTAGTGCACGATGCATATATAATTAGATTGAAAATTTGTGTTTAATACATTAAATTACTTGTTTTGAATGATAAATACCAGAAAAAGCACAATCAAGTACATAGGGTCATCCGGTCAGGCCTGACAGCCCGCCCGCTTTTTACGTGGGTGAACATGGGTAGCGTTTGTGGCCCGGACTGGCCCGACCCACACCTTTCGGGTAGAGTTTTTAGTTATTGCTCAACTCGAGCCCGATTTTGTACAAGTCTATAGTGCAAGTATAACCTACGTTGCTCGAAAACGGAAATGGAAAACGAACAGGACTAGAAGCGGGAAAACGGAAATCTTAAAAATCATAGAAAACGGAAGACTACATCCAAGTATAAATAATATATCATTTTAAAGTTCTTTTGAAGATGAATTTGTATATAATAAGAAGAGACACATGTTACACGTATATGATAAAACCAATGACATATGAATGTGTAATAAATTATAGAAGTATCCAAAAATTAGCAAATTGGTTGTGCTTAATGATATTGTGACGGCCACCGTATATGTCTTATTTATCTTGAATTAAAAAAAACAAAAACAAAATGTAGCATTTGTGGATGTCTTTTTCATCTCTTTAGTATCCCTACCAGCACCCACGTTAAGCCACCACCCGGTACCATGGTTTGGTTGTGTTCAATCCATTTCCGATGTTGGAAGGGTGTCTTGACCGTATCCACCCTATTTTGATCGTGTTTGAGAAGTTTTCGGAAGGTTCCGAAAATTTTCGGATTCTTGACACGGGAAACGAAACTACATGTACGTTTCCGTGCATCATAGAGTATAACCGTTGAAATTTGAATCTGGGTTGAATGCATATAAATGGGTTTTCACCAAAACTTTATCCGGAGTTAAATTCGAGGAGAACCATTCTGAGGCGTACGTATCACTTATATGAGAGCATTCCTCTTGAATTGCAAGAGCATACACTTGATAGAGCGTTGGCAACATTGTTTTGAAAATGATCGGGGAACAAAGGTGAGTGAAAGAATCGTCAAGACCGAGTAGGAATTGATGAATACGTTCATCATCCCTTTCGGTAGCGAGAATCTGAGCACAAGGTTTGCACAAATCTTCATGAGATGGAAGACAAGTGATGAAATCGTCCTAGAGACGTGGTAGGCAGCCGTAGTAATTTGCTACAACTTGACCATTTTACTTGCATTGGCTAAGATCATATCTTAGATTGAGTGTACAAGGTCCGTTACTACGGTAAAGGCGCGCTTTTACGTCATCCCAAAGATCTTTGGTTGTATCGCCTATGTTAAGAGTCGGACGGAGATCTTTGTCGAGGGTTTGTAGAATCCATCCAATGAGCATGGAGTTGACGGTAGACCGATGCACGTGATCAGCCTGGGTGGTTGTGGGTTCTTTGATCGGGCCGTCAATGGAACCTTGTTTACGTTTGGATCTAAAGGCATTGGTTTATCTTGATATATACTATGAACGAGTCATAAGTTGCTCCTAATTTGCTCAATAATTTATATGTGGACACACTATATACACTTTTTACAAATTTAAATTATGTTTTTTACTATTATAAACATGTACATTTACACAACACAAAGTTGAGTTTGAGAATCATCGATAATAGGCGGTCGCAGTGTCGCCGACGAGCTAAGTATTGTGGAAGAAAAGAATTCAAAACAGAAGAAGTCTACACTACACAAAGTTGAGAAGAGGCGCCGGAGCTCCCGGTCAAAGTCAGTCAACCAGATGTATGCGAAGGAAAAAGCTAAGGCAGTAGGAGGGAGCTAGGATTAGGGTTGGATATAGACAAGCTACTCGGCTCGACTCGTCAAAAGCTCGGTTCGAGCTCGGCTCGTATAAAGTTTAGGGCTCGACTCGTTCATAAACATGTCGAGCTTGAGCAGTTCAAAACTCGGCTCGTTCGGGTAAAGCCCGACTCGTTCAATAACACTATAAGAGCGTTATTTTAAGAGAAAATTGGATGAAATGTACCCAATGACTAATTTTGTTTAGTAAATAACCTAGGCCTATAAACTTTTAAGTGAATAGCCTTATTAAACAAGAATAAATTATAAATTTACAAGAAATTTATTTCATCCAACTGGACAAGTTGGATTTCACGATTTATCTTCTTGTAAAATTTTATTGTACACGATTTATCTTCTTGTAAAATTTTCTTGTACAAGATTAATTAATAATTGATTAATTACTAATTGATTACGCTGATTGTAAATTTTTTGTAAAATTTTATTAAGAATTTTCTTGTACTCTTCATGATTTACATGAAAAGTACAAGCATGTAACATGCTAGTTTTATCAATTCACGTAAAAAAAATTTATATTCTTTATGATTTACTAATTGATTACGCTATTAAAATTGGTAACTTATTCAAAATACACCTTCTTCAATTAGGGATTGCAGGTCAATTAAAAGGTAATAAATAATTAGGAATCATTTAAATTCTTGTAGAAGGGCAAATTAGTCTAAAAAATTTTAAAAAGGTCATATTCTAATAAAATTATTAAGCTTCACAATTACTAAACAAAATTAGTGAAGTAATGCTACATAGCAAATTCACTCTTATTTTAAACTACTCGTTCGGCTCAAAATCAGCTCGGCTACTGCTCGTTCACATTATAATTGATTCAAGATTGAGCACATTTTAAAACTCCTATAAATTTTACGCTCGGCTCATTTCTAAACGAGTAAACCTTGAGTATGCCGATGTTCGGCTCATTCGGGTAGTATTACACTCGTAGGTAGGATGACTTCAAAACCGAAACAGCTGAAGTCGACCAAGTTGACACTTGACATCGAAGAAGTATAAAATCAAAGAATCAAACACCAAAACTGAAAAAAAAAACCTTGAAACCATAACTAAACATAGCCTAATTAGATTCGGTGTTGTATTTTTTTTTTCCAAAAAGACTAAAATGGCTATGATGACATGTGCAGATCACGTGACATGTACATCGCATTTGAGGGCTCAACGAAATGAAACAAAGCTATCTGATGTGAACCCTAGGTGGAGAAATCATGGACGAGCTAGGAAATCAAGATCGCCCGAAAGGATGGGTATCCATGTTCTCCAAACTTTGGATTCTACTTGCACTCGTTGATTGTCATTTATTGCACATGTGAATTGTTCAATTCATATATATACGTCGTGTTGATACATTGAAGTTTGTGGGAAATAGTTGCACTTTGATTGGGGTAACAAAGACAACCGAAAACCCGAAGATGATGAAAGGATGGTGTAGTGCGGTATAGCACTTGGGTGGGAGACTTTTTTTTTTTTTTTTTTTTTTTTTGATAACCACAGCATGCATTAACTCACTGAATGTCCTTACACAAAATACAAAGTAAATTAAACGGAGGTTCAAACAAACACAAATCAATAACCGGAACCACAGGACGTTGGTGAGCAAGATGGTGGGCTGCTTCGTTGCCTGCTCTTCTAATGAAACTCCACTTAATTTCTTCAAAACCTGCAGACAACTCGAGGGTTCGCAACAACAGTGCTCCAACTACACCCCGATCAGGCTTTCTCCTCTGCAACTGGTTAATCAAGACCAGGCAATCCGATTCTACAATAACGTGAGTGAGACCCAGATCTAGTGCTGTCTGGACTGCCCATAACAATGCTTCCGCCTCAGCCATAAATGCGGATGAGCCAACTTGTATCGATTTGGAGCCAACAAAGCAAGCGCCACCGAGGTGATCCCTGGCTATTATACCAATTCCATACCCTGCGCTTGAACTAGATCCGTCACAATTAATCTTGATAAAAGTCTCCGGAGGGGCTGTCCAACGTAATCCCCCAGTCGTCACTTTGTTATCGACCCCTACTCGTCGTTGCAGCGCCTTCCGATACTCATCTAAAGTATGAATCTGTTCTTCGACGACATCAGACATATCTTTTACCTTCCCTTGAAAGATACGTAGATTCCGATCAAACCATATCCCATATAAGATCATTGTCCATTGTTCCGCTTCAATCTTCTCCATCGATGACAACACATCGTCGAGCACCATTTTGAATTGAAAATGTCGCTTCCGGGCATGCTTCTTTCCCAGGTAGTTAGACCAAATCTGACATGTACGTACACAATGAAGGAGAGTATGTTCAATCGTTTCCTCCTGGTAACATACGGAGCAGAAAGGCTCGGGGATACATCTTCGTTTGTACAGATTACTCTTGACCGGCAATATATTGTTTGCACACCTCCAAACAAAATTCTTCACCCTCGGCGGAATCTTCAGGCTCCAAATTTTCCTCCATAACGCCGCCTCGCCGCCTCCTTGTTGCCGCTGAGTAGATGTACTAGTCGAACCTTTTCGTTCATCATGTATCAACCAGTAGCACGATCTGACAGAGAATACTCCCGAACTTTCATAAAACCAAGTTAATTCATCTTGCATTGTATCGTGAACAAGATGAATCATCAAAATGTGATCGATATCACATGGAAGGAAAAAGCTGGACACTAAATCTCTTCGCCAAGAAGCTGTATCCCAATCTATCAAATCCACAACTCTCATGTCATTATCCAGAAGTGGAGACAAAGCCACAGGCCGGTAAGTGGAGGGTCTTGGAATCCATGGGTCCTTGGTGACACTTAATGAAGAGCCATTTCCAACTGTCCAGTAAACACCCTTAAGTAAATACTCTCTTCCCTTCAACATACTCCTCCAAGCGTAGCTCGGACAATAACCCACCTTTGCATTTAAAAAAGTAGTAGACGGAAAGTAGCGCGCCTTGAGAAGCCTCGCCAAGAGAGAGGTTGGGTCTCGCAAAATACGCCAGCCTTGTCGCGCAAGGAGTGCCAAATTAAAAGCTTCCATATCTCGAAACCCCAGCCCTCCTTTGTCCTTTGGATCTGTCAACTTACTCCATTTCATCCAGTGCATATTTGATGACTCGACCGAGCCCCACCAAAACCTGCTCATCAGCTGCTCAATCTCCCTACATAATCCGGTCGTAAGATGAAAACAAGACATCGTATACATTGGAACGGATTGTAATACCGACTTTATCAACACCTCCTTCGCCGCGCGGGATAATGGTTTCCCCATCCATCCTTTCATCTTTGTCCAGATTCATTCTTTAACTTGCGCGAAAATGATCTTCTTGGAACGTCCTATCATTGTCGGTAGCCCCAAATAACGCTCATGTTTATTAACTTCCGTGACCTCTAGAATCTCTTGGATACTCTCCTTCGCCGCGTGGGAGACTTATTTTGAATAGTGGTGGATGGAAGAATATTGAGGAGGTAACAAGTTGTCTCTAATGCGTGAGGCCAGTAAGAGACGGGAATAGACGCATGAAACAGAAGGGATCGCATCATATTGTTGATCGTACGAATGGTATGCTCAGCTTTGCCATTTTGAGGGGAGGTATGAGGACACGAAAATCGAAAAGAAATGCCATGAGTAGCAAAAAAATTGTGAAAATTCGTGTTGTTAAACTCACGCCCCATGTCGCATTGAAAACTTTTGATGTTTGTACGAAATTGTGTTTGAACCAGTTTGTGAAATTGCCCAAAGAGATCGAAAACTTGTGACTTAAACTTGATTGGATAGACCCATAAGAAGTGAGAAAAGTCATCAAGAAATAACAAGTAATATTTAAAACCTTCCCCGCTAGGGATAGGAGAGGTCCAAATATCGCTATGAATAATATCAAAAGGAGCAAAAGTACTATTTGATGAGCGATCAAACGCAAGTTTATGATATTTTCCAAGTTGACATGCATGACAAAGAGAAGGATATGTCTCCTTAACACATTTAAAAAAAGAAGAATTGCGAAGAAAATTAAAAACCGGCATGCCGGGATGACCTAGACGAGCATGCCAAGTGGAAGACGACTCGGCCGAGAGGGCATGAGATGGACTTATGGGTGGATTGGTAACCGGATAGAGCTCCCCAAAGCTATTACACCTCAGACAAACGGTCCCCGTTTGTAGATCCTTCACAGAGAAACCAAAAGGGTCAAATTCCACATAAACAAGATTATCAGTGGTAAACCGTCTAACGGAGACTAGGTTTTTGAAAATTTTGGGGCGACAAGAATATTAGATAAACGAAGCGGTTTGTTTGTGGTGGGTAGGATAGCATCACCAAGACCTGTAGAAGGAATACACATACCATTGCCAACAATTATCGAATTTAATGGACCATTATGCGAAAAAGACGAGAGATTACCGGAATTATTCGTCATGTGTGAGGTGGCGCCCGTGTCCATGTACCATAAATTGTCCGTCGGGTTTAACGTCATTGTTGCGAAGGAGTGGTCCAAAGACGTGGGCTGAGCAACAAATGCATTGTGATCATTTGCAAAATGGGCCTGAGGTGAGCTGAAGATTGGGCCAGCCCCAAGAAGTCCTTGCTGAGTGTTTGGGTAGGGGCAAGGAGGTGGTGGAACTGGGCCAGAAGAGGAGTGGGTTGGCGTCCAAGATGATACAGCAGGCGGCCCAGAATGTCCTGAATGGAGTGGCATCCATCCGTACTGAGGCCGAAAAACATAACGGAATTGGGCTTTTCCTTCTGGCCCATTATTTTTGTTTTTATTCTTTTTCCCTCTGGACCGTGCGGAATGAGGCTTTTCTGCAGTGGATTGGGCCGGATGGTGAGCTGTAGAGCCAGATGACGCTACAGCAGTGAGGGCAGACGAGGTGTTGCCGGCGCCTGTTTGTGCCGCCAGCCGGGTTTCCTCGAGAAGCAATTGAGAGCGGGCTTTGATAAAACTCGGAAGAGGATCCGTTTGTTGAATAAAACTCGCCACGGCATTGTATTCAGACGGGAGACCCGAGATTAGTTGAAGGACTAATCGAGTTGCAGGAACCGGTGATCCGACACCCTTTAGTTGATCTGCCAAGGACTTGAGGTGTTGACAAAAAGAATTGACGGAGGAGAAACCGGATAACTTACAATTTGAGAACTCGTGCTCAAGATACACCGCCCTAGTGTTCTTGTTATCTTGAAAAATATCCTTGACGCGGTTCCAGGCTTGTAGCGCGGTGTCGTCGGAGTCAAGGATTTGAAGAAGAATGTCACGAGAGACCGTACTGTATATCCATTGAAGGACAGTTGCATCAACTTGAAGCCATAAGGAGTTGTCGATGTCCGTAGGTCGCGGAACAGATTCATCAATATGATCAAGAACATTATGAGCTTTCGCGGTAACGCAAAATAGGGTTACCCAAGATGTATACGGAGTATCATGATCCAGAACAAGAGTGATGTTGTTCTTGATGTTGGAGATTCCGAGAGCGGAGTGAAAGATAGGCTTTTTGTCGGCCATCAGAGCGAGATTGCCGGTGAGAAAAGAGAAAACACGGTGAAGGGAAAGAAGCAGCGGAATAGGGTTAGAGGATAGAAGGCTTTGATACCATGTGAGAGATTGAATAATATTCCCCTTAGGGTTTCCATCGACAGATGTGTTGTATTTATAATAAACGTATTTACAATAATTACATAGGATGCCCTCTATTTACAATATGAATTCTATCAGCACAACTGCTTAAGTGAATTGTTCGATTCGTATGTCTGTCGACTTTTTTCAATTTCTTGAATTTGTTTCTCTACCGGTATTTGTTGATTCTCATTGAATTGTTTAAAATGCGCAATTGCTTGGGTGTAGGGTGTGAATTTGTTGTCTGCATTACTACTTGGTAAATGGTTGTCAGGTCATTGTTGTCTGCATGACTGCTGTGTGAAAATATTGTTTGCAGAACTACTTGGTAAATGGTTGTCAGAACATTGGTGTCTGCAACTATTGCTTGTTTTTTTTATAAATGGTTGCGAATTTATTGTCTGCATAACTAGGCTTGTTTTTGATAAATGGTTGTGAGACAAGTAAGCAACATATAATGGACACAAGGGCAATACATAGACATACAGTTGCGAAGGCCTTCAACCTCATTTTCCATGCTTTGACATACTAGTGATCGATTCCAAGAATGCAGGATTTGGATTGTCAGATCATTGTTGTCTGCATAAATGCTTGGGTGTAGGGTGAACGATCATAATCAATTGATAAAATTATCACTAATAATATCAGTTGACTTTATATGTCATTAACTCCGAGTAATCTAGAGGAATCAAATCGGGTAGATAGAGATGCATTAACCCATCCAGGTTCCACAAGATATCTGGTATGATAATTAAGGATCCTGACACACGCAGGTCAAGAGTTTGAAGGTTCGTTAGACTATGGATAGATGAGGGCAGAATTTGAGTGACTCGAGTTCATCTCAAACTCAAGTACCTAAGCTCTGTTAAGTTTCTAACTTCCATAGACAAGCTTCCTTTGGTCATCCACACTCCTTGAAGATCCAAAATCCTAAGTCATTGGAAGTTGTTGCAGACGTACAACCACCACTCCCACTTTTGTTCATCCTTGTATAGAAGATCACCGTTGACATTAGGGAAAAAGAGGAGAGATGTCGTGGGAGATATGATAACGTCAAGGGAGCTTGTTACTTTTTCTTATATCCGTCCCGGACCAAATGACGCGTAGGGTACGTGTCCGATGAACCACACATACAAGCACACGGGGTTCCATCCTAAAACCAATTGGCAATAGGAGGAGTAGCCCTAGTACTTATATGTTAGGTTCACACAATATCGTATTGTCGATGTGGGACTTTTTCCCTACATCTTCAACACTCCCCCTCAAGTGTTAACTACTTGACACATTTTTTCTTTCTCGGGTCGAGCATCTCAATCTCTTTTTAGCTCGCCCACAATTTTTGTTTTTCGACGAGTTTCACATCTCATTCTCTTTTAGCTAATCCCCGAAGTAAGGAAACCGGACCCGGATCGGACCTGCTCTGATACCATGTTACTTTTTTTTTTTTGCTTATATCCGTCCCGAGACCAAATGACGCGGAGGGTACGCGTCCGATGAACCACACATACAAGCACACAGGGTTCCCGGTTCCATCCTATAACCAATTGGGAATAAGAGGAGTAGCCATAGTACTTATATGTTAGGTTCACACAATATCGTATTGTCGATGTGAGACTTTTTCCCTACATCTCCAACAGAGCTGAGTTGTTCATCTAAAGATGCAGGGTTTTGTTTGTTCAAGTGTATTGTCAAGTGTTGGGTTTTGAACTTGGCATTCTTTTCTGAAGTTGTATGCTCAAATTGATCATCGACTACAGTAACCATATGGTCTTCTTCTTTTAGCCTTCTCTAATAAGAATATCATATATTATTAAATTATCATTTTAAAAAAATTACTCAAATTTAAATTACCTATGTTACTTAAGTTTTATATCGTTTGAAATTAATCTATAAAAAAACTTCAAATAGTTTTCAGTAAACTTAATCTTAACAATTATTAAAATTTGACCAAATTCAAGTCTTAGATTTGTAGTTTTTATGCTAAATGTTGAATTGTAAGATAACAAAATTTATTATTTTAGTTCTATAATATAATTTTGAGTATTTTTTAGTAAGTTAAGATAATGTATCAAACACTAGCTAATTGCACAATATAAATTAAAAATAGAAGAATAAAAGTCTTTAAAGCCAAATCAAAAATTAATTTTAAATTTATATGAGTTTGAGTTATAATTTTATATGCTCAACTTCAATATTATTGAGGAAGTTTATCAAATATTATTTTCATTAGGCTTTTTATATCTCATCATGATATGACCAACTAAACTAGTTAGATTTTACCCACAAACAACTCACTAACGTTGGCAACAAATGAGTTTGCATTTCGAAGAGTAGATGCATGATCATTGTCCTTAGTTTAGGTTTATACTAGTTTTTTTTTTTTTTTTTTTTTTTGAAAATTTACTTATATTAGAGAAAAGAGAATGTACATGGAGGGGATAACAAAACACAATAAGATGAACAAAAGATCCTATCTTAGATGAATTCCTAACATATGTGCAGTAGCGAGGGGGTCAATAGATCTATCCTTCCAATGATGGGTCATATGGAGTTTAGTAGCATGGATTGCCTCAGTGAAAGATGTTGTTGTAGATTAGATTGTTTCTGGCCTTTCCAAGAGTAGTATATGTTGGTAGTGATGGAGGCAATAAGAGTGCATTCAAGGAGCTTCTTCCTGGGGGTGTGGTTTGAGCCAAGCCAGTCCCAAAGATTGTGGAGTAAGGGGCCGGGTAAGGGGTTCTCGTCCATCTGGATACGATGTCAAGCGTGAGGGAGGTATAGGCGCAATGGGACCAGAGATGATCATCGTCCTCGTGACTGGAATTGCAATGTCTGTAGGTATCAGAGGGTATGATATTCCATTGGCGTAACTTAGAAAGGGTGGGAAGCTTCTTCAGATTGGCCATCCAGGCGATGAACCGACACTTGGGGATGTTGTAGTTGCACCAGATGATCTTGCAGATGGGAGCATGCGGGGGAAGGGTGGTGGATCGGAAAAGGGTGGGTTTATACCAATTTGGATACCCTATCAACTTCATACAAGTTTCCTTTAAAAATCTCTCCTTTTTCCTTTCAAAAATCTCTCCCGATCCAACATGCCTGCATGTAGGTCATGAACCTGATCGATAGTAATAGAAGTGATCTCCCTTTGCTTCTCAACTTGAATCGCCATGTGATAAGCTCTGTTAATTGTTGGCAAAGGATCTAGAGCTAAAATGCTGCACCGAATCAAACTGATCCCTCAATCCCATCAAGAGTTGCATAAGCCTCCCTTTTGTTTCTCTCTAATTTCTTGAGAATTTCACACGAGAAATTGTGAAATACATGTGCATGTACACAAAGGTAATCCTTCAAGAGTGTGAAGTTCATCCCAAAGTTTCTTGTACATATTCTACATGTATAAAGTTTTACGTTATGTCATGTTTCATTGAATGAATTATCAACACTTGATCATGTAGTCAGCCCTACTAATACACCTAACAATCTTGTTTTCATCACAATCAGGTTTGGAACAAGAACCATTGATGTAACCAAGTTCCATTTATCCCCAAGCACCGTTCTAATATTACTTTTTTAAGAAGAGAAGTTCAATTAATTGAGATGTCCCCAACAGACAAAGAGGATCATCAATATTCCATTTAGTGGTCGCTCCATTGCCGAAGAAGATCGATCTTCTGTCAAATCTGACGTGCCCATAGCGCTTCGAATACAAGAAGCAAGGAAAAACTCTAAACAATAGAAGCAAATCAAATCTGCAATTGAATTGAGTTGCAGGAGAAATCAATAAAAACGAAAGATCATTTTCATAGCTTTGATACCATTTTAATAAAAAAATATTCATCTTATTTCACATAACTGTGTAAAATAATTTTACACTGGTATAATATCCGCACATTGTGCGGGTTTTGAAAATTTGGAGTTATACTTATTATCGTGTTAATATATATAAATTAAAATTCTGAATTAAAAAGATGGTTTGACAAAATAATTTTAGTTAGATTTTGATCAAAAATAAATAAAAAATAAATTAGGATAAAAATAACAAACGTAACAAAAATTGAAAAAATAAAAACGAAATAAATTATATTAAAAAAATAAAACTAAAAGGATTTGTTATTATATGATTGTTGGTAAAACAAATAAATCTGTAAAAGCTTTAAAATGAATTTATAAAAATTACTTTCTAATTTATATTAACATTTTAGAAATCACTTTTTAAAATAAATTTTTTGGGCTTCGAAAAACGTAACGTTTACATGTGGTAATAGAGGCATCTGTGTAACAAAATTATATTCTATATTTTCAATTATTTACATTTTGTTCTCTCATATTCTGCATACATGCATATACTATCAACATAATCTACGTAATATATCTCACCATTTAGGTTAATCATATATAGAACATGTTTGAATATCTTCCTTAGCAAAAACTCTATTTTTCTAGAAACATAATGTAAGAAAGCAGGAGGCGGCAGTTTTTTAAAACAGTTTTCAAATTGCGTACTTTCTTCATACTTCATTACAAGAAGAGTACGACCACTTTGTAAGATAAAAAACAAAAGTGGTAAGAAAATCAATTACTTCCAATAAGAATGATTCCAAAAAATTTTATGAACACGTATATATACATATGAAGTAGATTTGTTTTCATTTCGTTTTCGATTCCGGAGTTACAACCAAACAGATTCTTAAAAAGAATAAGTTTAATTAAGGCTAATCTAAATTGATTTATGTTTAAATCTAAATTTATTGTAGTGTTTAATTTCGTAACAAAATTGTATATCTAGCACATAATAATTGCTTTGGAAATAAAATTTAAAAAGTCATGAGAAATTTGGTTAAATAAAACCTTTTTATTTTGTTTAAATAAAATAGGTATTGTTTGTGAGAGGACATTGAAATTATTTTTGTAAAGGACAGTTAAAATATTTCAGATAGTTTAAAAAACTTAATTAAAAAGCATAAAAATAAATAACCAACTTTTATTTTTGTATGTGAAAATAAAAAAAATAAAAATTTGGTTTACTTTTTTACTTTTGTATTTAATAAATATACCCTAAAAAAAAGAGTGTGTATAGTTTGAAAATAAATACAAAAAATCGGGATAAATTTACTTAATTAAAATATTAAAAAATCTAGTTACTATTATAATTTTTTAAAAAGAACATTACTCCAAAATTATTAAAGTATAAATATATAAATCTAAAACATCTTTCTAAATTAGAGTTATTAAGAAAATATATAATCTATAAACCAAAACGTAGTCAAAGTCATCCAACTCCTTCCCTAACCACTCCCTCTTTTTATCAGTTCCCCACGTCACCCAGCCTTCCAAATTGCAGCATAATTCCCAAATTCTACTCCTCTCTTACAAAGAGAACCAGATTCCACAATCTACTTCAAACATTCAAACTTTCCATTCGATTCGTCGCTGATCTTGTATTTCCCATACCCCCTTCGGCCTTCTCTCTTGCGCAACTAACTAGTTGTGTTGTTGTTCGGGTGGTTGACTTGGCCATGACGGATCTCCGGCCAAGCTCCGACGACCCGTTTCTTCTCCAGTACAGCGATTCGGAGCTTCGAATCGCATCCGAGTTCCTCGGTACTTGGCTTCCGTTCCTCTCTAGAGATCTGTGTCGTCACTGCACAAGGATCCTCTCTGATCGCATCCATTCTCTCTCTAATGGTTCGTCTTCTTTTATCTGCTAATTATTTATGCCAGCGGTTTCCATGTTTTTCTCTTGAATCTACTTCCTTTTTTGTTTATGTGGGTCGTGAACTAGGGTTTATGTGGATTTGAATATCTCGATGTTCACTCGTCGATTATAGGTTAAAAGCATAGGTTTTTTTAACGAATTGTGGAATTTAATTTGGAAATTCGAGTCGATTGGAGAAAAGTACTTCAACTGTCTTCGATTTTGTTCATTTCATTATATTTGTGGCGTTCTAATTTTTATTCTATGCGCGTGTGCTTGTGATGAGTTCAGTAATAGATGAGACTGAGGGACCCTCGAAACCTGTTGATTATGATTCTTCCAAAGCTATAGAGGATGATTGTTCGAAAATTATCGAGAATGATTCTTCTTTGAACGCAAAGAGTGACAATTGCGATACACATTCCTTGGGTAGTTGGAAAGATGAGGAAGAAACTAAATCTTTGGGTAGTTGGAAGGATGGGGCTGATGAGAGCTCAGAACCAACTGATTCCTTCTTGAGAGAAGTAACTCCTGATTGGTTAACAGCAGAATCGTCAAATCAAAGAAAGTTATGGGCAGATATTGTTCAAGAGGACGAACTTGAAGGGGTTGAAGAAAGTAATGTAGAGGCTAAACAATCTGATGATTCTACTGAGGAGAGTGAGCAGCAGGTCACTGTACCAAGGAAGAAGACGGAGTTGTCGAGAGATCAGAGAGAGTATATAAGATTCATGAATGTGACGAGAAAGAAAGACTACATTTGTTTGGAGAGAGTTGATAAGAAAATAGTTAATATTCTTAAAGGTCTTGAGCTGCATACTAATGTTATCAGTGCTGTTGAGCAGAAAAGGATCGTTGAATTTATTGGTGAACTGCAGCAGAGGGGAAGGAAAGGAGAGTTGAAAGGTAAAACTGCTACCAGCTCTTCCTATTTTAGTCTAAATGACTTGCTTGTTTTGATCTGGACTTCCAAATGGTGTTATAATTCAAAGCACGATATCTCTCACAATTGGTATTGATTGCTATTAACCTTGAGATGCATTGTTCTTTACAATGATTAAGCAATGTGCTAGTTGAAAACCTGACTGGTATACAAGTCTATGTGCTACTGAAAGCATGTGATCAGGTGACCAGAAACTAATCCGAGTTATAGCATAATTTACCTGAGAATCTTGCCAAAAGTTAATTTTACATGCTTCTGTGTAGCTAAAGTTAGGCTTGGATAGTGATTAAAAATACAGAAAGTAGGATCTTGCAACTTGGACATACTACCCAGTTAATAGTTTTATATATGTAGATCATTCTGATATGCCTTACCCTATTCTTTTCATCCAGTTTTTGTTTATTTTTAAAATGGAACGAGGATACAGGCAATTAAAATGCTTTTCGGTAATTACTATTGTTACTCTGAGACTGAGATAGAACTGGTTGCTTAAGACTATACTGTCTGAAGCCTCCATTGTGTCTACATTTTCTTTATGTTTTGCTTCAGTGGTGAAAATTCAGTGTTGGGTTAATCTTATTTGTGTCTGTTATTTTTTGGGGGTGGGGTTCAGATCGCACCTTTTCTGCTCCAAAGAAATGGATGAGGGGCAAGGGTCGTGAAACCATTCAATTTGGTTGTTGCTACAATTATGCAATTGTAAGTTCCTCCAAGTCATATTCTGTAATATGTATGTTATATCCAAACGACAGTGTCCTTGAATCTCTCGTTTATGGTGGCAGGATAGACATGGTAATCCACCTGGTATCCTTCGTGACGCCATAGTGGACCCTATACCTCCTCTTTTCAAGGTTATCATCAAAAGGCTTATCAAATGGCATGTTCTCCCCCCGTCTTGTGTACCTGATAGTTGTATTGTGAATATTTACGAAGAAGGAGACTGCATTCCGCCTCACATAGACAATCATGACTTCGTTCGTCCTTTTTGCACAGTCTCCTTTCTCAGTGAGTGCAAAATCTTGTTCGGTACAGACCTTAAAATAGTTGGACCTGGAGAGTTTACTGGTTCGTATGAAATACCATTGCCTGTGGGGTAAGCCCTTCATTGCTGTTGTTAGACTATACTCAATCACTACCGTTTTCGCTAATTTGCCTCTAATGGAAATATCTATTATTACCCATTACAGATCTGTGTTAGTCTTGAACGGAAATGGGGCTGATGTGGCTAAGCATTGCGTTCCAGCAGTACCTTCTAAAAGGTACTTCCAATACTATGACGATGTTGACACTTTATGTTCTCTATATCTTGGCTTTAATAACACATTCTCTTGTATCCTTTGCTTTCTAGGATATCCATAACTTTCAGGAGAATGGATGAGAAGAAAAGACCAAATGGATATATGCCTGAACCAGATTTGCAAGGACTTCAACCTTTGTGTTATGAGACACAAACTACAGACAATTCTGTCCCACATCAGCCCACAGGCAGGCAACCAATTCGAAAAGGATATAAACCAGATTCAAGGAGATCTGAGGAGCCTCGGTATGCACCTAGGAATCAACATGGTCCCTCAAGAGGGTTTAGGACGAGGGAGAACTGGGGAAGCTGATACATTTTGATGACCTTTTAATGGTCATTGTACATGACCTGTGCAGCTACGCCATTTCTTCTTCTCGAAATGGAGAACGAAGTACAGAATCACATTTAACACAAATTTTTCAACACTGTTGTACGAGAAGAAAACCGACAGCCTCCATTTTTCTTGTGAGTTTGTTTTCCAAGAGTTTGCAGTTTACTGTTATGCTGGTAAAGTTTGTATGTAAATCATCCTAGGATAACTATGGATGATGATAAACCTCAATTGAATTGAAGTTTGAGAGCTGGCTTATCTTGTGAAGAGTTGCAAACTTTTCTTGTGAAGAGTTTTACTGTTATTAGAGATTTTTTTTTTTTTTTTGATCACGAAGGTAAAAGGCTCGATTACACCAAAGATTATTGGTGTATCGAGAGGCCGACAACCGGCAAACGGGCAAACCGTCATGCAAAAAGAAAACCAAAAAAGGAAACAAAACAATCACCACAAGCAAAAACCGAAAAAAGGAGAAAAGTCCAAAGATCGGAACAACTACACCATTGGAGAAGACGCGGAACACTCGAGGCTGGCAAAACATGGAGAGGGCACGGGCTAGATGAACTGGCGCGGTGTCTCGCCGCCGGGAAGCAGGATGGTAGAAACCTTTTTTAGGGGATGTCATACCTCCTGCGGAAATGTGGATCCCACGACGTTGCCCCCACCTAGATGGAGGATCTTCGGAGACCTCGAACACAATCACGATCAACGATCAACAGGGGCATGTGACTACGGCATCTTCCAAGACAATCGTTTAGGTCACCCTCGAGAAACATCTTCAAAAAAGGAAAGTCACCCCAGAATTTTTGGAATGAAGAAATCGGGATTCCAAAAGGTTGGAATAATTTATTTATTTATTTTTAAAAGCTAACTTTTTCTTGCTTATTCATAACATTAATGTTGAGGAAAACCCTAGTCCCCTTCCAAGGAACGCGCTTCCCACGCGCTCAATAAACCCCTCGGAACCGCCGCCGCCACAAGCAAGAAAACCTAGAAATCGCTCAGCACCGCCTCTCCTCTGCTATGGGTTTGCTTCCGGGCTCCCCTTCGCACTCACTCTGTTAGGTGATCTCTTTCGCCTATTAATTTCTGAACTCAAATACTCCTTCAATGGCACACAAAGAAATGATAAACCCTGCCGGTGTCGGATTTGCAGCGGTGACTGGTGGCGGCGTTGTAGAGGGAGATTGTACAAGATGCCTCTGCGGAGATCTGCGCTAGGGTTTTCGGCCGCCTCTCTACGTTCCCGTCCTCTGAACATCCCGGCTTTTTCAAGCTCATTCCACTGTAAACGGCGATACAAAATCAATGGTTGATTCGTTGACATGAATCTTCTTTAAGATCTTTCAGGTATGACTCAATCTAATCTATGGTCCATGACTACTATCCATACTCTGACTCTATTTCTGCTAGACCAACAGAACAAATCTCCCAGGAGATAGAAACCCTAACAACAAGCTGGATATGAATCAACCAACAAAACAAATCTTTTTGTGCCTACAGTTTGATGTTTTTAGATTATTGAAGTTTCAATGTGATGTTTCGGTGCTTCTCTTCCGTTAAATGTGAAAGACGGTTTTTAACAAATTCTTCAGAGCACAACGTCAAAACCCAAAAAACAACAAGAAAGAGAAGATTCGAAAGGATATTCAGGTTGTCTCTAACCCTTTTTTCATTTCATTGATGAATATGAATCAACTTTTCCATATACCTTAAGTTTCTGCATCAATCTATGGAATATAGTTCTCTCTTCTTGTAGTTCCAACCTTACTCAACACTTTGTTCATTTTTGTCTATACAACTATCAAGATGGATCCCAAGAGAAACCAAGGCCATGTCGGTGACCATCAATTACAAGTTGAAATGGAGATGAAAGGTTGGAACAAAGCTACTCACGTGCTAGTATATCAGAGTAAACAACAGAACATGTCAATCAACTCAAAGAGCAATACAAAGAACAAAACAATTCCTGTAATGGTTCAAAGAAAAACATACAAGATGTTTTGGGACATTTCTCAAACCAGAAATTTTACTAAATCATGCAGGAAGTTCTCTCTCTGTGATGGTACTAATATGGATGCGAAATCCGATGTTTTTAGGTTCTGTTGTTTGCAATGCAGTGTACAAATGCTACATAACTCATGGAAACAAGATGTTTTTCATATTTTGGATGTAGTATGATCAAATGTGAATCCAAGAACAAAGTCTTCCAAAGAAGATATGAACAACTGTTTTAATTAAGGGGTATAATCCATCTACTAAGAATAACCACAAAATTACTCAACATTAATGTTATGAATAAGCAAGAAAAAGTTAGCTTTTAAAAATAAATAAATAAACTATTCCAAGCTTTTGGAATCCCGATTTCTTCATTCCAAAAATTCTGGGGTGACTTTCCTTTTTTGAAGATGTTTCTCGAGGGTGACCTAAACGATTGTCTTGGAAGATGTCGTAGTCACATGCCCCTGTTGATCGTTGATCGTGATCGTGGTTGTGTTCGAGGTCTCCGAAGATACTCCATCTAGGTGGGGGCAACGTCGTGGGATCCACATTTCCGCAGGAGGTATGACATCCCCTAAAAAAAGGTTTCTACCATCCTGCTTCCCGGCGGCGAGACACCACGCCAGTTCATCTAGCCCGTGCCCTCTCCATGTTTTGCCAGCCTCGAGTGTTCCGCGTCTTCTCCAATGGTGTAGTTGTTCCGATCTTTGGACTTTTCTCCTTTTTTCGGTTTTTGCTTGTGGTGATTGTTTTGTTTCCTTTTTTGATTTTCTTTTTGCATGACAGTTTGCCCGTTTGCCGGTTGTCGGCCTCTCGATACACCAATAATCTTTGGTGTAATCGAGTCTTTTACCTTCGTGATAAAAAAAAATAACATTAATGTTGAGTAATTTTGTGGTTATTCTTAGTAGATGGATCATACTCCTTAATTAAAACAGTTGTTCATATCTTCTTTGGAAGACTTTGTTCTTGGATTCACATTTGATCATACTACATCCAAAATATGACAAACATCTTGTTTCCATGAGTTATGTAGCATTTGTACACTGCATTGCAAACAACAGAACCTAAAAAACATCGGATTTCACATCCATATTAGTACCATCACAGAGAGAGAACAGTTATGTAGCATTTGTACACAATTATATAGCATTTGTACACTGCATTGCAAACAACTCACAAGCGTTGATCACAACACATTTATTCAGTTTACCCTACAAAACCATCTTCTTTTGTTTGTTCCTATAACATTCAAGTGTCAATTTACTCCTTCAACCTACACAGTAGCGTTTAACTTGACTCACCAAAATATTATTGTATTCTTTTCTTTGACATATTACAGATAAAATAAGACTAATATACATACTCGTACAACTTGTTCTAAGAAACTGAGTCGGGAGTCTATCTTCAAATATACCCTTACACTCGGATTTTGTATCCTTTACAAACCAAAACAACATTGTTCTTTCATTCTTGTCGTTATTCAGTATTAGGAGTGCCATTTTTGTTCTATTCGTTCGGAAGTCCTGAGCATTTTCCTTACACCTTGGATGAAGTTGTGTGTTTGTATTCGCTTTATTGGCCTTCTCTACCCATAGAAATTTCCTTCCATCCATCTCAAATCTGCAGACAAAATGGAAAATGTGATCAGTTTGCATTATGTACACTACAAATAAAAATTTCAACCATCCTTTTCGTTTTTTTGGCGCAGAATCGATGATATCCAAGCGTAGAGGACACCAGTTGGCCTGCAACTCTGACCAACACTTATGAAATTCCATCCACCGCATCTTCAAGTTTAACTCCAAAAATTTCAAACATGTAACAGTTTCAGTATTCACATAGTCAGAATTCTCAACAAACACATGTAACATCCATGTTTGATTATGGCTAGTGATTGAGTTCAATATCCTAGAAACCAAGCTAAGTTTATACACAAACATGTTCATACTTTTTGTTTCACAAACATGGAGCAAGCCACGTAGTCGATTATTTCCAGCACTGAAGAGAGCAACAGACAAAAACATGGAGCAGATAATCAGGCAATACATATTTTCAATTTTCCTTGAGTCTTTCATTCATACGATTCCGGTGTAAGAGGTACCTGATTTGAGCATATTGTTTCTGTAATTCGATTACTGTCTGCGACCGTGCTCCTATGGAAGAACCATTTACTCTCAAAACCCATTCTTTGTTCTTAGGGCAGTAGAGGGATTTTTCTTATTCGTTTTTAGGGATCGATTAGTCTCTAGAGATATCAGGAACTCATACAGTTTCCTCACTCTGCGAGGTAGATCGAAAGGGTTAGAGTTCACCAGAATTTGGGAATTCAAGTTAGAGAACTTACCTATCGGAATTAATCGTCGAATCAAAATCATCAATAAATGTTCTTTTCGGCTTCTAAGCTGACAATGGAGCCCCATCTTGTTCAAAGATTGGATCTGTCTGGGACAAACGGGATTTGTCCTTGGTACTACGTTGGAGATCACTTGGAGGTCACCCAAAGGAGAAATGCTTGAAAACACCCGTATAGATTTGTGATCTTCGACCCGAGCTTCTCGTCTTTCTCCAACGGGCACCATTCTTGTTGACCGCTCATCTTCTCTTGTGCTTTCCACCTTTTCTTCTTCTTCTTCTTCTTCTTCCCCTTTCCTTGTGAGAGCAACACCCATTCATCTTTCTCAGAGTTTCGTCTTCCTCTATCGCCATCCACCAGTCTCTTTTTGTTGACAAAAGATCTTGATTCTTGTCCCAATTTATCGTTTAGATCGATATAGGGTTGCTCTAAATGTGTTTGGGGGTTACAGTTTTCGGGGAGATTTGGTTGGATCAACACAGCAGGTTGGGTCCTAGGGTTTTCGGCTTTCATAACTCCGATTAAATTTGGTGAGAGATTGGAGATTGGAATAGGATGTTGGTAGAGCGGCGGCTAGGGTTTCTGGTGCTCTTAATCAATGTGAATTTATCGTGTCCTAGTCAAATTCACTGTTATTAAAGACTGTTTGACCTGTTTTGTTCAGGTTTGTTGCTCTTTCTTTTCTTTTTCTTTTTGGTTTTTACTTTTCTTTGTGTTAATTTCACATGTTTACCTTGAATTATTGCTAATTACAATTTTTTATTATTTTTTTTGAAAACGGAAAGCGGTTAGGAAAGACTATCTTCTAGAGATAGTCCATCCTAAAGCATCCTTACGGATGAGAACACGAAGTTCGGGATCGTCAGAAAAGGGTGTGTTGGGTTTCGAAATTTCCAAATGGGTCAATCGGTCAGCAACATAGTTGATCTCTCTGAACACATGCGTGACCTGAACTTCTTCAAAGAAGCAAAGGTCCAGTCTGGAGTCGGATATGATCATCTCAATCTCTCAGGAACAGCTCCAAATTTCCTGGAGTGCCTTGATAACACATAAGTTATCCCTTCAATTTCAATTTTTTTTATATTAAGTCTTATTGCTTCAATAAGGCCTGCCTTTAGCGCGTAGGCTTCTGCTTTTAAGATCGAGTTCAAATTATTTTTCCTAGCGTCTAAGTTATTGCTAATTACAATTGACGCCACTCTTACGACAAGTTATGCGATATCCTTTTTAGGTAAATTTTTCGTTACCGATGAGCAGGAAGAATTTTTCTAATTAAAAATAGATATTTGTAGAATAAATGTTCAAATTGATGGCTTTTGCGACTCCGATTTTGTTTATGACGTAAATTTCTATCCACCGCCCCCGCCATATCAGCTTATAAAACCACCCCACTATATTTTTTGTACATTTATTGTTTCTAAACTCTCATTTTCTAACTATATTTATTTACGCAACATATTTATATAATTTTTAAATATTTTTTATGATATCTCTTGTGCATAATAACTTTAGGGCCCATTTGGTTTTAACTCCGTAATCGAAAACGGAATGGAAACGAATTTAGTCCATACGTATATCCTCAATCATGAAAGTTTTTGGAATCATTCCTTGTGATTTGAGTATTTGGAGTAGAGTTTGATTATTTTTTTTGATACCCTATAGGGTAACAAAATGTGGGGAATCAAGTGCATTTTGCCTTAAACCACAAGGAATGATTCCATACAATTTCATAAATAAGGATATAGATATGGGCTAAATTCGTTTCCATTCTGTTTCCGTTTACTGAGTTGAAAACAAAGGGGGCCAACTTAATGTATTAATTTTACGTGTTAGATTAATTGTTTATATAATAAATATCAACAACATCTTAAAACTAATTCATTACTCACTTATATTTAAAAAAAATAGTCGTTCTAAACCTATCTAATATTTGGCTCCATGAATAGAGAAAAATATTATGAGTATAAAAATATATATTGTTGTCAAAATATATTTATACTAATCATTATATTTATTTGATTGTAAATTGAAACATTTGAAAAATGAAAAAAAGAAAAAAATATGGATCATTCTCCTATTGAAAACTTTGAGCAATATTTCGGTTCATTTTTATTATTTGCCTGAAACTTAGGGGGTGTATTCAATTAAAAGTTTACAGAAATTTTTTGGAGTTTAAAAGTCTATGGGTATTGAATATAGATTTTTAAAAGTCCATATAAATCTTTAGGTATTCAATTAGGATTTAAAATTTTCCATAAAATTCCTATGGTATTTAAAAGTTTGTGGATTTTAAAAGAATCTATTATTTCATTGATTTTGTAGGATTCTTTATTACTTTTATACATACCTAAAATCCACAAAAATCTTCCTCCAACACATAAGATTTCCACAGAATCTGTATTGACTCTATATAGAATTAAAATATCCTACAGAATTTGCAAATCCTATAATTATTAAGAATCCGTCAAAATCTTTAAAAATCTAGATTGAATACACCCCCTCTAAACTCCATAGAAATCTTCCCCCAACACATAAGATTTTCACAGAATACGTATTGACTCTATATAGAATTAAAATATCCCACAGAATTTGCAAATTATATGATTATTAAGAATCAATCAAAATCTTTAAAAGTCTGAATTGAATACACCCCCTTAATATATTTTAATGGTTAAAAAAACTATTTTTGTGGTCTAGTAGATTGGGTCGGGTAGCAACGTCTGTGTTTGAACTCAATTACAGTCCATTTATGTGTTGGAGGAAGATTTTTATGGAGTTTAGGTATGTATAAAAGTAAGGAAGAATCCTACAAAATCAATGAAATAATAGATTTTTTTAAAATCCACAAACTTTTAAATACCATAGAAATTTTATTGAAAATTTTAAATCCTAATTGAATACCTAAAGATTTATATGTACTTTTAAAAATCTATATTCAATATCCATAGACTTTTAAAGTCCAAAAAATTCCTATAAACTCTTAATTAAATACACCCTAAGATTTTTTAACAATTCTATCCCAATGCAACTAACTTTATAAAATTTACAATGTGATCTTGTTCGTGATTTTATCCATAATAATTTTTTATCACATAATTATTTTTAATGTTATCAAACACCCAACTAATTAAATTATATTTTATTTCATCCCTTAATTCTCATTTTCATCTTTCATCTTAGTATTCATGTTCAACTTCGTCACAATAAATCGATTTCAACAACACGATAAACTAGTTTCAACAATCGAGTCAATGTTATAAAAAAATCAATTTCTATACTATTAATAAATTATATATCTTACTTCTCAACTTTAATAAAAATGATCGATCATGCATATATGAATGACCTTTTTACGCTCCTAACACTTACTAAAAAGTCTAAAAACATATGAACATTCTAAACTGTACCAAAATGATTTTTTTTTTCTTCATTATACGCCATTGACATTGTATATCTAACTGAAAATAAATGAGTGTGTAGATATGTCCTGAAAGAAATACATTTGATTCAGGATATAAAATTGATTTATTTTATATAATGTTACCGTATAGTTATATAGAAACAGTTATTGTTTTTCACTTTTAATTCCAATAGTCCTTGATCTATTTTTAAGAAAAAGGAAAATTGAAGAAAAATTAGCTTTGAGAAATGAGAACGTCGACTTGTCCTACGGGATTGCGACTTGCGAGGGAAATCTTTCTTCAGTTTCAAACGATGGAACAGGGAGGGAGGTATGGAGATAACTGCCCGCCATCGTTTTTAGCACTTCGATAAATTTGCCTTCTGTCCGATCATACAAATTTGAAACCAATCAACGATTCAGATTGCTGGTAGAAGAAGAGAGAGAGAGAGCAATTGAGGATAATGGAAATGGAGGTAAGATCTTTCCATCGATGAATCTGTCAGCCTAGGGTTTGAAAACCTCTAATATCCGTTGAGTGCAATCGACATGATAATATTCGTTTATGCGTTAATTTTGGTTTATGAATTTTGCGTTTTCCGGTTATGCTATGCGAAATTTGTTCATTCACTTCATCTGATGATGAATTAAGACAGTCAGGTTAAAAATGACTGTGTATTCTTAATACGTGATCTATGTGTATGTGTTGCTTTTACTTTAGGGAAGAATTGTTTGCGTAGTGCTGCTTTGAGTTGTTATACGAAATTGTGAAATGAGGGGGGCGCTAAATACGAGCTCAATTGAATCTAGCTGTCAATGTTTGAGTACTTGGAGGCTTTTGCTTTAGAAATAGAATGGGGAATCCCTATAATTGTTCTGTGCAAGTTATGAATAATTGCATATCAACTTTTGGATACAGTAGGTGTTGTTTGATCTATGTTGATATGGTTAGCATACTACTTACTGTTTACACCTGAGAAAGCCGAAACTATGTCCGGTTCTTATTGAGGTTATTGACGATGTTAGAAGTTATAGATGAATGTGATATTTCTTACTTTTGTAGTAGACTCAATGAGCTTGCTATTCGTCTCCCTAAGTCATCATTTCAATGTTTGAACTCATCTTGGTAGTAGGTTGTATTATGTACTTGCATTTTTAATACATCTTTGCAGTAAGCAACGAACCCTAGCATCCTCACTACTTGGGGCTAGGTTTGCAAAATCCATTTAAGTTTGTTGGTGTTGGATTACTGCTACTAAATAATGCCAAAAAAGGGCTTGTTTTTTAGTTAAGTGCAGAAAAAGACCTGAAATGTGTATGGTTTCAAATAGCACATGACTTTGCTTAAGATAATTCAAAACAAATTACAATGCAAGTTCTGTTTTCCTTATTATGACAGCATAAACAAGACCTGAAATGTGTATGTGGCTAGGAGTTAATTCAGTTCCTGTATAGCTTATTTCTGGTTGCAATGCTTGAATATTTTACATTTGTGATATGCTCTACTACACTTTAGATACAAGCTATGCTTTGAGTACTTCACATTTTGTGATATGTTGAGATGGTAATGATGAAAATTTGGGCACAGAGCCGCATAGGACTAATCAGGAACAGTGTCTTTTACTTGGGATTCTTCTATTCTATGGCATGGGCGGAAACATCCTATACAGCAACTACCATTGATTCAACAAAGGTTACATTTTCAAATCTTTTAAACACAACAGTTCATATGCTATTGGTTACTCAATAATTGTAGTTGATGAAGCTTCAATGACCGTAGGAAATGAAGCTGGACTGCTAAAGGTCTTTTCATGGGAAATAAAGCAGAAAAAATAGAAGAAGAAGAGTTTCTATATGGTGCCCAATTTAGGTAAGTAATTTTTGTTCATGTTCTTTGTTCAGCATCAACTTATTTGCCTGACAATAGATTTAAACTTTGAGAAGCTTCCATTTCAATCTGTCTTTTATGGTTTTGTCTTTGCCTTATCCGATTGGAATGCTCAGTGTCACTCTTTAAGACCGGAGTAACTACTTCTTGGTCCTGCTTTAAAACCCATTCTGCTAAGAGAATTCGAACTTTTCAGTGAGTTCTTTGAATATTACACATTATAGCCTTATAGGTGCTAAACTGCAGACTAGATTCACATTATGCACATGGATAAACTATAAAGTATAAAGGATGTAGGTAGATATTGGCCTGCTGAGCCCACGTGAATTGGGACAAATGGGCTTCTGTTTATGGTAGATTGGGCCTGTGAACAGTATTGGGCTTTTTTTATGCTTTATTCAATTTTTGAAAACCTTTCCACGGAAAATCTTATAGGTCTGTTTGATGATTTTGAAAATGCTACTATTTTATAATATACTATATTTACATATTTTTTGTACATGTATCTCAAAGCTGCAATACTCGTGCTTGATGATTTTGAAGTCTAGACTCATTAATTTGGTAACAATCAAGTACTAATATTTAGTGGTGTTTGTAAAGTGGCCGATTACACACGAATAGGAAAGGATAATTGTAAAAGAATAAAGGTTAAATTAGTTAAGTAAGTATTTTTGAAATTTCTTTCTAATAATTAGGCGCATGGTATAAATATGTTTAATAAATGTACTTCTAATCAAACCCCTTACCTTCCAACAAATCTAATGAAAATAAAAAAAGGTCTTTTGACCAGAATCTTTCAAAAATAAAATCATATAAAAAAACATTTTATTTTGCTAACTAGTATATGAGTGGTTTTAGTACTAATTCTTTTCAATATAGTTTTTGGGAGGGAAGAGGGGATGACGCAACCCATATATTATTCAAAGAATTAGGTTAAAAAGACTACTTTTATAGACTTTTATTTTGTAGACCCTTTTAATTTTACTTTAGATATAATTTTCCTAGATGAAAGAAATTGGGTTAAATAGGGTATATTTACTCAATAAATTTATGCTATAGGTACTCTTAATATAGTAATAGTGGTAAAAAAAAATTAGTTAGTCATTTACCCTATATTATTTAACGAAAAAGCTAACACATAATATGTAGTTGGCTCGCAACACAACGAAAAACAACGCAAGTCCCACCCGTATATAATTGTGATTACATAAACAAGATGGTAGGATACGTACGTTTGTTTGTGTATACATCTCACATAAGCAAATGATGGATCTTTAGAGAGAGGAAGTACGTGCGGTGACATTTGTATGATGAATTGAAAGAGAGTGAATTATGTTGTCTATTTGTAGAATAAACTGCAACGCATGAAATGGTGAGATGGGGGCAAAAGGAACATAAAGAAAGGCCTTGCGTCTGAGTACCATAGTGGTCGGACAAGTACAAACTTCTCGCCCCACAACACCCTTTTTGTCATGTAATCATAATAATTCAATACATAGAAACAACGCAAGTACACCTTACATATACATATACAATTATACTAAAGTTTATTGTAAAGAAAAGATTCAAGTTTCAGAATGGGGAAAGCAATTAAAGTTGTAACCAAGCGTATAGAAAATGACTTTCATGAAAAAAGCCTCAACCTTGCTGCATGTGAGCAATGCATGTCACGCCACACTTACATTGCTGATTTAAGAACTTTACGTACTTGTCTTCTCATAAAGCTTCCAGGATCTCACTTGGATCTACTGCTAAATTTCCCTGCCTTTTATTTGTTTCTTCTTATTTTTCACCCATAAATTTACTAAGAGGGTTAATGGTGTGTCAAGTGGTTGATATAACAACAGCGTGTTAAACTAACTTAAATTTACATTCTACTTGAGAATATGAAACACTAGGAAGAAATTATTACCACTACTTAATAGACATTCTATTGAATAAATTAGGATTACCTTGTACATATTTAGATGATATATTCTTTTACCTTGATCTTAGCCTCATAATCCCTTTATGTTAGTACACATTCTTAAAAACAACAAACTTGGTAATTGAAGGAACTCCCCAATTAGTTAATTGCCGTGCTTAAAACGAACCTTAATCCTAACTAACGAAACAAACGCGGTAATTGAAGAACTTACCAAGAAATGCAACTCTTATTAGATAAGTAAAGTCCGAACTGGAGCAAGGGCTTAGGTAGGATCTTATAGATTCCATTAATGTTTCTATGTTATTATAAAATGTCTACATTGTGTTTTTACCATATTCAACCTTAAACAACTATTATTTGTAGTGTTCTCTTATACTCATTGTTAAACAATTTATAATATTAACTTCACTTAAAATATACAAGAAAATTACTGTTTATTAGTATAATGTATACTATAGTTTAATAGTAGAATCTTTTATTCGTACAATTCGACCCATAAAACCCATACCTTTCCGACCTTAGAATCTTAATCCTAACAACCTTGCTAACATCACTAGATCCACACATGTACACGTTATTGTGGGAGGGTTGTTGAGTCACTTTAGTGTAACTTAATAATTACTAGGGTTGCCCGTGAAATAAATTCTTGAGAGAATGTTTTTAATCCATGTTAAATGATAGGATATGATATAGTCATCTTTCGATCTTATTTGAATTGCATGTATGGTTTGAGGTACATGAAAGTGATACTCCATACATAAAACTTATGAATTAAAAATGCACATGATTGCTTGGCAATTTGTATGGCAACTACCAAATCGTATTGTTAGGATCCTCGGCGGGTTGAGTAATGAATTTGTAAGCTATCATTCAGTTGTGGGAAATCTGATTATGTATAAATCTACTAAAATATTTCCAATGTACAAATGATGCAGACATTATGACAAATTTCTTTGTAGAGTATAAAAAATGTTATATATCTTCCGTATAAATGTTGTTTATAATTTTACATAGTTTAAAGGAATTTATGAAAATTATAAATATATTCCAAAGCTAATACATAGTATTATTCTCTTCAATATTTTGACAATAGTTGTGGAAAGTAGATGTAAAAAATTTCAAAATGATAAATTTATCTAAAAGGATAGAGAGAATAGTAATTTTATGACATCTCTATTCATTTTACTTGTTTTTTCATTCGGATATCATGTTGTTTTAAATATATAAAAAACGAAAAAGCTAAATACACCGACTTTGATTAACTAACACCAAGATTAATCGTAATCCGGCAGCGCCCAGATTACAAAAAATAAAATAAAAAATACTAACGCTAATACATATTACTATTCTCTTCTATATTTAAGCGTTGTGTATATAATACGTCAGCGTAATCATGTCCAATAGAGTAAAGGGAGAATTTTGTATAGCAAAATAAAACTGAATTTATTTATTACAAAATCTGACTTTTTCAATTTAAAATCGGGTTTCTAATGTGTGTTTATAGATACATCTTAGTAATTTTAATTATGTTTGATACATTAGGCATATTGTTTACCAAAGATACATCTATGATGTATATCTATTTAATGTGTTTATGTTTTTATATCCGGCGGGTCTAATACGTTGAGGGTATGTGAATGTCAAAGTTTTCGGGATAGTGAATCTACTCACAGATCTTTCGGGTTCCATCCTAAAACCAATTTGGCAATAGGAGAAGTAGCCTAGGACTTACATATTAGTTCACATAACATCATATTGTCGATGTGGTCCATGTGGACATATTTCCACACATTAACACATTATAGATATTCTTCTTTTAATTTATGTATTACGATAAAAAGAATGAAATAACATAGATAAATGTGTCCTTTAACATAGTCCAAATATTCATATATTCTTTTGATTGAGTTCTCTCATATCTCATAAGTGAATAATGCAAGAGAGACGTTTGCCCGTGGTGAAAATGAATAAGGAAAACATGGAAGGACCAATGTTTGAGCACAAGAATGTACAAGCGAAGGCCAAAGTGGCGTTTAGTTCCACTAAGTAATCATTGAATATGATGAATATTTTGCTCAATAATTAAATTTAAATCTTCTTCTTATGTACAAATGATTATGCATCTTTCTTAGGGCTGCGGAGGCTCCTCATTTGGCTAAAAGAATTCTTTGTAGAAATGATAAAATATAAAGCCCTACCTTATTTCTCTAAAGCTGGCTAACTGTATCGTAGGGGGAGATAGAAAGCTTAGTAGCCTCAATGGTCATGTTGAGAGGACAAGCAAATTATTTGTGGGATTTACGATGTGGGTTCAGACACCAAAGACCAGTGAGAAAAAAGTTGATGGCCAAAAAGAAAACTTAACGACAATGAGCAGTATACATCCTTCAAAAATATAATTTCAAGTACATATTCAATTCATCATCAAGTAGTATATTCTTATTGTTGTTACTGTTATTATTATTATTTCAAAAAATACTGTCATCATGTAATACTGAACACTGGGTAGTATAGCAGGAGGGTTTTAAGTTATGTGCAGTGAAAAACATGATAATTTAGGTAAAGGTGATAGATAAATCATTCTTGAATTGATACTGGTAAATGTAAAACTATGCTAAAGCCTAGTGTAGTCATTGAATGAACATCGGCAGTTGTGGAGTTAACATCAAACTCAGCTTGCTCATTACTCAACCCTCATTTATTGCTTGAAGAAGACATGTTCTGAAACTGGAACTTGTATCAGTTTTTGCACTTCTTGCCAATAGAATAACACTGTTTTCAGCTGAATTGCTCAATTTCTTCTTCTTTTTTGAATGATCAGTATAATTTATTTTCGTAAGATATCACAAGGTTTGCAGGAGCTGTTATATTGCTGATGAGTAGAATGCCACAGAAAATAGATAAATTGCTTTAATTCATATTGCCTCTAGACAACATATATATGACGCCACAAGTAATACATGATACTTCAAAATACCAAGATAATAAGCTGACAATTAGCCTAATAGTTTGAGCTTTAATAATATAGACAAAGTAAGCCACATCTTGGGAGTTAACCTAATTCTCTTATTCATCAAATCCCATGATTCTTCTAGTAGTTTTGCCATTGATCTCCATAGGAGTTGAGGTTGAGGCTAAGCTCAAGAGAAGTGAGATTAGTAGAAACCGTATCAGCACCATTGAACCAATGACAGCTTGAAGTATAGCAGTTTTCGGGTTCAGGCCTCATCATAGTACCATAGAAGCTGCTAACAGAGGAGTCTTCAGCATGTATAGGGAAAAGAGGAAGAGTCTCTAACCCTGGAGACTTCTCCTCATCTTCATCCAAGAATTGAACTTGATAATCAATTGATGGATTTCTTGAACTTTCCATGAAAGAGTATGACTGAGGATAGTGATTCACACCAGTCCATTGAAAGCTTTGGCTTGGATATGCACATATCCCACCATTTCCACTTGCAGACATTCCATATTCCTGTTAGGCATCCATCACAATATATATTTGTCATTGTTTAGTCAAAGGAAATAAGTTTTGGATTAAACTATTGCTTAATTCCATGATTGTGTCTATTATAATACTAGGTTTTGTACTTAAATTTCCACTTTTCCCCTTTTCTGTTTGTTTATGTTGGAAGTGAGGAAGCTGTTAGGGTTTACATGAATTATTAAGGCAAGAAACATAAGCATAATCAATATATCATCATTTAAACTGAATTTTTAATATCTTATAACTTACTCTAATGTTACTTTCCATGCTCATATGCCCATATCCACAGCCTCCCACCATCTGACCGACAGACACCATCCCAGCTGCTGAAGGCGGTGGACAGTTTATCCCTGAATTTTTCATGAACAAACAATCAGCCCAAGAAAACAAAATTAAGTGAGAATATATTATGTATATATAAAAATGTGTGCGTTTACCAGGGCTTATCAAATTAGGGTATCTGATGTTAGCAGAAGCCCTTTGCATGGGAATAAGCTGTTGTTCAGTGTAGTTGGTGGCAGTGTTGTTAACAGCAGTAGTAGAGAATCTCTTCTTCTGCCTCTCCCTAGCCTTATGATTCTGGAACCAATAAAACACATTCTTGCCTTCAATCTTACCGAATTTCCGAAGTGTGGCCGAGATGCTTTGAATCTGATCAGCAGTAGGAGACCTAATTCCTTTATCATAGTAAAGATCTTTGAGTATTTTGATTTGGTCAGTAGTAGGAGTCCACCTTGTAGTGCTTTGCCTACAAAGGTAATTACTCGCTACTGCTTTCCCACTACTGCCGCCATCTTGCTGTGTTTGGATTTGGTTTTGTTGAGCTTCCATTGATGATATATCAATTAGCTAAAAAGAACAATGGCAAGATAGAAATATAAGTGAAGGGAGTTTTTGTTTGTGTTTCAGAGTTAGAGTTTGGTGAGTTAAATAAGAGAAGAAGGAAGTGAATTGAAGAGAGTATCATGAGAGATCTGTGAGAGAAGGATTGAAGTTGACAGAGAGAAAAAAGAGGGTTAGTATCAAAAAAGGGAAAGGAGACAACAGAAGGCTACAGAAAGGTAAGAGCTTTGGAGGAAATTGCTTGGATCAAAAGTCATCAACTGATATGATTATTAACCCCTCTGTGACCTAGCTAGAGATTCAGATGAGGCAGCATATATGTGACTATTTATTTGATGTTAAATGATACACTCAATTTCAAAAAACCGCCCTTCAAATACTCTTTTTTCACAAAACATCCTTTACAATTACAAATTTATTTTTTACCCACTTTTCATTTTATGCTTATAATATACTCTCTTTCTTTATAAATAAATTTCATTTTAACAATTGTAAGTAATATAGTAATAATATGATATGAAGCTATCACTTCAATTTCGATTGATTTATTTATAGTAAGTTACATTTTGTACGAGAATATGTTCTACCTATGAAATGAAGAGAGGGGATTGATCTAAAGATAAAGGGCATGTTTGGTGAGTTGATTATTTAGGGTTAATGAGCAACTATTCGAAAAAGAATAAATTTGGAAATTTTTTGAACTTTTTTTATTTAAAACAATAAGGATTCTTGGACTATTTTGGGAGTATAAGCTCCAAAATAATCTCACCTCGACAGAAAATGGACCTAAAGTTAGTTTGGCATGTTTATTGTGAAAAAGAAAATCTTAACACAGTTCTGTGAAAAAGTAGGGTGATTTTGTGTAATTTACTGTAAATAATATATTAATTGATTTTATTTTTTTCCTATAAGTTATGTTCTCGATTTCTTTTTCTCTTTTCATGAATGAATGAAAGGCTTGAAAGCAATAAAATGATGTTTTGTGATTTGGAATTTCATAAGAATCTCTCCCTTTAATGAAGATATGATCCTTTTGTATATTTTTGCTACTGTGTACTATATTAGGTGTGCCAGTCTTTATACTGATCCACTTTTAGTTGTTTGCTTTTAGGGGTTTAAAATTCTTATATGTATTTTTAGTATCGCCCAGTATTTATGAAGACTTTAGGGCTTGTTTGGTTGAGAGTAAAGCTGATTATTGAAATAAAATGACATTCTTTAGTCAATTTTCTCTTGAAAAATAGTTTTTGAATCTTGTTTCTTTGGGCATTATTATTTGTTAAATAACAATTTTAACTAGATTTTTATGATTGAATTGTACTTGACAGGTCATAAACCTTACATGCTAGCTTAGTTATATTGATATTTATTAACTCATACTTTGATATAATCCAATAGGGATGTTGAACTTAGGTTCCTACCGAAAATTTGAATTGTAATTGAACTTAGGTTTGGACCGAAAATTTGAACCGTTCCGGACATTCCGACCTAAACCTAGACCAACATTAACACACTAGGGCCGGTTTTAGGTCTCAGATTTTATAACATACGGGTTAGGAATGGGTTGATCCAATTTTCACTCGGTTTGGTTCGGTCTGACCGAACTATTTGGAAAAAAAAAAACTAATCCCCCCAAGTCCTTATACCTTTTGTCTATTATTGTTTTGAAACAATTTGGTTTCCTAGGCTTTTTCTAGTTTTGTGTTTAGTAAATGTACCCCTTGAAAGAAGAGTGTGTAGAGTTTGAGAATAAATACAAAAGGTTGGGGTATATTTATTTAATTGAAACATTAAAAAGCCTAGTTACTACTATAGTTTTTTAAAAAGGCCTAATTATCAAAATTGCCCTTATTATTTTCATATGAGATTCGCCGTCCATATCAGCCGATAGTTTTCCTCACTTTTTTAGTAATCATTCAAGTCTTCAACTTCACTTCTCATTTCGGTTCCGCCGTTCCGGTCCCTAGTCCGAGTTTCCCACTGTCGGCTTTGTTCAACTCTATCGCTTCTCTATTTGGTTCTACTCTTTCTTTTTTTTTTAAATTTACTTATATTGAGATTGGAAGGTTTTACAAGTGTGGGACAAGATACAGTGTGCATAAGAAGAAGGGACATAATCAAGAGAACATTATCAAGGAGAGGAGCATCAGGAACGTTCTACTCTTTTTTGTTCTAACATCTTTGTTCAACTCTTCGAGTCTTCCACTTTTCATCACTCCTGTCGTACGACATTGCCTTAGTTCCCCACCCGTTGACGCTACTTGCTTGAGTTATCAACCCTTCGATCAGTATTTATACATCACCAGCGCTACTTGCTTGGATTTTCTTCTTATTTCACATGTGACATGTATAATTTTAAAAATAATGACAGACTGTTAATTTAAAGTTGGAACATAATACATAGTAGAATATCAAGAGTAAGGAGTAACTGTTTGCTCCATAATTAGATAGTATGGACTTTGGTTTACCAAGAACATAATAATAATAATAATAATAATAATTATTATTATTATTATTATTATTATTATTATTATTATTATTATTATTATTATTAGTTGCTGTTGTTTGTATTTGTATTAGTATGGGATAGAAAGTTAAACTTTCTTTTTATGCTAATTTTTATATTATATTTATTACTAATATAAAGTATTCTTAACGAAAAAAAAATTAGTTAAACAAATTTGATGGTTTAGGTATGGGAGAGTCTGATCCGAAATAATATCGATCACAATCATCCACTCCCCTAAAAAAGTCTTGTAAATCATTACCAAAAAAAAACATTACCAAAAAAAAAAAAAAAAAAGTCTTGTAAATTAAGAGGTGAAAAACATGTAATTTTGTTTTAACACTTATTACTGGTATGGAAAGATATGGTGTTTCAACTGCTCTTTAAGCTGAAGCTTTATCTTAAGAGATAGTCTTCGAAAAATTAAGAATTTAAAATAAAAGCTTAAGGAAATTGAAGACAACATCTCCCAAATTAGTTCAATGAAGTGTGCAAGACGAGACTCGTTGATTTTGGAGGTCCAGTTCATTAATAATAATATTTAAAAAATCCAAAATTTACAAAGGTATTGAGTGCATTAGGGTATCAGAATTGAGACCAACTAAACATGACAAAGACATCATTTACCAATTGGGCTACTGTGTATTGGTACTAATAACTATTTTTTATGACGAGGTCCCAAAAATTTCGATATCTTGTTCATAAGAATGGGTTACATCGGATATGAGTTGTGCCTGAAAAGCGAACAATGTTATATTTTATTTTAGAAATAAGAAATTTTAGTTAGTTTATTTTAGACAGATTCTTAGTTAAATATACAGTTGTCTTCGTTGTAGGATTCCAATAGATTTTTCTTATGGATTAAACTAAGTAATATTTCCTTTTACAATCCTAGTAGAATCAGGATTACGCTAGTGTAAATGGGCGCGCTAAATAATTAAGAAACAATTTGGTTTATTAAGCTTTTTCATAAGAGCTTGGAATAGCCATATGAAATAAAACACTTCATGGATCAATTGTGTTCATTTGCATCAATCAATTTGAATTTGTGTCCAAACCACCCTTTGTAGAGTTAGAACACATTTTCGAAAACCCTTTGGTTTCAAAGATACAAAATATATATACAATTTCGATATGCAACAATTTGTAGCAAAAAATCATTGAGATTAAGATAGAAAATTGGAAAGGAGTTTCAGGTTAAAGATTTCAAACTGTTTGTATCATATGTGAATGCACGATACTCTTCAGACTATAGACTATATTCTATTTATTTATAAGCTGGCTAGTTAATTTCTAGCAATAGGCCGGCCAGAAGACTTACGATTGAAACACTTTGTAACCAAAACACTGTTTGCATAGTTGCATATACTTGGGGTTCAACGAATTTGGTTTTCATTCGACAGGAAATCCCTAAAAACCATTCTTATCAATAAAATTTATAATAACTTATCATCAAATTAGATATCTTCTTCTGGGTCACACTTAGGGCCCGTTTGGTTTTAACTCCGAAATCGGAAACGGAATGGAAACGAATCTATTTCATACGTATACCCTTGTTCATGAAAGTTTTTGGAATCATTCATTGTGGTTTGAAGTAAATGGGGTAAAGTTTGATTACTTTTAATACCCTATAGGAAAACAAAATATGGGAAAGCAAGTGCATTTTGCATGAAACCACAAGGAATGATTCCATAAAATTTTATGAATAATGATATACATATGAACTAAATTTGTTACCCATTTCATTTTCGTTTTCGGAGTTGGAACCAAACGGGCCCTAAATCCTGTATTACTATCAACTACTTAATCATTATTTTATACCAAAGTCTAACTTATTTTATTAATCAATCTCCTTAAATCATTTGTTATTATTTTCATCTCCTTTCACCATTAACTACCTAATGAGCTTTGACTATCCATTAGCACGAGATTAATGATGTTTTTGGTAATTAAGAGGATATATTTTTTTAAAATTAATTTAGACAGAAATTATAAAAAAACATATCTCTAATAATTTGGGGCGAGGAAAATTTTCTTTTTAATTATAAAAAAAATTATTCTCACTCATTTAATATTCTAATATACAATCTCCATCTCGTACTAAACACATTCCAAAATATAATCTAAAATAATTTCTAATAATCCCTTATAAACACACCCAGAATACCCGTGATTAAAACTTACAAAAATGTAATATTTGCCTCGTGTTTATGTGTTTTGTAACTTCATATTATGAGATTAAGCTAGAGAATAAGATTAAGATTATCCGCCCAATTCAATCTTAAGTAGATTGTGCAAAACATATTTTATATTAAGTAGATTGTGCAAAACATTTTCACAAAACTACTACCTATTATCACTCACATAAATTTTAGTTATTCATTTTTGTAATTTTACATATAACAACCACATATTTTATATTAAACCCCATCTTACCTCATTTTACAAATTCATATTCTTAAATAATCTATCAAATTTACATCTCTTTTTTACATTAGTATAGTCTACTTACCTAATCACCTTCGTCTAATATAAACTCATTTTATTAAACAAACCCTTTATTTACAATAAACTCATTTTACTAAACGATAATTCATCTTATCAAATAGACTACGAGTGTGTTTAGTAAGAAATTTATGCTATTTAAAAGATTAATCTAGATGGAGATTATAAAAGATTACTCTCCATAATCTTGAGAGGGATTATTTTTTAAAATTTTATTAGATTATTTTCAATCATATAAGTCATTTTTATAATCCCACTACAATCTACTCTCCTACCAAATATACTCTTAAATACAATCCCTTCAATATAATCTAAATTAATCTTCACTAATCCCTTATCGAACTCACCCTACTTCACTCAACAAAATAATCTTATCTCCTCTTTAATCACACCTCACAATCTTCCCCTCCAACCCTACTAATTTTCTTGTTATTCAAAGTAGCTCTTGAGCTATGACTAAATACTTTTGTATGAGCAGCAAAAGCTCATTTTAAAATATATGAATAGGACAGACGATGGTGTGAAAGAGATCTCGTTTGTCAGATGAGATTCTTAATCTATTATTTTCCTAGCTATACCACAATGAAAGATCCATCTAAGAAGATCAGTGATCATTCAAACCCTAAATGAAATGGGATTATTTTGTTTTGTAATTGAAATGAGAGGTCCATTATTGCATGAGAAACAGCCCCCAGAAGAGGAGAGGGAATAATCAGAAAACAAGGGTTTTCCTTTTCTTAGGGTAGATAGATTTGCAAGACAGATTTTTCTACGAGTGTAATTATTCTCAATTGTCATATCAATTCAAAGGAAGGAAGCACGTGCCCGTCGTCGATCCCCAATTCCCAAGATACAATCAAATTTGCCGAACAGCAAAATCATATTCATACGATTGAAGCAGGAAAATACACAGTAGCATGTAATATTGGAATTTGCAAGGGTATATATATAATATATATTATATATTTTACTGTGTACGTACTATCATTGCTGTTTCGATGAAAGTTGGTAGCCGTTGCCGTTGCATCCTGTTGTGAAATTGTAACGGTGCCGCCTTCCTGTTTTACCTCAAAACACTCGCGGCAGAAAAGACTCATGCATCTATATACTACTGTAGTGTCTATCATCTTCCACTCTACTGCTGTGGATTTCCATATAACTCATCATTAACCCTATCTAGCCTTCTTCACAGGGATAGGGTTTTCTACTCTCATTTTTGGTGCCCTATCCTTCTCAATACATTACATCATACGGACTATATTCTACTTCTAGTGTTAATTTACCTTTTTAAATCCAACTGGTCTAATATAGAGATGGATTGCACAAACCTTTTCATTCTAAAATCAATTGGCAATAGAAGAATAAACTTAAAATATATATATATATATATTAGATTCACATATTATCATATTGTCGATGTGACACATTTCCACACTCAATATCTATAATTAGTGCAATATGCAATCTAAATTTTACATAAAGTGTAATATACTTTGATTCGATAATGAAAACAGAAGTCTTTGTGCTAAAAGTTTGACTGAAAGATGTAATAAGATTAAATATAAAAAAGATTGAGATTGAACGTGATAACTTATGTGTTATCAAGACAATCCAATGTCTTTGGAGATGTTCGTGGGAGATTGAAATGATCATTCACGACTTCCGACTGAATCTTCGCTTCTGTGAGAAAGTCTACAGAAACACAAAACGATTTGTATTTCACCCCACCTTTCTGTTATACAGCAGCACTATATATATACAACCTTAGCCAATCATAGAGAGACAGCAAATATGTTCTAGACTATTCTATTCTATGATGAGTCATTGTGCTGTGTGCTATTATCCCCCCTCGAGCGAAACTGGGCAAGGCACAGTTGAGAGCGAAGTTGAAGAAATTGATGAGTTGGGAGCGCCTTTGTCAGGAGATCTGCAATTTGATCCTTTGAGGAGAGAAAAGCAACTTGTAATGTCTTTGCTTGAACTCTTTCTCGCACAAAATGATAGTCCAGTGAGATATGCTTTATTTTATGATGAAGAACTGGATTCACAGCCAAATAAGTAGCTCCCAAATTGTCACACCACAATGTTGGAGGTTGAGTGAGAAAGATATGAAACTCAGCAAGGAGAGTTTGAATCCAGAGGGTTTCACAAGTGCCAAGGGCAAGTGATCTATATTCTGCCTCTGTGGAGGATCTTGACACCGTTGATTGCTTCTTTGATGTCCATGATATCAGATTCTGACCAAGATAAACGCAGTAGCCGCTTGTTGAACGTCTGTCAGTAAGATTTCCTGCCCAGTCTGCATCAGTGTATGTGAACAATTGAGTTGATGATTCTGCTTTGATGTGAAATTGGAGATCACAAGTTGAATTGAGGTAGCGAAGAAGACGCTTTGTTGCTTGCCAATGTTTCGTGCAAGGGGAGTGCATATGCTGGGCTAGTCTATTGACTGTATAGGAAATATCCGGTCTTGTAAATGCGAGATATTGTAGACTACCAATCACACTTCTGTAGAGTGTATGATCACTGAAGAGTTCAGAGGAGGTCTCATTTGTGAAGGTAGTTGCCATTGGTGTGTTTACAGGCTTACAGTGAAGCATGTTTGTTTTAGCCAGAATTTCCTTAATGTACTTTGATTGTGACAGCAGGAAGCCAGAGGTGTCACGTTGAATCTCTATGCCCAGAAAGTAATTGATAGGCCCCAAATCTTTGACGGGAAAAGCTGTTGAGAGTGAAGACACAAACTGCAAAGCTAATTCATTCGAGGAAGCAACAACCATTAAATCGTCAACATACACTAGGATAAACACAAACTGGGATCCCTGGTGATAAGTAAACAGAGAGGTATCTGCAAGAGGAGTGAAACCCAATGTGACTAAGGAGTCACTGAGTTTAGAAAACCAAGCTCGAGGAGCCTGTTTTAGGCCATAAAGGGATTTTTTGAGTTTACAGATGTAATTTGGATGAGAAGGATGAAGAAAACCTGGAGGTTGTTGGATGTACACTTCTTCCGAAAGATCCCCGTGAAGAAAGGCGTTCTGAATATCCAACTGACGTACCTCCCACCGTCGCATAGCAGCAATGGACAAAAGAAGGCGAATGGTTGAGGGTTTGGCTACGGGACTGAATGTCTCATTGAAATCAATCCCATGAGTTTGATGGAAGCCTTTTGCAACAAGTCGCGCTTTGCGACGTTCGATGGTTCCATTTGAGTGTCTCTTGGTCTTGTATACCCATTTTACGCCCAAAACATGAGAGGAGGAAGAAGGGGGAACCAATATCCATGTGCTAGTTTGAAGGAGGGCTTGAAATTCTTGGTTCATAGCAACACGCCATTCATGGTGTTTGGAGGCTTCGGTGAAGTTTGAGGGTTCATCGGGGATGATTTGAGAAGAAGAGCAGTGTGGAGGCCAGGGAACTGTTCCGTCTGTGCGGATTTTGGGTTGTAACGTGTTATCACGGGCTCGAGTAATCATATGATGAGTGGTTGGTACGTGGGCTTGAGAGGAGGGATGAGGCCCAAGAATGGAGGGAGGCCCAGATGGTAAGATATCGGTTTGTGGAGATGTGGAAGGGCTAGTGGTTATCATTTCTGATGAGTCATCAGAAGGTGGGCTTTGTGAAGGAGTATTGGATGAAGATGGGTTGTTTGAAGGTGGGCTTTGTGGAGGAGTATTGGATGAAGATGGGTTGTTTTGTGAATTAGACGAGTTGTGTATTACAGTTGTAAGGAAGATGGCATGAGTAGGCTCCAAGTATGGTTGTGATGACGGAGCAGATAGAGGGAATTGATCCTCATGAAAAATGACATCTCGTGAGATATAAGTCTTGCCCGTAGTCCAATCGAGACAAATATACCCTTTATTTTGATGGCTATAACCGAGAAAGAGTGTGGGTGTGGAGCGAAATGCAAGTTTGTGGTTGTTATAAGGGCGAAGATTAGGAAAGGCTAGACAACCGAATACCCGAAGAAGTGAGTAATCTGGTTTTTTATCGAACAAAAGTTCAAACGGTGTTTTGTGGTTAATGACCGGGGAGGGAAGCCGATTTTGTAAGTATATAGCGGTTTCAAAGGCATAGTCCCAAAATGAAAGGGTAAGTGAAGAGTGTTTTAATAGAGTTAAACCCATATCTACAATCCGACGGTGTCGAGATTCGATGGATCCATTTTGTTGGTGAGAGTAAGGGCATGTAAGACGATGATGGATTCCAAGTTTTTCGAAAAGAGGTTTTAATGGTTTAAACTCGGTGCCATTATCCGTTTGGATTTCAAGGATGGTTGTTGAGAATTGATTTGTGACTAGAGGAATGAATTTTGAGACAACCACAGAAACAAAAGATTTAGCTGGTAATGGAAATAACCACATAAATTTGCTAAAGTCATCAACAATTGATATGTAAAACCGATTGCCTCTAGAGGATGAGTCATGGGCTGGACCCCATATATCCATAAACAGGAGAGCTAAAGGCCTCACACTACGTGTTGGACTGGGAGGGTGAGGTAGAGCATGAGATTTGGCCCATGAACAGGATGTGCATTGGGCTTTGCTTATTGAGCTTTGAGCAGATGGAGCGTCAAACTGGGTCAAAACAAAATGGGTAAGACGATAGGCTGGGTGCCCTAGGCGTGAGTGCCAGATATGGATCGATGGCTTTGTTGATGTGAAATTTGCAAGGGGTGAGGAATGATGCGGCAACGACGGTGGTGGAGCTGTCGGAAGAACATAGAGACCTCCTTCAACGGGTCCTCGGAGAAGCGGAGCCAGCGTCCGGGAATCCTTCACCACAAAGAAATTAGCATGAAATTCAAAAAAGACATTGTTATCAGAACAAAAGCGATGAACCGAAAGTAAGTTTTTAGTGATTGAAGGAGTGTGAAGAAGATGAGTAAGGAAAAAGGTACGATTGTTTGAGTGGAAGGAGGATGAACCCTGATTTTGGATGGAAACAGTAGACCCATCACCAAGGGAAACCTGGTCTGTGCCACCATAGGGATAGCTGTCAATTCGCAGGTTGCTGATGTCTGGAGTGTAGTGATGAGTAGCAGCGGTGTCTGGATACCAAGTGGAGTTGGAAGTCATATTAGCTTGAAAATTGGATGGTGGTGGTGCCTGGTACGAGTGGTTGAATCTGTGCCAGCAAGAGAGAGCCGTATGTCCTGGCTTGGAGCAAACTTGACAGATAGGACGAGAATCTGGGTTATTAGTGAAGGTTTGTCCTCTTCCTCTTCCAGAGTTTGAGTCTTGACTTCGTCCAGAAGAATCACGTCCTCTGCCTCGGCCACGACCACGACCCCTGGTTGTTGTGTAGTTAGCTTCAGCATTTGGTGTGGAGGTGTTGTTTGCGGAAAGTTGGTGAGTAATAGGAGTATGTTGGAGGGCCAATCGGGCTTCATGAACCAAGAGATGAGATAGAATTTGAGTAGGGCTAGGTAATACTGTCTGGGTGGTTAAAGAGGTAACCACAGAATCATACTCAGGACCAAGACCAGCCAGCAAAAACACAACAAATTCAGAGTCTGATAAAGACTGGCCTGCAAGAGTAATGGATCGAGCCAAACTTTGTGCCTTGTTGAAGTACTCGGTGATGGATGAGTTACCTCGACGAAGAGACGCAAGTTGGAGACGTGTATGAACAATTTGGGCGCTGGATTTTGCTGAGAACAGATCCTCCAAGCGAGTCCAAATGTCAGATGATTTTGAGCAGTCAAGAACTTGAACCATGACTGTTTCAGAGAGAGATGTTGTAAGCAGGGAGATGACCAGTTGGTCATTTTTCACCCATTCTGTGTATTCTGAAGAGGACGTGTCTTTTGGACAAGGGAGAGATCCATCAGCATAGCCAAAAAGGTCATGAGCTTTGAGAAAGGGGGTGAGCTGAGCTTTCCAAATTGAAAAATTTTCATTGTTTAGCTTGATAGTGAGGTAGGAGGAAAATGATGGAAGATGAATAGAAGAGGAATCTTTTGTCATTTTGGTGGAGGCGTAGGCCTGCAGGCTCTGATACCATACAGAAACACAAAACGATTTGTATTTCACCCCACCTTTCTGTTATACAGCAGCACTATATATATACAACCTTAGCCAATCATAGAGAGACAGCAAATATGTTCTAGACTATTCTATTCTATGATGAGTCATTGTGCTGTGTGCTATTAAAGTCCATGTTAGATATTTGTTCAGATAAATTAACTGTTTTTCTGACCGATTTACCCATTTGGAAATTTCGAATTCCAACTCACCATAATCTAACGATCCCAAAATTCGTTCTCTCATCCGCAATAATACTTTAGGACGGACTACCTAATTGCTTTCCGTTTTTTAAAATTATTAAAAAAATTAATGTAATAAAAACAGTTTTAGTTTGTATAATTCTCCAATAATTAGGGTGAGATACGAGATCAAATTTAGAGAACAGTTTTAGTTTGTATAATTCTCCAATAATCTACTGCCAATAAATTGAAAAGATAATTATTTTTATTTTCAAATTTTATTTTATTCTATCTTACTAAAGAGAACTTGAAGTTGGACGTGATTAATTTTCATGTATATATTTTAAACTTATTATAAAGTCCCCAAAGCTTGTTCAGTTGTTCTTCCTCGATATATGGCACTGTACTGTGGTCGTAGTACAATCCTGAAGTTATATGATTCTGTATTTAGGTTTCCAATTACGTACGTGCGTACTATGTGCTCATAATAAAATATAGTTCAAATCTATGTCCTCAAATTACCAATTTATCAAAATTAAGCATGTAATGCTTGGAAATTGGAATTTAAGTGTAATTCATTAATAACTGAATCATAATGTATGTCAACAAGAATTTTTCTAATATATTAGTATTTTTAATGCATTTAATCATTTGATGTACTTTTAAAACTAGCTTTATTTTTTATATCTTAGATACGATCTTTATAATTATCGGACTTTGATAATGAATATGTTTGGTAAAAGGGAACCAATAAAATATTGGGTGCAATATTTCGAACTCCAACGCACCATTTTCTGACGATCCCGAACTTCGTGTTCTCATCCGCAAGGATGCTTTATGATGGACTACCTCGAGAAGATAGTTTTTTCCCGAACCGCTTTCCGTTTAAAAAAAAAAAATGAAATATTTGGTGCAATGAGAATGAAATTGTAGATGCTGATAAAAAAAATAAAAGGATAACGGATTTAGTTGTTAAGGATTGTGGGACCTTATTGTCAATTAGTTTTAACATTGAATTTGATTAGGCTTATGTGTTGGGTATAACCCAAAACACATATATGTTCGGACGTGCAACGAAATTCTCCACGTTAAATCTAGTTGGTCTTCAGAGATATCGTCGAAGTCTTAACAGACTCATACGATCGTATCTGAAGGACGTATGGTGATAAAATGCATTTCTACTTGAATTATGGAATTATATTAATCTTTGTTAATATTTGATTGTGGATGTGTTTCATTCTAATATGTAGATATCCGTACTTTCATCAAAGTGATGCAAAATAAAATAAATATAATAGAGATGAAATAACTTATTTGCAAAAAAAAATAATAATAATAAAGGTCTGTTATCCGTAATAATGAGTGAAGTGTAGAAGATGATGTGTGCAAGTACATGTGTGTCTCAGACGCAGTGAGATTTGGGGGTGATACTGTGACGTATGAATCCTCAGATTAAAAGACCGCAAATCCAACTTCACATGTAAATTAATTTTACTAATTTTTTTTTAAATATGATTACCTGCACAAAATTCTCATCCTCGTGCTCCGAGAGAATGTATGTAAGGCTATACTAGTATTAAGTTCAAAAAATTGAATTTATTTTTATTAGATAAAACTGTCGATATTATAAATTCTAATACACTTTTTTATTGCATTTTTTTTATTTGTCTGGAATTCGTAGAATCATTCAAGAAAATGGGGTATTACCGAATCTATTAAATTATTATTTAGTAATTAAAATAAAATGTTAGAGTTTTTTAATACTTGAAAATATCATAATCATTCTAACTTAAAATAATTTTTATAATCAGTTTTACTTATTTTTAATAATTTATTATAGACAACATCTCATTTTAATCTTATTCATTATATATGTTAAGTGTTTGTTTGGTTTTTATGGCAGAATAAAAGCGAAAGGAAAACGATTAATGGGAATTCAGAAAGACAAGCAAATGAAAATTATTAGGTTACTTTTAGGTGTTAGAAAATATCTAGGTTTATGTTTTATGGAATAATATAAGACTATAAGTTAATATGCTTAATCAAATTTTAGAAATTTATTTTTTTAATAATTTAAAAAATAATAATATTTACAATATGAGTGTCTATAAATATATAAAACAAAGTAAGAATATTAATAAATATTTTTTTAAAAAATAAAATTATCAAATCAAAACTAACAAAATTTTGGGAAATTTCATTTTCTTTGACATATAAGTAGTTGATTAAGCATCTAAAAGTCATTTTTAATACAATTTTAATCATTATTTTAATTATTTAAACTGAAAACTCTAATATTTCCTTAAAATTCATTTTACAACTTATAAAATATTTATAGCATTTTTTTAACTAAATAAAATGTAATGTAAATTTGTAATCTCAAAAAATAGCGTTCCTATTTTGACAACTAAAGTGGGAGACTCGTCCATGAGAAAAATTACAATTACATAATCATACTTTTTTTCCTTGGAACACATAAATACTTCGGAACAAATAATTAACATAAGAATCTAAAAAATTAATTCACAATATTTACCATTATAACTGCTACTAATATTTCAACTTTTTACTAATAAAATTTCATCCATTTCTCATTTATATTTTTCAAAACACCATATTTTTCTAGAATCAATTTGATTTATTAGACTTTTTTTAGTTTTGTGTTTAGTAAATGTATCCCTTGAGAGAAGAGTGTGTAGAGTTTGAGAATAAATACAAAATATTGGAATATATTTACTTAATTGAAACATTAAAAAGTCTAGTTTTTCAAAAAGGGCTAGATACCAAAATTGCCCTATTTTCTATTCTCTATAACTCCATAGTCCATATTCTACTATTTTTTTAATATATTTTTGTAAGTTATTCGTGTATTATTAAATATTATACTTTAATTTTTATTTTTGTAAGTATTTTAGAGTAAGATCTTAAAGCCCCATAGGTTTATCCCTCCTTCAAGTGATCAAAGAATAAACAAAACAGAAAAATAAAAGAAATTGAAAATAAATTGGGAACGTGTAATGATGGCAATGTCCATATCAATGAAATTTGATACAATCCCGTAGAGAGGGACTTTTATGATTACATGATCAATATGCATAAACTCATTATCCATGAAAAAAAATTACGATACATATACAGTTTTAATAATGTGTTGTTTAAAAATGTGAAGTTCAAAAAATTAATTAAAAAAACCCGAAAAAAATTAATTAAATTTTTGAAAAAAAAACGATAAATTCAATCTAATTCTTAGAATGCCATTTAATGGTTACAGTGGTCAAAATAAGTCGTTTTCCTTAGTTATTACTGCTTTAAAGACCTTTCAATCTTTCCTCATTCTATTATCCTTTCACTTTTCTTCAAAAATATTAAACTCAATCTCAAGAATTTAATGAAGGGTTGTTCTAACATTTACCAGTCTTCAATTATACGAAGCAATAAATATTTAGTTTAGTTGGTCTCTTTGTGTCAAATGGGCCTCATGGTTTTCTAAATGGGCTAAGGACTTTAGGCCCAATAATAATCTGTTTGGGCATATTTGGGCCGGTGTAATCGTACAGAAGAATCGACCACAATTTATTTTAAGACAAAATAAACAAACTTATAAGGAATTGTAAATAGAGAAAATTGTCTAAAGAGTTAGTACCCGTCGTTTAAACTATTAGAACGATATCTCATTTATTGAGTCCGACTGAATATTTATATTTGGATTAATGTTCATACGTTAAGTTAACAAATCGATGTTAAATATCTAAGATAGGTGGACAATTTTGCCTAAGGTAGGTAGACAATTTTGCCCCTAATATTTAACAGCGATCTGTTAACTTAACGTGTGAATAGTAATTCAGATATTAATCTTTGGTCGGACTCAATAGGTGAGGTACCATTCTGATAGTTTAAACGACGGGTACTAAAGTTTAGTCAGACTAAAAGATGGGTATTGTTTAGGTAATTTTCTCTCGTAAATAAATATTTGATAGTGGTTTTATAAACTTTCTTTTGCTAAAAAAATACTTTTTTTTATCTTCATTTAAGTACTTTCTAGATCGATAATTTTTCAAATAAAAATTTTGGTACAAACATTACTAAATACACCCTAACTATAAATTACTTGTATGCTCAAAATATCATATAAAGTATATATTTGGACAAATCCGGGCTCGGTCGAACTTTATTAGGGACTATGGTCTTGTCCATACATGTTCGAATTGAGCTTCGGGTCTGACGGGCTCAGTAAGCCGGATTTAACGGCTTGTTTGGACTTGTATGATGTGTTGTACCCGTCAATTTTTTTGGGCGGACGGGTCAGGTCGGCCGTTGTTTGACTAAGGTATAGTTGTGGTGATAAGTTATGAAAATCGACCAAAAAAATATATCTAAGCATAAACTAATGGCTATATTTTCAGAAAATTGCAAATACATCCTTATTCCCGAGTTACAAGATCCACAATTCCCTTCCTAATACAGCCAAGATCTATTTTGTACCTTGGCTTAACGGTTAACCGAATTAAGCTGCAATTCAAATCACTCGAAAGTTTAATTAAAAAAAGAAAGAAAAAAGCTAAGCAAATCATACAATTCAAACGAACAAATCATAACCCGTATAAATTTCACATAACAATTACGGGCATCATGTGATCACCAGAAGCACCCTCATCCTCAAACGACGTCGTAATAACAGACGACTTCCGAAGAAACTCAATGCAATCCGCAAGAGCTTCACTATGGTGTGGATCATCATACGGCGTTTTATAGTAACAATAAGAAGATCTGCCGCTTATCCCGCTACTAGCTGCCGGCGACGACCGTACACCTCCGTGATTCCGGTGGTTCACAACAGCCGGAGCAGCGGCGGAAGTTGCCCCACCGCCACATTTCCCGCCACCGCCCTTGGAGAGAGTGGTGATCATTATCAACCGGAAAACCGCAACTCGTATCCGATCGAAAATCGACGAGTTTGATTGCCGTCGGGAGGTGCTGGTGGCGGATGCGGTGGTGTTACCGTTGTTTTTGAGGAGAGGAAGACATAGATATTGGGATTTCATTATATGAAGCACGTAAATGAGTTTAAGTTAGAAATTGAAGGGTGTATATATGTGTATGATATGAATGAATTATTATCACGTTAGATAAGAGATGCAGCAAACAGCTCAGCAATACACCAATTTATACAAAATCACCCGATAAGTTTAAAATTGCAAAACTCTACCCTTCCATTGATCCTTACCGTTAATATAATATCATCTTGGCTTAGCTTAGTGACAAAATCTAGTTAGGTATGTTTTCATAGTTAAACTTAGGTATTTTACATTGGATAATTCCTTCATAATAGATCAAAATACATTATATGGATGGTGTTTTATTAACGTAATGTTATAATGGGTGGATTTCTGCAATTTTTGTAAGTTATAATGAGTAAGATTGTGCAAATATTTGTTGAGATATTTAATGAATGATTTTGTGCAATAAAAAACGATGCGTCTGTGACCGTGACTGTGCTTGTTCTGTGCCTTTGCTGGCTTGTTGGCTATGCAACAATCATCCCGGATCTATTTAGCGGTTTAGATGGCAGCCAGCTAACTGTAAATTATGACAATATAAGATATTATGTTATATTATATTTTGATATAGGTTAAAGACCGATGCACACATACCGTAAAGTAAATTTATATGTCATGTTTAAATTCAACACATAAGATAATTGACAATGAAAGTAGCTCGTCCACCTTAGGACTTATGTAGATTGAAGACTCAAAATCTCACCACTTTAGACGTGGAAAGTTTTTATCTTCAACATGCCGTTACAAGTGTAATTAAGATAAAACATAGTTGATATTTAGACACGGGTTAGGATAGCGGGCCGATTAACCGCTTTGATATCATGTTTAAGTCTGACACATATGGACTGTAGAGTGGGGTCATGTGCATATGAGTGCACACATGTTAGACTTAACACATAGTTCAATCTTACATACTAGCTTTAAATCTCCCTCCTTTAAACGTGAAAAGTTATAATTTTCAACTATATACAAATAAACAATGGATTATTATTATTATTATTACTATTATTATTATTTTTATATTATAATAATAAAACTGAAGGTAAAACACATTACAAGCCGTTGGATGGGAGCCGACTAACAAGTTGGGCTCCACATCCCTTTTGAATGGTAAACGCAATCCTAGTCAGAATAAAGCAAGTACTCCTACTATATCCGGGCAACTCTTTAGCAACCGAGCCCAACCTTTTAAGAAGTTCCACCGCGTCGTCACCCAAGTCGCCAAACGTGGAAAAGAAAAAGGGAAGAAAGTGATATCTCATGGAGCTACAAACCTCAGCATACTTCTTCCTCTTGTTATCAGCAGCAACCCTCACAGCTTTACCCGGAATGAAGTTAGACAGGTCAGGCGAAGAGAAAGGAGATGTACGAGTGATATCAACACAAATGTCTTTGCCCTTAAACCAATTATATAAAAGGATGTTGGCCGGGCGCAGCTCCCCACCTCTATCATCAACCATACTAGTATGGACCTCTTTTCGGACAGAGATCCCAATCTTAAGACACTCATCAAAAAAGGCATCACGCACCATGTTACGCCGATGCTTAATATCAACCTGTGCAGCACAAGCAAGAGCATGGTCACCCCAAGCGTCCAAAATGCCCTTCTCACAAGCTGGGCACTTGGAACCCTCCCTAAACATCTCAATGCCCAAGCGATACTTAATGACGGTACGAAAAGTAGCCGGGTTCATAACATGACCAAGACCAGCAACCGGGACCGCTTTAAGCCAATGTTGAGCTAGGGGTAGCCTCAAGTTTTCAACTAAGGTCTTCTGCCTAACTGTAAGGTCAAAGTCCCTCAGAAAACCCTTAAACACGATATTGTAAAAACATCCAGCCAATTTCTTCATTAAATGGAGGGTTGGACGTATCACAGTCATATCCGAGTCGTAGTCTTTACAAAAGCTGACCCAACAAGCAGCCGCCGACTCAAAAGCGGCATCATCACCTAAAACACCAGAAAGCCTCAATATCTGATCCTGCAAGCTACGGGTCTGAGATCTCGAAGCCACAAAAGCATAATGCAAAGTATCAGCACAAGACAAAATACCAAGCCCTCCGTCACTAATCGGCAAAGTGGATAGCCGCCATTGAAGGGGGCCAAACCCAGCCCCCCAGTAGTGACAATATGCTCAACTGAACAACAAAGGGCAAGATCAAAGACCCCCATAGCCTCGGAAAAATGAGAAGGGGGAGCAGTCCGCATAGCAAAGTAAAGACGGGACACGCCGGAACAAGTTCGAAGAAGCAGAAGCCCACACTGAGGGTCCCCCAATCTCATAATGGCCTCCATCAAAGACTTGGTTTTCGCAACTCTCATCAAAGCAATCCGAGAGCAGAAGGCTGGGTCAAGGCTAACAGCACCACCTAACAATTTAACCCCATCAAGCGGTCTAGCAATAAGCTCATGAAAAACATCGGGCTCATAACTACGCGGATTAACCTTCGGCCAAAAGATCTCCGTTTTACCAATATTAAGGTACAAACCTAGAATAAAATTGATGTACAACTTGGTAACATACATCATGTACATACAAAAATTGTCATAAACAAATGAGATCTTGTGTTTACCAAAAAAACAAAACAAATTAGATCTTGTTTTGACTAGCTAGTTAGTTGGAGCATTTGGAACCCTCTTATTCGTAAATTATGATAATTACCAACTGATTTCATGTCTTAACTAAATAGATCTTGTTTTGATTTTAATTAGCTGGATTAAAATTTGTATTCTCTTACCCTAAGATTATATCTTTTTTGTCTTTGAGGCTGTAGGGTGGATAGGAGGTAGGAACATCTCAAAATCTTCACTTTCCACGTTGGATTATTCTTCTTTTTTTTTTTTTTTAATTTTTATCCTTATTAAACCGTTTTAAAATTTAATAAAATATCGTATAATCTTTCAGTATATTTTTTACGTCTTCTTTAATTACTTATACCATGCATTAATTATTTTAAAAACTATGTATGTAATGTAGTAGACTAAACATGCCTACTTTTATAATGTAGATGGCAATTTATCTGTATTAATAAGTATAACATATATTTTAATTTTAATATTTTTAATGATAAACCTTTTTTAAAGATATCATCATTAAATTACACAAATATATATATATATAAGATTAGTTATATATTATATATAATATTCAAATATTTTTATCACAAGTTTACATTTTAACTAACTAAAACAACATAATTGCTCACTTTTTTACAAAAAATATTATTTAGGATATTTTTTTAGTTTTAAACAATAACGTAACGGATTTTATTGATACTAATAAATAGCCAAACATACAACTTAAGAATTTGTAAAGTTTCAACCCAAAAAAGTTGGATGCATATTTCTTGATAAGCATAAATGCATAATATAAGAGATTTCGGTTTTTATTTATTTTTGACGAGTATCTGTTTTACCACAGCGCACATACATGTTGCGCAATAACGTAATTAGGTGGTTTGAGACGAGTTATTTGGTTTCTCGGACTAGGCTTATAAGATGTTTGAGTTGTGCTTGTTCATTTTTTTGAACGAGACGAATGTGAATACATTTTAGTTCGTATAAAGTCTAGGTCCGGCTTGGACTCGACTCGTTTATAACCGAGTTGAGTTTGAACATAATGCTAGACTTACTCGGCTAACATAACATTTATAGATGCTTTATATTAGCCATAAGGCGATATATCTTCATAAAGACAAACAAAAACTTGATTAATATAATGTTATAATTCATATAAGATACATGTATTAATTAATCTATAGTGACTATATAGTAAGATTTTGCTTATTAGTTTGTGTAATTATATTTAATTAATTACACGATACGTACCCAAACTTACTAGCTATGTGGCTGTCATAACCTCTCTGGACATCTAATTTTAAGATTTTGGGGGAACATTATGGCGTTGACTGATGAAAATTCACATGGTTACATGTGCAATTCTTAATAAACAAAAATCATTTTTTGTAAATACGATTATTAGAAAGATTAAGAATATTGTAAATCGTGAATATTACAAGTGTTTGTCAGAAGAGGTTCCCTATAAGGTTGGACAAAACATTATACAGAATTGATATTACAAGACTTTGTTTTCAGTACTTCCAACAATGAACCAACAATCATTTTCTACATACTTTTGTTTTATTCACAATCAATAAAATAAGGTTCATCTACAACACCCCAAATCGATTATTTTACACTCAATAACATTGTTAAAGTAGAAAAAATAAAAAGTTATGAAGCGAAACAAGTTTTTCTGAGTTCGATACAAACGGACCGGTAGAGTACTAGAGCGGGGGTCATGTGTATACGAGCGCACATGCGCATTAGGCTCAAACGCAACACATTTCATCTGATTGTACTTGTCCACAGGTTAGGGTGGCAAGCCGAATAGAGGCTAACCCCTCTGATACCATGTCAGAGTCCGATACAAACGGACCGATAGAGCGGGGTTGTATGAATACGAGTGCACATGCGCATTAGGGCAAGCCCAACACATAAACCCGATGATTTTTCATCCTTAAACCAATTGGCAATAGGAAAAGTAGTTCACCAACCTTATATACTAGGTTCGGAGTGTACACAACTTCAAATGTGGAAACTTATTATCTCTAACATAAATAAATGGTAGAAGCCTAACTTTGACACATATGGCCTAGGTTTTAAGTCTCAAATAATGGATTTGGCCCGAGCCCAACCCGATAAATAATGTTTTATAGAAGCCTCAAATTTTCTCCAATTTTTTTAAAAAGTAAGAATAATTTAGTCATAATCGGGTGTCCAACCCTCAATAAAAAAATTATTCGAAAGTAAATGTAACACGCCCTAAGCCAGAGTATCCAAAGACCCATAGACTAAAAGAAAAAAAGCTAGCTAAATAGTCCGCAATAGGATTTGAGGATATTTAGTTAAATTACATGTATTTCAGGGTAGAGTTCAACTATCCTAAAATTTAGGTTATTTTGAGCAATTCTTTGTAAGATAAATAGGCTTTTGTAATTTTGTTTGAGTAGAAAGTCAAGATAGCGCGTGGTCAACGTTGATTATGAAGGGTAAATGCCTAGAAATTGTAGTAACTTGTTCTGATCCACAAAAGGACTTGACTCGGCCCAATTAAACCCGGCCCAAATCATTATTTTCTCCTGGAAAAAAGTCTACTGGAAGCCTCTAGTAAGACTCGGACCAATTCAAAATATTGCAGTCAATGTATATTATGTTTTTTGGACTTGGTCCAAGACTCCAATCCTCTTGCTTTTTCAGTAAATTCTTATCATTTATCTTTCAATTCTCGTTTATTAAAAAAAAAAACTTAATTTCTAACCCTGAAAAAAAAAAGAATAAAAATCGAAAGTTTCAAAGAAAAATAAAATTAAAATTGTTTCAAAATTTTGATAGGATAAATAATGAAATAAATTTAACATAATAGACTTTTAATCCATTAAAAATAGTCATAGAGCATTTTAAACTTAATATATAATTTCTTATTTCCTTATTTTTATAATATTTTATATTTAAATTTGGCCTATTAAATTACTAAAATATACACCCCTAATTATAAGGTTATTAAAAAAAGTTAATTAACATTTTTTAAGGTTGATTTCGTTTCACTTTAGTTTGATTGTGGTTTATTTTAATTAAGTAATACGTGGATACATTTATCCTAGTCAGTGATCATTGTCATCAATGTATATTATTACTCGTGGACCTCCTTGTGAATAGCATGATCAACATGATAATCGGATAACTATATGTTATTTAGTTGGAGTGGTTAACCAGATTAATAACAAACAATTGATTTTAATAACGAAGACCATGGTCAACTGATCGAAATCATTACGAAATTACTTGTTACAATTCACGTTTCTAAGTAGTATTGACGTGAGATATGGTTTCAATTAGTCATGTTCTTGGGTCTCATGACATATATAAATATACACCTACACTTCATTCATATCATCCCAACACAACATTTGATCATATCGAAACATAACATACGTGCAATACTTGGAGCTACCCGAAATGGCGACAACTCCGCAGATTAAGCTCTTCGAGAAGAAGCTAATGGAGGTGGATATCCAAACCGGGTTGGTTCTTGAAGCGGATTCTTTGGTTCATTCACCGGATTTCAACAACGAAAATAATTACGTTGATTTCAACGTGATGGACGAAGAACGAAAGGTTTGGAATTTCCGGTGTTTTACTGCTTGTATGGTTGGTGGAATCGAAACGAAGCCCGTGGTGTTGGGAGGGTGGGTCGAGTTTGTTCGTAAATACGGTTTGCGAGTTAAGGATAAGGTCATTTTGTATGATAATCAAGGTGAGAATAATGGTGTGCCCTTTGTGATTCATGTTAGGAGGACAATTAGGTTGTTTGGCGTTGATATTACTCAAGCTGATTGATCTACGTGCATGGATATGCATGCAGATTAGATTACAAGATTTATACTTATTGATACTTATTGAGATTTCATATTGGCTACGGCCTACTTCAATTTATGTGTGTTTGTTATACAAGTGTACGTTGTTGTATTATGTTAAATGCAGGTGATAAATTAACGAAAGAATTTGACCAAATAAGTCATATTCGATCTATTTCCATGAAGTTTGTGTATTTTTCAATTTTTATCAGTTTCATTAAATTGAAGTTGGAAGATAAGGAGTTTGATTAGGGGTACATTTATCAAATATATTTATACCATAAATTTAGTTATTAGGGAGAAATCTCATAAAAGCTTACTAAACTAATTTGACCTAAATTGATTAAATTTGGTCCATATTGTTTTTGTATTATTTATTTTAGGAGTTTTGATCAAGACACTATTTTTGTTGATGTTATAATTGGTCGATATTAGATGAACCGAAGCTATTTATAAACGGTAAGAAATTACAAAAATAATTAAATGAAAAGTATGAGTTAGTGTTTAAATTCATTGTTAAAATTAAGTCAATATTAATCTTTATAAAAATTTGAAATTGCTCATGTCTTTGAAAGACTTATTAAAATAACTATAATGTATATTTATGTTTTGTTAATCAATCTAACCTTACCTAGTACTAGCTTATTATCATTATTGCTATTCACAACCCCTCCATAAAACTATAAAATAAAATATAATATATGGATTCGGCCGTATATTTTTGCTTAGATGAGTTTATCTTGATTTTGACGTTGTGTTTTTCCATCCGATATTCTTTTTCATTGGATATTCAACGTTATTCTTCGATTTTTGTAGTGGTAAACGTGTATTTTGAAATAAAATGAATCTAAAAATAAATTCTAAGTAGACAACCTTATATAATTTATTGATATAAACCCATTGAAAATAAACTCAAAAATAAATTATAAATTAATATAATCTCATTTAATTTATAAATAAAAAAAACAAATGTGCAAATAAACAGATCTTTAGTGTTTGTTAGCATTATTTATCAATCAATCTTGTTAGATAAAGATATGACGATCTAATCAATCTTGTTAGATAAAGATATGACTATCTAAAGCAGTCTTAGATTTATGCAATTTTTTAATCTTTCAAAATATATTTTACATCATGAAAATCTCAAAGATTGAATTTTTGGCCGATTCTAGATAGAATTAGGTTTAGTCGGTTTAAACATAATCCAATTGAGAATAGGTCTCTATTTAAGTCAACCGTGGCTTAACCTAACTTCATTCGTCCTCCATCGTGTAAACTTTGTTAGAGCTATGGATTCAAAAGTTGATCACTACGCAGTTCTTGGACTTCCGTCGGGTAAAGAAGGCGCAAACCTTACGGTTTTTGATATCCGTTCAGCTTACAAACGTAAGGCGAAAGAACTACACCCGGATAAGTGTCGGGATCTTGATGCTAAATCCAAATTTCAAGATCTGCGTGCTTCTTATGAGATCTTGATGAACAAGGATACTAGAAAGAAGTTTGATGAACGGTTGCACGAAGAAGAAGTTCGAGAAAACTATTCCAAGCAAGAAGTGACTTATATGTACCATACAAACTATTGGACCGGTAACCCTTTCGATCAAGTGCCTGTGGGGCATTCTTATTTTTTCCGGCAACCTTATGATCAGCCGCAATCTTGGTTCTCGACCGGAGCCTCTTATTTGGTTAACCATCCAATTGTATCAGTGACTCCTGATGGTTGGTTTGTCTCCTTTGTTTGATTATCAATGACGATGCTTTGGCGTAAGTTTTGTTTTGCTATAACGGTGTTTTGGAATTTTGCTTAGAGACTGTCTTCGTCTTCTTTTTTTCTTTTCTTCTCATTATTATTATTATTGTTTGATTTCTTTATCTAAAGAGATTAGATTATCCAAGTTTATAGCATTTACAGGAGAGTAATTGTGTTGCTGATTTTCTAGCTTTTTTTTAGTTTTTCTTTCGGACATGGTCCGCCAAGGGGTGCTATATGTTTACTAGGTGATGATGTTAGGGGTAGGTGATGATGTTAGGGGTAGGGTATCCCCTGTGTGATGAACCCTAATTGATTCGGAATCAATTCTGAACGACCGATAACCATTCGAACATTCTTGTTACCGGAAATGAGTTCTAGCGCTTTCAAACAAACGTGATAAGACGTGCGGAGAGCACCGAATTGCGTAGTGGCCGAGCAAACAAAGTAGTGATTATTTTATTTATCCTTTATAAAATTATAAGTAAGCAAGTGGTGTAGTGGGCCGAACAAAGAGCCCAAACTCGGCCCATATTGAATCAATCTGGCCCATTTTCACTCTAATTTGCGTTTCAGCAGTCAATGTGTTGACCACCGTTATTCAAAGGAAAAAGGCCAGACTCACTGCCTCACCGGCCCATGTTTATTAAGTGTTTTTGTTTATCGGTGTTTACTGCTTAGAATTAGTAAAATTTATTTTATAATTATTAGAAAATTTTATAAATTAATATTTTTTACTATTTATTCTAGAAAAATAATTTCAAAATTACTACGGACGAGTAATAAATATGAGACAATAGGGTCGGTGGAGACAGCACCAACACCCACTGCACCAACTAAAGTGCAAGGTCCCTCAATCAATGCTTTGCCTCGTGCTTCTTGTCTAACATATATATATTTTTTTTTATCGGGAAGGAGAGACGGTGTTCTGGTATGACGGAATGACGGTAGTGGATATCCGAGTCCCTTTAGGAATCGAAAAAAAGAAAAAAAAACGAGTCGAGAGCACATGGCACGTACGATTGTTTATTCATTTGTAACAAAGTTAACAAAATGACGAATTAAAGAATAATCCATCAACAAAGCAACAATCGAGCGAAAACATGCACAAGAGAGAACTAAATTTTTTTTAAAAAAGAAAATGAATAAAATCAAGGGCATTTGTGGACGCCATTTTTGGGGTTAAGGAGATTGGCGTAGCAGGGACAGGCTTCCGTGTTGCCGGCGGTGCCCGGCGGCACACAGTTGCAAGTGTGACAGCAACTCAAGCAAGCTCTCATACACTTCTCATGCCTCGACGTTTTGCTGCATCTCCTCTCGCATTCACCGTCACAATCTGCATTATTATCAATAATTTTTTATTTTTTTAAGAATATAATCAGCGTTAAATTTATATGGTTTTAGTATGACGACACTTACTAATTATAGCTGCAGTTGGAGCGGATACTGGTCCATTAATACTGCTTAAACCCATCTGTAACGCAAAACAAATTTGAAATCGGGTAATTTTGATAGAATATTTGAAGTAATTAAGAGGAAATTACCGTTTGGTTGGATTGAAGGAGAGTTAGGAATAACATAGACAGCATCAAAGCTGCAATCTTTTTCCTTTGCAACGCCATTTCTGAAGGGCACTGAAGCAATCCAAGTGAGTTACTGGGATGCTCTTGAGTTTATTTATAATGTTTTTTTTAAAGATATTTATCGTCGTCTCTTATTTTTTTTATTAAATTAACTGATTTTTTGCATAAGTCAGTGTAGCCGTCGATTTAGAAGGGGTTATTTTGGAAGTACTCCAGGCTGGATTAACGTTGGATAGATTTAGGTTCATATGGTGGCGCCCTCTTCTTTCTATATAAAATAATGATTTTTGTAAGGTAAATTCTTATAGTATTCTCACTTATTTTTAAAATTATGTTAAGGATTTTTCTAAAGTTGTTATTTAGTTAACTCGGTTTATCAAATAACTCGATCCGTGTAGCCGTCGATAAAGATTTTTTTAAAGGTGGGCGGTTGATGGAAGTGGAACTTACACTCATAAATCGACCCATTTCCATTCCTACTTTAAATACTTCTAAAATGGCAAATTGGTTGCAAAATGTTAAAAATGAGCTGTTATGTTGTGGCAAATGCTATTAAAGGAGAAAGATTGGAATAGCAGGTGAGTTCTACGCGGTTCTACTCTTTACTCTTTGCCAACTGTCATGCACTTGAATGTGGTCGACACACAATCGGGAGTCCGAGTCTTAATCGGTCGAATTTTATGAGTCCGGTTGGTGGAACAATGAGATTATTTGATTTTGTATATAGATATTTTTTAGTTAAAAAATCTGGGTAAAGTAATTTACCAAATAATTTTTTCTTTTTGTATAGAGAACGCACCCTATATCTCCACATCTATTTGGGCATTAAGGGCCCGTTTGTTTTAAACTCCGAAAAAGAAAACGGAATTGAAATGAATTTAGTCCATATATGCACATTGTTCATGATTTTTTTTGGAATCCTTGTGGTATCATGCAAAATGTATTTGTTTCTTCTATTTTATTTCCCTATAGGGTATCAAAAGTAATTAAATTATACTCCAATTAGTTCAACCACAACAAACGATTTCAAAAAAAAATCATGAACAAGGATATACGTATGAACTAGATATGTTTGCATTCGGCTTCCGTTTCCGGAGTTTTAAACAAACGGGCCCTAAAAATTCTTCCTGTGCAATAGGATATTCATCTCCATCCCTGTTTAATTCTCATTTTAAATTTTTGATGGTTTTTTTCCGTATATATTAGGCTTCGTTCATATGACCGTGACTCAATGTACAAATTAGTATAAACTAAAGTAAATTAGATTACGATCTTGAGATAAATTGTTTTATAGTCTTGTTTACAGTTTAGGATTTAGATTGTATACCAAAACACGTATATGAGACACTAAGACACACGTAAACAAATATATGTAGGGTGTAATATAGTTGATCACCGTAATATGACGTTTACGACGTATTTACAAATTTTAGAGGGTGTTATACTAAATTAAAAAAGTTTACCATAAATCTTGCCCCAAACACAAACACTATAAATTTGGAAAATAAAAACAAGAAAACAAGCCACGACCAAGGAAACTCTCAAGAGTTCCTTGGTGACATTGCCTATTGTTATAGAAGAACCAAGCCATGACCAAGAAGATCCATCAAGCAAGGAGGAAGGATAAGAGCAAGATTTATATCTTGTTATGCAAAGATCCGGCCATGATCTTTATCTTTTGTGCAATTATATCTTGTTATGATTCCTTAAATTTATTAGACTATCTCAAGGAATTATTAAGATTATATCCTTTAGATTTTATAGTTTTATATATCTTAAAGATATTTTTGCAAGATTATCTTTAAATATATTTTTCTAACTTTAGTAAGATTAGTCTCCCTTATAAATAGTGTTAGTAGGAGATATTGTTTGGTAAGAGCTCGTTTGGTAGTGTTAGGAATCATTTCCGGTAACGGAATGATTCCGAATCAATCAAAAATTACGTTTGGTTAGAATTCTTTTAACACATCAAAGTAATTCCATCATTTCCATTTCCGTTTCTCACCCTTATTTGATTCCATTCCGTTTCCATTCCACCGCTCCAACCAAACGAGCACTTGATATATTTCCACATATTTGTGTGAACTTACAGCTTCGCTTACAAAGTTTGTATTTCATTCATTGATATTCAATCAAAGGAGAGTTTTGGTTGAATTTTTGTGACGTTCTTGCTAGATTGTGCTTGTGTGTTAATCTTATTGAAGGTTGATGCTCCTGGTCAATCTTAGTCCCTCCTTGTACTTGTCTTACTTAGAAGACTTGTGTATGATTAAAGAAGTGCGGGTTAAGGTAATCTTCTCGTTTAAGGGTTTTGACACATCATTGATCAAGGTTCTTTTACAGAACTATCTTGGTTCATATCTTCCTATATCTTTCATTTATCATTTCATATTCACCTTCTTATCTTTCTATATCATTCAATAATCTATGTTTTGAGTTTGTCAAAAAATCGACATGTTCTTAAGAGAAATCAACCGATTTTCTCTATTGAACAAACCGATTTTTGTTACAGATAAGGACTTTCAATATGGATCGGAAATTGCGGCTTAAATCCGCATCAGTTTCATATTATCGATGTGGGACATATTTCCACACATCAACAAATTGTGAACCAGTAACGCCACTGCTTGCGGGTAGGTGATACTTTTGTTTTGACAGTAGGCTGATCGACAATACAATTAGAATAAGGTTTCTTAAACTTAATTTTGATGCCTCAAAAAAGCCAGAGAACCATTTTCTTTTGGTTACATCATTAGAAATCAATGTACCGTTCATATTGCTATAGGAAGCGGAAGATGCAACACCGATTCTATACTAGACGCATAAGCGTTCGCTCTTCGGGGGGGCTTACAAAAGGCCAAGGGGATAGGAGTTATATCTATCGAGATCGAAGGCGATAACTTGATTCTTATCAATGCGATCAACCGACTATGGAAACCTCAATGGGAAATGGATATGATCGTCACTGACATCACTAACATGATCTCCGGATTTATTGACTCTTCCATCCAACATATTTTCAGGGAAATTAATACGGCCACGAACAAGATTGTCATGCATGACTTGGCGTTGACCCAATGACCGAGTTATATAAGATAAAATACTTGATGGTATTAATTCTAGTTGGATTGAATGTCTATGATAAGATAAAATGATCAAAATCCGGGGGAAAACGAGTGATGACTTGGTGTTGACCCAATGACCGAGTTATTTGATAAATCGAGTCTAGCTCGTAGGTATTATGAGGAGGGATACGAGTATCTAAACCCGTCTTGTACTACTTTTGTAAAATCTGATTTTAATACTTCTTAAAATTTAATTTACAAATCTATAACTTATCCAATACAAAATGATAGTAGTTCCTATTTAAAATCTTTTTAAAAAACTCCTCAAATCTCCGATTAAATACACCATAAGTATTGAAACCTCTTAAGAGTACAAGACAAGTTTGTGTACTCGATAGTAGCACTCTTAAAGAGTACCGACAAATTCGTGCAAGGATCGATCGATAATGTAACTTGTTCATTGGGTCAATACCGATTTCACCACTCTTTTGCTCCCGTATCTTGATTAATAAGCTTACTATAGACTTCGGATGCAACTTAACTAATCGGGTTAATCACATCAATCCTAAGATTTTCTTGTTTTATCAAATTGAAACTGAGAGTTTCTGAGTTATTGGAACCTTTGGCTCGAGTCACCCAACCGATTATTGAAGAATTTGAATAAGAATCTCAACATAAGTAAATTAAAATAAAATAAATTTGATTATTGTTAAAGAGCTTTATTGTTCTAAATTTGATTTTGGTTAATTCTATTATTTTATTTATGGGCCTTGTGTTTTGGTAAATTGGGCCTTGGGCCTGATGTTTACAGTTTGGGCCGGCCCAATACCATGAGGAGCTGCCTACTGTCAAAACAGAGTTTCTGAGTCGTTCCGTTCGAATCGATAAACCTGATTTCATTACTAATCTAAACTAAATACCAGAAGCAAATGAAATCGAAACAAAATCGCCATATAGATTGTAAAACGAACGCAAAGACAGTAATCAAACAAAACTTTCGAGATTACAGGCATTATCTATGTAGATAACGAATCCCTCGATCTTAAGAGCTTTACTCGAACGCCCATTGGTTTTCCCTCCAGATTTCCGCTTCCTCCTCGGGCGTGAAGTCATTCTCGATATTGAATATGGTCCTGACCTCCTCAGGAGTCTTGTCCTTTATCATGTCTGCAATTGCTTGACAAGTCAAGTCCAGGAGTCCCTTAATGTTCAAATAGTTTGAAACCTGCATTCAAGTTTACACATACTTAGTAGTTAGTATACTAAGTATGTCTGATTTTGCTATTTCTAAATCGAAAAAAGAAAAATGTATACCATGACGAGGTCGAATAGCGTAGACTCATCAACGTTGATGAACTCAACATCAAAGGCCTTGAGTTCATCGGCAACGGACTTGGATGCCGCATTAGCATCGGCGGAATTGGGTGCCTGATCGTGCGTTTTGAATTCGTCATCAACAGCAGCAGTGGAATTCGACAGAGTTGCGTGCCTCAACATGTTTCTTTGCGTGCCTCAACATGTTTCTTGCAGTACAGAAGGACCTTTGAAAGAATCTCGCCGGTGACATTAGCGATAGGGATGACGTTGTTCTTGGAGACGTCCTCAAGCATAAGTTTGATGAATGCTGACTCCGAAGCTACAATCTCCTCTACTTCAAATATCTCTTTATCGCTGCTGACCAAGGTCAACTTGTTGTTACTTGACGAGGTTACCATCTATCAAATCTATTTTTTTGACTTTCTTAAAAAGATTATGTCAAAATTAATTGTACACATCGTCATTTTACGTGTCTTTCTTCTACTCTATTATATTTTAAAATTAAAGTGAAAAAAATACATGTATGCAGTAGAGAATAGTTGTGTCAACAAAAATAACTATTTCTTCAAGAAACAATTTGGTTTACTAGGCTTTTTCTAACTTTGTGTTTAGTAAATGTACCTCTTGAGAAAAGAGTGTGTAGAGTTTGAAAATAAATACAAAAGGTTGGGGTACATTTACTTAATTGAAACATTAAAAAGCCTAGTTACTACTCTACTTTTTCAAAAAGGCCTACTTACCAGAATTGGCCTTTCTTAAATATGATTAATGAAATGAGCATGAATAAAGCTAGGTTCATAGGTTTATTTAACTTTTTTTTTTGGATTTTTTCTCTTGGTGCCATCAAGGTTTGGACTTTTCCTCTTGGTATCCACTAAGTTTTAAAATTCCTCTTGGTGCCCTCAAGGTTCCATTTGTTTCCTCTTTATACCCATTCTTAATATATTACATTAAAATTCATTAAAAAAACATTAAAAAAATAAAAAAAATAAATTTAAAATAGATTATGACCTTAATTAATAAATTTATAATAAATAAATTATATATATATATATATATATATATATATATATATATATATATATATATATATATATATATATTTTTTTTTTTTTTTTTTGAAATAAATATATTCTTTATTTTCGAGTTAATTTTTTTAAAAAAATTTTACTTTCAATTTAAAAAATATATATATATAATTTATGTTAATAATATTTATTTAAAAAAATTTAAAATAATTTTTAAAATTTTTTAAGAGTCCACAAAATTAAACATATATTATTCTTTTAAGTTAATTTTCTATAATTTATTTTAATTTGAAAATAAAAATATTATTTTTTATATGTTAGTTTATTACTTTTTGTACTATACTTTTCCATAATCTTAAAATTGAAAAAAACATAATTTTATAAAATTTTCGAATTAATATAAATTATATAAAATTTAAATTCAAAATAAAATTTTTTTATTATATTTCAATTCTCTAGACTCTTAATAAAGTTTCAATTCTCTAGACTCTTAATTAATTTTATATATATTTTTTAAATGCAAAGTAAAAAGTAAAAAAATATTTTAATTTAAAAATAAAAAATATATTTATTTCAAAAATAAAAAAAATATATAAAAATATTTATGTTGTAAATTTATTGATTAAATTTAATGAGGTGATAATATATTTTAAATTTATTTTTGTATTTTTTAATTATTTTTAGTGAATTTTAATGTAATATATTAAGAATGGGTATAAAGAGGACACAAATGAAACCTTGAGGGCACCAAGAGGAATTTTGAAACTTAGTGGATACCAAGAGGAAAAGTCCAAACCTTGATGGCACCAAGAGGAAAAATCCTTTTTTTTTTTATAAAAATCTATGAACAAGTTAGGTTTTTTTTTTAACTTTAAATTTTTTGATAAAGAGAAGCAGTTCAATACACTAGACGACCACGCCGTCTAATGAATCGAAAGGCCGAATAAATCGGCAGACGGACTAACCGTCATGAGAGAACACAAAAAAAAAGTAAAATAAGGAAAATAAAAAATACAAGGAAAATTCGATCACACCAAGCCGATGGAGAGGAGCACCAAGGGAAAAGTGTGGCAAACAAAGTGAGGAAGAACAACAAGACAATGAATGTAGAAACAATTGTATATTAGAGTTTGGATGCTTTTGGGGAGAAAATTGTTCATCGTAAGGAACTCCATGACTTAAAAAATAGGCATGATTTGATTCGTGATTTTTTATGTGATGTGTTTAGGAGAGCGGAGGGTTCGCCTAAGAAGGAGGTGCATGTGACCTTATTGAATGATCCGCATGAGGAAAGTTTTACGTTGAGGCCGGATAATGTCTTAGTGTTTGAATGGTTGGGTGAAAAATATGTTGAGTTTTTCCTCTTGGTACCCTCAAGGTTTGGACTTTTCCTCTTGGTATCCACCAAGATTTAAAATTCCTCTTGGTACTCTCATGGTTTTATTTGTTTTCTCTCTATACCCATTTTTAATATATTACATTAAAATTTTATTATAAAATGATAAAAATCAAAAAATAAAATTTAAAATAAGTTATGACCTCATTAAATTCAAATTAATAATATAAATAGTTTTATATGTTTTTATTTTTTAAATAAAGTTTTTTTTAATTTTAGGATTAAATATTTTTTACCTTTACTTTCAAATTTAAATATATATATATATATATATATATATATATATATATAAATAAAATTAAATACAAGTTTTTAAAATTTATTAAGAGTCTAGAAATTTAAAAATATAATAAAATTTATTTTATTTTGAATTTAATTTTATATAATTATATCAATTCAAAATTTTTAAAAAGTTATTTTTTTTAATTATATGACTATGAAAAAGTATCTTCTAAAAAATAAAAAATTAAAACATAAAACAAATAATATTTTTATTTTCAAATTAAATTAAATTATAGAAAATTAACTTCAAAAAATTTATTATATTTTCAAATTTCTGGACTATTAAAATTTTTAAAATTTTATTTTTGATTTAATTTTATATATTTATTTGACATTGAAAATAAATTTTATTTATTTTAAATCAAAATTAAAATTTATCTTTAATTTACCTTACTTTTTTAAATTAGAAAAATATTTATAAATATTTTTACTATAAATTTATTAGTTTAAAATGTAATGAGGTCATAATTAATCTTAACTTTATTTTTTATGTTTTTTTTAAAATTATTTTATAATGAATTGCAATGTAATGTATTAAGAATGGGTATAAAGAGGAAATAAATAGAACCATAATGGTACCAAGAGGAATATTGAAACTTTGTGGATATCAAGAGAAAAAATCAAAACCTTGAGGGTACCAAAAGCTTTTTGCGATGGATATGTCAACCCTCAATGCGGTTTCTGCTAAGATGGTTAAGCATGAGAGGACTTGTATCGAAAACCAACATGTGGTGCTGTAAACAATTCTAACTCTAACTCTAACTCAACTTTTGTCAGTGCTAAAACTTCTGGAACTGTAATTGAGACTCTAACTAATTCATACATTATTTCGTACATTTCTCCTATTTCTGTGTCTGATTCTGTTGTGGTTTCTGATTCTATTCCTACTACTGTTCATTTGTCTGATTATCAACTTACTTCTGATAGAGCTAGAGTTCCAAATCCAAAGTATTTTATTCCTACACATATAAATATTGTTGAGTTTGTTTATAATAAGGATACAAAATTGGTAGAATTTGTTGTGTTGATTGCTGATATGATTGTTAATATTTATACTCCTAAGTTGTATGAGCATGCTATTAAATGTAGTCAATCTAAGTTTTGTTTAGCAACTATGAATGAAGAGATTAGCTCTATGCATAAGAACAAAACCTATAAGTTAGTTCCTAAACCAGATGGTGTTAAAACTACTGATTGTAAATGGATTTACAAAATCAAAGATGGCAATAAATCTAATGACCCTCCTAGATTTAAAGCTAGGTTAGTGGCTATGGATTTTACTCAAAAGGAAGGTATATATTACAATGCAAATGTTGCTCCTGTTGTGAAATATAAGACCATGAGATCGCTTATTGCTTTAGCTACAGTTTATGACTATGAAGTAGAACAGATGGATGTTAAAACTGTTTTTCTACATGGAGACCTTTGTGAGACTATCTATATGTGACAACCAAAAGGTTTTATAGACAAAAATCACCCTGATTATGTGTGTTTGTTAACTAAATTCATATATGGTTTGAAACAGTCTCCTAGGCAACGGAATATCAAATTTGATACATGCATGAAAATATTAGATTTTATAGGAAGTCAATATGATCATTGTATGTACTTCAAACCTGTCAAAACTGATTCTCCTTTATATATCTTGCTTTATGTGGATGATGTACTGTTAATTTGTAAATTTAAAGCTAAGATAAATGAGGTGAAAAATTCCTTTAGAAATAACTTTGATATGAAAGACTTAGGTCCTACTCAAAGAATTTTAGGGATAAAAATTTTAAAAAATAGGTCTAAGAGACAAATTTGGCTTTCTCAACCTGACTATGTGACTAAGGTGCTAGATAGGTTCAATCTAAAAGATGGTAAACCTTCTAAAATACCCTTAGGAGGACACTTCGAGTTAACTCATGTCCAAAATATGTCTAAAGAGAAAAAAACTCGTATGAGTAAGATTTCCTATGATGTTCCTGTAGGACCTGTCATGTATGCTATGATTTATTCTCGACTTGATCTTGCCTTTGCTATTAGTGCTCTTAGCAGATTTATGTGTGACTCAGGTAAAAAACAGCGGGAAGCTATGAAATATTTGTTGAAATATATTGTTGGAACTATTAATTTTGGATTTTTATATGCTAAATATCATTCTTCTTATGATTTGATTGGTTATGTAGATTCTGATTATGCTTATAATAAAGATAATATAATTTCTATTACTTCCTATGCATATACTTGGTGTGGAAATTGTACTTCTTGAAAATCTCAAAAACAACCCATATATTCTAGCTTTATCTTCTACCGAAGATATATGAGTATGTAGTTGCCACTAAAGCTTGTAAAGAAGCTGGGTGGCTTAGTAATACTCTATTTGAGATAGAGGGTAAGTCTACTATGCCAACTTTATATATGGACAATCAGAGTGCTTTATATCTTTGTAAGAATCCAGTTTATCACAAACGGACTAAAAATATTAATGTTAGATATCATTATATTCGTTTATAAGTAGAGTCAAATAAATTACTTGTTGATAAAGTTGATGGTGATACTAAGCCAGCAGATTTTAACACTAAAATAGTGACCAATGAGAAGTTTTTGTTTTGTAGGAATTTCTTACATATTTCAGAAGTCACTTAAAGGTAATGAAAATGGGTTGATGACGGTTTTACTCAAAAACTAGTTTAGTGCCCGCACCTTGTGCGGATTGGTCTAAGTAAAAAATATTATATTTTCACTTTCATTCATCTATATTTGATACTAATCTATAAAAAAAATTATTTTTTATTAACAAATATGACTAACATGTGGGAATTAATTTTATTTTTTTAATAAATAAATAAACATAATTAAAAATCTATTACAAATATTATTGTTCGTGTATTGTATTTACTCAATATATTATCACTTTTACTTATAAAAGTTAGTGGAGCAAAATTTAATTTAGTTTTAAATTTAACAAATGTGTCAAATCTTGTTAGAAAATTTGCGTGAGATTGTCTCAACAAAATCGAATTATAATATATCAGTTTGTTAATTTTGATTGGTAGATAAGTATATTTTTTTAAAATTTTTTATTTTAACAAAATTGATGTGGCATGATTACTGTTTCAAATTCTAATAAAATTTTTTTTAGAAAATAATTAATTGCAAATCCATAAATACATTGTGGCAAATTCGTAAATAAATTGAAAAAATGCTGACGTGGACAACCTTAGAGATTGACACGTGGACAAAATGAGTGCTGCTTTAGTAATATATATATAGATTCACTATTAGATAAACTTAGAAATTAGGAGTACAAATTCTGAAGACTGTAATTTCCCAAGTCCAATTGTCAAAGATATATGAAAGCCCATAAATGCAATTAATGGGCTGAAAGTTTACAGTGTGGTGGTGGGCCCAAATAATCTTCTGACTGGGCTTCCTTTTACATAAGGTATAGTTGAGTGTTTGCAAGTGAAATGAAACACAACACTTTAACTAAGGGTTTTTAGGACTCATTTAAGTTTTGTCCTCAACCCATTCAACAACAGAAGGCACGTCAATTTGCAGATTTTCCTGGACAACCACTCTTCTTCATCTCTCTCTGATTCTTCACCGAAAAGAGAGTTCTTCTTGTTCTGTTTTATTTTCTTGGTGAAGCAAAAGCTTTGTTCGGACTCTCTAGGGTTAATCCCCTAAATCTACAAGGTGTGCGAATTTGTTGTTCTTACGTTTGCACTCGTTTTTCTTTGTTCGTTTAATAGTGGATTGGGTAATGTTTTGAGGCCCCTAGGATGTAGGAATTTCCGAACCTCGTGAAAATTGTGTTTGTTCTTGTTCATGTTCGAACGACACTCTAGCCTTCGATCTTGTGCGTTTTCTTGCTTTTCAAGACGCTATATGCTCCGACGGGTTAATCATTACATACAAGCTTAACACACCATTTTCTGACGATCCCGAACTTCGTGTTCTCATCCGCAAGAATGCTTTATGATGGACTATCTATGGACTACCTTTAGAAGATAGTCCTTTCTAACCGCTTTCCGTTTTTTTTCTAAAAAAAAACATACAAGCCCAAAAGCAAAATATAAGCAAAAGAAGCTAAATAGTCCGTGACGCTATTAATCTCCCAGAAGATATGACGAACCTGAATAATCACATTCTACTTAAAAAGTCTTCGCATCTTCTGACTAGTAGCATGGAATAGATTGCTTAAGAATTGATTGATCTTTCCGATATCTACGTATACCGAACTCGCAATTGGTTGCATTCTTTCTTATGAATCTCAAACCCTATGTTACTAGAACCGCGATAGTTTAACTTGTAGATGTTAACCATAATATTCTTATCTATCTATTTAGAAAGATCTTATGGTTAGTTATAGATACTAGGGTTAGATAAGATCTTCCTCGTAAAGATCTTCTATCATTGTATCTATATATTCATCATTTTGTCGCAACAATAAACAGTTCAATAAGCATTCATCATTTGCTTATATGGTATCAGAGCGATATGCCTAACGGCACTCTCGATCCTATTCTTCTCCGCTATGCCATCTCTATTGGCCTCCATATGCAGCCACCCCAAACGGCCTTCTGCAGCCACACCTCATGCTTCCCTCCATCTCCTCCTCACCGGATCACCTTCGCCTATCCCTGCAACCGGAGATGATCCCAACAACCTGCCCACTACTGAACAGACTATTGCAAGTCTACCCACGAAACCTAAGTCTTCTCTACAACCATCCCTCTCTCACTCTTCATTGCAAGTCTCTTGCTTTATTTGCTAAATAATGGCAGCGAACCAACAAAATCTACCCAACCATGGCCGAGTATCCCAGTACACTACAAAACTCTCATGAACCCACGAAACCTTTCGCCATAGTGATACTCACAAACATTCCAAACAAAACACTACCAAACTCTTCTACAATCAACCCATCATACAAAACATTCCAGACAAAACACTACCTACTGGCATCTCTGGACTCGCCGGTATCCACAAAAGATCTTACTGACTATGTGCTAACAAAGCCCTTGTCTTCAGTCAAGTTTCACACATTATACGCGCAAGTTACATCTCAAGAATGATGCTTCACTTGAGGGAGGATGTTAACCATAATATTCTTATCTATCTATTTAGAAAGATCTTATGGTTAGCTATAGATACTAGGGTTAGATAAGATCTTCCTCATAAAGATCTTCTATCATTGTATCTATATATTCATCATTTTGTCGCAACAATAAACAGTTCAATAAACATTCATCATTTGCTTATAGTAGCAATCCCTAATCGATTCAGCGAGAGATGAGAAGAATCGAACAGCAAAGCTTCAGCAAGAGAAGCACGTAGCTGATGTAAGTAATCTCTGTAGATCTTTGATTCTCCTTTTCATGTGACTAGATCTCCTTCTCATGTACACACACGTAATGACGTAAATTATTCGATTATTTTATTTATCTGCAAAAAATAACGCTGTCTTTTCTTTTTCTAATTAATCTCGATCGGTACAACCACTCCATACTTTTATTCCAATATAAAAAGCAATAATACTGATATGTAAGTATGTAACGTATTGTTATATAATAATGTATAACAACTATTTTTACACCACGCAACAATTTCAAAGAAAACATAAATTATTCATCGCACTTATGACTTATGAGTCATCATCAAGAATTAATTAGATGCAATTATTGCCATGTTAATTAGCAGTAATTCACACCTAATCAGTAATTTATTAGCCATGTGGATATCCTCGTCGTAACACGCTACTCAGGTGTAACGGTTGACATTTAACGACATATTTTAAGGTCTGTTATGTTTCCAACTAATGTTGAATGAAGAACAAACTCGGTAAATTAAGATTCGAGATCAAAACACATTAATATCATGACAAATTTTGAAGTATATATCCGAGTCGGCACATAACCCAATGTTTGTTGTATCCTAAACCAAACCACAATTAGAAAAAAAATAAAAATTTAAACTTTTCTTATGTACTCGGTCCAAACGATATGAATAATGCACGTCGGGTGAACCTACAACACACAAACTTATAGGGTTATGTTCTAAAATCAGTTGAAAATAAGAGTATACGAAATCAAATCATGTGTTATCTTAATGTGACAATATGTGTAACTTGTCTGTCAAGTGGCCGGTTATCCAACACATGATTCACTACAGTACTTACCAAATTTGTTATATATATAACAACTTGAAGCTCTCGTGTTCAATCGTGTATAATAAATACACTCGATTAAATTTCCAACAAGAAAAAGAGAGAAGATGGAGGTTCTGAAAGTGGTGCATATGAATGGAGGAGGTAGTAGCTTAAGCTATGCTCATAATTCTCTTCTCCAGGTAAGTAATTACACGTACGTTGCAAGTAAATCTATACATTAAAAACTTGTTAATATTAATCTAATTTGTTAAATTTCTGCAGAAAAATGTGTTATCCATGACAAAGTTCACAAGAGAGGAAGCGATCCGAAAAGTTGATAGCTTGTTTATAGGAGCAAAAACCCTAGCAATTGCGGATTTGGGTTGTTCTTCAGGACCCAACACGCTTTCGGTTATCCATGAAGTAGTCACTACGATTTACAAAACCCGGTTTGCATCAGGCAATCCGTTTTTGCCGGTAGATTTCCAAGTGTTCTTGAATGACCTTCCTGGGAACGATTTCAATGAAGTGTTTAAGTCATTGCCAAGCTTCCATACACAGTTGAAGAATGACATCGGGGAAGAGACTGAAGTCAACTGCTTTGTTAATGGTGTTCCTGGTTCGTTCTATGATCGCCTCTTTGATGCTCAAAGTCTTCACTTTGTTCACTCTTCTTGTAGTCTTCACTTTCTCTCCCAGGTATGCAAATCGATTAGCAAAGTAGATTGTTATCATAATGGTTGGGAAGTCCTTATGGGGTAACTTAGAAATCAAATTGAATAGAATACAAGGGAAGGAAAACATTATACACAAGAACAATGTGTTGAACTTGAGCCTAATGCGCGTATGCATTCGTATGCATATAACCCCGCTCTACCAACCCGTCTGTATCAAAATTTGACACTATCGGACCAAATTCAGTACATTAAGTTTCGATGTTAACTGAGATATGTCGGAAATGTTACCCTTAGCTAATTGTCAAGTTATTTGGTTACATAATTTGAATAATTTTTTGTGCAGGTTCCAAAGGGGATAGGAAGGAGCAACAAGAACAATGTTATCTTGGGAATTGGCAGTCCAGCGAGTGTGATTAGGGCATATTATGAGCAGTTTCAAAATGACTTTTCAAAGTTCCTAAAACATCGATCGAAGGAGTTGGTCACCGGTGGCATCATGGTCATCACATTCCTGGCTAGAAGAAGTGAATCTTATACTACCAAAGATAGCAGTTCCTTTGTGTGGCAATTTCTTTCGCTAGTGCTCAAGCAAATGGTTTCTGAGGTACGATAAAGAACTATATGTTGAGATGTAAGGAAGAAAAAGAAAGTGTCACACAACGATAACATACCATTAGGTGAGACTACTGTGTGTAAGTATTCAGACTAATCTTATTGCCAATTGGTTTTAAGATGAAACCCGTGTACTTATATGTGTGGTTCACCGGATTTGTGTCCTCCACGTCATTTGATAAAAAGTTAACCCTACCCATACGATGATATGCGTAGTTAGGGTTTCTCGGATTTCGTAACACGGACTTTGTTACGTATAGGGTATAATAGAAGAAGAAAAGGTTGATCTATTCAACATGCCAAAGTACATGCCATCGCCCACAGAGATCGAGATTGAATTGAAGAAGGAAGGTTCGTTTGTGATCAATTCCTTGCATGTTTGGGAGGTGGATTGGGATACTGCCAATCATGATGTCGTATCTGATGTGGCAAGTACACAGGAAGCGTCGTACCTGAGATTCCTTAATTGCCTGAGAGCGGTGGTCGAACCCATGATGGCCGATCACTTTGGTGAGGGTTTAATGGACGAGGTTTTCAGAAGGCTTGGGGAAGCCCTTCGTGTGTATATGGCTAAGGAAAGAGGCTTCTTCACAAATGTTACTGTTTCATTAACGAAAAACATATGAAACATTACGTGCTTCAAGTGTGTTCATCTATTCAATGTAACTTTGAGGATTTGTACGGAATTGTAAAATTTGTGGGAATTATTGCTTGTATCATTAGAAAAAAACAGACGACTTTGTTCGAAATAATCATACAAGTTCCACAATAAACTGGAAATCGAGAGACCACGTGGTCATTTTTTTTTTTTTTTTTTTTTTTGAAATGTTACTTGTATTAAGATGAAGGGGATTTACAAGATATAGGGGAATGTAAATGAGCAGTGCAAGGCAACATGCCATTATCATAAGAGTGAGTACTAGAATGGTCTAGGGCAAGTGAATGCCAAGCATTCGAGCAGTAGCTAAGGTTTCAATGGATCGGTCCTTCCAGTTATGTGAGAAGTGTAGCTTGATTGCGTTAATGGCCTCATTAGCGCAGCAAATGGCTCTGGTAAAGGTGCTGTTGTGAACCATATTGTTCCTGGCCTTCCAAGTGAAATAAATATATGTAGGAATTGATGCATTGCGAATGCACTCAAGGAGATTGATATCAGGATTGCGTCTTGAAATTAGCCAAGGCCAAATGTTGTTGAGGTAAGGGGCTGGGTAAGGCATTCTTGTCCACCTGGACATGATGTCCAGCACTAGCGATGAGTAACTACACGAATACCACAGGTGATCATCATCCTCAACCGCACTGTTGCACAGCATGCAGAGGTCACTGGCAGTGAGGTTCCATTTCTTGATTCGAGCCAGGGTTGGGAGGCGATTGTGATTAGCGATCCACGCAATATAGCTGCACTTGGGGATGATGTATTTATGCCAGATAACATTGCAGACAGTGAAGCTGAGGGTGGGAGGCTGATCAGTGAAGATCGAGTAGGCTGCTTTGCTACAGAAGGTGCCATTGCTGTTGGAAATGCAGGACGAACGGAGTCTGGAGGTAGGGTTAGGGATGTCATCCCTAATTTTGAGGACACATTTCTAGTGAAAGCTATGATGAGGTTTGGATTGACAATCCCAGATGCTACGATGATTGAGAAGATGCTTGGTGATCCAATCATTCCACAGGTTATCACCTCCTCTATCAATGTCGTGGATAAGTCTGCAGATAGAAACCTTGTTTCTTGCTTTAAGATCTGGGAATCCAAGACCACCGTTCAATTTGGAAGTACAGACAGTAGACCAGGCAATTAGGGCACGTTTACTGCAGTCATTTCCGGACCAAAGGAAGGATCTTATCAAAGATTGAATCTTGTTGAGGATCAAGTCCGGAAGCAGGAACATTGAACACCAATATTGGTTGATTGGAATGAGAATGGATTTAATAAGTTGTGCACGTCCCGCATACGATAAAAGCTTTGCACTCCAAGACTGGATACGTTTCGTGAGCTTGGTTATCAAAGGGAGGTAATCCGACAAGGAGAGCCTGCGGCTACCCAAAGGAACGCCAAGATAGTGAAAGGGAAGCGCCCCAATTGTGATACCAGTAGCCTGAGAAGCAAGGGTTTGATTAGCATTCGACATACCTCCCATGTAGATGGCCGATTTAGCAAGGTTGATCTGCAGTCCAGAGAAGGTACCAAATGCATCAACAGTGTTTTTGAGAATACAGATAGAGGTTACATCTCCCCTGCAAAAGAGCATTAGGTCATCGGCAAAAGAGAGATGGGTGATGGTAGGTGAGAAGCATTTCGGATGGTGATTGAAATTGGTGTTTGTGGTGCTTTGCCGGATCATGTGAGAGAGGAATTCGATGGCAATGGTGAATAGGAGAGGGGAGAGCGGACATCCCTGCCGGAGACCCCTATAGCCCTTGAAATAACCTTTTAACGAGCCGTTTAAGTTAATGGAATAGGTTGCGGTTGTAATGCATTCCCTAATCCAGTCAATGAAAACGTCAGGGAATCCCATCTTAGTTAGGCAGTGTAGTATGAACTCATGGCTTATAGTGTCAAAAGCCTTAGTGATGTCAATCTTCATAGCTGCTCTGGGGGAAATGTGTTTCCTGTTGTACTTATTGAGAAGTTCTTGGCATATAAGGACACTGTGTTTGATAGATCTGTCTTTAACGAATGCACTTTGATAGGTACCAATGATGCTAGGCAGGATGGCATTGAGGCGAGAGGAGACAATCTTTGCTATGGTTTTATATGTGGTGTTACACCAAGAAATTGGTCTGTAATCAGCAGGGGAATTTGGATTGTCGATCTTGGCAATAAGGGATATGGAAGCGTGGTTGACTTGTTTGAGTAGTCTTCCCTCATAGAAGAAGTCCTCAATTGCCTCAATAAAATCATCCTTGATGATACTCCACGATGCTTTGAAGAATTTAGCATTACAACCATCCGGACCTGGGGCCTTGTTATCACCAATGCTAAATAAGGCATCTCTGATCTCCTCGGATGTAATCTGCATAGAGAGTAAAGCAGCATTAGTGGGACTAAGGGTTGGAAGGGAGATGTCAGGGTAGGTGTTGTTGTTAGGAATGGAGGGTTTGTTGAGAATGCTTTGGAAGTGGTGAATGAATGTAGTTTCAATGAGGGCCGGATTTGTGGTGGTGGTGCCATCAGGCATGGTGATGGAAGTAATGCGGTTAGCACATCTCCTGGCTTTGATACTCCTGAAAAAGAAAGATTCACATTGATCCCCAAACTTGCACCAATTCGCTTTTGACAATTGGGCCAGGGTAGAGTGCAAAGTGATGAGATTTGCATTCAGGGAAATGGAATCAGCTTTCTCCGCTTCCTGTAAGGACACGTCATGAAGGTTACTCCGGAGTCTCTCTTGTATACAAAGCAATGATTTCCTACTGGCTTGAATGGAGGAGTGAATCTCTTCCAGCTTGAGACTTGGAAATTTCTTTAGATGAGGTTTGAGCGCTTTTAGCTTCTTTGTGATCCTGTACATTGGGTTACCATCCATCTCCATACCCCAGAAAATTGCCACGTTGTTGAGAAAGTTCTCATGTTGTGCCCAAGCGTTGTTGAATCTAAAAGGGGCTTTGCTTCTGGTATCAGTTGGGGCAGTATAGAGAAAAGCTGGAGAGTGATCGGAAACATCAGGGAGACCAAAATGCGCAGTGGAGAGAGGGAAAGATTGTTGCCAAGATGAGTTGATAAGTATGCGATCAAGCTTGCACCACGTACGAGTCCCAATCTGTTTATTATTCCAAGTAAATTTGCATCCGGAATAATCATGGTCATTGATGTTGTTTTGTTCGAAGCAGCTAGCCAACTCCACAGACTGTTGGGAGAGGCAAGGGGAGTTGTTGGTGGATTTTTCATCTGGTGAAAGTGTAACATTTAAGTCGCCTAATAATCCCCAGGGAGTGGAGGTGTTTAGAAGATTGAGGGTTGAGATTGTGTTCCAAAGATCAGAGCGGTTTTCGGGGAAGTTATGGGCGTAGATGACACGTGGTCATATTTTGATTAACGTTACGATGGGTTTGTGTGAAAAAAATGCCTTCAGCGATATGTAAGGATACTTCTAGAAGGTGGAGTGTCCTCTATCCGACACGGGAATATGACAAGACATGACTTTGACACGGTCAAATATAGTCCGATAAGATCATAACATGGTTCAAAGGTAGAACACAGGGAGGATACAGATCGTGTCCGGTCAATGTAACACCTCGTAAAGTTGTCATCCCACATCATATAAATGAGGATTTATGGTTAACTTATAAGGATGGGTTGCTACCCATGTCAACAAGAATTCTTCTTTTGCAGTGGTAAAGTGAGCACAAATAACTTGGGAAGTTTTCTGCGTGAGCGTGATTGGAATGGGGACAACGTCCCTAAGACCTCGGGTCTTACAGTCAAGACACGGCTAACGAAAGCTCGTAAAGTTGTCATCATCCATGGTTGCATGGAGACACCTTTCCCTCTTTTAAAAGCTTAAAAAAAAGGAAGAAAGAAATTGGTTTACATCAATATTTCTTTTTCTCTCCCATTTTTTTTCCACACTAAACCTGGCCCATATATGGTCATATCCGAGACTGTGGTTATTGGAAGTAAGAAACCGATGTTCTTCTTCGGCTCTAATGTTGAAATGACGTTGTTCTGCCGGTCGACTCTTGTTTCTATTTTTCTTTAATTCTTCTTATGATTTCATAAATTGATTTTGAATCTTTGATTACCATGAGTGTGTTATCCTAGTTCTTTTAGTTTTTTAATTTACAATTTTTATTATTGTTTTTCTTAGTTGATTATGTTATTAAGTTGTTGTACATTTACAAAATGAATTATCCAGTTTTAATTTTAAAACTAAGTATGTTTATATTATCATTTTTTTTGTAAAAATGAAAAGCGGTTAGGATAGGTTTACCTTCTTGAGATAGTCCATCCTAAAGCATACAAAACTAATTATGTTTATTTGAAATTGTAATATTAAATATGTTTATTTCTATATCTTGTAAGATTGAAAATGTTTGTTTCTAAACATTGTTTCAGATATATTGTTGTCATGTTAACGTCTTTATCTACTCGTATATCATTAATTATATATGTATTTCATTATGATATATGAATTCTACATATAGTATTTATTTTCCTCGTCGTGTGTTTCTTATACTGTTGAGGAGTGCCGCTTTCCCATTTCTCACCGTATTTGTCTCCCGTGTTCGTGCATCATAACTTGAACGTAATACTTTACGGATTCAGTTAGGGGTTGGGGGAGGTCCTAATCTCTTACTCTTCATCCGTTACTCATCCGGAGTAACAGGACGGTAACGGCCCTAGGTTCGGATACTTAGACATGCCAATTATTATTTTTTAGTGTTTTATAATTCTGTATATTGAATCGTTAATTTTTTTTTCATTGTTAATCCTCCATTGCATGAACCCAAATTTACATCGAACTAGAAGGAAGACGGACAACAAGTTGTTTCACATGTAATCGTTAATCAAGCCTCAAGTTTACTTGTTTCACATGTAATCCGAAAATTTTCAATAAAGTAGCTTTAAGTGATTGACATGGTCAAAATTTGATAAACTAATATAAATATGTGTATCGTTTTCATTCTTATTTCTTTGAATCTATGTCATTTCTCATATTCTGCACATTAAAGAACAACTAAGAAAAAAGAAATTTTACACATTATCATATTTGTAGGGTTGTAACAGTGGCGGCAACACGATTTTAAAAGGGGGGCAAAATTTTATTTTCGATAAATATGTCTATGAAAATAAAATAACGATAGAAACAAAGTCAATATGTCATCTACTTAAAATTAAAAAAAAAATAAAAAAACATTACACTTAAAGGTGCGGTCTTGGACCGCGCCTATAAAATTTTTTTTTTAAAAAATAGCTGCCCTATAGGCGGGTCTATAACCGCGCCTCTTTAGTTTTTTTTTTCTTTCAAAAATGTTACACTATAGCCGCAGTCTAGGACCGCACCTCTATTTGTGTTTTTATTATCTTTATTTCAGATATTAAAACGTTGTCATCGACAACGCGTTTTACAAATAATAGTGCGGTCTAAGATCACGCTTCTATTTCAAACAACAAATCTCGCGCATTTAGGTGAATTATTTCACTCCGAGCCTAAAACAAAAAATTCTTTTAAAGTTTCATTTACTTCGGCGAAAGATCCAAAACAACATTTAAATATAACACAAGAATAGTGATATTTAAAAAATTAATAAATCGTAGAAAATTTTTTTATAAACGAGAAGCCACAACCCATTTTAAAACAATTTTTTTTCCAAAAAAAATAAAATTCTTTTTGGAGGGTGGGGCGGCTGCCCCACCTTGCCCCACCCAAGGGCCGCCCCCGGGTTGTAATATGAGATGAACTAGCATTACTAGAGATGTTGGATGCGTTTATCATGCCTTTTTTTTAGGGGATTATTTTGGTCAAGAAGATACTTTTGGGGGATTATTCGACCATAAACTTGTGTCCATCTTCATTTGGATTATCGAATATTTGAGAGGTTAGTAGAAATAATAATCCCAACAATAATCCGGATGAACTGCCGAATGGACCCGTCATTTGAGTCGAACTAGTCAGGCTTTGATATGTTCTTATATATTCAACTCGTTGAAAATCGATTTTCGTCAGGGCAGAATCTAAATTTTAATAAGTTTAAAAATACGTTCATAATTGACTTGTTTAGTAATGAGAACAAGGCCGAACCAAAAAAAATTCGGGTAAATTGGTTAAGTAGGTCTTTTTTGTACTATGTAGAGTTAAATATGTTTTTTTTTGTTTGTTAGAAGACAAACTAGACCCCTTTTCACCCCTTTAATCAAGTGTTTTTAAACTATAATCTTAAATTAACAAGGTCCTAATTTGTATTATCAATACAAAAAAAGCATTATTAGACCAATATTTTCAAAATTTTCGAGTCGATTTGATCGAGTAACTCGATCAACTCACATGCGTTAATTTATATGAAAACAAAAAGGTCAAACTCCAATTAATGATATATGAGTAGCTCGATCAACTCATATACGTTCATACCGAGAAGCGGACAAACCAGCATGGGTTGATGGAGACTCAAGGATGGGGTCATGATTTCTTTTTGGTGGGAGATGGGGTGAGAATAGACCTGTTCATATCCGGGCTCGGGCCGGACTCGGGCCGGGCATTTAAAAAAAAAAAAAGCCCGTTTTGGCGGACCCAGGTCGGGCTGAGCCCGGTTCACGGGCCTGCCAGGGCTGCCGTACCCGTCCGGCCGGGCGGGCCGGGTTGCCCGGCGGGTACCCATTTTTTTTTTTTTTTAAACTGTGACTTTATTTGTAATTCAGTACTTCAGCAGTATATACCTGTATAATTTGCAGTGTGCCTGTAAAACTCGAAAAATATCATACAAACATAATCAAAAGGTTCAATTAGAAGTTTAGAACTTTAGGGTTATACGAAAGTAACAAAATGTATATATATATATATATATATATTTATTTATTTTTTTTGCCGGGCTACGGGCCAGGCCGAGCGGCCCGACCGGGCCTGGTACCTTGTTCGTACCCGGCCCGCCGGGACTAGCGGCCCGATCGGGCCTCTGTCGATGTTCATACCCGCCCGTTTTCGCGGGCGGGCGGTCCGGACCGGGCGGGCTGGCCCGGACTTGAACAGGTCTAGGTGAGAATGGAGAATACACAAAGATAACTATTGATTTTTGTTAATTTCTATAAAAACAAAAAGGATTTTATTTTTGCTTATTTATTATTTTTTGATTTTAAAATTTACTTATAAATAAAAAAAATATATTTTATATTATTTTTATATTTTTACCCATAATAATTTACTTTATATTCAGAATAATTTTTTTAAACCAAACATTTATCTAACTAAATTATATTTATTTTAACTCATTTATATTCATTATCGTTTTTCATCTTCACTTTCAACTCTATTTATAATAGTTCTCATTCAACCGAATCGACGTATAAGTCCAGTTTTATCACAAAACAAGAATAGAAAATCACATATCTTAAAATATAATATCTTCTTTATCATTGAAATGAAATATTCCCGGCCATGTTCACAGCAAATCCTATTCCATGGGTAGCTCGTCTGTCAAGTGGTAACCAAATGGATCCAATCAACACATGGTTCACTGCAATACTTGCCCAACTGCCATATATTAACACCTTCAAGCTCCAGTAAAATATATATAGATGTAACACTTCGAGTCTAGTATATAAGGTCAGTGGGCTACTCCTCCTATTGTCAATTGGTTTTAGGATGGAACCTCACCGGGTTTATGTGATGGGCTTGGGCTTAATGCGCATGTGCGCTCGTATGCACACGATCCCCGCTCTACCGATCCGTCTGTATCGACTATATATATATATATATCCTAGGAGAACATTTACCAAACACAAAACTAGAAAAAAGCCTAGTAAACCAAATTGTTTCAACAAAAAATAGACAACAGTTAGCTAACTATTCAAATATAGGCAGAATAGTAATAGCACAAACGCATCCAAGATAACATAAAACAATCATCACGCTGACACACAAACCGGTTATTATATGATACTTAGGTGATTCACTTTATTCCATTTTAAAGTTGTGGCACGAGAAATCTAAGATTCCTCGCCTCCGTTCCTTATCCAAATATGTAGGTCTAGTAGTCTACATATTTGGATAGAGGGTAAGTCTAGTAGTCTACTGTGCCAACTTTATATATGGACAACCAGAGTGCTTTATATCTTTGTACGGATTCAGTTTATCATGAATGGACAAAACATATTAATGTTAGATATCATTATATTCGTTTATAAGTAGAGTCAAATAAATTACTTGTTGATAAAGTTGATGGTGATACTAACCCAGCAGATGTTGACATTAAAATAGTGACCAGTGAGAAGTTTTTGTTTCGTAGGAATTTCTTACATATTTCAGAAGTCATGTAAAGGTAAAGAAAATGGCTTGATGACGGTTTTACTCAAAAATACACTATTAGATGAACTTAGAAATTAGGAGAGAAAATTGTGAAGATTGTAATTTCCCAAGTCCAATAGTCAAACATATGTGACTGCCCATAACTACAATTAATGGGCTGAAAGTTTACAATGTGGTGGTGGGCCCAAATAACCTTATGTCTAGGCTTCCTTTTACATAAGGTCTAGTTGTGTGTTTGCAAGTTAAATGAAACGTAACACTCTAACTAAGAGTTTTTAGGACTCATTTAAGTTTTGTCCTCAACCCATTCAGCAACAAAAGGCACATCAATTTACACATTTTCCTGGACAACCACTCTTCTTCACCTATCTCTTATTCTTCAACAAGAAGAGAGTTCTTCTTGTTCTCTTTTATTTTCTTGGTGAAGCAAAAGCTATGTCGGGACTCTCTAGGGTTAATCCCTTAAATCTACAAGTTGTGCGGATTTGTTGTTCTTACGTTTGTACTCGTTTTTCTTTGTACGTTTAATAGTGGATTGGGTAATGTCTTGAGGCCCCGAGGATGTAGGAAATTTCCCAACCTCATTAAAACCGTGTTTGTTCTTGTTCTTGTTCTTGTTCGAACGGCACCCTAGCCTTTGATCTTGTGCGTTTTCTCGCTTTGCAAGACATTAGATCTTCCGACGGGTTAATCAATACATACAAGCCCAACACACCCTTTTCTGACGATCCCGAACTCCGTGTTCTCATCCGCAAGAATACTTTATGATGGACTACATTTAGAAGATAGTCCTTTCTAACCGCTTTCCGTTTTTATTTTTTCTAAAAAAAATACAAGCCCAAAAGCAGAATATAAGCAAAAGAAGCTATATAGTCTGCGACGGTATTAATCTCTAGGAAGATATGACGAACTTGAATAACTCAGGTTCTACTTAAAAAGTCTTGGCATCTTCTGACTAGTAGCATAGAAGAGATTGCTTAAGAATTGATTGATGTTACCGATATCTACGTATACCGAACTCGCGATTGGTTATATTCTTTTTTATGAATCTCAAACCCTTTGTTACTAGTACCGCAATAGGTGAACTTGTAGCAATCTCTAATTGATTCAGCGAGAGATGAGAAGAATCGAACAGCAAAGCTTCAGCAAGAGAAGCACGTAGCTGATGTAAGTAATCTCTGTAGATCTTTGATTCTCCTTTTCATGTGACTAGATCTCCTTCTCATGTACACACACGTAATGACGTAAATTATTCGATTATTTTATTTATCTGCAAAAAATAACGCTGTCTTTTCTTTTTCTAATTAATCTCGATCGGTACAACCACTCCATACGTTTATTCCAATATAAAAAGCAATAATACTGGCATGTAAGTATGTAACGTATTGTTATATAATAATGTATAACAACTATTTTTACACCACGCAACAATTTGAAAGAATACAAAAATTGTTCATCGCACTTATGACTTATGAGTCATCATCAAGAACTAATTAGATGCAATTATTGCCATGTTAATTAGCAGTAATACACACCTAATCAGCATTTTATTAGCCATGTGGATGTCCTCGTCGTAACACGCTACTCACGTTTGACGGTTGTCATTTAACGACGTATTTTAAGGTTTGTTATGTTCCCAACCAATGTTGAATACCAACAGGCTCGGTAAATTAAGATCCGAGATCAAAACACATTAATATCATGACAAGTTCTGAAGTATATATCCGACTCGGCGATAACCAAATGTTGGTTGTATCCTAAATCAAACCACAATAAAATAAAATTTAAACTTTTCTTATGCCCTCGGGTCCAAACGACATGAATAATGCACGTCGGGTGAACCTACAACACACAAACCCTTAGGGTTATGTTCTAAAATCAGATGACAATAGGAATATACGAAATCAAATCATCATGTGTTATCTGCATGTGACAATCTGTGTAACTTGTCTGTCAAGTGGCCGGTTATCCAACACATGATTCACTACAATACTTACCCAAATTTGTTATACATATAACATCTTGAAGCTCTCGTGTTCAATCGTTTATAAATATACTCGATTAAATTTCCAACAAGAAAAAGAGAGAAGATGGAGGTTCTGAAAGTGGTGCATATGAATGGAGGAGGTAGTAGCTTAAGCTATGCTCATAATTCTCTTCTCCAGGTAATTAATTACACGTACGTTGGAAGTCGATCAATTTATACATTATAAACTTGTTAATATTAATCTAATTTGATAAACTGTTGCAGAAAAATGTGTTATCCATGACAAAATTCACAAGAGAGGAAGCGATCCGAAAAGTTGATAGCTTGTTTATAGGAGCAAGAACCCTAGCAATTGCGGATTTGGGTTGTTCTTCGGACCCAACACGCTTTCGGTTATCCATGAAGTAATCACTTCGATTTGCAAAACCCGGTTTGAATCAGGCAATCCATTTTTGCCTGTAGATTTCCAAGTGTTCTTGAATGACCTTCCTGGGAACGATTTCAATGGAGTGTTTAAGTCATTGCCAAGCTTCCATACACAGTTGAAGAATGATATTGGGGAAGAGAATGAAGTCAACTGCTTTGTTAATGGTGTTCCCGGTTCGTTCTATGATCGGCTCTTTGATGCTCAAAGTCTTCACTTTGTTCACTGTTCTTATAGTCTTCACTTTCTCTCCCAGGTATGCAAATCGATTAGCAAATTAAGTAGATTGCTATCATAATGGTTACATAATTCGATCATTTTTTGGGCAGGTTCCAAAGGGGATAGGAAGAAGCAACAAGAACAATGTTTGCTTGGGAGTTGGCAGTCCGGCGAATGTGATTAGGGCATACTATGAGCAGTTTCAAAACGACTTTTCAAAGTTCCTAAAAAATCGATCGAAGGAGTTGGTCTCCGGTGGCATCATGGTCATCACATTCCTGGCTAGAAGAAGTGACTCTTATACTACCAAAGATTGCAGTGCCTTTGTGTGGCAATTTCTTTCGCTAGTGCTCAAACAAATGGTTTCTGAGGTACGATAAGTAGGGCTGAGGATATTGTGGTTCGGTTCACCGAACCGAACAAAAACTGCAAATTGTGGTCCAAACCGCAACCGAACCGCAATTAATCGGTTCGGTTTGCGGTTCATAAGATTTGGCGTTGCGGTTTGCGGTTCAGTTGATGGACCCAATAAAGCAACCGAACCTCAAAAACCGAAAAAAAGAAACCCGCAAAGAAATCTCAAAAACCGCAACCGAACCACAAAACCGCAAAATGTGGTTCATTTGCGGTTCGAACCGCAACCATGCGGTTCGATTTACGATTCACAACTTTTGGGTTTACGGTTTGTGGTTCGGTTGCGATTGCGGTTCCTGCGGTTTTGGACCGACTGCGATAAGATGATATGAGTAATTAGGACTTTGTTATGAATAGGGTATAATAGAAGAAGAAAATGTTGATTTATTCAACATGCCAAAGTACATGCCATCACCCATAGAGATCGAAATTGAAGTGAAGAAGGAAGGTTCGTTTGTGATCAATTCCTTGCATGTTTCGGAGGTGAATTGGGATACTGCCGTGGCAAATACACAAGAAGCGTCGTATGTGGGATTCCTTAATTGCATGAGAGCGGTGGCCGAACCCATGTTGGCCGATCACTTTGGCGAGGGCTTAATGGAGGAGGTTTTTAGAAGGTTTGGGGAAGCCCTTCGTGTGTATATGGCTAAGGAAAGAGGCTTCTTCACAAATGTTACTGTTTCATTAACAAAAAACATATGAAACATTACGTGCTTCAAGTGTGTTCATCTGTTCAGTGTAACTTTGAGGATTTGTACAGGAATTGTGAAATTTGTGGGGAGTTATTCCTTGTATCCAAAGACCACGTGTGAATGTGTCATATTTTGACTATCGTAAGTTACGATGAGTTTGAGTGAAAAAAGATACTTTCCGACACAGCAAGACACAGCTGGACAAGGTCGAATATGACTTGACATGGTCAAAGCACGGTTCAAAGATAAGACACGGAAAGGACACAAAGGCATAGCTAGGGGGTTGGAGGGGCAATGACCCTGGTTGAAATTTGTATAAATTTATACCATTGTAGAGTAAATCATAATATCACAATAGCTGATAAGACATGTGAAAGTTGGACATCTGCACATATATGCTCGATTGCTCGGGCGTAAGGACATATTGTGTATGTTTAATATTTCCCATCGGGGATAAGATCTAGCTAGATTATTATTTTTATTTTAATATTATTTATGAATAAAAAATTACATTTCATGATATTTTTATAACTTTTACCATAATAATTTACTTTATACTCAAAATAGTCTTTTTAAACCAAACAGTTATTCAACCAAATTATATTTATGTTAACTTATTCACCTTCATTACCGTTTGTCATTTCACTTTCAACTCCATCTATAATAATTCTCGTTCTACCGAGTTTATGTATAACCCCCTACACAATATATATTCTTAAAACAAGAACAAAAAGAGTAAATCACATATCTTAAAATATAATATCTTTTTTATCATTGTAATTGACATGAAATATTCCCGGCCATATTCACACCAAATCCTATTCCATGTGTAGCTTGTCTGTCAAGTGGTAACCAAATGGATCCAATCAACACATGATTCACTGCAGTACTTGTCCGATTGCCATTATATAACACCTTGAAGCTCTCGTACTAATTAATTAAATTATACATATACTCGATTGGCTTTCCAACAGGAAAAAGAGAGAAGATGGATGTTATGAAAGTGGTGCATATGAATGCAGGAGATGGTAGCTCAAGCTATGCTCATAATTCTCTTCTCCAGGTAAGTAATTAGTCATTGCATGTTAGTTTATACATGAAACTCGTTAATATTAATCTAATTTGATAAATTATTGCAGAAAAAAGTAATATCCATGACAAAACTCGTAAGAGAGGAAGCGATCCGCAAAGTTGCTACCTTGTTTGAAGGAGCAAGAACCCTAACAATTGCGGATTTTGGTTGTTCTTCAGGACCCAACACACTTTCGGTTATCCATGAGATAATCACTTCAATTTACAAAATCCGAATTGAATCAGGCAATCAGTTTTTGCCTGTAGATTTCCGGGTGTTCTTGAATGACCTTCCAGGAAACGATTTCAATACAATCTTCAAGTCATTGTCAAGCTTCCATACAAAGTTGAAGAATGATATTGGGGAAGAGAATGAAGTCAACTGCTTTGTTCATGGAGTTCCTGGTTCGTTCTATTATCGGCTCTTTGATGCTCAAAGTCTTCACTTTGTTCACGCTTCTTATAGTCTGCATTATCTCTCTCAGGTACACAAATCGATTAGCAAGCTAGCCTTTTGTGATTACCTCATTCAATCAATTTTTGGGCAGGTTCCAAAGGGGGTAGGAAGGTGCAACAAGGAGAATGTTTTATTGGGAAGTGGAAGTCCTCCGAGTGTGATTAGGGCATATTCTGAGCAGTTTCAAAACGACTTTACGAAGTTCCTTAAACATCGATCGACGGAGTTGGTCACCGGCATCATGGTTATCACGTTACCGGGTAGAAGAATTGACGATCCTATTACCAAAAATAGCAGTGTCTATGTGTGGGAACTTCTTTCGCTGGTGCTCAAACAAATGGTTTTCGAGGTACCATAAAGAACTATCCAGAATAATATATATATATATATATAAAGAGAGTATAGATCCTATGAGAACAGATTCGTAATTATTATCAGTTTAGTTACGAATGTGCCATATCGTTTAATGTATTATTCGTAATTATTGTTGGTTGAGTGGATTATTCGTAGTTATTGTTGGGTTCCTAATTATTATTATTCGTAGTTATTATTATTTTTGATATTTACTCTAAATCTCAACCCTTAATACTCACATTCAACGGTGTATAATTGTTCTCATGTTCTCACGTTAGGGTGTTCTCATGGAAACCACACCCTATATAGAGTATATATGGTTCCCATAATAACACCCCTGACGTGTATACATGAGAATAATCTTAGACCGTCGGATGGTGAGTATTAAGGGTCGAGATTTAGTGTAGATATCATAATTAATAATAATTAGGAATAATAATAATTAGGAATAACCACAATAACTACGAATAAACCACTCAACCAACAATAACTACGAATAATACATTAAACGATATGATACATTCGTCACAAAACTAATAATAATTACGAATATGTTCTCATGTATACACGTTAGGGGTATTCTCATATGATCTACACTATCTATCTATACATATATATATATATATATATATATATATATATCTTAATAATAGATCTTGTGAGAATGAAATGAATTCCCCTTATCCTTATCCTTATTCTCAACAACTCCTCTATATTATCGGTCCTATCTTACAAAGGAGTCGTTTGTAATTAATAAAGGTTTTGACAGAATGTTTAAATTTTAATAATAGGCACTCTGATTTGGGTAGCAAAGTCAACCAAAAACGGCAAACGGATAGTTGGGGCACTTCAGTACCTCATCTTAATAATAGGTCATGTGAGAATGGAATGAATTCCCTTATCCTTATCCTCAGAATGTTCCTGGTTGGAGAAGAATTGCCGTAGGGTTTTAGAAGAGCGGAAGAGGTTAGAAAAACGATAAGTTTGATACCACGTGAGAATGGAATGAATTTCCGTAGAATTTCCGTCATCATACGGTTCGTATTAATAACAAACGGAGTTTACATAATTACAGTAGGGACCCCTCTATTTACACTAATTACATAAACTATCTGGTCCAAAAGTCTCATTAGACGGCCCTGTATATATAACTTGTTAGGTACGTATATAGGGTACGATGGAAGAAGAAGAGCTTGTGCTATTCAACGTGCCAATGTACGCTGCATCACCCACAGAGATCGAAACTGAAGTGAAGAAGGAAGGTTCATTTGAGATCAACAACCTGCATGTTTCGGAGGTGGATTGGGATACTGCCAATCATGATGTCGTATGTGACGTGGAAAATACACAAGAAGCGTCGTATCTGGGATTCCTTAATTGCATGAGAGCGGCGGCAGAACCCATGTTGGTCGATCACTTTGGTGAGGGTTTAATGGAGGAGGTTTTCAGAAGGTTTGGGGAAGCCCTTCGTGTGTATATGGCTAAAGAAAGAGGCTTCTTCACAAATATTACTGTTTCATTAACAAAAACCATATGAAACATTAATATGTACTTTATGTGTGTTCATCTATCTGTCCAGTGAGCTTTGAGGATCTGTATTGAGATGACAAAATTTGTGGGAAGTTATTGCTTGTATGATTTTTTAAAAAAAATTGACGAAGCTTTGTTTTATGTTAGAAATACCTATACAAGTTTCACACTACAGTGAGAATGCAGAAATCACATGTGAATTTGTCATATTTTGATCAAGGAGACGATGAGTTTGAGTGAAAAAGACGAGGTTACAAAAAGGTTAATTTATCTTAAATATCGCACTTTATAGATTCAGTGAGAGATTTCGGTTTCGAAGAAACGATGTCTCCCTTGTCTCGGTGTAGGAGGGCAGCAAAACTTTCAGGTTGGGATAATTTAGCGTCGATCCTAAGTTATCACATTTAAACTCAGCAGGGTTTCATCATAAAATCAATAAAAAATAGGAGGAGGAGGAGGAGTTCACCGGTCTTGTATACTATTCTCAATATTCTCAACTTTAAATGTGATATTATCATGAACCGTTATATCACCCTAATTTGGGTGTCGTTTTCTTTGTTGAAGTTATGTTCTTTCCAATATTCCACATACCATAAAGAATAAAAAGCGCTCATTTGGTTGTAACTCCGGTTGAATCTCATTGTGGTTTCATGCAAAATGTATTTGCTTTCCACCAATTTTGTTGCCCTGTAGGGTATCAAAACTAATCAAATTCTTCTCTAATTACTTCAAATAACAATGAATGATTAAAAAATCATAAACAAATGTATACGTATGGACTAAATTTGTTTTCATTTAGTTTTCGGAGTTAAAACCAAATGGGCCTTAAATTTGATAAGTTAAACATATATGTGGGGTTGATATACGAACCAAACATTGACATGCTCAAGACTTGTTTTTATGTAAGACAAGTCCGAGCCTAAATTATGAATGAGTTTTAAAATGCGTTCAATATTCAACTTGCTTAAAAATAAACGATTTGAGCCGGTCAACTCGGCTAATATAACAACCTTATAGCATTTGAATGAGCCGAGACTTTAACATGTTTAAGATCAGTTTGTTTCATACGAACTGAGCTTTTTTCGAGTCGAGCCTAAAACCTAATCTCATATAAGATCGCTACTATATGCATCATCGAACTTGGCATACGGGCAGAGTTGCAGAAGGAGTTTTCTAACTTATATGTGTTATTATAGTTTTTGGGCTTGCGACTAGGCCCATTTGGAAGAGTGATCCAGTAGAGCTCAAGAGGAAGACTGGTTGGATGGGCCGAAAGGCCCAATCCAAAGGAACTTCTTGTTGCCTTCAGGGTGCAAGCCAAACGATTGTATCTCTTCTCCCGTTGGCATAAAACATATGTAGACGATAGATTTTGTCTAATATTAATATAATTTACGGTAAATTAGAGTGGTTTGTGCTTGACTAAAATATATATTAACGTTAGATTTTATTTAATATTAGGGCCCGTTTAGTTTGAACTCCGGAAACAGAAACGAATCTAATCTATATGTATATCTTTATTTTATAAAATTTTTTGGAATCATTCTTTGTGGTTAGAAATAATTGAAGTAGATTTTGATCATTTTAGATACAGGAGAAACAACTGTATTTTGCTAGAGACCACAAGGAATGATTCCAAAAAATTTATGAATAAGGATATACATATGGATTAGACACGTTTCAATTTCGTTCCCGTTTTCGGAGTTTAAACCAAACGGATCCTTAATGTTATTTACGGTAACTTTGTGCATCAACTTTTATTTCAGTATGTTGCGATTTTTTATTATGATTATCCGATCTCCCGCCATTTCACAAAGAGTCGCTATAGATTTTGAACGCGAAGGATGATGAATTACAGGCTATTTCCAAAATTATCCATTCAACTAAAATTCCTAATTTTGAGAGGATTTAACCAAAACATTAAGGAGACTCATTTGCAACTTATTTGTTAATTTTCATTTAAAGCATAATTGACATTATAGAGGGTTGAACAATACATTAATTATCGTTTACTTATAATCATATTTTCGGTTCAAATCTAGTCCAATGGGAATCTTCCGATCTTGACCTATGAACAACACTAAAGTGAAAAAAACACAATTTTGAAGCACATTTAACATGAACGATACACTAATTTCTCAACATACGACTTTTAGGTTGCATTCATCCAAGACAAATTTAGGGTCTTGACTAACATGTCCAAGTTACGGATGATAAAAAATAACATCAAATTGATCAATTTCGTCGAGTTTATCACATGAATATGTAAATTGAAAGTTGTTCAATAATATAAAGTAAATTAAAAAACCAATTTGCTGGGATAATAGTTGCTGATCTAAATCAAATAATTATTATAAGAGTTTATCCTATATACTAAATCATAAACTATAATTTATTAGTAATTTCGAATAATTTTATTATTTAATTTCTAAACATATTTAGTTTAATGATATTATATTATAAATAATCCATCAAATATTTAAAGAAAATATAAGTTCATATACATATAATACCTTATATACACCTATTATCATGAATTAAAGGAATAAATGTTAAAAAAGCTATAACCTTATAAACCGAAATATACGAACTTCAACCACACCATCCCCGACATACAACTCCCCCAACTTAACCAGAAGGACATTGCATCTCTTAACTTGCAGGTAACACACGATGAAATCAAACAAGCCCTCTTTTCAATTGGGAACAACAAATCACCTGGTCCAGACGGTTTCAACTCACGCTTCTTCAAAGCTTCTTGGACCACTACTCAAGGGGACTTCACGGGGGCAATCTTGGATTTCTTCTCCCATGGAAGGCTGCTCAAACAGGTTAACCATACGTCCCTTTCACTAATTGCAAAAGTTGATAACCCTCTTGCTCCTGCCGATTTCAGGCCGATCTCATGCTGCAACACAATCTATAAAACAATTGCAAAGATCCTTTCGGCTAGAATCAGCAAGCTACTACCTCAGATTATCAGTCCCAACCAGAGTGCTTTCGTCGCCAATAGATCAATCAAGCACAACGTATTAATATGCCAAGATTTGCTACACAAGTATGGCCGGAAGCACATCTCACCTAGAGCTGCAATGAAAATTGATATAACCAAGGCTTTTGACACAATTAATCATGACTTCATCCTCCATTGTTTGCAAAAGATGGGATTCCCGAAACACTTCACCAACTTGATCAGGGAATGCATCACAACCGCTTCCTATTCTATCAACATCAATGGTAACCTCCGAGGTTTCTTCAAGGGCAGTAGAGGTCTTCGCCAAGGGTGCCCACTCTCTCCGCTTCTCTTCTCCATTGCTATAGAATTCTTCACTCAATTGCTCCGTCAAAGTACTAGCAACCCGGACTTCAACTTCCATCCGAAATGCTCCTCACCTTCTATTACTCATCTGGCATTTGCGGACAATCTTTTGCTACTTTGTCGAGGCGACATCCCTTCTATTAGCATTCTCATGGACACGCTTGATATGTTTGGGAATGCCTCTGGCCTTCGTATCAACCCATCGAAATCCTCTCTATTCACTGGTGGGATGTGTGCTGACGATCAGATACGTGCGTCCTCCATAACCGGTATGCCGATAGGCACATTTCCATTCCTGTACCTAGGTATTCCTATCGGGGCCAAAAGGCTCGCAGTCTCTGATTACCATTCCTTAATCCACAAAATCACTGCGAGAATCCAATCTTGGAGCGCCAAGACGCTGTCTTATGCAGGTAGAGCCCAGCTCATTACCTCTACTCTCTTTGCACTGACCCAATACTGGAGCTCTATGCTCTCGCTCCCTGTTAAAGTCTTGACCAAAGTTCAATCTCTCATCCGCTCCTTCTTCTGGTCGGGTAAGGAGAATAGCAAAAGAGCACTCATCGTCTGGTCTAATGTATGTACTGCTAGGATGGACGGCGGTCTTGGTTTCCCCAACTTGTTGGCCATAAATAAAGCTGCACTGGCTCGACTCATTTACGACATTGATCGGGGGGATGACTCCCTCTGGTTTCGCTAGACCAAAAAACATATCCTAAAAGGCCGTAGCATTTGGAACTGCAACCCAAAGGCTCAACACAGTAGCTTCTGGAGAAACCTCCTCAGTGTTCGAGATGAACTACTCATCCTTGGCTCGCCTAATCCAAACCCAATCACAAACCCTACTAGGCCCTTCTCTCCAAAACTCGCTTACAAATTCTTTAACCCCATCACAAACCCTAATACCCAACTCGCCCTGTAATAGCTAGGATTTCCGAATTCTAATTAATGTTGATTAACTTAATCGTTGATAGCAATTGCCATATAACTCGCGAAGATTTCGCAAGTGATGAGTAAGAGTCCCACCGTTATATTCCTGGCGTAATTTTGGACGTTTGGGGAAATTTTTACTTTTTCCCCCGGGTAATTATTTTTACCCTCCGGTGTTATTTGGAGCATTTGGGAGCTCCAATTAATAAAAATGCAGTTGAGAGAAATGATCAGGACATCGGATATGTCCTAGATATGAAATAACATGGAGAGGCAAAACGGCCAAAAGAGTCGCTATTTCGTTTCTTAACGGCTAAGAAAGACGGCTTAGGAATACACGTTTTCCGAGATAGTTGTGGAATAATTATCCCTACAATATTCCAGATTTAATGTTCCAATCTCGAGAAGTTTGGAGAAAGAGGTTCGACCCGCCTTTGGATCGGTTAAGGGATAATTATCGACTTTACTAAAGGATAATTATCGTCTTCACTATAAATAGCGGAAAATCCTTTATTAATTCATTTCATTTCACGTTTTCTCGTAAAAGCTCTGATTTCTCTCAACCTTCAAACTCAGATCTACTCTCCGTTTCTAATCCGATTTCAATTCCGTTTGAGTTTCTGGATTCCTCTCTTCATTCTCTTCATATCGGTACCGAGTTTCTACATTTCCGAGTATATGGAGGGATGGTCGAGCATATATGTCACCAGGCAGGTTCCGTTGCTCATATTCCGGTGAATTTGATGTTGTCCATGCGTAGCCTGCGTCGTTGTGATTCCGAATCTTCTTTCAGATCATCAATCGGGTTAGTAACGAATAAGTTATGAATTTATTCGTTTTCCGTACTGCGATTTGGCCTAAATTGACTTTAGGCTTGTCAAAATGGATAATTAGAAATTCCATTATGGTCGTTATATTATTCTGGTGATTATGGATAGTTTGTTTGATGAAATCTGATGACAGGTGGGTTTAGAAATTGCCTGCGGGCAAAACGTTATTCTGGCGGAATCTAATTAATTAATTAAAGGTTAATTAATTAAATTAGGATTATAATTGAGATTGAGGAATGTTGATTAGATACTACCTTGAGATTTGAGGAATTGTGAGCTATGTTGAGATATTGAGGTTTAGTTGGTTGTGAGACTCATAGATTGATTATGATCCTTATGGATCCCTTTGGGTCTAGGTGTGACCCCTTTGATGAATAGAGGTTGATATATCTCTTTATACCTTTTTATAGGCCGTGTTGTCCCTCCAGTGTAGAGGTGATCGTGGTTGGTTTTGTACGAGGTTGAGGTAAGTCCGTAGGACTTACTTAGCTACCATCCTTATATTGGGTGTTTGCATGAGTGGTGTGTGCTTTATGTGTTTGCTATGATAGCATGAGTTGTCGTTTTTATCGACCTATGTTTTATTGACTGCCCCACTGCGTGGCTGTGATAACCTTTCCCTTTCATCCCGCCGTGGAGTCTGGGAGGTTCTCTGATGTCGGGCCAGACTGGTTTACAGGAAGGGCGCAATCCACTCCCATAGGGTACACGGATTGTGTGACCGATACTCGTACAGCTGGACATTGTACTCAGAGGCGAGGATGTATCGGTCCTCGTGTCACATACTTTCATCTATCTATATATATATATACGTTTTTTGAGTGAATGGTTATTATATAAAGATAATAAATGGGTAAATGTGTGATAGCATACTGATGTGTTTATCTTTCATGATTGTGCTTGTGCTTATGCATTACCTCATATATGTATGGTTAGCTAACGGTTTCATACCGTGTTGTAGATGTTTACAAGTTAGGCGCTACTGGGTGATTTGGCAGGGTGACAGGCCGAGGACTCTCGTACATTAGGTGGTTGGTTTGGGGTTGTTGTGTTTCCCCTCCTGCGTGAGGATGATCTTTTGTACCTCCTATGTGAGGATGTCGTTTTATATACTCGGCTATGTTGTTGTTTACTTTGGGTCGTACAGTTTATACTGTTTTATGTATTTGTTTTATATCTGTCAGTGTCATGTTGTAAGGTCCAGTGAACTTGTTGTCAGGCTAGGGTCAGGATTCATTGTGAGATCCTAGCCCAATGTGACATCCCGAGTCCCGCGGATTTGGGGTGTTACAGAGTTGGTATCAGAGCCCAGGTTGACAACAATGGCACTTGCTACCTGCAATGAGGTTTGATAGGTAAAATAAACAGAGCCCACATGGGATCTGACGTTTTCAAAGGTTTTGGTTTTAAGTGTGGTTTTGGGATAGAATGTACGAGAAGTCGTCACCTCTGCCATGGATCTCTGCAGCGTAGATATGTATATATATCTGTGTGTACTATGGATTATGTGGATTTTTTATATACATATCGATACCTATGGCATATATATAGCCTTATAAGATTAGGTGCGTATATCCTACAGATGACTCAGACTACAGTAGTATTTGTAGTGGGATGAGGTAGGGGTACACCCCCCCTCTTCCTCCGGTGGTGATAAGTTAGGGACCAGTTTCCGCTGTTGTTTCGCCTATGGCAGAGAACGAGTTTGAAGAGGCTGATCGTGTCTCCATGAGTAGATCCGAGTTTCGAGAATATATGTAACAAGTATATGAAGCGGTGATAGCGGGTAAATCCACACCGGATTTACCAACAATTGTGAGATCAACTGAAGCTTCTGGATCCGGAAAGAAGCAATGGACTGAATCAGTTACTAGAGAAGCAAAGATGATGAATGGGGAACCAAGTCCAATATCAGGACAATCTAGTGATCCTTTGGCCATGAAGATGACTAGCAAGGAACTACAGTGTTTTAATTGCGTGGAAGTTGGGACACTAGCGAGTTGTGTGCCGAAAGGCGCCCATCATATGCTTTACGTGTGGTAAAGCAGGGCATAGAGCGAAGTTTTGTCGACAGGGCAAGGCATTGTCTTTACAGGTTTCCTTCAAGAGTGAGATCATTTCAGGTGGACGACGAAGGTCGAGTTACCCTTCAGTTGCACAGGTTGCAAGGATGGGATGATTATGTTTCAGTTGTGGCTATCCAGATCATTTGCGTTCTGTGTGCCCTTTGGCACTGATAGCTTGTTTCACTTGTGGTGAGCTAGGCCATCTGGCCCTTTCTGTCAGCACGGTGGTGTTTCTTCCCAGCAAGACCTTCCTCTTTCCGGTGCAGAAAGAGTGGAAGTGGAGGCTATAGTAATGACCTTAGTGATACCTGAGGAGCATGTATCTGACATTGAGTGATGATATGTAGTGAAGCTACGAGTGTTAGTTGTTATAGGTACCATTCTCGTTAATGGTTTACCTGGTGGAGTTTTGCTTGTAGTGAGTGCTATGCACTTCATGTCTTTCGATGCATGCGTTAATGGTTGAATTTTTGTATATAGTAGAAGGTGGATTTTCCTTTACAAGATTACCTTTTTGGGTCTGAGATACCCGTGAGATGCGTGTTTGTTCCCTTATTTCAGGGACCCGTGTATGGTTGTAGACTTCTTTGTCATGTCGTAGGTGCATGAGGAAGTCATTATGTGTATGGTTTGGATGTATAGATATCATGTGGTGTTAGCTTTTGATAGTAAGACTATTATAGTTTTTACTGAGTTGAGTTAAATAGAGGTCTTCTGAGGTTAAGACCTTTGAAGAGACGGGTTTGTCATCAGGACTATACGAGCATCGAGCTGATAGCACAGGGATGTGACGCCTTCTAGTGTTATACCATGAAGGAGCAAGATAGTCCAACATTGGAAGGTATTCCAACTGTTTATGAGTTTATAGACGTGTTACTGAACCGTCTAGTTGTCACCTTAGCGGAGTGTGGACATTTTTATCGAGTTGAATTATGATACAAGATTGAATGGGAAAGCCACACTATATGGTGCTTGTTGAGATATTGTACTGATAACTTGAAAAGTTGACTGAAACGGGCTTCTTTTACCCTAGTACATTCCATGTTCCGTATTGACGACCTGATGAGTTAGCTTCAAGAAGCAATTGTGTTTTCAAGATTCCTTTGTGCTCAAGATATCCCTAGTCATGGATGAGAGAGTAACATGTGTATGAGATAATATCCCATACCCGTTATGGACACTACGAGTTTGTAGTGATGTCATTTGGGTTGAAAAATGTTTTAGTAGTTTTTATGGAGTTGATGAATAGTATCTTCATCGACTTCCTTGATTAGTTGGTGGTGGACTCCATGGATGACATGTCGGTATACTCTCATAGCAGAGAATAGTAGACCGATCGTCTGAGGATCGTTCTACAGATTTTGAGAGATAGAGGGTTGTATGCTACGCTCTCTAAGTGTAAGTTGAGATGCCAGTGGTAGCCTTTTTAGGCCATGTTGTCTCCACCAGTGGGATCATGGTTGACCTGGCGAGAATTAAGTATGTTGTAACATGGGAGATACTAATGAACATTAAGGAATACGTAGTTTTCTCGGCTCAGCCGATTGCTACCAATGCTTTGACGAAGGATTTTATATGATTATGTATTCATTTGCGAGTCTTTTGAGAAGACCACCATAACTACGTGATGAAAGCAGTGTGTCTATGTTCTGAAGAGTTGAGGAGGCATTTGACCTCTGCTTCTATTCTGTTGTAGTTAGAAGATTTTTGAGATCCCGTGATTTACGGTGATACATCCTAGCTAAGTTTGAGATGTGTATTACTACAAAGGAGTAGGGTTATTGATATGTGTGTTTACAGCTGAGAACGTATGATGAGAACTACTCGACTCATGATTTAGAGTTAGTAGTGGTAGTTCAAGCCTTTAAATTTTGAAGACCGTACCGGTGTGATCTTCATGTCAGATTTCTATAGATTATAGAAATCTGAAGTATATTTTATGCAACAGGGGTTGAATAACCGCTAGTATTAAGAGCTTAAGTTGATCAAGACTTTGACTTGAAGATTTCATATCATTCAGAGAAGTTGAATGTTGTCGCCGATAACTTGAATGGAAAGACGCTCCAAGAGAAGATGATTGTGAGACTGATAGTTCAACCTCAGCTTCAAAGAGATCTAGCTTGGCTAGAGTTGGACAATCAGTTCCTTGATAAGGATACCCATTTATACCTCGGAGGTTCTACCTGGTTTGTTGGATGAGGTCCAACAGAAGCAGGAGACCTGCCGGGCCTTGACAAGGTTTAGAGAAAGGATGTCTCGTACTGAGGCACCATAGTTCTCCATAGGAGTAGATGGACTGATGAAGAGTCATGACCGCTTTTGTGTTCCTGCTGATGCAGATGGAGACAGAATATTATGTATACCCATTGTACGCCTTATTCAGTACATTCAGGTACAAGTAAGATGTACCACGAGATGAGACGATTATATTGTATGAAGCCGATATAACCAGATTTGTGATATAGTGTGTGACATGTCAGCAGGTCCAGATAGAGTATTTCCGATCTAGAGATAAGCCCCACCCACTACCAGTGCAGTAGTAGAATTTGGGAGGACATCTCTATGGACTTTTTTATGGGATTGTGACCCAGTAGAAGATTTATGTTATCTGGATTGTTGGTAACAAATTAATAAAACTGGCACGTTTCATTTCTATCAGAAGAACGTGGCTAGTGAATGAATTGGTTGAGGAGTACACTAGACAAATAGTGAGACTCCATGATATACCGAGAACGATCATTTCTAATCGAGATGGATGTTTTTACTTTGAGATTTTAGGCAGCAGATTCAGACTGCTTTGGGGACGAGTCTGTACCTCATGACTACACTTCACCCCCTGACAGATGGTCAATTAGAGAGGATCATCTAGATCTTAAAGATCTATTATAAGTTGTAAGTCGAATGGGAAACGTGGATGGTTATATTTCCTTCCATTAATGAGTTTATTATATAACAATGAAGGACGTGCATCTTTCTGGGATGGCCCTATGAGGCAATATATATAGACATAGATGTCGTATATCCTTATGCTAGAAGTGATCTAGCAGTAGTAGTGGAATAACACCTGACCAGATTCAGGATTTTATAGTTCAAGTAACGTTGATTGAAGGAAGGATGTTGGTTGTACATAGTCGGTAGATATTATATGTAGACAAGAGGCGTTAACCTCTAAAGTTCAAGCGAGAGTTCATGTCCGGCAGTAAGTATCTCAGCTGCGAGACGTTAAACATGTTAATATGGAACGGGAACTGAGTTTCCAATATGATGGTTTATTCGAGATCGACTAGTACTGAGAAGGTAGCATGATGTTTAGCTTTGCCTATGAGATTAGAGGATATCCACCCAATGTTTTATATGTCTCAACTGAGGAAGTATATACCAGACTCGAAACACCTTGTGAGTTACGATGATTTGGTGGTTGAGTCCAACCACACTTTTGTTGAGCATTCGATTACATTCTTGGAATGAGATATGAAACACTTGCATTCGAAAGACATTTCCATATTGAGGATATGATGGTCGAGATGAAGACCTGAAGAGGCTATGTGAGAGACTGAGGATAGTGTCCTGAGGAACTATCCAGAGTATATGTTGGGACAGGCCCATTTGTGGGTGCACGAGTAGATCTTAGTGCTATCTTGATGAATGTTGTGCTTATGTGCTTATATGCCTTGATGTGTTATTCCATGCTAGATGTGATGTGATTTATGATCTTAGTAGATCTTGATGTGCTAGCGTGATGTATGCTATAGCTGGAGATGATTACTTCCTCCACGCTACCCGAGTATGATCATATTTATAGCTGGAGATGGTTCTTTCCTCCATGCTATTTGAGTGGGATTAGGATTCAGCTGGAGATGGTTCTTTCCTCCATGCTACCTTGATGGACATAGTTCAGTGGAGATGTGATTCCTCCATGCGATATATATGTTTATGGGTTGGCTAGAGACGTATTTCCTCTATGCATGTGATATGTTTTGGCTAGAGATGTGCTTCCTCTATGCCTTGTGATGTGGTATGGCGAGAGACGTGATTCCTCTACGCCTTTGGGTAGCGTTATGGCCTTGTTTCCTGGAGTGATGATTCCTCCATGTTTATACTTGAGGTTATAGATTGTTATAGGTTGTGATCTTTTGAACGGAGATGTGATACCTCCGATAGAAAGAGTGAGAGTTATACCTCGGCGTATGGGTCCGAGAGAATTTGGGAATTGTTCAAGTTTCGGGACGAAACTTTTTTTTAGGGGTGTGTGATGTAATAGCTAGGATTTCCGAATTCTAATTAATGTTGATTAACTTAATCGTTGATAGCAATTGCCATATAACTCGCGAAGATTTCGCAAGTGATGAGTAAGAGTCCCACCGTTATATTCCTGGCGTAATTTTGGACGTTTGGGGAAATTTTTACTTTTTCCCCCGGGTAATTATTTTTACCCTCCGGTGTTATTTGGAGCATTTGGGAGCTCCAATTAATAAAAATGCAGTTGAGAGAAATGATCAGGACATCGGATATGTCCTAGATATGAAATAACATGGAGAGGCAAAACGGCCAAAAGAGTCGCTATTTCGTTTCTTAACAGCTAAGAAAGACGGCTTAGGAATACACGTTTTCCGAGATAGTTGTGGAATAATTATCCCTACAATATTCCAGATTTAATGTTCCAATCTCGAGAAGTTTGGAGAAAGAGGTTCGACCCGCCTTTTGATCGGTTAAGGGATAATTATCGACTTTACTAAAGGATAATTATCGTCTTCACTATAAATAGCGGAAAATCCTTTATTAATTCATTTCATTTCACGTTTTCTCGTAAAAGCTCTGATTTCTCTCAACCTTCAAACTCAGATCTACTCTCCGTTTCTAATCCGATTTCAATTCCGTTTGAGTTTCTGGATTCCTCTCTTCATTCTCTTCATATCGGTACCGAGTTTCTGCATTTCCGAGTATATGGAGGGATGGTCGAGCATATATGTCACCAGGCAGGTTCCGTTGCTCATATTCCGGTGAATTTGATGTTGTCCATGCGTAGCCTGCGTCGTTGTGATTCCGAATCTTCTTTCAGATCGTCAATCGGGTTAGTAACGAATAAGTTATGAATTTATTCGTTTTCCGTACTGCGATTTGGCCTAAATTGACTTTAGGCTTGTCAAAATGGATAATTAGAAATTTCATTATGGTCGTTATATTATTCTGGTGATTATGGATAGTTTGTTTGATGAAATCTGATGACAGGTGGGTTTAGAAATTGCCTGCGGGCAAAACGTTATTCTGGCGGAATCTAATTAATTAATTAAAGGTTAATTAATTAAATTAGGATTATAATTGAGATTGAGGAATGTTGATTAGATACTACCTTGAGATTTGAGGAATTGTGAGCTATGTTGAGATATTGAGGTTTAGTTGGTTGTGAGACTCATAGATTGATTATGATCCTTATGGATCCCTTTGGGTCTAGGTGTGACCCCTTTGATGAATAGAGGTTGATATATCTCTTTATACCTTTTTATAGGCCGTGTTGTCCCTCCAGTGTAGAGGTGATCGTGGTTGGTTTTGTACGAGGTTGAGGTAAGTCCGTAGGACTTACTTAGCTACCATCCTTATATTGGGTGTTTGCATGAGTGGTGTGTGCTTTATGTGTTTGCTATGATAGCATGAGTTGTCGTTTTTATCGACCTATGTTTTATTGACTGCCCCACTGCGTGGCTGTGATAACCTTTCCCTTTCATCCCGCCGTGGAGTCTGGGAGGTTCTCTGATGTCGGGCCAGACTGGTTTACAGGAAGGGCGCAATCCACTCCCATAGGGTACACGGATTGTGTGACCGATACTCGTACAGCTGGACATTGTACTCAGAGGCGAGGATGTATCGGTCCTCGTGTCACATACTTTCATCTATCTATATATATATATACGTTTTTTGAGTGAATGGTTATTATATAAAGATAATAAATGGGTAAATGTGTGATAGCATACTGATGTGTTTATCTTTCATGATTGTGCTTGTGCTTATGCATTACCTCATATATGTATGGTTAGCTAACGGTTTCATACCGTGTTGTAGATGTTTACAAGTTAGGCGCTACTGGGTGATTTGGCAGGGTGACAGGCCGAGGACTCTCGTACATTAGGTGGTTGGTTTGGGGTTGTTGTGTTTCCCCTCCTGCGTGAGGATGATCTTTTGTACCTCCTATGTGAGGATGTCGTTTTATATACTCGGCTATGTTGTTGTTTACTTTGGGTCGTACAGTTTATACTGTTTTATGTATTTGTTTTATATCTGTCAGTGTCATGTTGTAAGGTCCAGTGAACTTGTTGTCAGGCTAGGGTCAGGATTCATTGTGAGATCCTAGCCCAATGTGACATCCCGAGTCCCGCGGATTTGGGGTGTTACACGCCCCTTGCAGATCCATCTGGCTTAAAACCAACATCCCCAAGTGCTGCTATATCACATGGATTGCCCTTCATAAGAAACTGTCCACTCTCTCTCGGATCAAACAATGGAATCCTATTGCTTCGGACATTTGTAAGCTATGCAACTGCTCGGTAGAAGATGATGATCATCTATGGCATCATTGCAGCTACTCCACGCTCGTGTTGGATATCATATATAGATGGACGAGAGTCCCCTATCCTGCCCCATACAATTGTGATCTTTGGTCCTGGCTTGGCTCGCGGACCAACCCCTTGCTCAGCCTCCTAGAGAGCACCCGAATTGCCACTATCACAGCCTTCATTTACTTTGTCTGAAAAGTAAGGAACAACCTTGTGTTCAACAATGCCTTCACAAGAGCAGTAGACTGCGCTGGCGAGGCCATAAATGCAACCAAACAGCACCTCGAGTATCACTGGAAAGATAGATCCCACAAAGCCTTGCTAATGCAAGAATTCTTGGAATTCATCTTCACTAATCACTCCTTCTCTTATGTAATTTGAACTTGTCCCTTGCTTATGTAACCTCATGTACGTTCCTTCTTCCTCAATACAATTAAAATTTCAAAAAAAAAAAAATATACGAACTTTGAAATTTTTCCGACACAATATAAACTATTATTATATTGACCGAAAATGATATTGATAAGTTTTTCTCAATAATTTTCGACAAAGGTGATACTTTTTGGTATAACTCCCGACTGTAGCTAGTATATATCTAGTTTAGATAATGTAAATAACAGATTAGGGTCAACAATATATATATATATATATATATATATATATATATATATATATATATATATATATATATAACATTGTTTATAGATTAATAATCACATGTAAGTGTGTGATAAACAATTACAAAAATACATAAACAAATATGTTCTTAACTAGGATTAAATAAACAATTTTGCAAAATGCAATTATGCATGCTTATGAGTCATCAACAGGAATAAACTAGATGCAATTAGTTGAAAGTTAACATCAGTTCACACTTAACTAACTCTTCATGCATGTATCGTAGTGTGAATGCTGATTGGATTCATTAATATATATTGACTGATAACTTGTACTAATTTGGTAGTACAAAATTGTTGTTTTTAGCCAATTTTTCCAATGATTTATCTCATAAAGTATCATGCTCAAAGTCAAAACACGTTCACAAGTTTCCTTATTATAATAACAGTGATGTTTTTGGAGAAATATACGTGGATAAACATGAGAGACAATAAGTTTATTTTCCGTATACACATGACCTCGTTGTAAAGTCTATCTGTATTGGACTTTGACACATGCTTGGGCCTAACATTGACGTGCACTCATATGCACATGACTTCGTTCTACGGTACTCTATCTACACATGTAGGTAAGTGTCAACTCAGTTTGTTCCTTAGTTGTACTTGTAGGGATGTATCTATATATACTACTAAAACAGCACCCATTTTGTCCACGTGTCAACCTCTAAGACCGTTCACGTCAGCATTTTTTCATTTTATTTACAGATTTGCCACAACGTATTTACAGATGTGCCATTAATTATTTTATAAGAAAATTTTTTTATTAGAATTTGTAAACAGTCATCATGTCACGTTAATTTTATTAAAATAAATAATTAAAAAAATTAATCTACTTATCCACCAATGAAAATTAACAAACTGATCTATTCTAACTCGATTTGTTAGAAAATCTAACGCAAATCTTCTAACAAGATTTGACACATTTGTTAAATTTAAAACTAAATCAAATTTTGCTCCTCTATTTGAATCTAAGTAAAAATGATAATATAATAAGGTATAAATATAATACTCGAATAATAATCTTTGTAATAGAATTTTAATTATGTTCTTTTATTTATTTTTTTAAAAAAATAATCCTCACATGTTAGTCATATTAATTAATAAAAAATAATTTTTAGGATTTGTCCTCTTGGTGCCATCAAGGTTTGGACTTTTTCTCTTAGTATCCACTAAGTTTCAAAATTCCTCTTGGTGTCCTCAAGGTTTTATTTGTTTCCTCTTTATACCCATTCTTAATATATTACATTAAAATTTATTAAAAAATTATAAAAAAAATTTTAAAAATAAATTTAAAATAGATTATAACCTTAATTGATAAATTTATAATAGAAATAGTTTTTATATATTTTTTTTATTTTTTGAAATAAATATATTTTTTATTTTTAAATTAAAATATTTTTTTTACTTTTTACTTTCGATTTAAATATATTATATATATATATATATATATATATATATATATAATTAAATAAAAAATATTTTTTTAAAACTTTATTAAGAGTCTAGAGAATTAAAATATAATAAATATTTTTTTATTTTGAATTTCAAATTTTATATAATTTATATTAATTCGAAATTTAAAAGCAAAAATTTATTAAGATTATGAAAAAGTTTATTATTAAAAAATAATAAATTAACACAAAAAAAAAATTGTTATTTTCTAATTAATATAAATTATAAAAAAATAACTTAAATAAAATACTATATGTTTAATTTTATGGACTCTTAAAAAAATTTTAAAATAGTATTTTTTAATTTTTTTAATAAATATTATTAACATAAATTATATATATATTTTAAATCGAAAGTAACAAGTAAAAAGATATTTTAATTCGAAAATATAAAATATATTTAATTCAAAAATTAAAAAATATATACATATAAACTATTTATATTATAAATTTATTAATTAAGGTCATAATCTATTTTAAATTTATTTTTTAAATTTTTTATAATTGTTTAATGATTTTTAATGTAATATATTAAAAATGGATATAAAGAGGAAACAAACGAAACCTTGAGGGCGCCAAGAAGAATTTTGAAACTTAGTGGATACAAAGAGGAAAAGTCCAAACCTTGATGGCACCAAGAGAAAAAATCTTAATTTTTATTATAGATTGATATCAAATAATGCATGAAAGTAAAATATATAACATCTTTTATTTAGACAACTCGCACGAGGTAAGGACACTAAACTAGTTAGAGATAATAAGTTTTTTAACCTAGTACGTAAGGTTGGTGAACTACTCATCTTTATTATCTATTGGTTTGAGGAAGAAACCTAACTTGTTGGGCATATGTATTTGACTTGAGCCTAACGCGCATGTACGGTCGTATACACGCAACCCCGTTTTTACGGTCCGTATATATCCGACACTGACATGTTGGGCCGAATGACAATTGTAGGGACCTGGTAAATCCACAGCCTTATATAATTTGACCAACAAATTTTCAAAATTTTACATTTTATACAATAAAATTGAAAAATATAATATTTTTTGTTATGTATTTTTAATGGTAATAATTTTTTTCATTTAAAATGCTGATTTTTTTACTTTTAACAATTAATTCTAGTGAATAACTTAATTTACTAATTTAATATATTATTTTTCAAAATAAGCCAAAACAACCAATAGGATTATACAGTCAATTGATGTGTCGTGTTCTTTGGGTACTAAATAAGCCAACTATTTGAACAGTTACACTTGAAACCTCAATCACATATTTACGTAGGGACCTATGAAGTATGAACGCTTCATGTGGTCTTCAGCTTTGTCGTGAGACAAACATGACAAAGATGTTTATCGCCCTCTCAATCAAGGAAACAATCTAGTATGAGTTTTTGGCGATTATTTTTATAGATTCAGATTATAATTTTATTTTTGTAACGTGTTAATAGTATGGGTTTTTAGAGTTTGAGTATTATGGTTTGGTACAATTCATTTAAAATTATAACCACAACTCTAATCACATCTACAAATCTATTATTCTATTTGTATGGGTTGTCGCTTCTCTCGTTAATAAAAGTTTTCTTATAATTAAATGTTCTTTTTCGGATCTTTCGTCGGAGTGAATGAAACTTCAAAATAATTTATGGTTTTAGGCTCTTGTGGTTCGAAGTAGAAGCGCAGTCTTAGATCGCGCTCTTATTTGTAAAACACGTTGTCGAGGGCAGCGTTTTAATATCCGAAATAAAGATAATAAAAATACAAATAGAGGTGTGGTCCTGGCCGCGCCTATAGTGTGACGTTTTTGAAAAAAAATAAAGAGTATTTAAAAAAAAAAGAATATACAGGCGAGGGACCGCGCCTTTAAGTGTAATGTTTTATTTTTTTTAAAAATTGTATTTGTTTAATCAGAATATTAAAGCGCGGTTTTACCCTCTCTTCTTTTTGCACCAACCTGAAAATCTCGTGAATTTTGGGGAATAGTTTTGCTCCGAAGCTAATTTGGGAAACTTTTCCCCAATTTTGTTTATTGTGGCAAAGTATTCTGGTTTTTTTTTTCAACTTTTCATTTGATAGATAATTTTCCTTTTTACCAACATGAGTTATTCGAGCAGTGAATTATTCAGTATAATCAGAATATGTCAACTCGAAAGATGGGTTTACACTCGTTGTTGTCAGATTGACTATTTATCTGTAGCATTAACTATTTATTTTTGGTAGACTTGTAGTCAAAACTGCGTAAGTAGATGACCGATTGACTTTATTTTTATCGCTATTTTGTTTTCATATATATTTTTATCTAGAATTTATTTTTACTCCATTTAAAAATCTTGTGGTCGTCACTGTTTTAGTATATCCATGGAGGAGATCGAGTAATCAACAAGTAGACTTCTTGTTAAAAACAGAGGAACAACAAACAACTAAACTAATAAGTAATATCCATAGGTATCAAGAGATGAGTATGTAAAAATAACGAGTCTAGAATATAAGAGGCCATTGCGGAGGATAATGAGTCTAGAATATAAGGACAATAAGGTTGATGGATATCAATCTTATTATCAATTACTTTTAGGAAGATTTTTTAATAAAATTATGTGTTGAGTTCGGACCCAACGTGCATATGTATATGGCTTTCCTTCTTACCAAAAAAAAAGGATTTGAATCTTATATAACTCGATCAGGTATTTGGTGGAATAGAACTTCCGTGATAACCTCTTTTATGAGTCTTGCCTGAGTGGGATTTGTTGTTAACCTTGACGAGACTACGACGCCGATTGTGGAGTTATGGAGGTTGATCTATGACCTTCAAGCAATGTTCCAAAATACGTGAAACGGAGACGGGACGAAGGGGCACCGTCTAGCGTCTAGACGGCTAGACGGCCGTCTAGACGGATTCTAGACGGACAAGACGTATTTGTTAAAATACATTAAATATGCCACAATATGGACAATTTTAATAAATTAGGGTAATGTTTGGTAATTAAATAGGGTGATTTATGTAAAATTGGTTTTGTTTGGGACATTATTGAAATTTTTAATAAATTAGGGTGTTATTTAGTAATAAAACTAGAATCATAAAACGCTAGAATACTCTTCCCTCTCCTACTACATCACTCCGCCGCTGCAGAGGACTCTTTGAAGAAAAGAAGTAAAGAAGAAAAAGCAATCAGAACTTGCCGGAGGGAGAGAGCGACGTCGCCGGAGGGACTAATCAAGAGTCGAATTTTCGCACGTTGGGGAGAGAAGACTGGAGTAGAGAGGCCGAGTTGGTACCGCTGGGTTTTCACCGAAATCTTGTCTAACCCGTCTCACCCTATCTAACCCGTCCCACCCTGTCTAACCCGTCCTGCCCCGTCTTGTCCGTCCAAAAACCCGTCCCGCCAGTATAATGGCCGTATCGTAACCGTTTTCTTAAAAACCCGTCCAACCATCACCGTTTTGGCCTAAAACGGGACGGCCGGCCACTGTCCAGCGTCCAGACGCCGTCTAGACGGCCCTGGACGGAGTATTTTGGAACACTGCCTTCAAGTTGCTTGGAACAACGGTTTTCGACATTGTGATGGATGAGCTGGATTCCTGGCTCGTTCTGCATCTTGTCGAGAAAGGAGTGATCGTTAGGCATCCTCTTTTTAGCATGTTACTTAGGTGTCAAGGGTTATCGGCGCCGAATGTACTATGTCGTAAGACTTGGTCATATTTTTCGAGAAGGAAATACGAGCGGATTCGCTTACTAACTTTGTTTCCTCCAAGGTTTTTGGTTTACACGATGTAGATAATTCTCCAGGGTGTGCTAGAAAAGTAGAAAGATTATTTTAGACAATTTACGCGGGGTTTCTCCATATGACTAGTATGTAATTGCTCTTTTTCAATATTACCAAAAAAACATAATAAAAACAATATATCAATTTTTATCAACAATGATTAGTCTTTTTTATTTATTTTTTCAGATGCTTTCATGCCGGGCATCTTAATTGAAGAATCTTAAATTGTTTTTACATTTTATTATATATTTGTGAAGTATCTCATCACTAGCCTAACAATAAACATATACCCTTAAACACCACATAAAACTTACACCAAAAAAGAAAAGAAAAGACAACACATAAAAAAGACCAAACTGAATATTTGTATGCTATTTTTGTACCTACTTACTCAATCATATTATGGAGATCATTCGAGTCTGAAATTGCTTATCTAAATAACACATATAAATAAACGATGACGTTTAACTTTAGAACTAGCTAAAACATGCATACGAACAAATTGAACTTAATTAACTTAATTTTTTTTAGTGGTAGTTCGAATCATCTATCTAATCCAACCCAATCAAATCGGTCTAATAATACAAATTAACTATTACACGTTTGCAACAACGTCACCTTCGTTTACGTACAGTAATTAATTACCCTTGTCCAAATGGCTATATATTACCTCTTGAGTTCTCGTATTACTTCATAATTTGCTTAGAGTTCAAACAAGAGAAAGACATAAAATGGAGGTTGTGAAAGTGTTGCATATGAATGGAGGAGATGGAAGCTCAAGTTATGCTCATAATTCTCTTCTCCAGGTAAGTAATCACACGATGCATGTTCGTTTATACACTAAAAACTTGTTAATGTTAATCTAATTTGACAAATTGTTGCAGAAAAAAGTGTTATCCATGACAAAGTTTATTAGAGAAGAAGCGATTGGTAAAGTTGAGAGCTTGTTTAAAGGAGCAAGAACCCTAGCGATTGCGGATTTGGGGTGTTCTTCAGGACCCAATACGCTTTCGGTTATCCGTGAAGTAATCACTTCGATTTACAAGACCCGAATTGAATCAGGCAATCGGGTTTTGTCTGTCGATTTCTTGGTGTTCTTGAATGATCTTCCTGGGAATGACTTCAATACCATCTTTAAGTCTTTGCCGAGCTTTCGAAATGAGTTGAAGAGTGAAATTGGAGAAGGGAATGGAGGTGGCTGCTTTGTTAATGGTGTTCCTGGTTCGTTCTATGATCGGCTCTTTGATGCTCAAAGTCTTCACTTTGTTCACTCTTCTTATAGTCTTCATTTTCTCTCGCAGGTATATAGGTTTCATTCATATATGTGTGTGTTCATGTTTGTTTATAGGGATGTTATTCGAGCTGAACTATTCAACCATTGGTTTGTTTAAGTTCAATCCATGCATGCCCTAGTCGAGTTTAAAAACGTGTTCATATTCGACTCATCTAAAAAGTGGATGAGTTCGAGTAGCTCGTTTCGTATAACCACCCTACTGAAGATTGACTCGTCGATTCATCCATAGGCTGGTTATCGCGCTCATATGGATTATAATTGAGCAAACTCGATCCAGGTCTGCATTTTAATCGAGGTTTAAAATGGGTATGTATATACACGACTCGTTTAGAAAGTGAACAAGCTCAAATTGAGTTATTTCTAAACTAAACCTGAGTATTTCGTTTCATATAACCACCTACTGAATTTTGACTCGTTAGAGTGGTTATCGTGTTCAACTTGGTTATAATTGAGTCGAGCTCAAGCCAAGTCTAGATTTTGGAAGTGAACGAGCTCGAACTGAATTGTTTCTAAACTAAACTCGTGTGACTATCATATTGAAGCATGACTCGTCGATTCATCTTTAAGGTGGTTATCATGTTCAACTTGATTATAATCGAGTCGAACTCGAGCCGAGTCTACGTTTTAATCGATTGTCAAAAGGGTCCATATGTATATATTACCTTGGAAGCCCTAATAACATAATGTTATGAAAACTGTTGGACAGGTACCAAAGGGGATAGGAAGGAGCAACAAGAGCAATATCTACTTGGGAAGTGGAAGCCCTTCGAGTGTGATTAGGGCATACTATGAACAATTTCAAATCGACTTTACAAAGTTCTTGAAATGTCGGTCAGAGGAATTGGTCACGGGTGGCATAATGGTTTTCACACTTCTGGGTACAACAAGTGACGACCCTACAAGCAAAGATGGCAGTGGTTATGTGTGGGAACTTCTTTCCTTAGCTCTCAAACAAATGGTTTCTGAGGTACGTACGACAAACATATCCTTGCCCATCATTTTCTTCTTATAAGCTATATTGTATATGCATGGTGGTCCGTCAAAAATGAAAGATCAGTATTAGAATTGATCGAGATGGCATTTGAGTCACTCGATTCAATAAAAGAAAATTGGTGAAAATTCGAAAATATAAATTGTGTGGCATGTCCAAAATATCTAGATTTTTATATATTTCGTCTTACGGTCACAAATTGACAAAAATTTTATTGTTATTTACGTTATAAAATACATATTTTATTCATTAATATTATTGTATTAAAATATAAATTGTGTGGTATGTGCAGAAATGCTTGAAAAATAATGCTTTATAAGTTAATTATATATATAATTTTTTTAATCATCATATGAATGAACCCGATCCACCTTGTCACCAGACGGATAACGGGTGAATACACCCGATAAGATTAACAGATAACTTATTGTCAATTAACCTTCATAAGCCTAAGATAGTGTCCGGAATCTTTCGTGACGGTTGCCATTAATTTATAGGATTGTAGACAACCGAAGATGAAAAAAGTGATTGATTACCCGACTCATTGTCAAATCTTATCAAAACTTGTATGACATGACTTTACATGTAGAGATCGAATCGTTTCATTAGATCTATATAATCGATGAATTCTCCCGTTACAACATGCATGATTAGTATTACTTATTGTGTAGGGAATGATGGAAGAAGAAAAGCTTGATCTATTCAACATTCCAAAGTACATACCATCACCGACAGAGATTGAAACTGAAGTGAACAAAGAAGGTTCGTTTATGATCAACTGCATACAAGTCACAAAGGTTGACTGGGATGCTGCAGCCACGTATACAACCAATCATGATGTCGTACCTTACGTGGCAAAAACACCTGAAGAAGGGATATTGAAATGCATGAGAGCAGTGGCAGAGCCGATGTTAGTCGATCACTTTGGTGAGGAGCTAATGGATGATGTCTTTACAAGGTATGGGCAAATTCTTGCTCTTCAAATGGCTAAGGAGAAGACATTTTTCACCAATATTACCGTTTCTTTAACCAAAACAATATGAAACGTTGCGGAGTTTACATGCGTTTTCCGTGTTAGTTAATGTAAATAAACGAAATCCATGATTTCGTTACCTATGTACTATAATGTTTGTTATCACATTTGTGACGTTGTTTGAATGCCTCTAGCTATTATTTTACGAGGTGATATGATTGTCATTTGAATGGTATTATTGTAGGAGGTCATATGATTGTTGTTTTGAATCAACATGCCCAAACGTTCTCTTACGTGGAAGAAAACATCTCCTCGAAATCTAAAACCCATGTATCCACCGCCTTCCTCAACCAGAGTCTTCATTGGCTTCAACCTCAATCTTCAATGGCTATTCTAACAAGTTGGTTTTGTGATAAAAAAATTTTTAGCATATGGTTCTCTCTATTCGAGGAAAACCCTCATCTTCTCCTCCATGGCTGACTGTCGTAGGGCTAACCCTCGGCTACGTACACCACCTCTTCCGGCATACCCGCCTCTTTCTCCGACATAACGTGTATGCTTCTCCATAGTTAACCCTATTAGGATATTAAAGATATCAGATATAATATCGTAATTATATTAGCTTAGTTTATATTCATCACAATTTTTATTATTCTCCTATTATTCCATTGTAATCCCTATCTAAAGGGTCATGGTATCATAATACAAGTGTGGACCTGTGTGGAATCCATTTTGAGAGCGAGTCCCACATCTGGAACACTTGTAGTTACACTAGTCTGGTGATCAACATCATTTCTCGTTGGGCGAAGCTCCCGATCCCCTATCCCTACACCAGTGACCTTTGGACCTAGCTCGAAAATGCTAAACCCCGTAAGCACGATATCATATACAACATCCGTATATCTTCGATCACTGCTTACATTTACTTCACTTGGAAAGCAAGAAACGACCATATCTACAACAATTCCTTCACCTCAACCACTGCTTGTGCCCATCATGCGATCCAAGATATCAAGAACTTCACTGCCCATCATTGAAAAGATAGTTCCATCGATTCTCTTATGTGGACAAATTTGCTCGAAATACATCTTATGTAGTCCTCCTTTTGTGCACCTTGTAGTCATCCTCTTGTCTTAGTATCTAGTTTCATAGCTTGGTCAAAGTGAAACCCCATGTAAATTCTACTTCTCAATATACTAAACCTTTCAAACAAAAATAAAAAAAATAAAAAAGTGCAAGTGTGGTCCTTTCCTACAATTTGCATAGGTTATCAAAGCCTAACATTATTATGGTATTTGTTGGAGATAATAAAGTCCCACATCGAAAGATGGAGACACTCCGAGCCTAGCATATAAGGTCGGTGGATTACTCATCCTATTGCCAATTTATTTTAGGATGGAACCTCGCCGGATTTATGTGTTGGGCTTGGGCCTAATGCGCATATGCGCTCGTATGCACACGACCTCCACTCTACCAGTCCGTCTGTATCGGACTTTGACATGGTATTAGAGCGGTTAGCCTCAATTCGGCTCACTCCGAGCCTAGTATATAAATTCGGTGGGCTACTCCTCCTATTGCCAATTGGTTTTAGAATGGAACCTTGCCGGGTTTATGTGTTGGGCTTGGGCCTAATGTGCATGTGCGCTCATATGCGCACAACCTCCGCTCTAACGGTCTGTCTATATCGGACTTTGACATGGTATCAGAGCGGTTAGCCTCAATTGGGCTCGCGATCCTAACCTGTGGACAAGTGCAACTTGGTCTATATCCTCTAATTGCACTTGCGGGGGCTTGTTGGAGATAATAAGGTCCCACATCGAAAGATGGGGACACTCTGAGCCTAGCATATAAGGTCGGTGGACTACTCCTCCTATTGTCAATTGGTTTTAGGATGGAATCTCGCCAGGCTTATGTGTTGGGTTTTGGCCTAATGCGCATGTTCGCTCGTATGCACATGACCTCCGCTCTACCGGGCCGTCTGTATCGGACTTTGACAGTATTAGAGCCGTTTAATAAACAAACAAATTGCTTAAAAAAAGACCGTGTAAACCGGTGGATAAACAAACAAATTGGTAAAAAGAAAAGGAGAACATATAATTGAAGAAACATCATCTTCAAAAGAAAGGTTTACATGTCTACACTATGATTAGACTTCTTTAAAAAAATCGTGGGTTCTTTAGACACAAAATCCTATTCAATCATAAAGACACACATCGTAGGAATCTTCATGTGTTTTGGTCCAAACAAGACCATAAGATTACGAAGTGAACACCACGTCACCACGCCGGCCAAACCAAAACTACATGCGAAGCAGGAGAGAATCACGTGGACTTTGTTTTTGCATGGCCACACATTCATGCATATGCCCACGTCAATGGTGACGCATCATATAATATCGACCAACACGTCGGACTTTTACAAATACAACTATGTGCAATATATTAAAGATTTTACACATTTCAATTACGTACAGAATTTATACAAAATTCGGTGGTTTCATTGACTATATAATTTTGTGTTTCCCCTCTTTAATCATCACTTTTTTAATACTATAATTTTAAGGTTGTACTTAATCATGTTTTAAGTTTGTCCTCGTCATAGTTATATACTCCAACGACCGAGTTTGCACATGTATAGGTATATTAAAATTTTTAAGTTTATTAGTTTAACTCGTCTAGGAGTAGGCTGAGTTCAGGAATAGAGGTTTTTTTATTTTATGAGGAGGGTAGCGTGCGTGAGAATTGTTGACGGCGAATTTGAGATAACTTAAGGTTAGTTCAGTGAAGCGAGATTTGTAAGTAGTCTAATAAATAACCTAATTGATTTTTGATAAAAGTATATTTGTGAATAGATTTGTATGATAAATAATCCAAAAAGTAAAAAAGGACAAAAATGTAGAAAATGTTATGGATGTAAAAGAGGGCCAAAATTATACAAAATTTGATAATCTACCCAAAAAAACTTGAAACAATTTGGTTTACTAGGATTTTTCTAGTTTTGTGTTTAGTAAATGTATCCCTTGAGAGAAGATTGTGTAGAGTTTGAGAATAAATACAGAAGGTTGGGTATATTTACTTAATTGAAACATTAAAAAGCCTAGTTACTACTATAATTTTTTAAAAAGGCCTATTTATCAAAATTACCAAAAAAAAACTATTAAAAAATACAAAACTCAAATATCTAATCTCTTCAAAAATCTATTATATCAAGCATTACGTAGTTTTCAGAAAATGCAAAAACTCTACAATAATATAAGGCCTTATTTTGTTGTGAGATAGGGTTAATCCAAACTTTTGTTTTTGGTTGATATGGGCCTATCTAATCTATACCCAATATCTTTTTAAGCCCATCCCATTCAATTTAACCAATTAAAATGACAAGCCATAATATTATTCACTCTAATTAATATATTACTTGCCCATATTTAGATTTATTACCCATTTCTCATCAACATAGTATTTAGTCTAATAATAAATTACCAAACACATCTTTAATTTTTTTTATTAAACATTCCGTCTACTTTGTACTCTAGATAAAATCATATGATAATTTTATATTTATAATTATGTTAGATAATACATAGTATTGCAATTTTTCAAGCTTACTATTTGCGTGGACATAGCAGTGTTCTAAAATCCGCCGTCCAGGGCCGTCTAGACGGCGTCTGGACGGTGGACGGTGGTTGGCCGTCCCGAATTCAGGCAAGACGGTGATGGCAAGACGTTTTCAGTGTAAAACGGCTTTAGGACGGTTTTCTGGACATGTGAGACGGGCTGGACGGTTTCAGGACGGGAGGGACGGACTGGACGGGTTTTTGGACGAGTAGGACAGGCGGATGAATAAGTATCTTTGTCCCTGTATTTAGGGTTTTCTCATTCCGAATTTCAATTTCAGAAGAGCCTTGCTCCTCCAACCCTACCTCAGTCCCTCCAGTGACCTTTCTCCTACCGTCTTTTGTCCGGCGACTTCTCTCCTCCGGGTATCCTTCGATTTCTCTCTTCCTTCTTCAACCTCTGTCGACCTTGCTTCTTCTCCGCCATCTCCCGTTTCTTCTCTCCGGCGACCTCTCTTACTTCTTCTCTCCGATTTCTCTCTCGACTTCGCTTCTCCTCAACCCTTACTTGCTTCTTCTCGCTGACTTCTCTCCCGACTTTACTTCTCCTCTAGCCTAATGTGTAGTGTTGAACGTGTTGATTTTTCTTTTAATTTTTCTTTTAATTTTTCTTTATTCCAATAGAATATGAGGATCTCACTATTGTTGTCCCGTTGTGTTGATATTTTTAATTGAATGTGCTGATTTTTTTTACTATGAAAATGAATAACTATTTGAATTATATGATATTTTTACATAATTTAGGGGAAAATACTAGAAAATAATAAAAAACGTTTTGTCCGTCTTGAATCCGTCTGGACGGCCGTCCGGCCGTCTAGACGCTAGACGGTGCCACTCCGTCCCGTCTCCGTTTCACGTATTTTGGAACACTGGGACATAGATACCATCAATGCGGAGTCCGCATGTGTCCTACGCCACAAGCATGCAGAATTTGGATGTGCCCCAATTTCTCATGTGCGTCTCATGAGGCGCACAGTTGGAACACATCTAGACTCCGCATGCGCCCCAAACCAGCATAAAAAAGCTTTAAAAAGAAGGAAAATAAAAGTAGCATAGTACGCCTCATACGGGTGCATGCGGAACTCGAATGCTTTGTCTTTATGACGTTTTTTTGTCGAGTCAAATAACATTACTCTAATTTGTGAATATTTAATATAATATTAATTTTTCATTATCTTAATTTTTAATTTATTTAGACTTGTATCAAAATTATAATCATTTTATTCGAGAAAGTTGGCATTGATGTATTTTATCTACAAAAGAAAATCGGATGAAGAGAAAATGGAAAAAATCTGAACAACGGCAAAGGAAAAAATCTACTACACCAGGTAGAAAAATCTTAGATATGTGTATTTTTCCTAAATTAAATAGATATTTAATTTATTTTTATGTAGGTGAACCCTCTCAACATAGAAGAATTAATAATCATTCGCAACGATCAACATTAAGGAGATAAAATTGTTCAAAAGAATGAGTATGGAAATAAGTGACATGATTGTTTGGTAAAAATAACATAATTGTGGGTAAAATTATGAAAAAATATGGTTAAGTTTATTTTTTTTAAAGACAAAATAGATGGAAAAAAGAAAGAGTGGTAATAGTGAGAGTTTAGCCTCAATAATCCTCATAATCTTTATAATTAAAATTTTATAGGATTATAAAATCCTCACAATTTAATTATCTTAATCTCCATAATCTAACATTTTTAATCTCCTTAGTTTTCTTGTCAAACTAGATTACGAAAATTAATTCTCCCTTTATGTCCATAATCTTAATCGTACTTAGCAAACTGAGTCATTATATATTTTATTTGTTAGTTGTTCCTCCTGCAATTGACTCATCTTCCGAAGCAACCAATATTACATGATCTAATTTGTTGTCTCTCAATTGAACAACTTATCAATGGAGAAATTCAACACAAGGTATTAATTTTTAATATTTCAAAATATATTATCTCAATATTTGTTAGTTGTTCCTCCTATGTACTATATTGTACGAGGTGATATGATTGTCGTTTGAATGGTATTGTTGTAGTAGCTGATATATGATTGTTATTTTGAATCAACATACAAAGTTTGACTGCGTAAAGAGAAGTCAAATCATGTATATCGTATGAGAACATATGCCTAAAACGTTCTCTAACATCTCTTTGAGGAAGAAAACCTTCCCCCAAGCCCGAGATTTGAATCTCCACTTGCATCATCAACCAAATTCTTCATGACTTTCATCAATATGATTTTTTAACAAGCTAGTTTTGTCATAAACAAATTCGGCACATGGTTCTCTCTACGGTTTGAGAAAAACCCTCATATTTTCCTCCATTGCTAACCGTAGTTGGACTAACCACTCATCTACACCACCTCTTCTAGCAATATCCGCCTCTTTATCCGACATAACACATATCTCATCCGGCAACACTCACCTCTTTCTCCGACATAACTCATGGCCTTCTCCATTAACTGGTCTACTTTGAATTCTTTCGAATTCTGATTATTTTATGCTTTCATACCAGATTCCGAGTGAACCTCCACTCGTCGGCGCCTACACTATGATTCGACTCGATAAAAAAAACTTGAACTTTCGTGGGTCCTTTAGATTACAATCATGAAGAACATAGCTTCTTAGGAATCTTCATGTTTTGGTCCAAACGACGACATAAGATTCCGAAGTGTATACCACGCCAAACCAAAACTACATGCGAAGCCGCAGAGAAACACCAACCTTAAACTAAAGTGGTCTCCCGTCACGTGGACTTATGTATACAATTCTCTGCAATATACACATGTCAATTACGTAAAGAATTTATACAAAATTTAGTGGCTGCATTGACTATATAATTTGTGTTTTCCCTCCTTAATCGTCACTTTTTTAATACTATAATTTTAAGGTTGTATCGTCCTAGACTCCTAGTTGACTTTTAATATACATATTTATCCATCTAATTATTAGTATTCAGAAATATTAAAATGTGTAAAACTTTCTCTCATTTTTTCATCAAAAAAAAAATAAAAAATTCTCTCATTTGAAAGGCTAGTTTTGCATTTTTAACGTTTAAAATTTATAGTTAAAAATTGACTTGTGAAAAATTGCATAATATACTACTCGAGATGTTATAGAAGACGAGTTATTCGGTCAGTTTACGTTTGACTTATTGATATTTTGACTCGAGCTCATTCATTTATATAAAATTTAGGTTTGTATAAGACTCAACGCATTTGCAAAACAATCAAGTTTAAATATGCCAATATTCAACTCGTTTGGCTAAATTAACATTATACAAACATTATATTAGTTGAGTTACTTAGACTAGCCTTGAAAAAAGCTCGACTCAAAATCGGTCAGTTTCTAAATGAGTCGAATATGAATATATTTAAAAAATCGTATAAAACTTTAAAACTTGGCTCAGACTTGACTCGCACATACATAAATGAGAATGACTCAAATATGAACTTAAGTATAGTTATAATATTAAACTAGTCTAATACCCGCACCGTGTGCGGGTTTAGCTTTAATAAATTGTAAAACAAATCTAATTATTAATTAAAGTGAGTTGGAAGATAATATTATAAGAGAAAGTAAAAGATAATAAAAACAGAAAGGGATATTTTTAAATAAATGATAGTTTACATGTTCTTGATAAAAAAAATTGTCTTAAATAAAACTGAACGTTAAAACTACCCGTAATATAAAAATATATGGAACCATGGTTTATGTAATTAAGGTTTTTTTTAATATTAGTATATATATATATATATAAATAGATCGTTAGTTTATATAATTTTTAAAATGAGATTGCGTTTCAAATTGCATTGACAAAAAGAACGGAAAAAAAACATATGACATTAAAAGCTTCTACTTTATTATTAGTATATATATATATATATATATATATATTTTAACACTAATAGTATATATACATATATGTTTAGTAAGTAGATAAATATAAATTTTATAATAGGATAATTAAAATATGGTAACTATATATATTATTTAAAAAAAACTAAAATTTTAAGAAAATGACATGTGACATATTTTTTGTTAGGATGAACCACGTTGAAGTAAACTCTTCTTCTTTAAGTATATAGATAACTTATGTTATTAATAAAACAGTTGCTACTTGTTTTGTTAATATGTTAATAAGAAATTTAAATATCCTTTTTTTTATCATCGAAGAGCAATGCAGCTACCGATACGAGCATGAGCCACTGGATTTTGATTCTGAGCCGAACTGAATATATTTTGGACAATGGGCCTAGTCAGTGAAATTTTAATCGGCCTAATTGGCCCAACAGGCTGTGGAGTTAAACCCCACGTTGCCTTAAATAAAGATTTATATTTTCACGGATCTAATCCAATTCTATCTAGAACGGACAACAATCACAATTAGGGGTGCATGGGACGGGAGGGAGGTTGTCCCGCGTCCCATCCTGTAAATTATAATTGGGACGGGATGAGATATACATCTTTTTTTCTTCGTATTGCGTGGGCTCTGTCCCACGTGGAACGGGACGGACGGGGCGAGTCTATTTCCGCAAGAATTATGCACCGATTATATTGCACATTTGTACCCATTTTCTCTCATGTTTAAAAACACAAATAATAAAAAAATTTGATACCAAATTACCGATTCAAGAGGCTTATATTAGTAGTTAGTACATTTAAAACGAATACAAGTTATAACAAAGTGTGTCTTACCGATTCATATTCAAAAAATCTATCAGTGTACACTAATAATAGTTTACAAAAAATAACATTATTTTACATGGTGTAAATCACATGTAAAAGAAGATTATAGTTTAGTATTTTATTACTTTTATAATCCTTATCAATATAAAATTATAATTTATATATATATATATATAGAGTGTAGATCATATGAGAACACCCCTAACGTGTATACATGAGAACATATTCGTAATTATTATTAGTTTTGTTACGAATGTATCATATCGTTTAATGTATTATTCGTAGTTATTGTTGGTTGAGTGGATTATTCGTAGTTATTGTGGTTATTCCTAATTATTATTAATTATAATATCTACACTAAATCTCGACCCTTAATACTCACCATCCGACGGGCTAAGATTGTTCTCATGTATACACGTTAGGGGTGTTCTCATAGGAACCACACCCTCTATATATATATATATATATATATATATATATATATATATATATATGTATTATTTATCTATATAATATGTTTAAATATATAAAATATTATTTTTATATATATACGGGATTAACCGGGATGAGAAGTTTCCATCCCGCGTCCTATCCCACAAATTTGTCACGGGACGGGACGGATACACATTTTTTTCAAATCCCGCTAGAAACGGGACAGGATCGGGATGAGACCGGTACAGGATTAACCGGGATTTATCCCCACCCTAATCACAATACTATTATAGATTTTATCATAGACAACGTTTCTAGAATTTCGTGTGAAACTATGCTAAGATCTATTGTGATCGGTTGCTTGATATAATAAGATTTCGCATACTAAACTCGGAATCTGGACTTGAAAAGTTATTATCTCCAACATATACATTCACAAGTTGAAGGTCGGATTTATCGTGTGAAGGTTGAACATACAACTTTGTTTGCTTGGTGTGCACATAAAAGACGGGTTTGCAGCAATATCCTGAGTAAATTTATAAGTAGCTTGCTCCCGTTTGGTTATAACTTCGAAAACGGAATGAAAATGAATCTAGTAGATATGTGTATTCTTGATCATGAAAATCGTGTAATCATTTCTTGTGGTTTTCATACAAAATGCACTTGCTTCCTCCAATTTTATTTCCCTGTAGGGTATCAAAACTAATCAAATTCTTCTACAATTACTTTAAACCACAAAAAATAATTCCACAAAAAAATCATAAATAAGGATATAGATACAAACTAAATTCGTTTTCATTTTGTTTCCATAACAGAAAGAGGGATGTGAACCTATCATGTGGTTTCAACTATCAATCCTCAATGTGATTTGAACAAAAGCATATTACCATCCATGCATGAATTCTAGAAAAGTATTCAAATCCCACATATGTCATAGATCAATTCAAGCATATAAAGATCATCAAAGCTACAAACAATTTCATCATAGAGATCATATTCATCCTAGAAGCATAATTTTTTTTATAATGCAAAGTAATTAAAAGAAAGTATATTACAACCCATGCATTTAACTGTGTCAAACATGTGACAATAATTACAAATGTCTGAATGCAATGCAACAAAAGGAAACGTGGAAAGTATTGCAAGTACCTCCGAAACACTTTTTCTTAGCGATTCGAATCTTGTCCAAGTTTATAGAAGTCTTGAATCGAAAACTGTAACCGGATACTTTGATCTCTAGAATCTCATCACTCTTATATTCATACTACTCATATTTGTTGTTTATTTTCTCTTTTTCCATTGCTTGTCTACTATTGATGTCACCTTAATTCCTGAGATCGACCTTGGAGTATTTGCTTTTACTATGATTGATCCGTACACTACGGGTTCGCATATCGTTCGGTCTTTTATTGCAAGTATAAATTTAAAGCTAGATTCGTGTCATTATTCCCTAACGCCCGGTTGCGAACAATGAGCATGAAGGAAACTCATCAATAGATTGAAGTTCATCCCAAATTTTCTTAATCTTGTTGAAATAAACAGCAACACTTAAGATTTTCTTGTTTTAGGTTAGCAAGATTGTTGTGTAATTAATAGACTAAAGGAGCATTTGAGACTTTAAATCTATCAATTAATTCATCCCATAATTCTTTAAATGATTCAACATATAAGAAATCTTCAGCTATTTCTCGATTCATAGAGTGAACTAACCAACATCGAATCATATAATTCACTTTAGTCCATCTAATTATCTTTTATTCATCAGAAGCAGGCTTGTATATGGTTCCATCTATGAATCTCAAATTTCAATTTTGCTCCCAAAGCTATACGAATATTCCTTTTTTCGGGAAATAATATACGATCCATCAACCATTGTAGAAACAAGCTGCATACCAGGATTATCCGAATTGGATAGATATAGAGGCCCATTTGAATTCGCTCTATTGAACCTTTCTACCATAAGCTGGTTCTGATTCAAATTGTTTCCAACTGCTGCCATAGCTAACTAGAAATCATGATGCAATGGATGTTAGAGACAAAGTAAAATCGAGAAGGTAAAAAGGTTTGGATTAATCTGGAAGCATGAACATGTCGTGTTCTGATACCATATTAACAGATATTATTGAGGAAAAGAGAGAAAAAGTATTACATGAAAGGTATTTGGTTCTTATGTGACAAACTAGACCCTCTTAATTATTAATAAAGATTAATTGAAAGGGTTAATTGGCAATTTTAATAATATTGAGTTCAAGCCCAATTTCCATAAGGCTCACTCGATTTACAAAAGTCCAGACCCAATTCAAAATACACGATATTAATACAATTTTTATACACGATACTAATTGAACTTCATGTATTCTCTTGTTGATACACGATATTAATACACGATATTAATCATACAATTTTTATGCATAATTTCACTAGTCCGTTGTTTACACAATTTCGTCATTTACACAAGTATGTCATTTATACAATGTTAATACATAATTTCAATTACATACTATTAATACACAATTTCAGTCATTTTCCAATTACACAAGTTCCGTTCTTTACATATAGTTGAGTTACACAATCTCAAACGTTTACACAAGTACGGCGTTTAACTTCAAAATAGAACTTAAGGCTTTTTTCATGGTAAATAACACCTCTTTTCTTCAAAGAAAAGGACAACAATCAAAAGGTATTGCAATATAACATACATACTAAAAGAAACGGAAAGAAAATTGACAGCTTTCAAAATTCTCCCAAACTTACATATTGAAGCACTGAACGGTTAACGCAAAAGAATTTTATGCGCTTTATATCCAAAGAGAAGGAAATCAATCGTAAGCCCTTGAAGCAAGGCCTTCAAGTCACCTACTGCATGATTATCCCCCTGACAGGCTTCTTCAAAAAATCAAATTATTTCTTGAGTCACAAATAGCAACGTCAATGCCGCAAAGTGAAACCTTTGAACCACCCACTATTGCATTACTCAACAAACCCTTGAAATACAACCTGTATCCATTCTTAAAAATAGATCAGTTTGGGTACTGAAGGAAAAAGGAGTTAAATTCATTCAACTTGTAGGTGTACTTTCATGAGATCAACATTCAGTTTATATCACAACAACATATTGTATTGGTATGAGTTCTATTATACTACTTGGCAGGTGATGCTGAGGAAGCCGATCGAAAACAATGATCGTGGATTTTTCAAATCTGATTTTCTAGGGGTGAAGGCGAGAATACTGTTGAGGAAGCGGATCAGGAATGGGTTTCATCTTTTGATGTTTCTTATGTTTCTTTATATAATTGTTGTTATTTTGATCGGAACTAGATGCTAAGTTTGTGAGGAAGCGGATCAATGAATATTTGATTTTCTTTTGATCCAAAATCTTATTTTTTATGATTAACTTTAGTTATTGATTTAATTTGGGTTAATATTCTTTCTTTTTTTTATTTATCAGAATCTTACTTTTCAGCATTGATTTTAATTACAATTTTAGTGATATATTACTATACAAAAATTTATATAAATATTTTTTTTGATAAACAGTTAGATATGTATTTTAAAATATCTCCATGAGTATTTAGTATATAAGAAGAATATCTTATTTACTTTTATATTAAAATTTTATTTTATGTGTATTAATCTTACCCCTAATTTAGGTTTAGGGTTACCAAAAAATTTGCGGCGCTGTGTCTGTAAGTACTTTCTTCTTCTGCAAGATCTACTCGCAGTTTGTTCAGGTACGTGCTTCTTTTTTTTTGTTTACAAAATTCTCAGTTTTCCCTTTCTGTATGATTTGATTTTATTTCTTAAGCGCTCTGTCTGCAAAACTCTCAGTACGATCTCTAATATCGAAGCATGATGATGATCGACGATTCCCCAACTTGTTTCCTTCCTCGCGACATGATATCCTCGATTCTTCTGCGTCTCTCGTTCAAATCCGTTCTTGTTTGTAAACTGGTGTCGAAGGAATGGCTAAATATCATCAAGGATCCAGGGTTTGTGAAGCGTTACCGTGACAAATCTATGGCGATTTGTGTGAACGGCGAAAGGCTGTACGGCTTCTTCTTTGCTCAAGACAAGAAACCGAAGCGGTATCCTTCCCACACGGCGGCGGGAAGATTATTCCAGACGACGTTTGGCGATAACCCCAAATTGCTTTCTGGGCCATCAGACAATGTAGTTTGTATTATGGGGCCAAATAATATCATATTTTACACCAACTTGTTGACAGGAGAAAGTTATACCTTTGAAGATGCACCCCCACTGTCCCACTTTCATTGTTATGGATTTGGTTATGATCCTTATGGTGACGAGTATAAGTTGTTGATCTCTGCCGTCAAAGTTCTTTGAGACACTGTGAGGGGATCCGTATGGATATTGCTGAACAGGACAAGGAGAACAGTGTGTTTTGGGTCTTCAGCTTCACAAGTCATGAATGGAAATCGTTCAACGGCTTTCCTTATAGTGAACGTGATTGGTTATCCAATGAATCCAAATCTCAGTCGGTTGGTGGTTTCCTACATTGGGTGTTCTACCACTCAAAGGAGAGGAGGTTTTTGATTGTCACTTATAATATGCATACTTGTAGGTTTGGGGAGATGGCTGCGCCGAATGGTTATAACACTGGGCAAGCAATATTAAGTGAGCTGGACGGAAACTTGTGTTTTCTGTATGGGGAAGCATATGAGGTGTGGGTTATGAAGGAATATGGGGTTGCAAAGTCTTGGACAAAGTTGTTCACGTTTCATTCTATATTTACTTATATCAGAAGTTACTTCGATGTATTCGAGATAGCATACATGGCGCAATATGTAGATGAAGGTGGTAGGCAAGTTGTGTTGCTTGTATGTAACCATGACAAGAGGTTGCATTGGTATGACGTCACCAATGGCGAACTTGGTTATACTACTCGGCGGGTGAAGCCTAGGAAACTCTAATGAGGCTACCCAGCAAGAGGAAAGCGTGATCATGGGTTTCACCATCACGACTTGCTATGTTTTATTTATTGCCTTGAGATTTCTAGACTTGTTGTATTATTTTAATATTTCATTTCGTGATATAAAATTCATCGTCTATCTAAATATTTATGGGCAATTTTGATAAGTAGGCCTTTTTGAAAAACTACATTAGTAATTAGGATTTTTAATGTTTCAATTAAGTAAATATTTATATAATGTCATTTTGGGCTTTGCTCAATAGCGTAGAAGAGTTCATTGAAAATTGGAGTATTCCGGCTCCCATGGGAGAAGAATAATTTGATTATGAAAGTAGGCTAAACTTTCCACGCGCTCTTTCGAGCATGACAACAAGCACGAAACGATAAAAAAGAGTGAGTTAACTAAACGATCGACCAAATTATTTGTTTCAACTTGTGACCTTCTTCGTCTTCTCCAAAGGAATATGATCTACTTCCACCAAATTCTTTGAAACCCAAATGACTATAAGTTGTCTTTTTCATTCATCATGGATTAGATTTGAAGGAATGATTTTCAAAAAAAATAATTTAGACAAACAACAACAAAAGGGTTTTTTTTTAATCAATAAATAAGATAATTTAAATGGTCAAAGATGCCATCTTTATTATATGCGTTAAGGCGGTAAAATGAAACAATTTGGTTTACTAGGCTTTTTCTATTTTTATGTTTAGTAAATGTACCCTTGAGAAAAGAGTGTGTAGAGTTTGAAAATAAATACAAAAAGTTGGGTATATTTACTTAATTGAAACATTAAAAAGTTTATTTACTACTATACTTTTTTAAAAAGCCCTAGTTATCAAAATTGTCCGTAAATATTAATAGTTACGATAATATAAATGGAAGGAAAATATAACATATTCATTAATACATATTAGTTGTCTTGTTAACACAACTCATTGAAGTGGGGCACCGTGATGGAAATGATTCAACAAAGTATCTTCAAATAGAATGAGTTGCACACAAAAACAATGTAGAAGCTAGTAAAAAAGAGTATATCCTACCAAATTCTTTAAACACATTGTACAAGCGGCAAAGTCGCTTAGGGACAAAATATAACCAAATGTGCGGCATTTTTAGGTGGAACTAGTTCATAACCCGTGCCTTTTGTTAAAAAATGATTTGAAAGATACATATGAAAAAGGTCGCCCGATAGTATAATATCACTACTTTGGTACATGATAGATTATCGTGAAAAAATCACACAAATGATAGAGGTAGAATCACACTTTTATTGATATTATGACAATCTCTATATAGATTTTACAAGAAAGTTATAACTAGCAATATATCAAAAAATAAATAGCAAAGATACTATTACGATCTCGATCTTATCATGACGATCTCAATCTTATCAGTTATTGCTCACTAATCTTCTTTCTTTTTTTCTTCATTTAAATATTCCGTAAACATGGTTAGTGAATTGGTGAGATATTGATATTATCCCATATAATAAACCTTTAGTGACGATGCTAAGTTTCCATACATGGAAAAAAATGAAAGAATTTGGCCAAATAGGCCATATTTATACCTTGAGCCTAATTGCTAAACATATTTATATCATGAGCCTAGTTATTAGAGAGAAATCTCAAAAAGACTTATTTAGCTAATTTGACAAAAAAAGATCTTGTTTGTAAAAACTTGGGGAGCTACTGGTTAGAACCTCACAATGGGTCCCGACCTTGGTTTAACAACAATTTCACTATGATATTACACCAAGACAAAAATGTAAATAAATATTTTGAAAATCATTAAATTATATTGGTATGAATTAACTACATATAGCAGCCTTACAAAACGTAAATATATAAACTAAAATGCGGAATAGGCAGATAAGTAGTTTAGCCAATACTCTAGAAGGGGGGGAATGAATAGAGTATGAAAAATTTTCGCAATCTCAGGATAGGTAAGACCTTATCGAAAAAGATAAGACCTTATCAATAGAGATAAGATCTTATTAGCAAATATAAGACCTTACTCGTTTCTCTGAGATTGAATATAAATGTAAAGATAAGATAAGACAAACCAGGATGATAAAAGCAAGACGAGAACAGATGTAAAAGACACACGATATGTTGACGAGGTTCGGTCTCCAATTGACCTAGTCCCCGCCTAGGGTTGTCCAACCCTATGATTCCAAGTAGCTTTATTTTCCTTCTTCTTGATGAGCCCTAGATACAACCTTCAGAAGAACTTCCTTCTTCTAAACTCAGAAGTCTTTCACTTCCTATCTAGCAACTCACACACTCAAAAAGAAAAACAAAGTACTCCAGATACAACAACAGTATCCAACGTGCCTAAGAAAAATAATTCTTTGTATGATCCTAGTTGAATAGTACTATATGCTCGAATAAGATCTCACACACTCAGAGGAGTAGAACGCTAAAGTTTCGAAGGTGAGATCAACGCTTTATGAGAAGAAAGAAGATGATTCGATTTTGCACTTGTGATTCAGTCGTCGCTTCTTTTCTTTCGTGTCTTCTTCCTTGTCTCTTTAAATAGGCAAGCCTATCGTCAATTTCAAACGTTGAAGAAGATATTGGCTGCAATATCTTAATTTGTTGTAATCTTGGTTGTTGAGATTTCATGTCAATCTTGGTTGTTGAGATTTGAAGATCTTCCAATTTATTTTTAGAAGATTTAATTAAAACAAATCAAAGATTTGTTAAAATCAAATCCTGTAAAGATTTGAAGATCTTCCAATTTATTTTCAGAAGATTTAATTAAAACAAATCAAAGATTTGTTAAAATCAAATCCTGTAAAGATTTGAAGATCTTCCAATTTATTTTCAGAAGATTTAATTAAAACAAATCAAAGATTTGTTAAAATCAAATCCTTTAAAAAAACTCAACAAGAATCGACTTTATATATTTGGTTTGAAAATCAAACCAAATATAAAATCCAGTTCATAAAAAATTGTTAGCCCAATAAATTATTGGACTAAACCAAATAGGCTCTTTCGAACTTAGACCACGTATTAGTTTTCACCAGTTTTGGTAAGGTCTTACCAGAACCTGTAAGGTCTTACCGAAACCTGGAAACCAAGGTTTTGGGCAATATGGTAAGGCCTTACCAGACACTGTAAGGTCTTGCCAAAACTTGTAAGATCTTACCAAAACCTAGAAACCGAAGTTTTGGCTTTCATCAACCATTTTCATAATGTCTTATTATCAAGGTGGAGTTAACATAAACGACGTGCATGCAAAAGGAAGGTTCCCCCGTGCCCATCTAATGAGTACGTGGACCCGGCTGACCATCCGCTCTCGATTCACTTCAATCCGTTTTAAGGTTTGTGAAACGAGAAATCTATAAGATTTCTCACCTTCGTTTCTTATCCAGCCGGTGATGATTTGGCATACCTCCGCCGGTAGCGTCCCCGCAAACCAAGTCTGGCCTAGTTCCAAAAGATCATCACAGTCGCCCTCGGGCTACTGGGCAGAATGCCACCGCCCGTTACTCTTTGGCCAAAGTATAAGTCAGTAGTACTTAAAGAATTAATATACTTATAAACATATAAGGCAAACACCACTATCATCACTCACACCAATATCTAGAAGCTGGTTAAGTAAGCTCAAAAGATTTACCTGAACCAAGCCACAATTCTTGGTAACTCAAACTCGGTCAGTAATGAAAGACCCAACCTCATGATATAAAAGGAAAGTTGATCAAAACATATTTCAAACTCTTATAACTTCTAATCCGACCGTTAAAACGTTTCCAAATTTTAACACAACAAACCATATACATCAGCATACAACCTATTAAAAACTCAACTGTGGATATATAAGATATTGAAACTCATTCCCAAAGTCAGTTCACAACCAACATTCTAGAAAAATGCATGAGGTCACTGCTTCGATTCTCATTGCCCACGTAACTAGAATACACTCACTCACACATCACAGGTTCGAACCTCACTAACAACCAAATACGAGCCTAGATCTGTGCACATAATGATTCCAAGTTTGATTCTAAGAACGCTCAGAACCCCTACCCTTCCTCCCAACCGGTTACAACTTGCAAGGAACGCTAGAGGCTTACCGGCGACTGCAACGGCGATGGCTGTAGTTGATAGAGAAGCTCAGATCACTAATGCTTCACCTGGAAGGTCGTCGTCGGAGGAAGTCCGAGGGTACGGGAGACTGAATCTGCACAGACCACCCAGAGAGTATCAAGACCCTACACTAGCTTCTGGGTTCGAAAGCACAAGGAATAAAGGGAGTAGGACGTTACCTTTTCCTTGGCAGCCGTACACGCCGGCGACTATGAAGGACGACACTGACTTAGGCTTGACGATGCTCGAGGGTTGGCGTCGGTGTGCAGAAGTCCGGTGGATGCCTATGTTTGCTCACCCCCGTCTGATTTGTTCGAAGCTGGCGGCAGGGAGGTGCAGTCGGTCACAACGAAGATTGGAGTGCAGGAGCAACGACCGGCGACGCTGGATAGGTCGTGCAGAGAGGGTCGACGGAAGATCGTTGTTTGGAGGAGGACGGTTAGATATGTGGCGTGAAATCCTAATGGGCCCAACAGGCTCAATTTGATGGCCCGTCAAGAGTGATATATGGGCCTAGCTCATAGAATTAACAAGAAGGAACATGTGATGTATTTTATATGAAAAACTCACATAAGATAATAAAATCCAATAAATCATGATACTAAGTATCACACGAAATGGTCGAGTCCGGATTGACTCCGAAAATAGTCAGAAGTAATTTTCCGGGTATCACAATTTGTTAGTCAATTCAGTTAACCAAATATATTAAGGGCCTGTTTGGTTTTAACTCCGGAATCGGAAACGGAATGGAAACGAATCAAGTCCATATGTATACCCTTATTCATGAAAGTTTTTGAAATCATTTTTTGTGGTTTGAAGTAATTGGAGTTGAATTTGATTATTTTTGATACCCTATAGGGTAACAAAATGTGGGGAGGCAAGTGCAAACCACAAGGAATGATTCCATAAATTTTCATGAATAAGGATATGCATATGGACTAAATTCGTTTTCAATTCGTTTTCAATTCGTTTCTGTTTCCGGAGTTGGAACCAAACGGGCCCTAAAAGTTTTCATACATGAAACCTTCAGTAGCTTAGTACTATTATAGGCAACAATATCAAAATCTTTAGTGATGGTAATAAGTGTTTGAGAAAATTGGTGAGATAAAACTCTTTTTTGTATTGATGATACAAAGTAGCCCCTGTTAATTTTAAAATATTTTTCATTTCTAAAAGCACTTGATTAAAGGGGTAAATGGGGACTTAGTTTGTCTCCTAACAAACAAAAAAATCCTGTTTAATGCCACCTTAGACAAAATAGGCCTGCTTACCCAATTTACTCGATAAGTTTTCATACATAATTAGTGAAAAAAGATATTGTTTGTTACTTGTTGCTCAATTCGGTTTGCTAAATATATTAAAAGTTTCCATACATGAAATCGTTAGTGACTTAGTGGCAACTACTTATCCAATACAATAATTCTTGAGAAAATTGGTGGTATAAGACACATTTTGTAACTTATAGACTAATTAGGTCCCTATAATTTTCAATTTAAAAATAAAGATAAATTGTGGTAGTTATGACTGAAATTAAGGATAAAAGTTAGGGTAATTACGTAATATTGTTAATTAAAAACTACCGAAAAAAGGAACCGTTTGAAAAAAATTGAAAAACGAACGAGTCATTCGAACAATCAATAACATGATGAGTTCACTCTTATTTCATGTCTCCATTCCAATATCCTATTGGCCCCATGCCATGGATATTTCTTGTTACCTTCTTAACATTCTTCCATCATCTTCAATTCAAAATCAATATCCTCCACAAATGTTGTATCTTACAACACCTTCCTTTGGTCATCTCCGGATATTTGGTCGACTTTGTTATCCCAATCAAAGTACAACAATCTCCCACAAGAATAGTCATGTTTATATATAATTTATTGTAATTACCTTATAACCAAAATAGTTAAAGGACTAGTTTTACTCGAGGCGGGTTAAAAAAAACATGGGATTCCGCAACACGTTCGGACGTACATGTTCGCGTAACTCCGAACCTAAAATATAAGTCCAGTAGAGTTTCATTCTAAAATCACATGACAATAGGTGTAGCAACCAAACTTATTAACCAAACTGCATGTAGAGTTGGTAATTTTTAGGCTCGGGCCGGGTTTTTGGGATTGTTTACCCACTTGTTTGGGCCGAAATGTCGGCTTAGACCCTTGTTCATAGTCCGACAACCTTATTTTTAATTATTATTTTTTAATGTATTTATATTAGAATTATAAATAAATAATATTATGTATATGTAATTCTATATTATTTAATATACATAATGTAAATTATTTATATTTTGATATTATATAATATTTAATGTATTTAAATATATTAATATGGGCCAGATTTTTAATGTGATCCGGGGCCATTCGGGTAGGCGGGCCGGGCTTTCGGTCCATCTTTCCACTTTGTAAAACTGGCCATGTCTCCGGACAGGTGGGTCAGGCGGACCAACCCGAATTTGATAAGCTCTAGATACATGTTTGTTTATCATCAATGTGAGACAATTTTATCTCCACATAAACTATTAATTTTTATGATGTACACACGGTACAACGGGTGAAAGGTTCACGTCCGCTGAGTCAACACACAAATTCACGAGTTTCACCCAAAAACTAATGAAAAGATTGGTAAAATAGGGCCTTTTTTGTTTAGTGTAGACTAACTAGGCCCCTAACAAAATCAAATTAAAAAATAAAGATAAACTAGGGATTTAATAAAAGGAATTACCATACAAGTCAACATTCTCTCATATCTCAATTTATTAATTTTCCATATTAGATATTTAAATTAGGAAGTAGATAATTACGATTCCTAAAATCTCTCCCTCATTATTTTTGATGGCCGGTCACTTGAAGACTGAAGTTGGGTTAGGGTTATAAGGTGTGTTGCAAAACTCGTCGTTTAACCTTTTGGGAAAGCTTTGGAGCTTAGCTTTCCTTGTGAGAGCTCTTTAGATCGAGAGAGTTGCAGCTTGTGTTGTCGGCTCTTTAGAGAAAGAAAGAGAGAGAATTGAGAGGAGAGAAAAAGAACAGATCGTCCAAATCTTGCTCGAAGCAAGAAGGATCTGAAGAAGAAAGAAGAAGTGGAAGAGAGGTTGAGAGATCTGTCATCTCTTGGGTCTCTTCTCACCATCGCTACGTTGGCTTGCAAGAGTGACAAAAATCAATCTCAGATCTTCGTCGAGATGCCTTTGAGGGGGATTTTCTTCATCCTTACTTCTTGTATCTCTTGTGTTCTTTCTATTATAGTCTTTGCTAGATCTGTAGAAAGTGTTAGTGTCTCAAGTCTTGTGTTTGTAACCTTGTCCTTGGAAACCTAGTGAAACCCGGAACCGGATCTCTCCTCTTGAGGTCCCACGGATGTAGGGGTATTTTTACCACCAAACTGCGTAATCAATTCTTGTGTGAATGTTGTGTGACTCTTTAGTCGATTCTACGACTAAGAATTATAGAAACTCTAGAATAAAGTTTTACAAAGTGTTATAAGAGCATCTCTTGTTAAAACGTGTTATTTTGTGAGTTTTTGTTGTTTGTTGACAAACCCTAGCTTCTAGGGTTTACATATTTGTTTAGTGTTTTGTTTATCTTGCATATCTGTCTTGCTTCCGCTCACTTTGATTTGCCTTGTTTGGTTAAATCTTCTCAGCTTATTTGTATAGTGTAGATTCTTTCTGTGATTAGTTTTCTTAAGGTTTTCTTGATATTTTGTTCTTCTATCTGTCTCCATTCATATACTTTTTGTCAATTTCCCTTCTTCTTTTTTTTTTTTTTTTTATCAATTTATTTAAAAATAAATATATATGAAGACATATATCTTAAAGGATTTCATTAATCCTTATCGACAACAATGATTTATCATTATTTATTTTAGTACTTTAGGGTATTTGATTTTAGATTCACCTAGATTCAATTTATAAATAACTATTTCAAATATATAGAAAATACTAATTAAGATTTTAAGAACCCAAATTATAATTATTTAAGATTTAAAATTCTCAGTTTGAAAACATGTATAAATAGATTTAGAAGCTTTTAAGATTACACTAATCATACATTTCTGGACCTTTTTGGTCAAAATCATATATAATACTTATTTATTCATATCGGATTAATATTTGTATGTGGGTCGTTGTGACCGACTGATTTGTCGATCACTTTGACCTACTAATTTGTGAGTCGTTTTGATCTAATGATTTGCGGGTCGTTGTGACCTACTAATTTTTAGGTCGTTGTGACGTGCATATTTTTGGGTCGTTATGACCTCTTGATTTTTTGGTCGTTGTGACCTCTTATTTTTGGGTCATTGTGACCTACAGATTTGTGGGTCGTTGTGACCTAATGATTTGTTCGTCCTTGTGATCTACTAGTTTGTTGGTCGTTGTGACCTACTGATTTGTGGGCCGTTGAATTATTAAATTCGTAATTTTGATTTTTTCAATATAATAAATATACATCTATATACTTTACTACATAACGCGACACTAATGATGATGTGGCGTTACCATGTTTTTTCTCGGATTAAATCTTTTTATACTAAACCGTTATTATTTTCTAAAATATGAATTTTCCCACATCGGTTATCTGAGAAGGATGACACTTTGAAAACATGTATAAATAGCTTTAGAAGGTTTGAAGATTATACAAATCATACATGTCTGCACCTTTTGGTCAGAATCAAATATAATACTTATTCACATGTGGGTCATTGTGACTTACTGATTTGTGGATCGTTTTGACCTAATGATTTGTGAGTCGTTTTGATCTAATGATTTGTGGGTCGTTGTTATCTACTGATTTTTAGGTCCTTCCTGATTTGTGGGTCGTTGTGACCTATTGATTTTTAGGTCCTTCTTGATTTTAGGACGATTTTTTCTTTTTTTTAAAGGATTATTAACTTGATCTATTTACGTTAAATTTTTTGAGAAATTTTGTTATCGCATATCAATTAGCTACTAAGGTTGATGGTTTTAGAAATTCTATAAATAGGGAGTCTAAAATTAATAAAAATAATACAGTTCAAGTATAGTTATTATTCATATTGGATTAATATATCTTATGTGAATATTGTTGCCCTAAAATATATATTAAGTAATCGTTTTTTAGAGGATTATTAGCTTAATCTATTTACCTTAAAGTTTTTGAGGAATTTTGTTATCCCACATGAGTGTAAAGATTATACAAATAATACATTTATTGGCCTTTTGGTTAAGTTCAAGTATAATTATTATTCAGATCGGATTAATATATGTTATGTGAGAACGTTATCCTACAATTATCTGTATTTGGGTCGTAATGTTTTTCTCTAAAATATATATTAATTAATCGTGTCCCTCAAGTTTTATTTTGTTGAGACTATTTTTTCTTTTTTTGTAAAGAATTATTAGCTTGATCTATTTACTAATTTTTGAAGGATTTTGTTATCCCACATCGATTAGCTACTAAGGTTGATTGTTTTATAAATTTTATAAATAGTGAGTATAAAGAGTATACAAATAATACATTTCTTAGCATTTTGGTTAAGTTCATGTACAATTATTTTTCATATGGGATTAATATCTTACGTGGTATCGTTATCCTTAAATATATATTAAGTAATTGTGTCCCTCAAGTTTTATCATTTTGGACGAATTTTTTTAGAGGATTATTAGCTTGATCTATTTACGTTGCATTTTTGGAGGGATTTTGTAATCCACCTCGATTATCTACGAAGGTTGATGGTTTTATAACTTCTATAAACAGAGAGTATAAAGGTATACAAATAATACATTTATTGACATTTTGGTTAAGTTAAAGTATAACTATTATTATTCATATGAGATTAATATATGTTTTGTGGGAATGTTACCTAAAATATATATTAAGTAATCGTGCCCTCAAGTTTTATTTTTTAGAACGATTTTTTCTTTATTTAAAGGATTATTAGCTTGAAATATTGACGTTAAATTTTTTTGTAAGTTTGATGGTTTTTAAACTTCTATAAATAGGGAGTATAAATAGTATACAAATAATACGTTTTTTGGCTTTTTGGTTAAGTTAAAGTGTAACACCCCGAATTCTCAGAACCCGGAACATTACTGGTTAGGACCTCACAATGGGTCCCGACCTCAATTTGACAACAACATTACTAGGATCTTGCAACAAGACACAAATAAAGAAAACCGAAATTCATAAAATAGTATTTTTAAGGTAATGAATGCAACACTGTCTAGCAGCCTAAAGTACTTAAACAAAAGAAACGAACAACTGTCTTAACCAAAAAAAAGAAAAGACAAACACAACTCCCAACCCCCACTCTAAGGAGTACGGAGACCCGGCTGACTACTACTTCCGGATCACTCAGTTGCTGGTCTAACCTGCGGTAAATCTAAAAACACAACAAGGGGAACCGTTAGCTAGTTATCTAAATATTAGCAGAATAATAGTAGCACACACACACATAAAAATATAAACACCCATCATGCTTTCAAACAAATCCGTTTTATTATCTTGAGTTAAGTTACTCTTTCACGCTAATGATACTTATTTTGTGATACGAGGGATTCCCAAACCTCGCCTCCGCCCCCGTGTAACCATCAGGAATGGATCCGATGCATCTCACCTTGTACCTGCCTGGTCTGGGTATAGAGAACCTCCTAGTCTCCTGTCAGAGTTGGGCAGTGATGTCACGACCCGTTATACATACACTTGGGCCTTAAACGTAATAATAACAGTCGTCCTAGCAAGTTATTATTATTAAAACACGCACATAGCACACACAACCACTATCACTCAACTAATATCCAGAAACTGGCTAAGTAAGTCGCAAGGACTTACCTAAGTCAAATACACTCTAACACTTCTCAAACGGTCCGTACTCGTGGTAACTCAAGCGCCTGTCAATTAAGGCATGTGTATCAAAATCACATCTCGATGTCCAACCTCATGCGAAGGGATTACGGAAAAGCTCTCTTATGGTAAAAGACCATTTTACTCTTGGTATCGTAAATTCTCGAAGTTTAAACTAGAAAACTATCAATTTCCTTTGATAGTTTCAAAAGGTTATCGGTTACACTCTAAGACTCCTCAAAGAACCAAAACCCCTCCTTACTTCCCGATTACTACATTACTCTTCTAAAAGTATGTATACGTAGGTACATAATCTAACCTTTCTTCCATTCATATTAAATCCGTAACCATTAGGTAAATAAATTTATATATATATAGCTACATATTTGATATTTTCCAACTCACATTCATATGGGTAGATTTATATATATCGATCTACATGTATAACTTTAAATCACTTATGTACACTTTTATTTTCATATAATATATATATACGTATATTTATATACTCGGCATACACAACTTGATGCGCCCTTGACCCCTATGTCCCAACATGAGGAAGACGAGGCACTCCGGGTTCGCTCCGATGGACCGCTCACCCGTTCACGTGCTAAGGCAATCGCCCAAGCTACCGGCTCCATCATTAGCCGCACCATTGCTTGTCACGGACCCATTGGATGCAAACCGTGTCTCTACGCCACAATGACTTGAAGCTTGTCAAGCCGGCACCATTCCGGCGCATTTTCCGCATTTTCCGTAATTTAGCGTTTTGTAATAATAAGTCTTTTTATTTTCGGAATATTAATTTCCGGGACTTTATTTCCGGGTATTAATTTTCCGAATTTAAGATTAGACTTTTGGTTTCGGAATTTAATTCGGAAACTTAATTCCGAACTTAAATTCTAAACCTTTCATTTTTAGGTGTTTCATTCCGAAACTTAAATTCCGACTTTATTTCCGTCATTTAATTTCCGACTCTTTGTATAGCCTTCATCCACTATATAAGGGGATGCTTGGCTCATTTGTAAAGCATGTTCAATTTGATTAAGTAAAGAGAAGTATTTTCCTCCAACTTACTTGAGCATCAATCCCTCTTCCAATCCTCTCAAAGTTCTTCTTTTGGATCTTCGATCCAAACTCAACCATCTTCGAGGGTTCTTCAAGAACCAACTCAACCGACCCACTTCAAGGTTTGATCGATCAATCTAGATCGACTCAATCATACAACTTCCGCCTCCATCTCTAAGCTTCCGCAACCCATCTTCATTTGCATTCGCACTTCAACTAAGGAGTAGTTGAGCTTCAGCTTGATCTAGATCCGGAATCCTTCATTGACGTGTCCAAGGACGCATCAAATTGGCATCAGAGCAAAGGGATCTAAGCTAAGTTATCTTTACTCTTGTTTTTGTGCGTTATTATATTCATCCTTTTTGCCTTTTGTTCATCACCATCTTCATCTCGTTCTTCGCATCTTCAACCACGTTCTTGAAATTTTTTTTTTTTTTTTTTTTTCGATCCATTTTGCAAAGCAAATTTAGGAGATTTTTGGTTTGCCATCAAACCATTAATCAACAAAACATTTTTCCTTACCCAATCCGACATTTTTGTTAATCAATTTCACCATTTTCTTGGGATTTTTTTGTTGACAAAATCGGATATCACGCCTTTTGATATTCCAAAAACCAAAAACAAAGCAAAAACTCTTCAAAAAACGGATTTGTTTCAAAGAAAAGTGGATTCATCTCTTGCATTCCAAAGGTTGCATTCAAAAGTTTCAAAAAGAAACAATTCCACAAAAACAAAAGTAAAAGACGTCCGGCAAACCGGTCCATCCGAAAAATCGGATTTTTGAAAAGGTCAAAGACCAAAGCAAGTAAAACTTGCCGATAAACGATCCGTCCATTTCTTACCTCTCCATTTTCTCACACGTTGCAAATTTTTCTCTTGAAATTGTGTGCATTTTGGTTCAAATTTGTTGGATTTGCCTTCCTTGCCTAACCGCCAAACGGCTTTCCCAAAGGTAGAACCCTAACGCACTTGAACTTGGGTAACGTTGACTTATCTTGTCACCTTGCTCATTTGATTGCTTGCAAATTTGTGTCCAATCTTGGAGTTATGACTAACGTCACAATTGAAAATTCTCAGGAATCTAGTGAAAGGCATGAGATCACTACTTTGACCGAAGAAAATGCCTCCCTAAGGCAAGAGCTTGAAACGTTGAAGGCCCAAATGCTTGCACTTACGACCGCTCCACCAAATCCACATGGAACCTTGGTCGATGCTTCCACATCCGATGGACGTCGCAAAGGAAAAGGTATCTTGGGAGCCGAACCATCTAACGGTCGACGGCTTGCCTCCGTCATTGAAAACCACGGTCCCTCCCAAAATGACGGTCATGAGTCCCACAATGAAGGTGACGAGAATCCCGACCCTTCTCCAAATGATTTGTTATATGTTGACACGGAGAATCGGCACAAACGCTATGAGCATAACCGACGTAAGTATGGCTCTTCCCCTCCTCCATCTAGTGCCCAACGCACCAACCGTCCCTCCCGGATTAATGATCGGTACCATAATCAAACAAATGACCGCTCTCAACGTCCCGAGAATGATCGGTCCGGACAACGCCGCCAACGGCATAGCCGGCAACCGATGTATCATGATTATGAAGAGTATGACGAAAGGGATGACTTTGACGAGTTCTCCGATGATGAGTCGGACTTGGAACGGGTGGCACATGTCCGTCCATGGCACCCACCCATCCGAGAGCCTTTTGAGAACCAGGATCGAGGAGACGAATGGTTGCCTCCTCCTAACCCACCAAGGCGTGCCCCACCTAATCATGGGCGCCAAAGGCATAACGATGGCCACCGGCGAGCCCATCACGAAGAGGCATACATGGCACCGCCTCGACCGGATCCCTACCGAGCTCGTAGGGAAGGTAAGGTTAAATTTCCGGTATTTTATGGTGAATATGATCCTTGTGCGTTTCTTGATTGGGCACAGGATATGAAAAGAGCTCTCAAGCATTGCCATTATGAAGAGTACGAGAAAATCGAAGCGGCGACACTTTACTTTGAAGGTGATGCAAAATCTTGGTGGAACCGGTACGAGACCAACCGTGAGAACCGAGGATGGGCACCGGTTGCGACATTTGATCAATTGATCTATGTCATGACTAAGAAGTACGTGCCCGACGACTTCAAAAACGACATGCGGTTGCAAATTGCCGAATTCCAACAAGGAAGCCTAACTCCGGTGGCTTACTTAGCCAAACTGGAGGACATGCATATGAAGGCCGGCATCTCGGCCTCCGCCTCCGCCCTTCGAACCAAATTCATGAGCGGCCTTAATCCGTCAATCCGGCGCCCCCTCGAGATTGTCCCATACAAGGACTTGGGAGCCTTATGTCATGCCGCCATGAAACTTCACAAGCAACAACTGGAAACGCCTCGATACTCAAGGTATAACTCTTCCACTAGTCAATACTCTTATACCACTAATTCTCGTTCTCGAGATGTTTCTAGTCCCCAAGATTCCGGAGCCGCTAAAGGATCACCACGGATGAGTCAACCCACCCGGCAAGCGGCTACCGAGAAACCACCATACCGTGGCACCGTTGCTCCACCACAAACGCCTCCGGGCCGACCCCAACAAGGATCTCAAACGGTGGCCCGCCCAAGAGAACCCGTGTGTTTCAAATGTAGCGGGTTTGGTCATGTCCAACGTGATTGCCCGAACACCAAGCGGGTGATGTTTGCCAACCCATCATATGACGATGGCGAAGAGGATTATAATGGTGATATCCTCTTGGAAGATGACCAAGATGCCGACCCATACTATGGCATGGAGCCATGCGACGACCAACTTGCTTGCGGTCCGGCACAACCAGGTAAGTTTGCTCTTGTCTCTCGTCGCATTCTTGCTATAAAAGAGCATCTCCCTATTGACCAACGCGAGAATCTCTTCCACTCTCGTTGCTTGGTCAATGACACTAGTCTCTCTCTTATCATCGATGGGGGTTCGTGTTGTAATATTATCAACGAAAAAGTGGTGAAACACTTTAAGTTGCCTACAACCCCCCACCCACAACCTTACGGACTCCAATGGATTTCCGATAAGGCAAGTGACACCGTCACACAACAAGCGTGGGTGACGTTTTCTATTGGCGCCTATGTTGATAAGGTCCTTTGTGATGTTATCAAAATGGACGCCACACATGTATTGTTGGGACGACCATGGCAATTTGACTGAAAAACTTTTCATGATGGTTATCTCAACCGTTACATGTTCCAATACAATGGAAAACGGATCACACTTTTGCCTATGACTCCACAGGAAATTTTAGTTGACTATGCAGAACGAAAGAGGCAACAAGTGATCGATGACACCACTACACCGCCGGCCACATCGGACCCTTCTCGTCGTTCTCCCGATGTTGTGGATGTTCCTACTTCCGGTTCCCGTAATTCCGGCCATAAGGGTAATGCTACCGAAGCAAGAGGTAGTAAGAGCATTGTCCTGACACATGCACCGCCGGTTCCTACCATTCAAGGGCGATGTGAGCCCCGAATTTTTTTGGCCCGACGACATGACTTGACACCGGTCATGGAAGGTAAGTTTCCTTGTTTCTTACTTGTCCCTTTTTGTTTATCTATTTCCCATGACCCTAGTAATGTGCCGCACGAGGTGTCCTTGTTGTTGTCCGAATTTTAGGACATCTTGACCGACAAACTACCACCCGGCTTGCCACCAGTCCGAGGAATTGAGCACCAAATCGATTTGGTGCCCGGCGCGTCTTTGCCCAACCGTGCCGCTTACCGTGCAAGTCCGGAGGAGACCAAGGAGCTACAACGCCAAGTCCAAGAGCTCCTAGACCGGGGCTATGTCCGTGAGTCCTTGTCTCCGTATGCCGTGCCGGTCATACTTGTGCCCAAGAAAGACGGATCTTGGCGGATGTGTGTAGATTGCCGAGCCATCAATCAAATCACCGTCAAGTATCGCCATCCGATCCCGCGCCTTGATGATATGTTGGACGAGCTCCATGGCGCCACTATCTTCTCCAAGATCGATCTCCGGAGCGGATACCATCAAATCCGCATGGCCGAAGGTGATGAATGGAAGACGGCGTTCAAGACGAAGCATGGCCTCTACGAGTGGCTTGTTATGCCATTTGGCCTCTCCAACGCACCATCCACCTTCATGCGCCTCATGAATCACGTCTTGCGCAAATTTATGGGTATTTTCGTAGTAGTTTACTTTGATGATATCCTTGTCTTTAGTAAGTCTTTGGATGCCCACATCGAGCACCTTCGCCAAGTGCTCGAGTGCCTTAGACAAGAGCAATTATATGTCAATTTGGAGAAATGTGTCTTTTGCTCGGACACCACAATTTTTCTTGGCTATGTCGTGTCTAAGGACGGACTACGAGTGGACGAATCAAAAGTTCGCGCCATTCGGGAGTGGCCTACTCCTACTACGGCCAACATGGTTCGAGCCTTTCTCGGCTTAGCGGGTTTCTATCGACGCTTTGTCAAGGACTTTAGCTCGATAGAGGCACCGCTACACGAGCTTACTAATAAAGGTGTCACATTTGAGTGGCGTGACACCCATGCTCGAGCGTTTGACTCGCTCAAAGACCGTCTTTGTAATGCGCCACTACTTCAACTCCCAAACTTTTCGAAAACCTTCAAGGTGGAGTGTGACGCATCTAATGTAGGCATTGGGGGGGTTCTCCTACAAGAGAATCGGCCCATTGCTTACTTTAGCGAAAAACTTTCCGGTCCCTCACTCAACTATCCAACCTATGACAAGGAACTATATGCTTTAGTTCGTTGCCTCAAAACATGGCAACACTACTTGTGGCCGAAGGAGTTCGTGATTCATTCGGATCATGCGGCTCTTTCGTATCTCAAGGGTCAAACTACTTTGAGTCGGCGCCATGCTAGTTGGGTAGAGTTTCTTGAGACCTTTCCTTATGTCATTCGACATAAGAAAGGTAAAGAGAATGTGGTAGCCGACGCCCTTTCTCGCCGATATATCCTTCTTGTGCATATGGACGCCAAGATCCATGGCTTTGCTCTTATCAAAGAGTTATATGTCACGGATCTTGACTTCAAGGATATATTTGCTCAATGCCTTGACCTCCGAAAGCATGAGTCTTTCTTTATTAACGATGGCTACTTATTCCGTGCGGGCAAACTTTGTATCCCGCGCTCGAGTATTCGTCATTTGTTGATAAAGGAGGCCCATGAGGGTCGTGGTCACTTTGGTGCTACCAAGACTCTCGCCGCTCTACAAGAGCACTTCTTTTGGCCCCGCATGCGCAAGTATGTGACACGGTTTTGCACAAGTTGCATCACATGTCACCATGCAAAATCGCGCCAAGGTCCGGATGGATTGTATTCTCCTTTGCCTATACCAATGGGACCTTGGGAGGATCTTTCTATGGACTTTGTGGTTGGCCTACCCATGTCAAAACGAGGCAAAGACTCTATTTTTGTGGTAGTCGATCGTTTCTCGAAAATGGCACATTTTATTGCATGTAAGAGCACACAAAATGCTAGTGAAGTAGCTACCCTTTTCTTTGACAATGTTGTGCGCTTACATGGAATACCGCGTTCCATCCTTAGTGATCGGGACGTAAAGTTTGTGAGCCATTTTTGGAGAACCTTATGGGGGAAACTTGGAACCAACTTGTTGTTTTCAAGTAGCTATCATCCCCAAACCGATGGTCAAACGGAGGTGACCAATCGGACTCTCGGCGCTCTACTTAGAGCGACCCTTAGGAACAACCCACGCAAGTGGGAGGACTTACTTTCGATTGTGGAGTTTTCTTATAACAGGTCTCGACACTCGGCAACAAAGCTTTCACCCTTTGAAGTTGTCTACGGCCTTAATCCACGCCTTAATCCACACACCCCGATGGACTTCACTCCGCGTCCACTCAAAGACGGAGAACACATCACCGGAGCAAGTCGTGCCGCTCACATCATTGAGCTTCATGAGCGGACTAGGACACAACTCCAACGGCGTGCCGATCAACTTGCCACACAACGCAACAAAGGGCGCCGTCCAATGTCATTCGAGCCCGGTGATCTAGTTTGGCTCCACTTAAGGAAGGAGCGTTTTCCATCCCGCCGCAAAGGCAAGCTCTCGGACCGCGGTGATGGACCATTCCGCATCTTATCCCGCCATGGCCCGAATGCTTACAAGTTGGAGCTTCCGGACGACTATGGCGTGCACCCGACGTTCAATGTCAAGGACCTTGCACCATACATTGAGCCCCTATTTGACGAAGGTGAAACGGGGACGTTTCACATCCAAGATGGGGGGACTGATGCGCCCTTGACCCCTATGTCCCAACATGAGGAAGACGAGGCACTCCGGGTTCGCTCCGATGGACCGCTCACCCGTTCATGTGCTAAGGCAATCGCCCAAGCTACCGGCTCCATCATTAGCCGCACCATTGCTTGTCACGGACCCATTGGATGCAAACCGTGTCTCTACGCCACAATGACTTGAAGCTTGTCAAGCCAGCACCATTCCGGCGCATTTTCCGCATTTTCCGTAATTTAGCGTTTTGTAATAATAAGTCTTTTTATTTTCGGAATATTAATTTCCGGGACTTTATTTCCGGGTATTAATTTTCCGAATTTAAGATTAGACTTTTGGTTTCGGAATTTAATTCGGAAACTTAATTCCGAACTTAAATTCTAAACCTTTCATTTTTAGGTGTTTCATTCCGGAACTTAAATTCCGACTTTATTTCCGTCATTGAATTTCCGACTCTTTGTATAGCCTTCATCCACTATATAAGGGGATGCTTGGCTCATTTGTAAAGCATGTTCAATTTGATTAAGTAAAGAGAAGTATTTTCCTCCAACTTACTTGAGCATCAATCCCTCTTCCAATCCTCTCAAAGTTCTTCTTTTGGATCTTCGATCCAAACTCAACCATCTTCGAGGATTCTTCAAGAACCAACTCAACCGACCCACTTCAAGGTTTGATCGATCAATCTAGATCGACTCAATCATACAACTTCCGCCTCCATCTCTAAGCTTCCGCAACCCATCTTCATTTGCATTTGCACTTCAACTAAGGAGTAGTTGAGCTTCAGCTTGATCTAGATCCGGAATCCTTCATTGACGTGTCCAAGGACGCATCACAACTCTTATATAAGCTCACACCTGCTCTTACTAACCTACCGTATTGCATACCCGTACCACCTCCAACCTATGGTTTATATATGTATTCAATATAAATTTATATATGTTTTCCATCTCAAAAATATATACGTATACAATCTCTAATATATTCGTATTCAAATTCACAGATATACATGTACAAATCTCGCAATTACTCGCAGGGATAGGATGAAGAAGGACCTGCTTGCAACCGGCGGCTGAAGTGCGGTGTCCCCTGGTGGTCGGCCTGGCTACGGGATCAACAGAGGCGGCGGCTCGCGGTGCTGCTGCAGATCGAAGAGGGCTGCAGTGAGTAGCGGTTCAAGAGGCGAGAGAAGGAAGGCGGAAAGAAAGGGAAGCCATGGTCTTACCGGTTTCACTGCGGCGGACGGCGGAAGGCGCGCAGGCTCGGTGGCAGCAGCGGCGGCGGTTCAGTGGCGTGTGCCTGGTTGCACAGCAACGATTAGCGGATCCGGCACTAGAGAGGGAGAGGAGAGATTGGTCGAGGGGCTGCTTACCTAGGCGGTGGTTGGCGGCGAGCAGGAGAGGCGGACGAGCGCGGCGCAGGCACTGTGGCGGCGCTCCGGTGGAAGGCGGAGTGGTGTGGTTCAGCGTCTCCAGTGAAATGCGCAACAAGCTCCTTCGTTCGTTCGACGATTGAGAGGAAGGAGGCAGGCGGCACATACGGTAAGTTAGATTAGGGTTAGTTTAATTAGGTTTTTAATTAAAGGTTAATGATGGGCTTGCTAATGGGCCATTCGGACTGCTCTCCTATTAGAACGGAAATAGGAACTCGTTGCTCGCCCGGATTCTGGTTAGGTACGGAAAGTTATAAAATACGGAATTAAATTCCGTATGATCTAAATTATTATTTTTATTTTAGGTGCGTACTTTATTTCCGATTACAAGGTTTCGTCATTTTATGTGAATTAATGTCACATAAAATGATAGAAATAACACTCGTTTTATTTTACTTTTAATTTATGTACTTATTTATTTAAGATTGGCGTTTCGAAAATCGGTTAAATTCAGGTTAAACGGAGTTTAAAAATTCCGGTTATTACATAAAGTATAATTATTTTTTAAATCGGATTAATATATGATATGTGGGAACGTAATACGTTTTTTTGCCTTTTGGTTAAGTTAAAGTAAAATTATTATTCATATCGAATTAATATATGATATGTGGAAACGTTACCCTATAATATATATTAAATCACAAATTAAGCCGATAAATCTATTTTTATTAAAGTAATATCTAACATTCTTTAAAAAAAACCAACCAATCACTTTTTTTTTTACGTAAATCAAATTTGAAACAAACCAAATTATATTTGTATGGTTATATCTTAACATAAAATTTAAAGTTACTCCAAATTAGATTTTAAAAATTCTACTCGATTTACTAATAACGTAAAATTTACGATTTTTCTCTGAAGTAAATTTTTTTTACTAAACCACAACTTAAGCCAATAAATCTATTTTTACTAAACTATAATTATTTTGTAAAATATGAATTTTGCTATCCCACATAGTTATTAAAGAAGCATGACGCCTTGTGAACTTGTATAAATAGACATAGAAGGTTTGAAGATTAAACAAATCATATATTTATGAGCCTTTTGGTGAGATCCAAGTATAATATTTATTATAATCGGATTAATATTTATATGTAGGTCATTGTGACGTACTTATTTATGGGTCGTTGACCTATGAAATTCGTAATTTATCTTAAGTCTCAATTATAAACTAATTTTATCCAATATACTTTACTGAAGTAGACGACATTAATGCTGACGTGGAGACCACGTCTTTTTTTTCCTCAGATTAAATTTTTATTAAATCACAAATTAAATCAATAAATTTTTTTTACTAAACCATAATTATTTTGTAAAATATGGATTTTGTTATCCCACATCGATTATCAAGGAAAAATGACACTTCGAGAAATTGTATAAATAAACATAGAAAGTTTAAAGATTAATGTTATCTTTTGAGTTTACACTTATTTTGTTTTTTTTATCAATAATATCAAGCGAGCATAACTTTTGAGTTTACACTTATATCAAGTTTATTATACTCTTCTTTTTTCAAAATCGGACTATCACGCGCATGTACTCGAGGGTTCGCAACAAATGTTATCTTCTGGATTTGCATTATATTATAACTGCACAATTTTAATTATTTTTTAATTAGTTATTTTGAATATATTTTTTCATTGCATATATATCGTTTATTTGTTGACATTTATTAATGTTGTGATTTTTATACTGAAGATATATTGAACATTTTTGAATTGGTATCTCTCCAGATGTAGTCATATTTATATGACGAATTGGGTCAACATTTATGTTCTTATTATTTCTCCTATAAGCGTATACTTTATTATATAAACATTCGTAATCAAATCAACAAAATATAATAAAAAAAAACAATAAAAGTACTCATACAAAAAAAAATTGCAAAAAATATATTTTCAAATACCCGTGCAAGACACGGGCACTAAATTAATTAGTATTATAAATAAGATAAATTCCAAAATTCAAACAATACTTAAGTCTCAATTACACAACTAAGAGATCTCTTCAAGAAAGTACAAAGTTGTTGCAATAGTATATCCAAAATTAAGATAAAATGACGATTAAGTTTTAGTTACACCAACTTGTTGAACCTTGAAGAAATCTTTAAGAACAAAAGGGGGTCGGTGTTGCACCAACAAATCCAAATTACTGAGAAATAGTACTGACATAAGCAGCTAGCTATTCACACACCAATCCATCGTCGCAAAAAGGGCTTAAACATGCCATCATCTTCATTATGAGGCTCAACCTCAACTTCATTTTGGACCAATTTGTATCTTTCGATGTGCATTTTTACTGTACACTGTGATTGACCTTGATCATGAGTTCATTATTCTTATCTCCCTTGATGCATCAAATAGGCGCATTCTATAAATATATTACACAATCAGAATAATATTATAAATAAGATAAGTAATTCTCCTTTACAACATGAAAAAAAGTTAAACAAAAGAACATCCCAATTAAAATTGTTTTCCTTTTTGAGGATCTCTACTACTTAGTATAAACGCTAAACAAGGCAGTAAATCATGTGTTACCTTATTCTTTGAACAATCTTATTGCTGTAGTAAACCTTGGCTTTGAAGGTCATTCGATCATATAGTGTATTCATTACTATAGCAGGTCTATGATACCAGATCTGAAAAAACCTAAGAGGATAGCAAAATGTACGGTATATATATGAGCTTCAAAAGTTTACAGATATATAATTTGAGAGATAAAAATAACTAAAACGATAAACAAATTAATAGATTCAGACTATATATTTAGTTTCCTTACTGTGTTGGTGGTCTGATAATAAGAATGGACAGACGGGTGTATTTGATCCGCTTTGAGCTTTGACGATCTCATCTTCGACCCGTCCATGTCGATCGAGTAGAAAGTTCGCCCACGTCGATCTTGTAGAAAGTCCGATTCTACTTCTTGGTCTTCTTCTTAGTCGAGTCGAAACAGGAAGAGAAGAGTGAAGATCTTGTAGAAACTCAGATCGGAGAAATTTGGTAGAGGAAAGAGATAGCTATTGACGCTAAATCGGAATGAGGAGGAAAATACCTACGAGGAAGATGTTAGAGAAGAATGGTTTGTTGTGTGTGAGGTATATATTACCTCAATTGTTTGAACAATCTTGTTGCTGCAACAAACTTTGAATTCGAGGATCAATCTATCCTTAATTTCCTTCATTATTATGCCAGATCTGTGATACCAGATTTGTTGTAAACCTTGGCTAGCGTTGAGCTCCGACGATGTCATCTTTGACCCATTCACATCGATCGAGTAGAAAATTGTATTCCTAGTTGAGTCACAATAGGAAGAGAAGAGGGGAGATGTTGTAATTTTGATCTCCGATTGGAGAAATTTAGTAGATGAAAAAGATGACTGTTGAAGGAAGATTCTGAATGAGAAGGAAAATAGCTGCGCGGAAGGATGTAAGAGAAGAATAGTTTGTTGTGTGTGAGGAATGTAGTCCATATATAGGTAGGTTAAAGGGTACATTGGGTATATATAGGTAGGTTAAAGGGCAAATACGTAAACTAGTTGGGTTAAAGGGTACGTAGGGTATATTTAGGTAGATTAAAGGGTAAAAACGTAAATTAGTCTTTATTTTTTATTTATTAAAAAAAATATTTTAAATTATATTAGATTTCACTTCTACATGAATTTTATGTATTTGTAAATATGAGACATGTGACATTTTTCATATATTAAAAAAAAATATAATTTCAGTATTATTGTTGGAACGAAGAAATAACTTAAAAGGAAAGAAATCGATAAAAAGAGCTATATTTTATTTATTGAACGGAAAAAGTTAAGCAAGTTAACTCAATCTATTGCTATATTTTATTTTTCTCCAGAATTTCTGAGAAATTTAATCAAGATTCAAAATATTTATTAAAAGTGTAATTTTTTGTTATAAATCATTTTAATTTTTGAATTGTAGAATTTCTATAGTAATCTTATTATAAGTTTTACTATTAGTTGTACTATTTCTATCAGATTCCACAAATTAAGCAATCAAGTAAATAATTATATGCTTTTTATTAGGTTTTATTTGAGAGAATTCATTATGAAAGTATGACCATTTAGATAATATTTTTTTAGATATTGGAGTACCACCTACATGATTTTAGCTAAATCTCTATATTCGACCAAATCAAACTCCGTGTTGAGTTTACTCGGACATTCCGATCAAATGTTATTCTAGCAAGACTATTTTGACTAGAAAAATTTAGACTTGAGTATTTTAATGGGATTGTTTGTTTAGGGAATTCCGAGTAAAGGAATTTGGCAGGGTTGACCTACAAGTAACAAAATTCTGACGGACGATGTATGACGAAGGTGAAGTCCACCTATGGTATTGCAACCAACAATATTTGATGGGGTGATTCTGACTTAGGATATTCAGATATGAAATTTGACCGAACGAGCGTATCCCAACTAGGATATTTGAATGGTTTCATTCCAAGAAGTGCATGTAATGTTTTAGCATAGTTAATTTTTTTAGTACTTCATTTTTAATACATACTTAATACGTTTTAGCTAAAACAATCATGTCTTGATGAAGACCCCACGATCGAGCCTCGCCATAGCCGCAATCGCGTCGCCGCGGTTGCGGCGATGATGGCCCGCGGTCGCGGGTTAACATAGTAGGCGGCCGACCACCTTTACTTTCCTTCCTTCTTAAGCTTCGTCTCTTCCTTCGTTTGAGAGTTTCGGACCCTCTCCCAATCTTCTTCTCTCTCTTTCACGTTCATACTCTTTTCTTCTTCTTTGTTTTTGTTCATTAATTTCTTCCTTGGATCTTCTTCCAATTGAAGCTTGATGATGACGAGGTTGGTGTTAGAAGGTTGTTGTGTTTAGAAGGGTTGTAGATGTGGTTCTTCTTTCTAGTGCTCTATGGAGGAGTGGTGAGCTCTTCCTTCTTCCCTTCTTCTTGTTCTCCTTTCTTATTTTGGAATCCAACACGATTGATCTTGTTGTGTTGTGCTTCTGAACGTTTGGTACATATGTTGGATGAAGGCAAGTGTAACATCCTTAGTCTTTTAGTGATCCCGCCCCTGCGCCTTAGCTTGGCCGTAGGTGCAACATTGTGGATCCGCCCCGTGGTTTTCATGTCGGGTGCCACCTTTTTAGCCGTCTTGATTTTTCCTTTCTTCACCTATAAGCTTTCTTCTTTCCTCATGTGAGAGGGTTTGCTCCAAACCTTCTCCTTCATCCCTCAGCTTCTCTTCACTTTCTTCCTTTCTTCCTCTTCTTTTTTTGGTTTCATTCCTTGGATTCTTCTTTGATCATCTTCAAGTGAATCTTTGTTTGTGTAAGATGATGGTTGAGTTGATGATGTTGAGGACGTGTTGTGTTGTGTAGTTGTTGAGGTTATAGATGTGTTCTACCTTTCCTGAGTTCAACAGCGTAAGCTCTTCCTTTCCCTTTCTTCTTCTCTTCCTCTCTTCTTCCTTTATTGGAATCCCACAAGATTGATCTTGTGGATGATCTTCTTGGACAATGATGATGTATATATGTATGTATATGTTGTTGGTTAGTTGACGTTTATGTGTTTGTGTGATCGTGATAATGTTGTTTGTGCATATGAATGTTGCATTGATAGCCTAACCGGACTAGGACGACCATATATGTATATTGATTGGCCCAAGTGTATTATAACGGGCGATGATAACTTGTCCAGCTCAAAACGGGGTATCTGGGGGTTCTTTGCGACCATTTCACTAGGTGGTGATGTTTACTTTCAAAATGGATGTGAATCTGACCTTAAATGACGACTTAAATAAATTTCTTAAGATGGAAATAATCTTAGAAAGATGTGATGACATTATTAAAGATTTTCATCATGTTGTTATCCTGCTTGGTTTTTTGCCTCCTCAATTTGATACTTTAAAAGATGAGATTCAATATAGCACTGAGACTTTAACTAAGGCTAAAATAATTGAATCCATCACTGATAAACATGAGTCTATGAAAGCCTTTAAGTCAAAACCTAATGATAAGAAATCAGATGTTAAGATTGAAGTTCTCATTGACTAAGAGGAAGTTTAAAAAGAACAATAAGCAAAATAAAAAGGATAAAAAAAGATGACGCAAATAATCTATCAAGTTACCTTATTAGCCCTTATCTCCTACCTTCTACAATTACCTGTATATTATCTTCAATCTTTGTATTATAGGATAGTTAAGATATTTAGTTTCCTTTGTTTGTTATTCTCTCTTCCTATATGTAATCAGCACCTTTCACAGAATAATGTATGAGTTTCTAAGTCTAACTCAATCTTTCATGGTATCAGGCAATTACGATCAAAATTGTCTACATACTTTATTCGCCTCTTCTGGCTAACCTTGACAGCCATGGCAAATTCAACTCCACTGTCCATCACAAGTCCATTTTACCTTCATCCTTCGGATCATCCGGGCTTATCTTTATGCTCGATCATCCTCAAAGGCCATAATTATCAAGATTGGCAACGAAGTATGCTAAACGCGTTCAAAGCAAAACGAAAAAATGGCTTCCTCGATGGATCCATCACTGAGCCGGCCATATCCTCTCCAGACTATATACATTGGGCGCCTGTCAATTCAATGCTCATCGGCTGGATACAACAAACAATCGATCCAAAACTCAGCCCAACGCTCAACACACTGGACAGCGCCAAAGATCTATGGGATGATATAAAACAACGGTTTTCTACGGGCAATGGACCACGCATCCTCAAGCTCCGCTACGATATCGGAAACTGCAAACAACAAGGCCAACCAATTGTCAACTACTATGGTCGCTTGCGTCGTCTTTGGGACGATCTCGCAATGTGTCTTCCATCTCACACCGACATATGCAAACTCTGTGGTAAGATTCTTGCAACCGAGCGGGATGATGAACATGTTCATCAGTTCCTACTCGGACTAGATGATTCTTTTGCTAACCTCAAATCTTCATTTATAGCAACAGAACCTTTGCAATCTCTCAACAAAGTATATGCCTTGGCCATTCAAGAAGAATGCTCGCATATCAGCACAACATCAACCGACAACATGGCTCTAGCAGCACGATCATACACTCGGCCACCAATGTCGAAAACCGATAAGTCACACTTACTTTGTACCCACTGTAATCGTCCTGGACATTTGAAATCTTCGTGTTTCAAAATAGTAGGCTATCCCGAGTGGTGGAACAACGGGAAGGGAGTAACAGATTCGCAATCCGGCAATCGTCCTAAAAATGCTCATTTCCAACGACCTAACGAGGGATCTAGCAACGCCGCGCTTGCTAACTCCATAACCACTGCAGATCCGGCTTCTCTCAACAGTCAAGACCGTTTAGACCTTGGACCGGCTATTTTTGATCAACAATGGTCTGTGCTATTTGAGAAGTTCAAAACATTTCATTCCCAACCTTCGGAAAACAAATCAGGTAATATCTTATCCTCTTGGATTTTGGATACCGGCGCCTCATATCATATGACTGGTAAAAAGTCTCTTTTGACTAACATACATTCGATTAATTCTCATCTAATCAAACTACCAAATGGATCTCTATCTTCTGCTCATACTGCTGGAAGTCTTATTCTAGCACCCAACTTTACAGTAAACAATGTGTTAATTATTCCAGGTTTAGAATGTAATTTGTTATCATCTTTTTGCTTAACAAATGATTCAAATTGTGTCTTAACATTTACTAACAGATTATGCGTACTACAGGACCGTTCTTCGCGGACTCTGATTGGAGCGGGTGAGCCTCGAAATGGAGTGTATTGGTTACATTGGATCATCTCCCCACCCAACGTACCTGCAGCATACTCCGTTCAAAACAATCAGCCCTCTTCTGTTATTTGGCACTTGCGTCTAGGTCATCCGGCCTACAAAACTCTTAATTTTCTTCCTAGTTTCAATTCCGCAACTTTTGATAAACATAAACTTTTGCCTTGTGATATATGTTACAAGGCCAAACAATCACGTTCTACTTTTCCTAAGAGTGAATCTCATGCTTCATCAATTTTTGATCTTGTTCATTGCGATATATGGGGACCATATCGAAAACCATCTTCTTGTGGTGCAACATACTTTTTAACATTAGTAGATGATTTTTCGCGTATTACCTGGGTTTTCTTACTCAAAAATAAATCACAAGTCTCTACCATAATTTCCGACTTTTGTCAAATGAGTAAAACCCAATTTCAAAAACCTATCAAGAAATTCCGTAGCGACAATGGCTCGGAATTTATTGGTCTCAAATCTTTTTTCTCAAAAGAAGGAATTTTATTTGAAAGCTCTTGCGTTTATACACCGCAACAAAATGGACGTGTTGAGCGCAAACATCGTCACATATTAAATGTCGCTCGCGCTCTCCTTTTTCAAGCAAAACTACCTATTCGTTTTTGGGGTGAATGCGTACTCACAGCTTGTTATTTAATCAATCGTACTCCTTCTACTATACATAATGGAAAATCACCTTTTGAAATATTCTTTCAAAAACAACCAAACTATGACAATTTACGTGTATTTGGTTGCTTGTGTTACGCTTCTAACCAACCACGATCTTCCAACAAATTCGAATCTAGAAGTCGAAAATCAATTTTTATCGGATATCCATCCGGCCAAAAAGGTTGGCGTCTTTTAGATCTCGATACGTTTTCCATCTTTATATCTCGAGACGTCATATTTTACGAAAATATATTTCCCTTTCAAAATTTACCTAATTATAATTATAAATCATCTAATAATTTTGAAAATCTCTCCTTCCCTAATCCCCTAACCCACGATTTTCACCCAGATCACAATACCGTAATCACCTCACTTTCCGATTCGGTTCCACAAAATTCTCTAGAATCTCAACTTTTACCTTCAAACATAAATCCTAATTTATCTATTATCCCATTAACTCATAATTTTGATGGTGCAGACTCTTCTAATCCTAGTCAGCATATTCACAATCCTTCTTCTACAACAACTTTGGCTCACTCAACCCCACTTGCACCCATTTCTCAACCAATGGCCCACTCATCCCCACTTATACCAATTTCCCAACCAACAGCCGTCACCTCTAATCCTAATCCTTTGATTAACCCTAACCCTATATTACCCTCTCCTCCATCTATCCCTCAAACAGCAGCAGCTCCTAACCGCCGCAGTACTCGCCCCAGTAAACCATCGTCTAAATATGACGATTTTATTTGTTATTCAGCCCAATCTGCACACTCTTTATCGGGTTCATCCTCTCCTGATCAGAACAATTTACAGGTAAAATATCCTCTGTCAAACTCTATTTCATATCATCACTTATCCCTTCCTCTTCGATCTTACATTGCAGCCATGACTAAAGTCACAGAACCTACCTCCTTCAAAGCTGCTTCAAACCAGCCAGAATGGCGTAAAGCTATGACTGCCGAAATTGACGCTCTCATACGCAACAAAACATGGAGTGTCGTCGACTTGCCTCCCGGAAAACGACCCATTGGTTGCAAATGGGTCTACCGAATCAAGTTCAAAGCAGACGGGTCAGTTGAGCGTTATAAAGCACGTCTCGTAGTGCTCGGAAACCGTCAACAACCAAGTATCGATTTCTCCGAAACCTTTGCTCCCGTCGCTAAGATGACTTCCGTTAAAATGTTGCTTGCAGTAGCAGCAATCAAACAATGGGAGCTTCATCAACTTGATGTGCATAACGCGTTTCTTCACGGAGATCTCCATGAAGAAGTGTACATGACAATACCGCCCGGATTTACAAAACATGGATCCTCTAAAGTCTGTCGACTACACAAGTCATTATACGGACTTCGACAAGCCCCGCGAAACTGGTTTGCTAAGCTTGCTTCCGCCCTTATCCAGTTCGGATTTCAAAAATCATACTCCGATTATTCGATCTTCTCCTATAATCGTGACTCTGTCACTCTTCACGTATTGGTCTACGTCGACGATCTCATAATCGCAGGTAATAACTCTATCTCTATTTCAAAACTTAAATCTTATCTTAACCAATGTTTCCACATGAAAGATTTAGGTCCTTTGCGATATTTCTTGGGTATCGAAATTACACGAACTCCATCGGGTATCTTTTTATCCCAACGAAAGTATGCCTTAGACATACTTAGCGAATCTGGTACTCTTGCGTCTCGCCCTTGCTCATTCCCTATTGAACCAAACCATGGTTTGGCCATCACCAACAGCCCGGCATTCGATCATCCAGAACAGTACCGAAGACTAGTAGGACGACTCATATATCTAACAATCACACGTCCAGAGCTCAGCTACTCGGTTCATATACTCGCACAATTTCTACAAAATCCTACAGCAACTCAATGGGCAGCAGCTCTACGGGTTCTTCGGTATATCAAATCAGCCCCTGGACAAGGTATATTTCTATCTAAACATAGTACATTACAACTAAATGTCTACTGTGATTCCGATTACGCAACATGTCCATTAACCCGTCGCTCTTTGACTGGTTTTTTTATCATGCTTGGCGAGTCACCCGTCTCTTGGAAAACAAAGAAACAATCCACAGTCTCTCGCTCATCTGCTGAAGCCGAGTATAGAGCCATGGCGTCCACCACATGCGAACTCATTTGGCTCAAAGCTCTCCTCCAATCCGTTGGCGTACATCACAAACAATCAATGCAACTATGGTGTGATAATAACGCGGCTCTGCATATTGCGTCCAATCCAATCTTTCATGAGCGGACCAAACATATTGAAGTTGACTGTCATATCATCCGTGATCAGGTTCAAAATGGATCCATTTCGACTAGACACATTCGCTCATCGGAACAGTTAGCTGACATCTTCACAAAGGCACTTGGCAAAGCGCCTTTCCATTATTTACTCCGCAAGTTGGGCATTCGCGACATCCATGCTCCAACTTGAGGGGGAGTATCAAGTTACCTTATTAGCCCTTATCTCCTACCTTCTACAATTACCTGTATATTATCTTCAATCTTTGTATTATAGGATAGTTAAGATATTTAGTTTCCTTTGTTTGTTATTCTCTCTTCCTATATGTAATCAGCACCTTTCACAGAATAATGTATGAGTTTCTAAGTCTAACTTAATCTTTCATAATCATCGTCTTATTGACGGTAGTCTGCATGACCCACATGAATCTCGTCTTGCATCTTGTTCTAGTTTTGTTCTTCGTCTTTGTCTTCCGCCATACGTTCATTGACGAGCCACTCTGACACCTGGCCTTCCTGCTTAAGATGACGTAAATAATCGTTAAATTTCCTCATAGCGATATCATATGACGTCTGCAATTCTTGAAATTTGTCTTTTACGTGATCCTGACACTTATCAGGATGCAATTCTTGTGCATTACATTTGTAGGCCACCCGAATATCTTTGAAAGAAAATTTTGCCGCTTCTTCTCCAAACAGAAGTCTTGGGTCTATGTGTAGTAGTCTATCAGCTAATCCATAACACTAAAGAAGAATCTTTGTTGGTTAATTTGAAGAATAACAACCAACTCCGCAAAGAGAAAGAATATATGTGTATGGAGAAGAAAGTACATACAACTTACATCACAACAAATTTATAAGATAGATTTTTTGGAAACAATTATTCATAATCAGTCTAAAATTGCATTTTAATGATTTTGTAAGATTTAAAATCTAATAAAAAAATCCAAAAAATACATAATAGGAGAGGATTTGTTGAAAGATTTTTACGGTAAGTTTAATTTTTTTAAAAAAGTATATATTATAACTGATAGAAATATATGGTATAGAGCAAGGATTAGAGATATCGTATAGAGTAAAGATAAATTTGAAACAACTTATTAGTGAACTCAACCTCCTCAAAAAAGTAAATTTTCTTAGTTTTAAAAAATTAGGGAATAATCAACAACGACTTCATTATAAAAATCCCTAAATTTTTGAAATTTTCATAATCGATCCCAACAAGAGCAACATAGGAACACAATCAAAAAGAGAAATTAAATTCCGAGCAACAAAAAAAACTACAATTACTCAGAAATTCGCAAAATTGAGCAAAATAATACACAACAAGATCAATCCAAGAACAAAATCGGTAAGGGGAAATGATATTAAGAGCGAAGAAATTATAATTTATAGATTTGAATAACTGAAGCATTGACTATCCACAATTCAAACACAAACACACTACAAAACCCTAAATCTAAACAAGTTGTGCAAGGAGAAAAGTTAAGAATAAGAAAACACAATACCGGAAGAAGAGGGAAGGAAGATAAAGCAAATTGCCGTTGCAAAAGGTAAAATGACATTGTCACTAGTGATGCGATGGTGTGAGAAACGAAGAATTGAAAGTGAAAATTGTGTTATGTTAAGTTTATGTAGGTTTACTAAGAAGTTGTCAGCACCTCTGTTATGAGATTTTCTTTTGATTTAGACTATCCGTTCATTACCGACTCTTTGTAAGTTCTCGATAAATTTAAATTATATAGACATTGCACCCATAAACTCCAATCCAACCCTCAACCATCTCAATATTCAACGAACCCGTATTCAAAGAACCCGTTTCAAAGAACCCGTATTTCAATTCAAAAGAGCGACTTTGTGGTCCCTTTCATGTGAACTCAAACTCACAGAAAATTAAATACTGCATGTAAAAGTCACATATAACTTTGTGGTTGCTTCACGGGTGTGTAATAAGTCAAGTGATTATTCATATTTTACATCAGAGTATGTATTTGGTGAGCATTGATTGAGAGTTGAAATGGTTAGGTAAGTGCACGAGAATGTGCTTCAGACCGGTTAGCTGTGCATCATATAACCATATGACCCACTCATTTTGCCTTTCTCTTTTTTTTTTTTAATTGAAAGTGGTTCAATCCCATAGCCGGCGCACCGACTATTGGATCGAAAGATCGAAAATAATCGACAGACGGACTAACCGTCATGACATACCACGATAAAGCAGAAAAAGAAAACACAAAAATACATCATAAAAACCCGAAAGCATGAACGTCTTCAGGAGAAGCAGAATGATACAGCCAACCGAAAGCGACAAGAATGAACGTTTATCTTCGAAAAAAGGAAAGAGGTAGAAAGTCCGGGAACAGCTGTGTTGCCTTTCTCCTAAAATATTTTAATTTTTGAAAAAATATAAAAAAATTATATTAAATATAAAAAAGTAAAAACACTGTACAGAAACAAATGAGCGGGTAGTTGCCACGACTCTCTCTGCGAAGGGTAGGTAGATACGATCTTACCCAACCTCCTCTCCGCACTTCACCGTCGCCTATTTAGCCTTGAAGCTTCTCACAGTCAATTCATCGAACACTTTGCACGCACCCAACTCCAAACAACAAATCATTCATGGCTGATTCAGCTAAACCCAAGACTCTGACTGCTCTGTCACAGGAGACAACGCTCAACACCAGCTTCGTCCGTGATGAAGATGAAAGGCCTAAGGTTGCTTACAACCAATTCAGCAACGACATTCCGGTGATCTCGCTTGCTGGAATCGACGATATTGGAGGAAAGAGGGATGAGATTTGTAAGAAGATCGTTGATGCTTGTGAGGATTGGGGAGTTTTCCAGGTCGTTGATCATGGTGTTGATACTAAGCTTGTTTCCGAGATGACTCGTCTCGCTAGAGACTTCTTTGCTCTTCCTGCTGAGGATAAGCTCAAATTTGACATGACTGGCGGCAAAAAAGGTGGATTTATCGTCTCTAGTCATCTTCAGGTGATTCTTAAACCTTAATTTTCGTCACTATTCTTTGTTCAGATTTGTTGAATCCTGATCGTCATTATTATTGTTTGATTCATTCATTGATCTAGTTCGTTTTCTTCTGATCAAGTAATAGTTTGCCTGTTGCAACTCTACGATCGATAATGCTATATTTGATGAGAGTTGTTGTTGTTTTGCCAATGATTCGAAGCAAATAGTCTCTCTAATAATCCTTTTGTTTTGGGTAAAGTATGTATTCAGAATATATTTACATATGTATTGAGAGTTCTAGACTGTTAACAATTGAATGAGATTTGTCAGTTATAAGTCATTGAATGCACTAATCTTCTTGTATCTGATTGTATAGGGAGAAGCAGTTCAGGACTGGCGTGAGATTGTGACATACTTCTCATACCCACTAAAGGCCAGGGACTACTCAAGGTGGCCCGACAAGCCCGAGGGCTGGATCAAGGTAACCGAGCACTACAGCGAGCAGCTCATGGGTCTAGCTTGCAAGCTTCTTGGAGTTCTTTCAGAAGCCATGGGACTCGAGACTGAGGCCTTGACCAAGGCTTGTGTCGACATGGACCAAAAGGTGGTCGTAAACTACTACCCGAAATGCCCCCAGCCGGATCTCACCCTCGGGCTCAAGCGTCACACTGACCCGGGTACCATCACCCTCTTGCTCCAAGACCAAGTTGGTGGACTCCAGGCTACTAGAGATGATGGCAAAACCTGGATCACTGTTCAGCCTGTTGAGGGTGCCTTTGTAGTTAACCTTGGTGACCATGGTCATGTGAGTTCTTCATTAATTTCCTTATCTCATTATATTACCATTTTGTCTATTAGCTGGATCTTGAAGCAATTGAAAATTTTTTGACTAATTTGTGATCTGAATTCTGAAGCATGCTAATTTGATGCTAATAGTTGGCATGGTCCCAGTATAAGAGAATTAAAATGCATAGAAATTTTCTGGTCAGTAATACTTTGGTGATAATGGTATATTTATTGTTGCCTACTCCCAGTTGCATTTAAGAATGGAAGATATATGCTGCTGTCTATGACTATGAAATAATCTTCTAGAAGCAATTCAAAATGTATAAGAGAATTAAAATGAAACTGTTATGTATTGTTTTGAAATGTACAGTACTTGAGCAATGGAAGATTCAAGAATGCTGATCACCAAGCAGTGGTGAACTCAAACTTCAGCCGTCTTTCAATCGCCACATTCCAAAACCCGGCCCCTGATGCAACCGTTTACCCGCTAGCAGTGAGGGAAGGCGAGACACCAATTCTAGAGGCACCAATCACCTTTGCTGAGATGTACAGGAGAAAGATGGGCAAGGATCTTGAGCTTGCAAGGCTCAAGAAGCTAGCTAAGGAGCAAGCTCAGCAGAATCTCGACAAGGCAAAGGTGGAACCTAAGCCTATTGAAGAGATCCTTGCTTGAAACTACTTTAGTCATTGGATAATTGCCTTTTTGAACACATTAGGGTTTTCTATGATTAGCTAAAGAAGATGATATTATGTTCTCTTATGCTCTGTTTTGCTCTGTTTCTTTTATTTAAACGTCTGTTGAAATGTGTTCTGTAACTGGAAGTTTGGATGGTGGAAGTTGAATAAATCTCTTGGACTTGTATTGTTCACTTGTGATATTTCAATTTAGGAGCAGCTGTCACTAATATATACATAATTTTATATTAAAAACTTTAGTCTTCATCATTGTAACTGATCGATTACAAAGTCCAATATACATACCATAGTCTAATGTTATAAAACTAGCATTTGATTCGTTTTTGACTTTTTTTTCCCCAATTTTTTTTATTCAGTTAGATTAATATTAAATAATGTATAGAAATAATTTTTTTATAAAATAGTTCCGACATCATTTAATGTAGAAATATGTTTTTTTTAATATACCTACATCAACATGGTATTCTATGCGAATGATACTCGGATGTAAGTCTTTTGTTAAAAATTCGTGAGGTTATCTCCCTTAATTTTAATATTTTTCATTTTTATTTTTCTTGCTTTCATCAGTCCATTTATTAGGACGTAAAAAAAAAAGAAATTTATAGAAATGCATAGATTTTCTTATACATATAATTTTAATAAAAAAAAAGTATATGATATCTTTCACGTGATGTGTTTGAGCATTATCATCTACCAGACTGTTGGGCCCGGTAAGTTTTTAGTAGGCCCAAATAAATCCAAGAGTGTGATGGGCCTAGTTATATGGAGATAAGCCCATAAATAATTCTCAAGTTTGGATATAAACTACTTTCCATGCAGAACGTTTAGTAATTCATACATATTGAAAATAAACGTAAAATAAACATTATATAACAAATGAAACACGTGAATGGTCAATAATATGAACAGTACTCAGTATTTCTTATTTAGTTAGGCACACTATCATATTTTTCTAAAAACGTCATCTCAAAATAAAAAGTAGCCAAATAAAATAAATAAACTAATCTATTAGAGTATTAGGTGGCATGGCCTGCCCTCAAGGCGTGCGCCTCCAACTTGGAAAGACGTTTTATTTTTTTTTAAAGTTTATACATATAAACTCACACAAAATCCCTTATATCAGTGGTCACAAATTATAAGTTGTTTTTTTCAACCCGATAGCATGTAGATTTCTTGTTCGACTCCTATGGCCAACAATTTTTCATATTAATGATACACTCATTCTTGATGCCAAAATATTTTTTATTTTTGTAGAAAATGATTCTGAAGTAAATATGAACATTAGTGTTTACATCCAACCACTTTATATCAACGAAATATTACATTAATATTGTTCATAATGATTTACAAGAAAAATATATTTTAAAAATAGATATAAACCAATTATTTATTGGGAGAATTTGACATACTAAGCTTTTTTTAGTTTTTGTTTAAGAAAGTGTACCTCAAATTTTTTACCACTTTCATTTAATAGTAGGTAAAAATTATTAACCCTTCTATTTAGAAAGAAAGGAATAAATGATGTTTGTTATTTGTTATATAAGTATAAGTTTTAATTTTTTAATTACTAAATTTGTTTTTTTTATTTATTATTTTTCTTGCCTTTTTTTTATTATTTTCTTTTTTATTTTCTGGACTAAATTTCTCATACCAGAATTTCTCATACCAGAATTTTTAAAACCAGAAATTATCGTACAAAAAGTTCATACCAGAAATTTCATACCAGAAATTATCATACGAAAAGTTCATACCAGAAATTTCATACCAGAAATTTCATACGAAAAGAGCCTAATACCAGAAATTATGATACTAGAAATTATGATACCAGAAATTATGATACCAGAAATCGTAATACCAGAAATTATGATACCAGAAATCGTAATACCAGAAATCGTAATACCAGAAATCGTAATACCAGAAATCGTAATACTATAAATTGTAATACTATAAATTGTAATATCAGAAATTATGATACCAGAAATTATGATACCAGAATTGTAATACTATAAATTGTAATACCAGAAACACCTAAAAGATTCAAATACTCTATCAAGCACAAATCTCACCCAACGAGACCGATGCAAGGGATGACGCCCAAACACGAGCACTCCTTGCCCCTTTGTGGAAGTTCCTTGTTTGACACCACTTGAGCTTGTTCCATGCCCTCTTCACATCAGTTATTTGCAAAACCCGCCCCCATAACTGCCATGATTCCCCAAAGACTCCCAAGTTTAGATGTCTCTTGCATTTCTTCCACAAAGCTGCAAGTACTCCGAGTAGTTGTGAGGAGAAGTGCAGGAAAATCCTCAATGTTAGGAACGATATTGCAAACAGCAAATATGGTTCCTTTACCATCATCTCCTTCCATGATAACACTTGGTACCCCAAAGGACCATTATTCTCATTGAGAGCATTGACCGAGTCAGATGATCTAGGTGGAAGCAAATCTTTCACCGAGTCAAGCCCTGGATGAAACAAGTGATTTTACATCAGTAACAATGACTAACTGAGATTGTTAGATACACCTCTACGGTCTCCATCCACTTTCAAAAAAGTCCCAAACAGGAAAGTGGTTAATTGAAGAGAGCTCAGGTTCAAGTTAAGAAAAGCTTCCAGAAACATTCCAACTAAAGTTGACATAACAAACTTGTTAATAGTACCTGTAGTTTTCTGGTAAAACTGTGCCAATGAATGCAGATCTTCTTGATTCCCTGCACAAAGTCGATCGATCGAGCCTTCCCAGAGCTGCTGCTCACAGTCGACGGAAAGAGAGATCCGAATTGGAAGCAGGTCACGCGCAACAGCCTTTGCATCTTCTATCGCGCGAGTGCAAGCAGGTCCGGTCCTACAACCCTTCAATCGGATTCATCTTCTTAATGTTTCAGATCTAGATCTATGTGATGTGAGAGGAGCTCCTTAATGTTTCAGATCTAGATCCAGATCGCCACCAACTCCGACGACGATCCTGGTCAACCGATTAAGCCTAATCTTCTATGGCCACCGTTGCTACCAGAAGGAGAACGAGAGATTGAGAAAAGGGAAGTAGAAGCGAGAGAGATTCATAGAAAGAAATGTGGCGGTAGAAGGAGATATTGAGGAAAGGAAAGTAGAAGCGAGAGTTTTAGAGAATGGAATGAGGCGGCTAGGGTTTCACGGTTAAAAAAATTTTTGGGTACATTTATTTAATTGTAAAACTAAAAAAGCGTAGTTAGTAGAGATAATTATAAAAAAGCCTAGTTACCTAATTGACCCTTATTTATTTACAATAAATAAGGTAAAAATTTTATTAAAAAAAGGTAAGAAATCTATATATACTACTAAAGCAGCATCCATTTTATCCACGTGTCAATCCCTAAGGCCGTCCACATCAGCTTTTTTCCAATTTATTTACAGATTTGCCACAATGTATTTACAGATTTGCCATTAATTATTTTATTAAAAAAAAAATTTATTAGAATTTGTAAACCATTATCATGTCACGTCAATTTTATTAAAATAAATTATTAAAAAAAATAAATCTATCTATCTATCAATCAAAATTAACTGATCTAGTGTAACTCAAAATCTAACGCAAATCTTCTAACAAGATTTCACACATTTGTTTAATTCAAAACTAAATCAAATTTTGCTCCTCTATCTAAATCTGAGTAAAAGTGATAATATATTAAGGTACAAATATAATACTCGAATAATAATCTTTGTAATAGAATTTTAATTATGTTATTTTATTTATTTTTAAAAAATTAATCCTCATATGTTAGTCATATTAGTTAATAAAAATAATGTTTACTATAAATTGATATCAAATATATGATGCATGAAAGTGAAAATATAATATTTATTTAGACAATTCCGCACAAGGTGCGGGCACTAAACTAGTTAGTTTATAAAAATACATTATCTTATTTATTTTAGCATTTTAGTGAAACATATAATCAATTTAAAAAAATGTATTTAACTTTTAATTTTAAATTTAAAATTAATATTTAAATAAAAATTTTAATTTGATAGTTAGATGGAGAACAAATTTCCAGACTTTGCCAATAGAAAAAGTCTGAGAACACGTAAATTGTTATCATTAAACCGCGTTGTTAAATGATTAAGTTCGATTATCACTTATCGATCAGTGACTATGATATGACCTAATCTCTTTAGTTTTCAGAGAAAAAGAGCGATTATACATTAGAAATGTGATGTTAAATTTCCCACTGGCCCCGGCTTAGACTTGGTCTTCACTCTTCATCTTGTCATAATCCCACGTGGACGGTGGAAATATAGAAAAGAAAAAGGAAAAAAAAGTAATAAATGATTTGGTGATGTAAATACTCCGTGTTATTCAAACTTTTGGATTATTGATCGACTTATGGTCCACGTTTAATTTGGATATGACCTTCGCTTACAAGTCACTGAAGTTACATGCAAGCAACGTGCATGATATGGTCATATTGTGACTCAGCTCACACGGCTAAAGTTCGTTTCTAATATGTATATATATTCTAATTATGAAAACTTTGGTTATTTTTTGTCATTTTATTTTTACGCTAATCATCCATTTTATTTATTCTAATAATGAAAGAAAAATATACGATTAATATATTAGAATAACTAATGAGACAACAAAATTAACAAAATTTATTATTATCTCTTTTCTACATCACTCGAATATGTCCCTATATATTGATATGTTCATAATGTCACATTTTTTGTGGGTAAAAGGTTGAAGTTCCTTCACCAGAGGGTTCGGGGACGGTATCACCTTCGCTTATGAAACAAGATTACCATTGACCGGTCATAACTCACAACAAGCACGTGGATGAGGGATTATCTCCTCGCTACGTATACTAGTTGACAAAAAGCGCTTATGATATATCGTCTATGGTCTTGTAGCTCTCGTTAATGTTTTCCCTCGGTGTCTTTTTAGTTCAATATTTTTCTCAATTTTTTTTTTGTAACGTTTTTGTTAATTGGTTTCCTTTCAATGTTTTGTTCTACGACAGTTAGTATGTCCATCGTTTCTACAAGACTGTATAAAACCACCAAGATTATTTGTTGTCTTGAATCTATTCTCATTTATATAAAAATAATATTTATAGACTATGGATCTTATGAAAAAACTATGGATTTTAAAAACAAACTACATACATAGGTGTAGACGGTATAGTGTACGTTGTACGCGTTGACCGTTTAAATTAATGGTGATTAATAAGATCACGTAAACATGATTAACAATTAATTTCTGAATAATCTGAACTGAACATGCGTGAGCTGTCACTTACTTCGGGTAATTGATCATAAGTTGTTACTCTTTTTGTATAGTTTAAATGTTTCAAATAATTACTTTAGTTTCTTTGGAATTTTATAAATATGAAAAATACAATAAAAATTTATATATATATATATATATATATATATATATATATATATATATATGTATTTTAGATAATCTTACGTGATATGTTTGGACCTATATTTGTTGCAAGTTAGTAATCAAGTAAAAATATATGAGTGGGCATATTGACATACTCATCCGTCGGTCAAAAAAAATTGAAGGTTATACGTATAAAGTATTTGGACAATTTTGATTACTAGACCTTTTTGAAAAAATAGAGTAGTAACTAGACTTTTTAATATTTCAATTAAATAAATGTACCCCAATCTTTTGTATTTATTTTTCAAACTCTACACACTCTTACTCTTCTCTCAAGAGAGGTACATTTACTAAATACAAAATTAGTAAAAGTCTAGTAAACCAAATTGTTACAGAAAAACATTTTAACAACACACAAGAGTAAAACTAATTAAGTATATGTATATCTATCTATTTTTTCGCTCAGGCAAAAAAAAAATGTTATATTATATTGTATTATATTATATTATATTCTTCTGTTATATATATTGGGTTAGAAAAAAGTAATAGTTTCCGCACTGAAGAATATACCGTATATTACATAACATTTGCTTTTTTAGAAAGTAGCTCGTCTAAATAAAGCATTTTTTTTATCAAGCTTTTTAGGAAAGAATATTGCATATCCATTAATTAATATGTATTTTTGCAATACATTACATAGATAATGACAAATAGAAATTGTTAAGAAATGAGAACAATACACGAAATATCTCGTGAGCTGTGGTGCACGAATATTCAACATTTTTTTTTTTTTTTGATCAAGAAGGTAAGAGGCTCGATTACACCAAAGGATGGGGCAAAATTTTTTTTTTTTTTTTTTTTTTGATCAAGAAGGAAAGAATATTGCATATCCATTAATTAATATGTATTTTTTTTTTTTTCAACACTGATTATGTGTCTTAGGCCCTACGGTAATTACAGATATCCTTTTCAGATAAATATATAAATTTCAGTTTATTATATATATTAGCAGTGGCGGCCGCAGGATTTCAAAGGATGGGGCAAAATTTTGTTTTCGTTAAATATATCTATGAAAATAAAATAGCGATAAAAATAAAGTCAATATGTCATCTACTTATAATAAACAAAAATTTAAAAAAAAATAAAAAATATTATACTTAAAGGCGCCGTCTTGGACCGCGCCTATAATTTTTAAAAAAAAAAAAAAAATAGCTGCCCTATAGGTGCGTCTATAACCGCGCCTCTTTAGTTTTTTTTTTCTTTAAAAAACGTTACACTATAGCCGCAGTCTAGGACCGCACCTCTATTTGTGTTTTTATTATCTTTATTTCGGATATTAAAACGTTGTCCTCGACAACGCATTTTACAAATAATAGTGCAGTTTAAGACCACGCTTCTACTTCAAACAACAAATCTCGTGCATTTAGGTGAATTATGAATTATTTCACTCCGAGCCTCAAACAGGAAATTTTTTTGAAGTTTCGTTTACTTCGGCGAAAGATCCAAAACAACATTTAAATATACACAAGAATAGTGATATTTAAAAAATTAATAAATCGTAGAAAAATTTTTTATAAACGAAAAGCATGACCCATTTTAAAACGAGTTTTTTTCAAAAAAAAAAAAAAAAAAATTTTTTTATTGTTTTGGAGGGTGGGGCGGCTGCCCCACCCAAGGGCCGCCCCTGTATATTAGTATATACACGTAGTAAAATTGTAAATTCTTTTTATTAGTACACGATGCATTGCGCGTGCGAATAGTTCATATGATATACATATACACACACACGTAGTAAGATTGTTGAGTGCAAGTAAGATACATTCATTTCTTAGTAGTAAAATGTTGAGTGCAAGGAAGACACGTCCATTTATAATTACACATAATATGGGGAGGATTGAAGTTGTTGAGTCGATTATAAATGGGATAACGTGTCTGATCAACAATTTCTTTTATTATTAATTGATTTTAGATGAAATTCAGTTGAGTTTATTTGCTGGACTTGAGTCCAATATTGTATCAGACCAGTTCGACTTCTAGATTATAGCTTATTGACATGGGATTCTAGGTCTTATACTCTAATTGCGAATATGGGCAATGGTAATCCATTAAATTAGGCTAACCGGTCTTAAAGCATGACGTCAAGTGTAAAGCGATCCAGACGGCTGCACTTGAGGGTGTGTGGAGGATGAAAGTTCTCCCAATAATAATAAAAGAATAACGGATTTAGTATATATTAGATCGAAAAACTATTCCTCCTATTGATGATTCGTTTTATAATAGAAACCGACTGAATTTATGTGTTGAATTCAGACTCAACACATATATGCTCGACATGAGATGAACCCATGTTATATTTAACCATCGAAATCCCATGATACATGGATTATATAAATTACAATATAAACGGTTTCTCACTAATTAGCTTTCACTAAAAATATACAGAATTAAACTTTGTTATTATTATATTTCATTTGTTTTATTATTAAAAATACCCTTATTTCATCTCAAAATAAATATCATATAACATGTTCATATCTATTTTATATATTTTATTCTTTTAATAATTGTTTTTTCATAAAAGAAATATCCTAGAATAAAAAAATGATATAAAACAAAATAAGTAATGTCTTGAGGAAAATATTTTACTAATTTAGTTTTAGAATTCAAGCTATATGGTTACAATTTAATACATGACCATAGATTATCTACCTATCTTCAAACCCTAACCCCTAAAACGAAAATTGGCAAAAGAACAAACCAAATACAAATCAGAAAACAAGAAGGGAAAAAATAAGAAGAAAAATTACAAAGAAGAAAAAGGAGGGGAAGGAAAACTGCAAAATATATTAAAAACAATATATTTAAAGATCACAAGTCCTCGAAAAGCCTCTTTTTGTCAAAAGGTCTTCCCTTTTGACCATCGACCTCCTTCTTCCCTCCTTCCTTCAATCTGCCCCAAACCTTCCCACTTCTCCAAATCACAATAGACATCGATCCAATCAATCACAATTCATACATATACGTTCATCTTCGTTCTCATTTCCCTCTATCCACAATCCAAAGCCTCCGCAAACAATGGGTTCATGTTTCTCTACAACGAAGATAACGGGATCTAACAGTAATACCAACAGTCGCACGAAATCCGGGGCTGTAAACTCATTGTTTAAGAACAAACGGAAGGAATCTACAAATCCAGTTTCAAATATACCGGCGAACAAGCAAGAAAATCGCCGGAAAACGAATGATACAGCGAGGGGCCATCAAGGAAGAGCAAAACGATCAGTAACGGCTTCTTGTGGTAAGAGGACCGATTTTGGTTACGCAAAGGATTTTGATCGTAAATACTCGATTGGGAAATTGCTTGGTCATGGCCAATTTGGATACACGTATGTTGCCACCGACAAATCAACCGGCGACCGCGTTGCAGTTAAGAAAATTGACAAGAATAAGGTACCGATTTCGTGTATGTTTTAGTGATTTTTTCCCCCTGTTTACGATGTGAAATTAGGACTTAATGCTTTGTTTTCCGATTGGGAAATTGGCGACGTTTATTGAATCGTATAATTGAGTCAGGTGATTAATGAATTATGCTCATGATGATTAAGTAGGTGAGTAATAATGGATTAGTGAGAGGTTTGTTGGATTCCGGTGCCTGAACAAATCATTTCGTAATTATTGCTCCAATTACAGGTCTTGGTTTACATGATCTTTTTGAAACATTTTGGCTCTTTATACTTATAGCAGCTGTGGATCTGAAGGCTGAAAAGCTCCCGTTAATTTGGAGAAAGGAATCAACCAGGATTCTGTTTTGGAATGTATATTTAGTTTTTTGATTTAATCATTATTCCTTTCTACTTAAAGCAGCTGTAGCTACAGTTCAGAAATTAGAAGTAAACCAAAGTTGGTAATAATAGGTCTTAAATTCTAGTTTGAATTGGTCAGATCAGACCAATAACTCCAATCAGAAAAAGGGTATATTCCATTTGTAATTAATAATATTGAACGACTACGTCAAAATTATAATTTTGATATTTTGTACTTTTGGTTCAATGTGCATTTCGTGAAAAAATTTAGTGACAAGTGACTAAATTTACAATGCTATCAACTTTGACTAGTTCTATTTTGTTGTTTGGGTTCTGAAGATATTAAAGTGTCTGTGGTGTCTCATAAGGAAAAAAAAATTCTGGACTACAATTGACTAGCCAAAATGCTGATGATAAAAGATCAAAACTGTGTTGCAGATGGTTCTCCCGATTGCTGTTGAGGATGTTAAGCGTGAAGTTAAGATATTGCAAGAGCTTACTGGACATGAGAATGTAGTTCAGTTTTATAATGCATTTGAGGATGAAAACTATGTTTACATAGCAATGGAGTAAGTGTATAGCCATGTTCTTACCTCTTTGTTTACTTATTAGTGTAATCCATTCTATGCTGCTACTTAAATATGTGTTGATATCTTTCTCAGGCTATGCGAGGGCGGTGAGTTGTTGGATCGAATCCTGGCCAAGTAAGCAGTTATAAATCGCCATTTTTTTCACCCTGTTCCTACAGCTCACAGGCTCATCCCGATATCTCACCGTCATTTTTCTTTTTACTGTGGGTAGGAAGGATAGCCGATATACTGAAAAAGATGCAGCAGTTATAGTTCGTCAAATGTTGAAAGTTGCAGCTGAGTGTCATTTGCATGGATTAGTGCACCGGGATATGAAACCTGAGGTATATCTCATGTCCCTCTCATCGTGCTCAATATAAAATGTTATTTCTCCAGTTTGCCAATGCTCAACTGTGTTCAATTTGCTTGCAGAATTTCCTATTTAAATCTACCAAAGAGGATTCACCTTTGAAGGCCACAGATTTTGGACTCTCAGACTTCATCAAACCTGGTAAGTACAAGTTTCATGAGTCATTTTTGAAAGACGGTTTCCCCTTTCACTGTGCACTCGATTTCTGTTAACTACCTTGATCTTTTGCAACCAATAAAGACCTATGTAGCTTATCATTTACTATCTGTAGCTACGTTGGGCAAGTTCTATCGTTACAAATTCACCCCTAGGTAAAAGAGTTAATACATTAGAATATTTGCAGGGAAAAGATTCACAGACATTGTCGGTAGTGCGTATTATGTTGCTCCAGAAGTGCTAAAGCGTAAATCAGGGCCAGAGTCAGATGTATGGAGCATTGGTGTCATAACGTACATCCTGCTGTGCGGGAGACGGCCATTTTGGGATAAAACAGAAAATGGTATATTCAAGGAGGTAATGTAGTATTGCCAGATCCCTGTTACTGTTAACTTTCAGGCTTCATTTTCCCCAGTCACCGTAAACTATGAGAATAAAGAAATCTGCTATTTGTTTTTTGTTCCACAAAATTGTGTTTTATATCGTCTATATAGATTCTCGGAGTCTATCGAAAATGTAATCTATCTGACATGTCGTGCTTATTGGAAGCTTAATTCTCAAAGCAATTTATGAGTTGCATTAGTGAGGCTAAGTATACTTATGAAATGTTACTCTTTCATTTATACAGATGCTAAATTGAGTCCTTCTTGTTATGCCCTTTGTGATGATATTTCCTCATTTTTTCGGATAAAAGGTATTCATTCTTTTCTCTACCAGGTTTTGAGGAACAAGCCTGACTTTCGCCGCAAACCATGGCCTACCATAAGCAATAGCGCCAAGGATTTTTTAAAGAAGTTGCTGGTTAAAGATCCTCATGCAAGGCTTACTGCTGCTCAAGCTCTCTGTATGTTTTTCACCTTTTGGTCTTTCTCTTCTCTATCTAACTAGTGATACTTTCTACATGCTGAATCAACAATTCTCTAAGTTGAGTTATCATTCACTGAAAAAGTCTCTCGGCAATTACCCTCAAGAACTAGGAATTCCTTGTTTAATACTTGTGCTTGCCTTCTAGATTCCCAGCTTCTTGAAGCATAACCCTATTCGTGATGAGCAACTTGCAAATAGTTTTTGCAAAGCAGTCACCAATTAAAATTTTAACATGTATTTGAGTATACAAAAAAGTTGGAAATTTTATAACAGATGATGCCTTTTTAGTTGCATATCATCAGTATAGGCTGTATAGCTACTGTGGTATATTAGTCTTATAGGTTTTTCTTTGTGTTTGTAGCACATCCATGGGTTAGAGAAGGTGGAAGTGCCTCAGATATACCTATTGACATCTCCGTTTTACACAACATGCGGCAATTTGTCAAATACAGTCGTATGAAGCAGTTTGCTTTGAGGGTAAGCGAGCTCCTTTATTAAGCTTGTAGTTTCTCATTGCCCAATACTCTCCCATTTTGAGCATTTCTTGTGTTCATCACTAATCAGGCTTTAGCAAGTACCATCAATGGAGAAGAGCTGGCTGATCTTCGAGATCAGTTTGATGCTATTGACGTGGATAAAAATGGAGTCATCAGTCTAGAAGAAATGAGACAGGTGCGTTGTAACTGCGTAAAGTCGATGCTTAGTTTCCAATTTCATAAATTGTTTATATCAATAATTTCTTTGCAGGCTCTTGCTAAAGATCTTCCGTGGAAACTGAAAGATTCACGGGTCCAAGAGATAGTTCAAGCGGTATTGTTTTCTTTCTATTTTCATTTGCTCCTCGCTAAAGAACAATATTAGCCTTGCTTTGGTTTATGCGATTCTGATGGTATCATATAATTTGATAATTTCATGCAGATTGACAGCAATACAGATGGGCTCGTAGATTTTACAGAGTTCGTTGCCGCAACCTTACATGTGCATCAGTTGGAAGAACACGATTCTGCTAAGTGGCAGCAACTATCACAGGCCGCGTTTGATAAGTTTGATGTAGATAGAGATGGATTCATAACCCCAGAGGAACTCAGATTGGTAAGTATTACAGTTGTTGGTATTCATCCTGAATCTATACAACACCTTTACATTCATTTCAGCGAATGTGTTGTTTGACAAACACAACTTGCAAGTTAATGCTATATGTTTCTGTACGGCTTTTTTCTTGCAGCATACGGGTTTAAAAGGTTCAGTAGATCCACTCCTGGAAGAAGCTGACATAGACAAAGACGGGAAGATAAGTCTTCCAGAATTTCGAAGGCTCTTGAGAAACGCAAGCATGGGATCACGAAGCATGCATACCTCTTCTAGTCACCATCAGTCTCATATGAGGATCAAGTGAGATTCCAAAAGGAAAGGGTCCTTTCACGAGAATACAAGTAGAAAAACAGACTATTAAGGATGTCTTTCTTCCATCTTATAGAGATTCGTGAAGACGGAGCACATGCAGTTCGCATGACAGACTCATAATGTTGTGAATAGATCTGTACATGGATGGATGTGTTTTTGTAATGTTGATTGTAGATGAGAGGCTCTTTGGAGCAACACGGTTCGAAAACGTAGTGATCGTTTGTTTTGTACATCTTCTGTGAATTTATGTCTGATTCACTTGCCATAAAGAAAAGTCCAGACAATGCACAGAGTTTTGATCTACAGTTGGAGGATAAAGTGTAAAATTAGGGAGATGAGAGACTTGGTTGTACAAAAGTTCCCTTGTGTAGTTTCCCCTGGTTTTTCAAATAGCTGTTTTAGTGTATTGATTATGCAAGGAGAAATTAAGTTCACATCTTTTTCACTACTACTAAATTTCATCAGTCTACTACGGTATTTTTGCCTCCGTATGCACCGCCCTGCTAGTGGTTTCAGCCACCGCGTGTTCATTCTACCCATCACAACACATATTTACATGCTAATCATGGTAACTTGTTTGACATTTGAAATTGAAGTAGGATTTTTAGAATCTTACCAATCAGAGAGTAGCTACTGTGAGATGTTTCCCCAACATAAACACATATTCACATGCTAGAAGATTCATCATCTCCAGCGGCATTTTCCTTCCTATGTGATTGTGATTGCTTTCTCTTTGTATTTACCGACGAGGACAATTCCTGAAGAATAACAACTCTTCAATAGTATGAATAATCTAAAGAATATACATGGTGAAAAGTTATAGTTGGGGATGTTTTAGTGTCCACATACAAACCTGCTTTTCAGATGAACCAGGTGTTTTGAGTTCCAGCTCTGTAGCCACATCATTTGACTCTTCACTTCTTTCGACAGTTCTGTTCCTTTGACAATCAGAAGATCCACTCCACGAATCTTGCCTGCTTGAATAGGGTACAAAAGTGGAATGATGAGTGGGAATTGCGGCAGGGTTCTGATTTCCGAAGAACGCAAAAGGCTGTAGTGTTGGATGCATAGCCTGCATAGGTATTGAACTAGGAGGAATCGCGAGTGGTACTGAATATGCATAAGGAGGTGGTGCCATGACAACTGGATGATCAGTAGGACCCCATGGATACATAGTTCTCATTCTCTGCTGATACTGAATATTCAGATTGTCAATCTCAGATTTTATAGACGCTTTTTCTTCCTTGAGTTCAATCTTTTCCTGAGTTAACTGATTAGAAAAAGATGCCTGAGATTATAAGCGCAAAAAAGAGCTTTATAAATGAAGGCTATAAACATCGGGATTACCTCGCGTAATTCATCAGAGAGAGTTGCATACTCAGCTTTTAATCTGTTTACTTCTTCGGCTAAGTCTTCCAACACCTGAATGGTCTCCGCGAGAATACTCGCCTTATCATTCTTAGGACGTTCGGGATCTAGAATCATTTACATCATTACAGTAAAAATAGTGTCACAAAAATGATAACAACTGATAGCATCTTTAGAAGTGGTATTCACTTTTGAAAAACAGTTTCACAGCCAGCTTCGATTATATTGAGAGTATACAGAGGCAAACGGGGCGTGTAATCACAGATTCACAGGAACAATGGATGAGAACAAAATAGAAAGAAAATAAAGCGAAGTGCAAATTTTACTTCTCTTTTTGATAAGTAGGTCCAAGGACATAAGATAGACATATTTATATGTAATGCACACGGGATTGAGTAACAGTCAAAGCTGTACTAGTTCAAAGTCAGGATGCTAATGGCATTCTTCTTGACCTTTCTGATATATATGGAAACAAGGACAAAGCATAAGTGATCTTTATGGAATTCAATCAAACATAACAGTAATTATAATTAATATAAATTATGATAGTTTGATACAACAAAGCATGAAAAAGTGTATGAAAGTACCTACTGTATTTCCTAGCTCGACAAATTGATCGTTTAGGCGATCCCTCCTCAGCTTCTCACGGCCGGCTTTCTGGATCTTTCTAACATTAACCTGATCTTTTGCCTTCCCGTCAGACTTTAGCCTTAGCAGAAGATAAAGCTGAATTACGGCTAAACCCTAAATAAAAAAATCCAAGGACTAATCTCTCTAAACTAATTACCTATAATCTACTTAACTTCGACTAAATTCGGACATGAACACGCAATTAAGCTTAAGAAACAGAATAATTTCTCATTAGGTGGCCAAGAAGTCGATTATTTTTGCAAATAACGGAAATTTTTTGACGTAACAATTGAAGCTGAAATAGATACCTGGAATCGCAGCTTGAGCTTTGAGATCGACTGGAAGGATGAGCAGAACTAGTAACTGTTTGAGAAATCGGATCATTATGAATCTGGTCCATGAAACCTTGAAGCTCTGAAACCTCGGGTGTGAAGATTGCGAAGTGTATTGACAGTGGAATGAGTTCGATCGGCGGTGAAATGGAATTGAAGAGAGAGAGAAAGGATAGAGAAGGAAGCTATCGGATGAGAAGGAGATCAATCGAACGGGGGTACGTGGAGACGACAGCGAAAGGGGGCTTGTGCATTCCACGAGCCTTGAGATCAATGACGGCCCACTGAATGATGTTGATAACTTCCAATTTTGTCCTACCTTTTGTAGGAATTTCACTAGTTTAACCTAATGTCTGATACTTCACAAAATGGCTCCGTTTGTTATAATGAGCTAGAGTTAGTTCTGATTTATGACAAACTGTCAAACCGGCTCAAACCGTCAATTTAGATTGTCGATTCGAGTAATCCGACGGTTTAGTTTTAGGTTTGTTATAATAACATACCTAAACCATCGATTTAATCCCAATTAACCGCCGAGTTGGGTATATATATATATATAATGGATCAAATTGACGGTTAACCGTCGGTTTGAGACGTTTTTATTTATTTAAAAGTGGACCAAATTGGTTGGTTTAAATTTTTTTTAACAAACCGGTACTAAATCGACAAATCGAGGGTTTAAGTTTAGGTTTGTCCTAAACTAAAACATAAACAGGCCGTTTGAAAACCTAAAAGCAACTGGGCATGCCACCTTTTGGATGTTTGGCCTTCAAATTGCCGCCTTATTAATGTGTTGTACAAAAGTTAAACGCGAGAAGAAAAGTTGCACTTCACTAAAAATGAAAATTACATCTATATTTTTTCGTATATAATAAAAGTAGATTTGTACAAGGGTGGTCAATGTAAAAATGAAATAATCAGATTGTGAGTTAACGTGTGAATTGAAATTTTACATTGCATAACAATGTAAAAAAAAGTTTGTTCACGTTGACTTACTATGTGAAAACGTTATTTTCACATCTACTTTCAATGTAAAAATGTTATTTTCACGTTGACTCCTAATGTGAACCAAATTCAATATGTTCAAGAGTCCGACATAATATACTTTTTCGATTATGTGTATTTCAATCGTCTATGGCCAAATCTGTTGTCAAATCAACTTTCAATTCATTAAAAAAAATTCAAAATATAAATTTCTTATATTCAACGAAATCCTAAATATCGGAAAAACTCATTAGTGGGTAGCAACTTTTATGACCGCGACTTTTATTGTTCAAAGTTGAATAACCGTGCTTCATAGTGTAGTTTATCACTTCAGACTTCCATGTTTGTATAGGCGTATTTGATGGGCGCAACGACAATTATTGATCTTTCGCATATTAGTGTTGAATATTTGATGAATTCAAATCTTATTAAATAAAATCTATATAAAAAAAAATGTTGACCCGGTTCGCATGCATCAGAATCCACCCCGGCAGTATCAAAGCCCACTCCAGTGGTATCAAAACCCACTCCACGGGGACCACGGATATCATAGAGTTCTGACGAGTGACAGTGGACTAGTGGAGTCACAAAGCTGATATTGTGTTCATTAAAACTTCCATGTATTTTCAAGTTTTATTTGTTCTTTCCACAGCAAAACAAACCTAAAACAACTTTTTAAACGTACGACATTATACAATTGAATTCAAAAAAAAGAACACATATAATGATTACCACTGTTTCTCATTCAAAAAAACCAACTTTGTAAACGTACAACATTTACAACTTGAGGGGCGTAACGACCATTATCGCTTGACTTCAAATCTTACAATAAGAGGACACGAAGAAGACATTCCTGGGCTTCTTCAGATACCTGAGTACTTGGAGGAGGAACTGATGCTTCAAGATAGGTTTGGTCTCATCCGTGATGTTTTCATATGATAAAACCTTTGACAAATTCACTGCAATAATCATAAAATAAAAGTGTTAGAAATGCTAAAGAATACTATATATGATTTAGAACCAAAGAGATGTAGCAAAAAGTGTTCGAAATGCTTACCAAAAAGACGTAGGAGATGTTCAGCAACATATATTGTAGATGGACGTACATTATCCTATAATTAACTCTGTAAATTAACTATGGTTTAATTCCAAATTAACGACTTTTTTAATATGTTATTTTTCGGGAAAAGATTGAATATCGGGTCTACGGATACAAGCGTTCGGTTTCCATTCTAAAACCAATTTGCAATAAAAGGAGTAGCCTTTGTACTTATATGATTTGCTATGTTCACATGTTATGATATAGTTGATGTGGGAAAATTTCCATATTTTGCTTTTCAGCTCCATAGTTTTTCTTAGTGGAAACTTCATAGATCTGATGTGACCCTTGAAATGTGTATATTATACCTTCAACATTTTTATAGCAATTAATATTCAACGTATATTATCAATGTACTCAAAATATAATATGTGTTAGGCAAAAATATTTCAAGAATATAAAATTGTGTAATACGTTTCAATTGAAATATGTTTATTAAAGTCCGACCCTTATTCATGTATTCTCACGAATCTAAAACAATAGTGATACACTCTTGATGACCTTGTGCATTTTTTTTTGAGTATTTTGGTTGCACCCGACGGGTTGCCTACGTACCTTCCTCAAGAAGGATCGAAATACCCGGTTGTGGTTCGATTCAACAAGGTGAATTACGCAAACGTATCGACCAACAACTATGCATTGGATGAGATCCAGGAACTTGCTACTTAGAAATGGAATTGTCATTAGTGATAAAACTACTTTGTAATATTTGTATAGTTGTTGTATCCAAATCTGTCATTTAATACTTTGAGTGATTTATGTCATCTGCAACAAAGATTTAGTACCAAAAACGAAAAAATCGCTTCATGATCTCCTATTGGATGCTTTTTTGTGAGATTCTTGTATACATACAAGTTATTTAGTTCAATGCCTTCAACAAATTGCATAAATCTTTCAAAGAATCAAGTTGTTTAGTGCAACGCCTTCAACAATTTGTATAAATCTATCAATGAATCTCATACAAGTATGAATTTGAACTTGTCATTTTGTGTAACTTAAACATAATTATATGAAAGATGGTGTTACTACAACCTCTTGATCATATAGAAGATGGTGTTACTTTTTACCTAAATTTGAACTTGTCATTTTGTGTAACTTAAACTTATTATTTGTGTTGGTTTTATCTTCAAACTTGAAGATGCAAAAATTTTGAGCTTATCATTTTATGGAACAATGGATGCTACAACCCTTTGTATCAAACTTGAAAATGCAAAAAATATGTAACTTAAACTATCATTTTGTGTAAGCTTTTATCTCCAAATGAATTTATGAATTATATTTAATTTTGTCGATAATAGTGGTGGTGTTTCAAATATGATTGGAGACTTGGACTTAACAATCTAATATGGTAACTGGTGATTTGTTATTCAGGTTGAATTGTATATCGATGTATGCATTAAAATAGTCCGTGTATGACTAACTTGTTTTTTAAATTTATCCTATTTTTAGGTAAATTTTATTTATTTTTTCTCTTAATAAATTATGTAAATAATCAGTTTAACTCAAAAATTATCAATGTAACTTACATTGCCCTGTTTGTACGCAATTTAAAATAGACAAGGTTATCGAGTCATTTCGGGTCGGGTTACTTTGGGCTATCGGGTCATTTGAGTCGGGTTACTTCGGGCTATCGGGTCATTTGAGTCAGGTTACTTTGGGCTATCGGGTCATTTGAGTCTGGTTACTTCGGGCTACCGGGTCAATCGGGTCGTGTTACTTCGGGCTACCGGGTCATTCGGGTCGGGTCACTTCGGGTCGGGTTACTTCGGGCTATCGGGTCATTCAGGGTGGGTTACTTTGGGCTATCGGGTCAGTCGGGTCGGGTTACTTCAGCCTATCAGGTTATTTCGGGTCAAATTATTCGGGCAATCGGGTTACTTCAGGTTATTTATTACTTTGGGTTAAATCGGTTTCTAGCGGGTCGGTTCTGATTTTCTCCTTTTTCAAATTTTTGGTGTCAGGTCGTGTTCGGGTTCGTCGGGTCGGTTTCACGATTCGGGTCAACTTTGACAACTCTATAACTAAGTAATCATAAGGTATTAAATTATAACAAAATAACATTATTAATTCATTACTTTTCCTAAAATGTCTTCTCATTTAATATATTTTCAAGTATAAATATTAGTACAAAATTATAATATACAAAATTTATTTGTTCTTCCTAAAATAAATACATTTAGTATTATAATAAATGTTTTTAATAGCCGAATATCTGAAAATAAATAGTAATTCGGGACCGGATATCCGGGTCGCCGTGACTATCCGATGATCCGCGAATATCTGAATATCCAATGGTTAGCGGATATTTGGTGATCCGTGAGTATTTGAGATTATCCAAAACATTATGGGCCTTCGTAGTAACGCGAAATAGAGTAACCCAAGATGCATATGGTGTGTCATGATCAAGCACAAGAGCGATGTTGTTCTTGATGTTCAAAATTCCGAGAGCGGAGTGAAATGAGGGTTTCTTGTTGGCAACCATCGAGAGGCTCGAGACGACGAGAAATCAGACGGTGAAGCCGGAGGCGAGGGGAGAACCTCGGACGACCGTCGGTGGAGAGGAAGCGGAAAAAGGGTTTAGAGAACGTAGTAGTCTGATACCATGTGAGAATGCGAATAATATTCCCCTTAGGGTTTTCATTGACTGATGGGTCATATAAATAACAAACGTATTTACAATAATTACAAAGGGTGCCCTCTGTATAACTCTATTTACAATATGAGTTCTATCAGCGATGATTCAATCAAAGCGAACATATTTGCCTGTAGAGTTGAAGTTGGTTTCCTTGGTCGAATGAAATTAATTTTTTTGGTCGAATGCACTGACTGAATAGCAACAAACTCCAAAGATATTGAAGAAACTGAATTTGTGCAAACTATTGTCAACTTAATTATATTGTAATTTGAGTTAAATTATAAGAAAAGGCGTTTTGGGATTTCAAGTTTTAAATGGTGGTCACAAAGTAACGGGACACGCAATAAATACTCCACAAAAGCCTCGTCTTCAAATTTCAAATGGATCCTTTTGGTATCCGGAGCTGTCAAAGTACTCGGTTAATGCGGTATATGAAGACCTACAACGAAAATAATGAAACCAATAGAAAGAAGAAATAAGCGCCACATAAGAGTCGATAGGAAGATATGCAAGGGAAAAAAAAGACCTGTTTATTCAACATCGAGACGATCAACCCTTGTTTCAAGTCGGTGGAATCTCGAATACGTAGAAGAACCAAGTCAAAAAAAATGTGAGCCGAAACAAATTATGTCCGGAGGATATATTCCAATCATGAGAAAAGTCCCGACAACTTTGGGTGAAGCCAAACTGAAAGGAAGGCTAGCGAAGTTTTGTTAAGTTAATCCCAAAAAATTACTTTAATCAAATTAAAAAAAGACGGGTTTGTGTAGTTTAATAATAGCGGTGTCTACTTGTTTCTACCAACCATAAATGTTCTTGTTCATGTTTCTCGCTGAGAGCAACTCTTGAGTTTGGCGATAGCACCACCTATATTTATAGTTGTAGGCAATGCAAGATTTTTTAAAGTGAGACATTACTTACATAATGTGTAAGAAAGTGCAAGACAAGTTTTGTTGAGTTCACAAAAGAAACCCACTGCTATTGAAAAGAAGCGAGACGGTAAAAAAATGTGTCAAGTTCCATGGGAAAGTTCAATCAATTGAAATCCAGGAGGAATTTCACGAGGGTGATAAACAATGACTTCAGCCAAAAGCACAAAGAGACCAATAATGAAATCAAGACAAAATACGAAATGAGAGATAGACCAAAGAAAACAAAATCAGCATGGACCCAAACACTCCAATAAGATGGAGGTCAGGATCACAAGAAGAAGGTTATATAAACTCGATTGTTACAACAAAAACAATGGTCTTCAGTTATGCAAAGTCCACAAGCTCGAATTAAAACAAAGAAGGTGTTGCAATGATTGAGTAAGAAATGCATACCCAAATTGTAGTTGCTAATCAAGATATCCTTACGTTGGAGACCACAATCGATTCAAAAGCGGATAACTCTCAACACCACAACATCAAGCATTAAAAGGGGTTGGATGATCTTCACTTGCAAGGTATTCAAAAAAGAGATTAAAGAAAAAGAGCCAAAGAATTACGTCCGATTTGATCCCTACAAAAGGGTACGTAGGAAACTTGACCAAACAAATAGTCAAGTTCAATCGCGGATACCAAGTTAATGATTTTCTAAGTTATGAGAACTACGTTTGACTTGATTCTGTTGAAACGCATACGTAGGAAACTCGTCGAGTTCAGTCCCCCAAACAAAAAAAAAAAGAGAGAAACACCGAGTTGATGAATTTCTCATGCGCACATGATAGTCGGATAATTTGTAAAACCCTTCATAAAAGGTGGGTTCGAGTGATTCTGGTGATGCGTAAAAAAGGGATAAATGCAAGTGATAATCGGTGCGGATTTGAAACAACCCTTCATGAAGATGGATTTGGATCCGACCTATGATACATGGAAATCAAAGTCCACAAAAGTATCCCTCCGAACTACGTAAGGCTTGATCCTTCTTAAGGAAGGTACGTAGGCAACCCGTCGGACGCAACCCACATACTCAAGAAAAATTCAAGAGTTCATCCAAAGTGTAATCAATATTATTTTGGAATCGTGAGGATAAAACGAATAAGGGTCGAACTTTAATAAACATATTTCAAATGAAATGTGTTACGCAATTTTATTTTCTTGTAATATTTTTGCCTAACACATATTCTTCTCGAGCTCCTCTTGATCAGTTTGTCTTTCACGAGATCAACTTGTAGAAAAGGAGAACATCACTGTCACCACAAAATACAGCAATATCGAGAGAAGATCGAAGAAAGAGATTTTATTTTGCACCTTGTGGTGTGGAAACTGGAAAGTAGTGGTGCATTGATGCATTTTGCGGCATTACGTTCATCAATTAGAAGATGAAAATGTTAATCGATTGAAATAAAATCCGAAGTCAGGTGTTGTTCGCTCCAAACGGTGTGTGCAAGCTTTAAATTTATAACCCTAGACTTAAGCTTAAAACAAGGATGCGAACCCGCAGTGTACGGGTCAATCGTAGTAAAAGCAAGAAAATTTCAGGGGTCGATCACAGGGACTCGGTGAAACAAAGTCAACACGGTATGCTACGTTAGTTCTAACCACAAGAGCGATTAACACAATCAAAGATGAATAAGAAGTCAATAAAGCAAACATGCAATTCTAGGGATTAAAGCATCTAGTTGTGGTTCCAACTCAAGATCTATAGATAAGCGGACAAAGCTGAGATTTTTGCGTGGGGAAGGCGTTACTAAAGTGGAGTAGATCACCGGGTAAGTCTCACTACACACTAATCTTAAACCGTAACTCCTATTACCGGGTAAGTCTCAAGGAATCAAGATAAAGAACTATAACCTCAAACTAACACACCATCTAAGGGAATAGAATCAACCTTTACCGGGTAAGTCTCAGGCTAACTCACAAAGATGGGATGGAAGCACACTCAAACCCCAATAAAGGATAAACCTTTATTACCTACACCTATGATCGTTGGTACACAAACTAAGGAATTACCGGGTAAGTCTCATCCTAAGCTTGCTTTGAACCAGGAAGGTGTAATAAGAATAGGATTTGGCAAACTCTAACACTTAACTCTCAGTTTAGGTCGAATAAGTCACCTCGGTCAGAAGAATTCCACCCCGGCCGAGATGTTCATCAACCGAACGAGATGCTTAGGGTTAAGGTTAAAGACTCGAACTTTCAGGATCCTACTGGAATCTAAGACTATTCTATCATTGTTTTTCCCACAACTTTCAGCCAATCACCCTAGAATCACACAAGGAAATTAGCCACTCATCATCATAATGAAAGTATTAAATATAAGGGAAGAAGGTGAATATTTGAACAAAGAAGAATTTAATGAAAAGACTTCAATAACTGAAACAAATATCACAACAAAGCGTTCCTTGGATAACAATCCAAAAAGACAAGACAACAATTGAGGGAATTGAAGACAATCTTACAAAACCCTTCAATAAAGTTATAAAAGCTATGAACTTCAATCTTCCTTCAACCTTCAAAAAGGTTCTTCAACTCTCTCCCAAATTGGAGTATGCTGCTGCTGCGTAAACCTTGATCGACGGTATAGCGTGATGATAGCGGATCCGAAGATGGTTGAATTGTGGAAAATCCAACCCTTTATATAGGAAAATAACCCTCCAAAGATAATAAACCTTAGAAAGATATTTTCCCATAAATATAGGTAAAATATATGATTCTGCATATCTCCTTCCTTCCAGGAGCCAAGCCCAAAAATATAAGATCACCTTCCAAATTTAAAAGATCTTATCCATGAATAAAATATTCTCGCCGCGTCCTAGGTGTTCGCCTCGGTCGAGTCGGCGTCTCTGGATCACCTCGGTCGAGATGAATCTCTGGTCAACCGAGGTGAGTCACAACTGAATGTGAAATCTCTCAAAACTGGTCCAAAGTAAATCTTTAATCCATGGCTATGCTCCCTGGATATAGCTCCAAATGACTCATGACTCCTTTTGCTCCTTTTTGATGCAAAACGTACCATATTACCTGTAATTACAACGAAACTAGGTGTAGACCTCGATTCTCGCAAAGGTAGATGAAATGGTAATAGAATCACATATTATACATACAAACATGCAGATTATTGAAGATAAAACGTCCAAACAAACCCCAAAATATAGACTATAATTCATGCTATCAAAATACCCCATACTTAGCCCTTGCTTGTCCCCAAGCAAGTTCCTCATATAGAAGTCAAGATAGAATGAATTATAAGTCATGAAAATCAATGAAAAAGTCTTTCAAAATTATTTTATGGTGTGCAACTATCATAGATCACTCTAAGAGAATACTTCATGGAATTTAAAAACTCAATATGCTCGAAACCTTTTATAAATATAGGAAAGTCGTTCATCTTTGCATAAAATCATAGAATGCATAATAAATCATAATCATCGAAATTAATCACGTGTAATCCAGTTTAAACCGCTAAGTCAATCAACAAGCTCAAGGTCTCAAGGGCTTCCCAAAAGAAAAGGTTAAGAAACGTGTAGGGTGGGGATGTATGTAAGGTAATGTGGTGCTAGAATCCGGGAAAAGGATGAACTTCACTTTCACTTTGACACCTTCCACCAATAAGCTTTGCTTATTTCACACTTTTTCTTTTTTTACTTTACTTTTTGGGATGCATGGACAGAGGTGCACAATAACCGAAGCCTAGGAAATCTGCAATCATCAATTTCTCGAGATGCATCAAACCCTTGATGCACATACCATGACCCGATAGGAATATCGCTCAATCCGACTTTGGCAAGACACAAACACCCGGCTATGTGAATGGTGCCGAGTTACTCATCTTCATGATTGACTTCCCCAAACCTATTATTGCTTTCTAACACTTTCACTTCCAGCCACTTCTCAACTTTAACTCCACTTGCTTTCACCACTTCGCTTGCTTCCAAATTCCCGGATAGGTAAAGGGAGGCAAAATGTATATGAGGGGCTAAGCATGATCAAGAAGAAAAAGAAGAAGAGAATGAATTGCCTTGGTCTTTCCAAGAAGAAAGTGAGAGAACTTAACCTGCGGTGTCAACCTTCAAATTCAACATAATTTGGATAAAAACAAAGTATTAAACATGCTAATAATTTCAAACAAAACATTTAGCAACTTAAACATATTATAAAACCTTTCAAACACATAAAGAACTTAAAACCAGTCAGTAAACAAGATCTGACTCTGAGATCATATCCAGATAAGTAACACAAAAATAATTTTCGAAAACTCTCAGTTAACCCACCTCGGTCGAGGTGTTCTTGGTCAACCGAGGTGAAACGCCTCGTTTGGCCAAGAATGACTCGGTCGAGGTCAAAATTTTTTTTTTAAAACCAGTTTTCTTTCAGTTTCGACGTTTTTCTCAATCAAATAACCTGTAAGTATGCATGTAGTCTCAGATAAACACATAGATGCAAAAGTGAAGTATAAATATAGATATCCGGTCAAATAGAGTCATACATCATAAGTGTCAAATAATACATCAATAAACACCCCATACTTGGGACACACTGTCCCAATGGGTCAAAATAAGTCTAAGGACAGGATACTCACCGAACATAGCTAAACTGCATGAAGAAGTAAGAAACAGCTCCCAGATAAGACCATCTCGGTTGGCGAAGCACATCTCGGTCGAGGTGTTCTGACAGTACCCGAGATGTATTTCAGTAAAGCTCGTTTCCTCAACTTCTCGAAATTTTGTTCTTCCAGTGTAACTCCTGAACTGTGATCCTTCCTTTTGGAATACCTGGTTGTTGTCTAGAGGAAAACAAAAACAAAGCAACTATCTAAACTAAACTAGAAGAGGGAGAAGAAAGCAATACCTTGAGTTGCCTCCCAAGAAGCGCTTGGTTTAAGGTCGCTAGCTGGACCCTTCTCCATAGAATTACTCAATGTACCTTGAACACCATGGAGTGCTCATCACATCCATCATAAAATTCTTCCAAAAAGGTTCCAGTTCCTAATTTCACCGGCAAATGGTAAGATCTCCCACGTACAAGCTTGTACGGTTTGATTCTCACCGGAATCCTTCTAGCCTTCCTGCACTTCAATGGGACATAATCTAGCCTTGCGTCCCATCCTTTCCTTGATCGAGAAAACAACTTCTCGAGATTCCTAGTAGCTTCCCCATCTATATCTTGGGGATGGTACAGGGTCCTAAGCATGCGAGGGACCCCATACTTGAACAAGAGACTCTTCATCGCCTTAGCGGTGTAGTGCTTGCCAACTCCACTCCTCATGATCCGAGGAGCTTCTTCTTCCAACAATTTCAAGAGAGGTTTCATCTTGATCTTAGGAGGTTCTTTCGGAAGAGACCTCCAACTCTCCGGTGCCTTCCTGAAAAATTCAGAAATATTAATAGGGAATTCAAATGAAGTAGGAGAATGTACCTTGCAAAGTTCTCCAAAGCTTGAGACAAGTTTCGTGTTGGGTTGATAATCCACCCACGAAATCTCTCTCAGTTCTGCTGGTCTTTCTTCCACCTTGACCACAATCTCAGTAATTTGGTCAAGGTTCTCTGCATCTTCCACTTCTGGTTTTGCAGATTCTTCCATCTCGGTCGAGATCTCCTCCACCTCGGCCGAGGTCTCGGCAGTTGAATTGAGATCTTCCACATCCTCCGCTTCCACAAAAGCTTCAGGAGAAACTTCCGGTTCGACCAGAGGAATGCTTGGAACGTGCAACACCTCCTTATGCTCCTCTTTCGGCTTAGCATAGGATAGGGTGCTTTCCTTGAGCTCCTCCACCTTCTTCATCAACTTCTCCAATCTTGATTCGAGAGAGTCTTCAAAAGGTTGCTCATAAATGTTTTTAGGGACATTCTTCTCATCCCATATTGCAAGTTCATGCTGAATGGCCTCTTCTCTTTCCCATTCATTGTTAAACCAATAGAAGGAGTACTTCTCCTCCAAGTATTCATAATGGTCCGTCCTAGCACTTTGTCTTGCTATCCAGGCTGGATCAAATGTAGTCATCGGAAATCCTGAAAACTACAAAACTCATAGAAAGAGTAGTTAGTAGCAACAGGGGCAAATGCCCTGAAAGCAAACCGTAACCGGCTCGGTCTAGACCAAGTCCCCGGCAACGGCGCCAAAAACTTGTTCGCTCCAAACGGTGTGTGCAAGCTTTAAATTTATAACCCTAGACTTAAGCTTAAAACAAGGATGCGAACCCGCAGTGTACGGGTCAATCGTAGTAAAAGCAAGAAAATTCCAGGGGTCGATCACAGGGACTCGGTGAAACAAAGTCAACACGGTATGCTACGTTAGTTCTAACCACAAGAGCAATTAACACAATCAAAGATGAATAAGAAGTCAATAAAGCAAACATGCAATTCTAGGGATTAAAGCATCTAGTTGTGGTTCCAACTCAAGATCTATAGATAAGCGGACAAAGCTGAGATTTTTGCGTGGGGAAGGCGTTACTAAAGTGGAGTAGATCACCGAGTAAGTCTCACTACACACTAATCCTAAACCGTAACTCCTATTACCGGGTAAGTCTCAAGGAATCAAGATAAAGAACTATAACCTCAAACTAACACACCATCTAAGGGAATAGAATCAACCTTTACCGGGTAAGTCTCAGGCTAACTCACAAAGATGGGATGGAAGCACACTCAAACCCCAATAAAGGATAAACCTTTATTACCTACACCTATGATCGTTGGTACACAAACTAAGGAATTACCGGGTAAGTCTCATCCTAAGCTTGCTTTGAACCAGGAAGGTGTAATAAGAATAGGATTTGGCAAACTCTAACACTTAACTCTCAGTTTAGGTCGAATAAGTCACCTCGGTCAGAAGAATTCCACCCCGGCCGAGATGTTCATCAACCGAACGAGATGCTTAGGGTTAAGGTTAAAGACTCGAACTTTCAGGATCCTACTGAAATCTAAGACTATTCTATCATTGTTTTTCCCACAACTTTCAGCCAATCACCCTAGAATCACACAAGGAAATTAGCCACTCATCATCATAATGAAAGTATTAAATATAAGGGAAGAAGGTGAATATTTGAACAAAGAAGAATTTAATGAAAAGACTTCAATAACTGAAACAAATATCACAACAAAGCGTTCCTTGGATAGCAATCCAAAAAGACAAGACAACAATTGAGGGAATTGAAGACAATCTTACAAAACCCTTCAATAAAGCTATAAAAGCTATGAACTTCAATCTTCCTTCAACCTTCAAAAAGGTTCTTCAACTCTCTCCCAAATTGGAGTATGCTGCTGCTGCGTAAACCTTGATCGACGGTATAGCGTGATGATAGCGGATCCGAAGATGGTTGAATTGTGGAAAATCCAACCCTTTATATAGGAAAATAACCCTCCAAAGATAATAAATCTTAGAAAGATATTTTCCCATAAATATAGGTAAAATATATGATTCTGCATATCTCCTTCCTTCCAGGAGCCAAGCCCAAAAATATAAGATCACCTTCCAAATTTAAAAGATCTTATCCATGAATAAAATATTCTCGCCGCGTCCTAGGTGTTCGCCTCGGTCGAGTCGGCGTCTCTGGATCACCTCGGTCGAGATGAATCTCTGGTCAACCGAGGTGAGTTACAACTGAATGTGAAATCTCTCAAAACTGGTCCAAAGTAAATCTTTAATCCATGGCTATGCTCCCTGGATATAGCTCCAAATGACTCATGACTCCTTTTGCTCCTTTTTGATGCAAAACGTACCATATTACCTGTAATTACAACGAAACTAGGTGTAGACCTCGATTCTCGCAAAGGTAGATGAAATGGTAATAGAATCACATATTATACATACAAACATGCAGATTATTGAAGATAAAACGTCCAAACAAACCCCAAAATATAGACTATAATTCATGCTATCAGGTGTGTCCATATATATTGTGAAAATTAGTTGAAAAGTGTACGAGAGAAGTTTTCGTTTTGAACTTTTAAGTATTTTGTATTATCTAGAACCTTTAAATTAAAAAAATTAGTTATACTTTACATCGGTTCACGATTTGATTTAGTAACTTATCCGAAAAAAATTAATTATAATTTAAATATAGATCTACCATAAACGTATATTAGAAGTTTAACTATTGATTTTATCTTTTATTTCAAAAAAATTGGTTGAAGATATTATTTTTCTAAACAATTTAAGATTTACCAAAAAATATTTCTAGATACCACGAAGAAAAAAAAATCAATCAACTGATTTATTAGTCGAATTTTCAACTACAGATTTGGAATAATCACGTAAAACACAAGTTTTGCTCTTTCTAGTGTTCCTCTTTTAATGGAGAGGTTAAACTTTGCTACTTATACTTGCATTAACACAAAGCACTCAATTAATCTTATTAACACAAAAAACGCAATTTCTGTACTCACAGGTATTGTTATTATTGTCTTCAAACACGATGTTCTGCAACTCCATCATCCTGCTGTGCTAAATGCAGTGAGCCCGTGACTGCTATACGGCGTCATGGTGGTTCTGTGGGTGAAACCACGCCCAAAAGGGAGTGATTTTATCCGGCGCCGGCGTAGAGGCCGGCGCCGGCGCATTGCGAGTGCGCGGAAGGGGTCGCGCACTCGCAATGCGCGCGCGCGAGGGAGCGCGCAGGCTCGCGCATTGGGCCTGCGCGAGGCCCATGCGCGCGCCCAGCCTGCCTCCGCGCCTATTTAAGGAGGTGCGGAGGCCAGCCTCCCTTGCCCTTTTCTTCCCCGCTTCCGCTCCGCGTTCTTTGCCCTCGCCGCGCACTTCCGTTGCCCTAGATTTTTTTTGAGTGATTTTATCCGGCGCCGGCGTAGAGGCCGGCGCCGGCGCATTGCGAGTGCGCGGAAGGGGTCGCGCACTCGCAATGCGCGGCGCGCGAGGGAGCGCGCAGGCTCGCGCATTGGGCCTGCGCGAGGCCCATGCGCGCGCCCAGCCCGCCTCCGCGCCTATTTAAGGAGGTGCGGAGGCCAGCCTCCCTTGCCCTTTTCTTCCCCGCTTCCGCTCCGCGTTCTTTGCCCTCGCCGCGCACTTCCGTTGCCCTAGATTTTTTTTTTAGCTTTTTTTATCCATTTCTTTTTTTTTCGATACGTCCAACAATGGAGGAAGATTCAGCTATCGAGAGATCTAGGAGTAGACCACTTGTGAATCGATTCCAGGTTAGTTAATATTGTTTTTTTATTGTTTATTTATTTTTTGCATTATACTTGAAACTAGTTAGTTTAGTTAGGTTCGGTTAGTTAGGAATAATTGAAATTGGATTAATTTCGATAGTTAGTAGTATTGAAACTATTTAGTTTAGTTAGGTTTGGCTAGTTAGGAATAATTATAATTGGACTATTATCGATAGTTAGTATTATTGAAAGTACTTAGTTTAGTTAGGTTCGGCTAGTTAGGAATAATTGTAATTGGACTATTATCGATAGTTAATATTATTGAAAGTACTTAGTTTAGTTAGGTTCGGCTAGTTAGGAATAATTGTATGATAGTTAATGTAATATATATATATATATATATATATATTTACAATATATATTAACAATATATATGTATATGATTATAATAATAACAATATTTTATATATAATTATATATATACATTTATAATATATGTATATAATAGAAAAATAAAAATTTGAGTTAAAAAAATATACAGCATATGTTGAGGACTGTCAGTGAGAAGAGGAAGAGGGCTAGTAGATTAGTCACAACTTCCGCCCGTCGAGAGGCTGTAGCTCGACGAGTTAGACTTGCATCGGCATCCGTTCAGGCACCTGTAGATGCAGCTGTTGAGGCATCCGTTGAGGCACCTGTGGATGTACCTGTGGATGCACCTACAGATGCAGAGGTTCATGCACCTGTAGATGCAGCTGGCGAGGAGGATGTCGTACCTATTTCACTTACTGCTGATTACGACACGGAGGATTCTGCGCACGATATGTCTCATTTAGATGATATACTAGAGGATGAGCATGAGGAGATACGAGTTGAGGTAGAGCAGCAGCAGCAGGACATACCACATCCGAGGGAGCCGGACGACTTACCTGAGCATGTACGTGATGAGGAGCAGGTAGAGGAGGACGTACCTCCTCCTTTATTGACATGCTATGCTGACCACAGAGCCAGCGTTATATGGGACGGTATGGCTTCTCCCGTGATTAAAGTTGTTCGGAGGCTCGACGCATTCAGTAGATTACGTGAGTGGCGACGAGATGTAGATGACGCATTTTCATGGTTTGGATTAGCTAGACGCAGCGGACTGACGGATTTGGAGGACGTACAGTTTGGCGGCGTCGATCATTGTCTGATTACGGCGTTTGTCGAGAGGTGGCACCCAGAGACAAACACATTTCACATGCCATGGGGGGAGATGGGAATAGCGCTACACGATGTTCAGATCATTATAGGACTACCAGTTGATGGAGATGCATTGGTGACGTAGGTCAGTCCATGCTCGAACGCATTTGTCGTTCGTGTGCCGAAATGATGATGTAGGTCAGTCCATGCTCGAACGATTGCCTCCTTGTACGGGTCAAGCCAAGTCGTCTCTAGATAGGTCATTAACCTCGGAGATGATTGCCAATAGTCTCTCATTTCCAACAAACGGCGTTGGTAGCTTCCAGGGGATCTTGACTCGAACAAGACATGACAATGGGATATGAAGAGTGCTTCCGCTTCCTTATTGCGCAAAACAAGTGCCGCTCTGTTAACTATATTGCACTTTATGTGAAACGTGCACAATATATGCTTCACCTCGGGAAATACTACACCCAATGCGCTTATAAGACCAAGCTCACGATCAGTGGCAATCACCTCCGGCGTCTTTCCGTATAACAAATGTCGGACCCTCCTCAAAGCCCACTCGTAATGATCTCTATTCTCCTGTGCCATGAACACAAAAGCAATTGCGAATGTCTTCTTGGTGCTAGTGATGCCTACGATCTCCAACAATAGCATATTGTACCTAAAAGTAATACGAAACAAAGACTGAGTTACAATTTCTGAGGAAAATAAGAATGAGTGTATGAAATAAAATAAAAATGTGGCTTGAATTGAAGCTTACTTGTTGGTCTTATATGTCGAGTCCATCACAATAACATAGGGAAACATGTTGAGCAAATGCCTCGAGTCGGGATGTGAGATAAAGAAATCAATCACTTCATCGGAATCTTGACTTCTCCGAGTGTTTATATAGTATCCACGTTCCGTCAACGTGTGAAGTGCTTGTTGTAATGGAGATCTTCCTTCGGCTTGTTCCATTCTAATCTTTAAACCGGTGTTGTAAACTTGACGGATGGAGGTGACATTGTCGGGATCCTCTAATTGTACGGATTTTAATATATGTCTCGGTTTTAAGCCAGAATTTAATTCACGCTCCACCTTTCGGGTCTGCTTCGGAGTCATAAGTCCAACATATGCATGACCTCTTAACACCGAAGGAATGATATGGTTGTGGATTCCACATACAACCCTCACCGTCCACTTTTCCTCTTCAATTTGGGTTCCTACAAGCTCAAACAAACACATACACTTCTTCGAGTTTTTTTTCCGACTAGAACTTGGAACATGATCGGGATCTACGTCTTTTTCTTTTCTCGGTCCTCCGTGTCTATCACAACCCAATTGTAGGATACGAAAACCCCTTCTATCCAACCATGATTTTTTAATGACCAACACCATATTCATAGCGTTGGCCACATACCGAGCCCATCCCAAAAAGTTCTCTCTATCCGCAAAATATCCATGAAGCTCAAAATTTGAAGAATAATTGGTACCGAGAGCACGAGAGTAATCCATAAGAACCTAAATAAAAATAACATAGAATATTATTTTACAAAAACACATCATTTTATTCTTGCATTGCTAATTCTATGATTTCGATTCTCTATTCTAACATTGCTAATTCTATGATTCCGATTCTCTATTCTTGCATTGCTAATTCTATAATTCCGATTCTCTATTCTAAAATTGCTAATTCTATGATTTCGATTCTCTATTGTAACATTGCTAATTCTATAATTCCGATTCTCTATTGTAACATTGCTAATTCTATAATTCCGATTCTCTATTCTAACATTGCAAATTCTATAATTCCGACAAAATAAAACGACATAACGGTAAAGTATAAAATTGAGTTTGTACACTTACTTCAAGTTTTGCGAGAACTTCTTCCGGATCACTATATTTTTCAATATCGAACGGCATCATCGAGCTTTCACCATCGGATTCTACATCAACTTCATCGGAATACGACAACATTTTAACGACTTTTTTCTTTACGTTTTCTAACTTGTGGATGAAGGTGAATGAGTCTCATATGTAATTATATAGGCTCGAAAAATGCCCAACGGCTATATTCCCCCAACGGCTACAAACCCAACGGCTACATTTTCGAAAGGGTAACGGGCAAGAGGACGCGCATGCGCGTCCTCTTGCGCGCGGGCGGACTCCGCCTCTATGAAGGCGCGAGTCCGCCCGAATAGTAGCCCTGCCCAAAAGGTGAGTGTTTTGTAGCAAATGAAATTAGGATGAAAGAAAGAACAAAACTTGTGATATAAGTAGCAAAGTTATCTTCAATTCAGAAATCAGAAATTATCTTAAGTAGGTTTGGAAAGTTGTGATCGAATAAAAAAGAATACCAAGAAGTCTATAAACAACTTGATAATGGAGTAATTGAATAAAAAAAAATCACCAAGCTATAATTTGTTCGATTGTTAAATAATCGAAAGTTTGTAACATACCAGGCTAATTGAATTTTTTTTTTTTTACAGATGAGCAGCATATGAGTAGCAGATGATAGGATTCCTCGTCGAAACCTCAAAATCAAAACACGCAAAAAGATCAGTATTATGAAATGTTAGACTCAATTGTTTAGGTATTTATAGCAAATAAGAAGGAAGTTAAGCTTACGGGATACGCAAATTATGGGATACGATTATGAACAATATCTTTTAATTTTAAATATATGAAAAAAAATAAAAGAGGAACTGTTATTGTAATTGGAATTTAGTTACAAGAAACAAATTAAAATACTTTAAAATTGGAACTAATAAATGTAAAAAAGATTTGAGCTACGTGTAGATTTGTTTACAAGATTCAGCCTATCTTTTAAATAACTTATGAGATATGTAGCCTGAATTTTTTTAAAATATTCTTAATTATTTGTGCCTGAAAATCGGAACAGTTTTCACCTGTTTGTTTTATAAAATTTATATACTTTAATAAAAAGATTTATTGGCTTAATTTGCTGTTTAAAAAAAGATTTAATTTGAGAGAAAATTTGGGCTAATTTAACTAATGGGCCTTTTTGAGTTTATAGTTTAAGTAATTAAGCTTTTCTATATTTTTTTAAGTAAATATACTTTTTTTTAGTGCTCATCTCTTCTTCCCCTATTAACCTTACTCTTCTCTTCGGCCACCGCTCCCCTCTCCTCTCTTGGCCTACTTCTTAAACCAGCGAACGTGTAGTAAGCTTTGTTCTTCGGACCGTCCAAAGGTTACTCAGGCTACCTTAAGCGTAAAGAAGTTTCGCCGGAGAGCACGGCCTCGCCGGAATCCTTCCAATGACCTTCCGCCACCGCCTCTAGTGTTCAAAGGCCTCTAGGCACCACACCAGTCTTGTCACCTCCTTTTCCTTAGCCTTAGAGTTCTCCCCTGTTATGAGCCAAGACTCTTCACCGGAAAATAGCCCCTGTTCTGAGACAAGCCTACATAGTATTATCATTAACCGTTTAAACATCCTATATTTCACACAGTATTAACTTGTGGCTAGAGGAGGTTGTGCATAGGATTGAAGCGATGTCCATGAGCCCTTATGCGGTTGTATGGAGGTGTTTACTCGCTTCATCTAGGGTTCATGGTAATTTGGAGACAGGGGAATTGGCATTGAGACGCTTGATTGAGATAGAGCCGGAAACAAGTGAGAACTATGTTCTTTTGTCGAATATGTATGCAAAGTCTGGAAAATGGGATGAGGTGAATAAGGTTAGGATGTTGATGAAAGATATTGCAATTGATTCCAAGTGAGAACTATGCTGAAAACAGAGGAAGTGTTTATGAAAGGCTTCTACAAGTCTTACAAAATTCACTATAAGCTCTGATATACTACAATTGATTCCTTCATTGCTGCAACTAATTTATTCTTATCCCTATATCAGCCACACTTCACTTGCACATTTCATATGACTCTTTTTATAGAGTTTTGAGCTTCTTGGTCAGAACTGTTAATGATAATTGCTAATGCTACAGTGGCCGGTTCCTGCTTGACAAAGCTATCGATCATTATAATAATGTCAGTATGTAAAATGTCTGATGTAAATAGAAAATAAAAAGACAAATAAAATAAAAATTAAATTCAGTAATTAAAATCAAAACTTACTTAACAAACATCAAATATATTTTTTTTAATAAAAAAGTTAATTAATTTTACCTACAAATAGTTTACGAGAAGATTGGACATAGATGGGCAATTTCCGGAAAGAATCAAAACATAAGGTACGATTCGAACAGAATAGAAGTTTTAGCCAAAATCTGGAAAACTCAAACCATGTAAATACCAGTACAAATCGTCTGTCTCCTACCCTGGCCCCCTCCCTAGCCCAGAAAAGTTGATTGGTCCACGTGGCAAATTTTTATGAAATTTTTTTGAAACAATTTGGTTTACTAGACTTTTTTTTAGTTTTGTGTTTAGTAAATGTACCCTTGAGAGAAGAGTTATAGAGTTTGAGAATAAATACAAAAGGTTGAGGTATATGTGCTTAATTGAAACATTGAAAAGACTAGTTACTACTATAGTTTTTCAAAAAGGCCTAGTTACCAAAATTGTCCAATTTTTTTTGGGAAGATGATGGTTTGGTTCAGAGATGATATATGAGTTCAGAAATTTCAAAAATTAAAGAATCGAACCAATGAGATGTTAAAAAAGAAATAGGGGATTTGACCTCCTCTCTCCCCTCAATTCGACGCCGCCTTCTTCTCAGACGATTGTGGCCGGCGACACCTTCTTCTCATGCGACAGTTAACTTCTTCTCAATCGATTGTGACCGGCATTTCAAGCGAAAATTTAGGTTATGGTTTTCAGTCTTCTATCCTTCCAATTTTCAGTTTGCTGGACTTCATTCTCGTTTTGTACATGTATGTGTTTCTCACGCGATTATTACCCTTCATACGCAACAAATTAGGGTTTATGGGTTTGATTTTGTCTAAACATATTGGAGACTGACATTACGTTATGTAAAATATCATTATATATAATGAAACCATGTTTCTAGCTATATTAAGTATTACAAGTTTCATAATATAGAGGTCAATTCCTAGGGTGATTTAACTTTGTTTGGTGTAAGGAGTGTCTCCTTAAAGTCTAGGTGCATGAGCAATTAAAGAAGATGACACTCGATAAGGAATCTCAAGGTCTTAACAAAGGATAAAGAAGATGGTTCATCATAGCACCAACACTATTCTCGTAACCATAATTGTTTGCTTGTTTCTCAACATATTGTATATTAAAGTGCTCATGTAATCGCACCAATGATATAGTTTGTTTTGTTTGTTATAGAGGATGTTGATTATGTAATCAATTTTACCTTATGTATATATACAAATCTATTCATTTTTTACAACATTGTACGATAGTGCTACTGATTTACACTCTTTATTGATTCATTTAAACTCCAAAGACAATATTCTGAAAACAGGTTAATTCAGCGATTCAGCAAAGCTAGTGCAGACCTAATTTACACTCTTTGTTGATTCATTTATATGGATTTAAAATCAGCAACACAATAATCTATTATAAATGTTAAGCAACGCATGCACATATAGAAAATCATAAATTGGATAGCAAAATTAATAAACTAGAGTGGAAATTGGGAACAGACATAAAGTATAGAGGATAGAAAACCCAGATTAAAACAATTTTTAAACAGTCCAAGGACGCAAGTTCTTGCAAGGAAGTGTCTTTTTATACTATGAGTAATAATTAGAGCCAGTGCACCTGCATTTGTGGCTGAAAATTGAAGAGTATGAGTACCTTAAGGCTCGATCGATGTGGATATCTTCAAATCGTCGAACGTTGAGCAGGGTTTGGCGTGGCGGATTAAACGGAACAAGCTAGAGCAACTCAAAATTAATTCATTTTGTTTTAATGTAAAAAACGGTTCAGTTTTTTTTTTTTAATCTCTGGACCCATCAGTAATCCATTATAAATCCTGAGCCGAACCAATAATTTCTCCCGTTTTTTTCAACAAATTCTGCCACGTGGACCAATCAGCGGTTTGAGCCAGGGAGGGGGACAGGGTAGGGGATAGAGGAATTGGACTGTGTAAATACCGTCCTGAAAATAAAAATACAAAGCTACTTCTTCATCTACTTTCTCCTACTAGTCAATCACAGAGGATTTCAGAACTCGGAAGCATCGAGTTCATCACCCGCAAGTTGTCTAGCATCCACCAGCGCCGATTACTGCAACTTCGAAATTCCAATTTCGAGCACCTTCTTCCCTAATGTATGTCCCTATTGAATTCTCTATTTGCTATTTCCCCCAATTTCTAGGTTGATTGTTCAGATATAGTAGGTGTTTGTTTGCTTTACCTACTTCAACACCCTTAATTACACGTTTAAGCCAAACAAATTATGTTCACTAATCGTCTGCTATAGTTTTCATTTTCAATATTATATCTTTAGACCCTAATAACTCACAGATTTTCATCCTCAGAATCTCAGATGACTTTTAGTAGTTATTTTCCACCCTCTTTTTCTTTCTGCATTGAATTTTGCTAACATCATAAGTTTAACAGTGAAATCATTTCTGGTAATTTAGGCAGTTATGTAGATGTCAATTATTTTGTAGCTTTGATAACTACCGATGGGCAACTATGTTTATTACGTCGTTATTGTCTTCTCATTTAGTTTTGATATCCCGTCAATTGATAGTTATGTGGTGCTTTTCCAAATACTATGCAGCATTTGTGAAATTGTAACTTATAGTTTCATGTTTGATATTTAGACTCAGAACCATGGTAAAGGTGATCAATTCATTTAGTTACCCGAAAAAAATGGGTTGATCCTTCAGCGTAATTGATTCTTTTTGAAATTTTTTTACAGAGTAGCCTGATTAGATGGATTCAAGTGCTAAATCTGACGCTTCTCAAGAAAACCTAGACTTGCAAGCTCAAAAGTTCTTTGCTTCTGCACCTTCTCTGAAAGATAGTCCTAATGTTAGTCAGCAATTGAATAAATTCATTGAGCGAAATTCTTCATCATCAGGTAAGTTTTGTTAATTTTGTTTGAAGTCTATGTGACTTCCACTTATATTACAATGGTTCTTATCTGTTTCAAACAAATGTCACTTATGAGGATTTGAAAAACTGGAAATATAGTCATATATAGCTCTTTTTGAGTAATTTCAAACCATCATTTTTTGGGTTAGTTGATTGTTGTGAATCTGTGATCTACCAGGGAATGGCTTAGCTAGCCGACGGATTGTCTGTATCACCTCTGGTGGGACAACTGTACCTCTGGAGCAAAGATGTGTCCGATACATTGATAATTTTAGCTCAGGTCACAGAGGCGCAGCATCAACAGAGTATTCACCTCAACCTTCTTTCTTTCAAGATATTATGATACTGTATATTTAGAATACATGCATACTGTCAGGAAATAAATTGGTTTGGACTATTACAGGTACTTTCTGCAGGCTGGATATGCGGTCATTTTCTTATATCGGAGGCCAGTTTTGTTCTATTTCCTGTGCTCCGATTCAGTATTTTTTTAATTATATCATTTTACTATTCTGTCCTTGTTAAGTTGATTTTAGCATGTGATTTAATGCAGAGGGACATGCCAGCCTTACTGTAGAGCACTTCCTAATGATCCACTGCTTGAATGTTTTGTATCTGTGAACGACTCTAATATTGATGGTTGGTTGTTGTTTTTCTGCTCTGAATAGTTAATATGTCTCCATTTGAATGTTACACCTGGAACAAATTAGAGCTCATTATCCTAATAAAATTTCCTGCATTAAAAATTTAAAACTCGCCTGTTTTAAGAGCTCAGTTATATATATAACAAGATTGCTTCATTTGATATGTGAACTAACATTATTTGTCGTAACTTCTCAGTGGTGCAGCCTTATTCTTCATCTGTAATTTCAGCCATTAAGAATCATAATGCTGTAGGTTTCTCACAAATTTTCATTATAATTCCGTCTTCTTGCTCTTTTCATATCCATATAGCAAAAGGGTTGGTATAGTTTAATGATGAGTTATTTTATGGACTACAGGCAGTAAAAGCAGGACTGCTGTTGAAACTTCCCTTTGAAACGATATTTGAATATCTTCAGGTAAGCTTTCTTATGAAGTGTATGTTCTATATTCTTAAGTGAAAATCACTGATTTACAGCTATATAAGTTTTTAGATTGCTAAAAAATTTACCCTTCACTTTTTAAGTTGTTATGAGAAATAATTTGCAGCTTATCTTCCCCTTATAAATTAATTTTTTTTGCAGCTTACTGTGAAATCTATATTTAGGATCTAATACCTCATTATCAGGTTCAACCTAAGGTTTTACTTGAGCCTTAGTCTACATTCTACATATAGCTCTATGGTTTTTGTATCTTGGATTGGTAGGCCTACTATGTTGACTAATTTTTAATTTACAAAATGAAAACTCTAGTTACATCAAATGATTGCAAAATAATATTTTTATCGGTAGAAAAAATCTACCTAGCTGAGTTATTCCATAATTTTGGTGCAGCTTTTGCAATTAATTGCGCTCTCTATGCAAAGCCTGGGTACACGTGCTATGCTTTATCTTGCTGCAGCTGTGTCCGACTTTTATGTACCTTGGGAGAGCATGGTAAGTGAACCTCATTTTTTGTGATATTCATAATATTATCATGGTCATTTCAGTTTCATTTTAAAAGGCATTTGGATGAATATAAATCTAATTGAATGTCAAGATCTGAAAATGTTATAGTACTACTATAGCTCAACCTACAGCATCCCTTCTTAGAAGGACCCACCCATATAGTCTGCAAGTCTGTTTTACATACTACATACATGTTTAAAGTAAGAAGCTTTGTTACTTCTTTGAAATCCTATTCTACTCTCAGATGTGTAATTATGCAGACGGAACACAAAATTCAATCTGCGTCTGGTCCTCTAGATATGCGCCTCGCTCAAGTACCTAAGATGCTTTCCTTGCTTAGACAGGATTGGGCTCCTTCAGCCTTCATCATATCATTCAAGGTTGTCTTCTAAGTCATCTTTCCTTATTTTTGCATGATGTCGTTAAAGCTTGTAATCATATTTTAGAGGATTAAAAATTCAAATTGGCCTTTTATTGATGAGTGGCTGAATTCTTAGATCATTGTTATATCATGATTTACTTGGTCAAGTGTTTTTCCCTTGTGCTTTTTGGGAGTAATTTGATGCAACAAAGCTTTTTCAAAGCTGTTGTTTAATTGTTTTCTTTTGCTAAGTGGTCGCTGAGGAAGTGTTAACTAATTTGAGACTTATTACAAAATTTCTGTTCTGTTCAAGCATTCCTCTTATTCCATGTTTCAATCAATTGACAGCTTGAGACAGATTCTGAAATTCTTCTAGAGAAGGCTGGCATGGCACTTAACAAGTACAAGGTGCATGCAGTGGTAGCTAACGAGCTATCCACCCGTAAAGAGGAGGTTACAGTTGTTTCACATGATGGAAAGACTCGAATCCAACGTGATAAGAGCAAAGATGGAAACGATGTTGAATCTCCACTTATTGAGTTGATTGTGGCCCGACATTCAAGTTATATTGAAGGTTGAAGGGTTCAATGCACAACAAGTGCTGCTTATTTAAGGGTTATGTTAAATCTCCACTTATTGAACGGTTCCATACAATCACTTCCCAGGTGCCGAAAATTCAGCACTTTGTGATCTCTTTTTTCATCTTGATCTGCTTGTTGCCGGTTTCATGTATTGTAGTTCTGTCACTTGTTTATGAAAACAGAATAACGAGGAAAAAATATAGGACTGATATACATAAACCCAATATTAGGTGTCAATAATGCTAATGGATTTTTTGCAGTTTGATTAATAGTAAGTGGCTTTTGTATTGCGATAGTTATCTTTGACAGAGAAAAGAGAAGTCTAAATCTACTTTTTTTTATTGAGTTTTGTATTATTGTCACTAGAATTATCTTTGACAAAGTCTGAACCTATTCTGGCCCATGAGAAGGCCCAACTTTGAGAATAATATGGCTTCTCCCTTTGTAAGCTCTTCATTGATTTTTGTTTGAAATTTCAGTTTGATTAATAGTCACGGGAATTATCTTTGACAAAGTCTTGCCTTGGGCCCATGGCAAGGGCCAACTTTGAGATAAGGACCCTTCACATCACCACTTGGTTGCTTCCTATTACAACCAAAAATACCACCCACCCCCACTAGATTATCATCTTGATTTAATCATTTTTGTTTTTGCATTGACTTGTTTACAAGTCATCAGTTGAGGCTTCTTCATCACAAGAACTCTCAAGCCTCAACTCTTCCTATACACATCTTCAAAAGTCCTTAAAGGAGTCCATAATTATTTCCTCCATGGAATTCCTTCGGCTTCAAACTCTCCTCTGCTTCTTCCTACTTGCTGTATGCTTAGCAACTCTTGTGAAAGCAGATGTGTACTTTATCGACTGTGGCTCTTCGTCCAACACCACAGTCGATGATGCCCGGATTTTCATAGGGGACCACACTGATCATGGCTCAACCGGCGTCAAGCTCGTGGCCGAGAAAAGTAGCCCGGTCACGGACGCTGGAAACCAGTCAAAGCTGTACCAGACTGCCATGGTCTTCAACTCCCCAGGTTCATACCAATTCAAAATCTCTGAAAACGGAACTTACATTCTCCGCCTTCACTTCTATTCCTTCTCACCGCCGGGTTCCTCTGCTGATCTAACCACTGGTCAGTTCAGTGTTTCAGCTTCCGGACTTATGCTGCTTTCTAATTTTAGTGGCAAAGCAAGCCTGAACTCCCTTGTGCTAAAGGAGTTTTTGCTAAATGTGAACACAGGATCGTTTAGTGTCTTCTTTGTTCCTGATTCATCATCTATAGCTTTTGTAAATGCAATAGAACTATTCGTTGCTCCCCTTAACACCACAGGTGGGGCTCCTGTTGTTGTTTCTTCAGGGCTTAGTAGTGATTTGGTATCAAGTGTTCTGATGCCCGTTTACAGAATTAATGTTGGAGGGCAAAAGGTATCGTCTGCAAACGATAAGCTCTGGAGAACTTGGTTACCTGATGATCTGTATTTGACGTCCAAGGCTGCTGCTATAGATGGTCCTGTTCACAATAGTAGGCCTGATTACCTCCATGGGAATGCTACCGATTATGATGCTCCGGACGTTGTATACAATACAGCCAAGGAGTTGAATGTGAACGTAAGTAAAACGAACTTCAATGCTACTTGGAGTTTCAATGTTAGTAGGAACTCTGCGTATTTTGTTCGGGTTCACTTCTGTGACATTATCAGTACTGCACTGGGAGCGATTGTCTTCAATATGTTCATCTATAATGACTTTGTTTGGAAAATCGACCCTTTTGCAGTAGCCAATACATTCGCTGCTCCTTTCTACCTTGATTTTCTGGTAAACTCTGATGATTCAGGCTTTATGAATGTTAGCATAGGTCCCAGAAACGACACTCGGATTACAAAGAACGCGTTTCTGAATGGGCTCGAAATCATGGAAATAAGCTCTGGTTCTGCTGTAGAACCGGTGATAAGTAGTGATGGAAATGGCAGTAAAGTTGGTCTCATAGTTGGTGTGATTGCTGGAGCTGTTTGCTTGATTGGTTTGATTGCTGTGTGTTTGTGCTGCATTTTGAAGCGCAGGAAAGCAAAGCGGGTTGAAGATAAACCAGCCGAACCGTTCTACTGGCCCTTGGGGCCTGTCAATGGAGGAGGAAATTCCGATAGCAAACTCACAGAGAGAACTATATCAGACGCTTCTCCCATTCCTAGCTTGCATCTAAAGTTAAGGATACCTTTTGCCGAAATCCAGCAGATAACCAAAAACTTTGATGATCGTTTAGTGGTTGGAGAAGGCGGATTCGGAAAAGTTTACAAGGGCGTTCTCGACAACGGTCTGAAAGTAGCTGTTAAGCGCAGCGACTCAAAACACGGTCAGGGCTTTGCCGAGTTCCTAGCAGAGGTAACTGTCTTGTCTAAGATCCGACACCGGCATTTAGTCCAACTGATTGGCTACTGTGATGAGAGTAATGAGATGATATTGGTTTACGAGTTTATGGAAAGGGGTACATTGAGAGATCATTTGTACAGCTCTAATGGAACCATTGAGAGTTTGTCTTGGAAGCTAAGGCTAGAGATCTGCATTGGAGCTGCAAAAGGTTTGCATTACCTCCACACCGGTTCAGTCGGAGGGATCATTCACCGAGACGTGAAATCGAGCAACATCTTGCTTGACGGAAACTACCTAGCTAAGGTATCCGATTTCGGCCTCTCGAGATCAACCCCACCGAGCGAACGAGATTACATAAGCACCGACGTGAAGGGCACGTTTGGGTATCTCGATCCCGAGTACTGTCAATGCTTACAACTAACAGATAAGTCCGACGTGTACTCCTTCGGCGTCGTTCTTCTAGAGGTCTTGTGTGCGAGACAAGCAGTTAACCGTGAGCTCCCGAAGGAGCAAGCGAACTTGGCTGACTGGGCAATGTCTTGCAAGGCGAGCGGGGAACTTGAGACGATTGTGGATCCCACATTGATCGGAAAGATCAACCCGGGCTCGTTGAAGAAGTTTGTGGAGACGGCAGAGAAGTGTATAAAAGATAGCGGAGTTGATAGGCCTCCAATGTCGGATGTACTGTGGGATTTGGAGTACGCATTGCAGCTTCAGAAGCACGGCGCCCAACAAGAGACGTTTAGTAGCAGCGTTAGTTCCACAGATGTGTCAATAAACATGCCAATGCTAGCTATCCCATCTTTCAATACGAACAGCTTCCCGAATGGCGTCTCCATGAGCGGAATGTCGGGTATGTTTGGAGCCAGAGGCGAGGATTCGAGCGAGCAATCGATAGTTGATCATTCCTACAATCGGTCTTAGGATATGCTTCTGGATCCTGATTGTATATAGTATTTAGGTTTGCTTGATCCATTATCAGAAATAAGTCTTGTAAAGTGCGTATTATTGCGTTCAGTATACGTGTATGTACTACGTTCTAATTCTAGAACCGTTATACGGAGTATTTTTTTTAAATTATAATTTTACATAGAGTTCCTTGAAAATTGAGCATTTTTTGGATCCAAATTTTTGAGTATATGCGTATTTTAATCAAGAGATATTAGATCGATGATCCAAAATTTTTGAGAGTAAATTGAACAACAAAACTTGAGTGATTTTATTCGGTCAGTCAAAAAAATACAAACCAGTAAAGAGAATCGAATTTCGAGTACGAGGCTCAGGAGTAGATCACATACAAGGCGCGTACGCATGAAGACTACGGGGTACATCCAGAGTGCTCCTCTGGGACACATTCTAGATGCGCCCCAGAGGCGCACTCAGGATCCGCCCCAGAGGCTACATCCATAATGCGTCCGTGTTGCCTCCCATGTCTGATTGAATAACCCCTACAAAGTGTGTGTTGTCTGAGACACACGTTATCGTACGGATCGCCGTAGACGGACCTTGATTAGGTGTGCTAGTTATCATTAGAAAGAATGTTGACGCGCTATTATCAAGGACAATTAGGGCTATCTTGTTAGTATGTTATCATAATTTTAATAATTTTTATAAAATTAAATACTCACCTTTGAATATATTGTTCTTCTCAAGTTCAACTCCATAAGTATTTCTTTCCTTATTACTAAGAAATCTTCTTCCGGAAAGCCAAAACCAAAGCAATAGATTTGTATCCGCAATTACCGTCACCTAACACATTCATGGCTCCATTCACATATGGTTCCATGAATTTTCGGAATTCCCCTTCTTTCCAAGGATATTTTCCATCATCATGTGTAACCTCAGGTGTAGCATCTACATCAATTGGTTCCTTTCCTTTACGACATAGCTGACTAGATGGAGTGGAGAAAAAAATTCAAGAAAATTGAGATAAAAGATGAAGAATACGGTAGACAATAGAATGAACAATGAGCTAATAGGGATAAATATGTAATGCATAAAAACAAGAGTAAAGAAAACTAACTATTCAGGTGTAGCCTCTGCATTCTTTGCTATTTTCCATCATCATGTAATATATATATATATAAATATGAGAACATTCGTACACGTTGGATGGTGAGTATTAAGGGTTGAGATTTAGAGTAGATATCATATTTAATAATAACTACGAATAATAATAATTAGGAATCCAACAATAACTACGAATAATCCACTCAACCAACAATAACTACGATATGGCACATTCGTAACAAAACTAATAATAATTACGAATCTGTCCTCATGTTCTCACGTTAGGGGTGTTCTCATAGTATATATATATATATATATATATATATATATATATATATATATATATATATATATATATAATTTGCATTATATAGTGATTTGTCACATCATAAGCCCATAGGCCCCATACATTCACTAGAATCATAAAATCCTCCAAAGTAAAATATATATTGAATATTTCAAGGACAGGTGGGTTGTTTGGTTACCTCAACCCCCTTAGCTAACTAGAAAGACGGCAAAATGGTCAATCAACTTACTTCCACAATCATACTCAACCAATACAAATTGAAGTAGTGTTGAACCCACCAATTGAATACAATATAATAATGTATGTTCTTCATGTCACAAGTGATCCCTGCTTGGTTCTTAAGACCCACAATCATGGATTATGATGGCACATTTTTAGTTGCTCATTTTTAATATTACGTTGTTTTTTTCATTTAGGGTGCGTTCGGCGCGTCAAAAAAACGAGGTTATTTGGTAGATTATTATGCCCAAATTATTTTAGGAGATTATTTTGACCCAAAAAAAGTACCCAAGTACAAAGAGATTTTTGGGATTATTGGTAGATTATTGAAAATTTTCATCTCTCAAAATAATTCCTTGGTACCACCAAACGGACCCTTTAGATTAGCAATTAAGTAATACAATGTAAATAAGTGATGAACAATATAACAAATTCTATTCGATATTTTTTTTATGGGAAATTCCGGATGGTACGTACCCTCGTGGTTTGGGGTATTCCGGATTTTGCCCACCAATTTTTTCAAGTTCGGATGGTACCCTCGTGGATGGTACCCTTAAGTTTATGTTGTTTTCCGGATTTTGCCCGAATCGTTGTACACCATTTATCAAAATAAAGTGTATGATCGCGTGAAGGACACCGATCGTATAGGTAAGAATCATATATGAGATAAGTGGAGATTCAAGAGTGGTAATTTTATCTAGATCAAATGCCTATTAAATATACTCAATTTGTAACATAAGTGATGTTCTCACTGGATTTTAACTATATGTATATTGCATGCAATATATCCGCATTATAGTTGATTCAAATAACCTTGTGTACATGTATTATGAACAAACAGTAGGTCCTGAATTGCAGGCCGGATACCCGATCATTTGGGTCATCAATCTTCACCAATCACAAATTCACAATAATATGAATATTCTTACACCAAAAACAAAATATAATATATATGAATATTCCCTGTACATCTATCTTCTTTTGAAAGGCTCATAACTTCGTACCCTTCAACCAAAATAATACAGTTGGATGATTAGTTTTGTATACTCTTTTTAACCCTAAAAATGATCTAATATGGTAAGACGAAGTTAAACCTAAAAAAAATTATATTAAATTAGGGTTCTTATAAATTAAACAAGTTACACGGTAGTTTTAACCGATATTAGAGTGAATTTGTTATATAATCTAACTTTATAATAGTTTTTAATAAATGTACTCTAATTATAAACAAATGGGTATGTATTAATCTTTAAAATATATGAACTAATTTATTCTTATTTATTATAATAATTTTTCTCGATATATAACAATTTATATTTAATTCTTGTATTATGAGTTTTTTTTAAAAAAAAAGTCGAATCACTTGTGTTAAAGAAAATAAATCTAATAATATTTTTTATATTTTGAAATTATTTGTATACAATATAATAATCGTGTATAAGAAAAATATTTACACTAATTCTTGTATGAGAAAATTATATACATTAAATCGTGTACAAGAGAAAATTCGAATATTATAATTAAAATATATTTATAATTTTTAAAAATATGAATAAATCATGAGATCTAACTTGCTCGGTTGATATTAGGGTGAGAGAGAAATACTACCAACCAGAGAACAATTCTGAAACCTTTTCCTGAACCGAATTTGAGCAGTTTGACTAGTACAATAATCCTACAAATGCTATGATGCACGGACGAACACGAGAAATGGACGCGGCGAGAAATCGAAAGCGACAATCCTCAATAATATAAGAAACGAGGACACAGTGAGGAAAACAAATAATATATCGAGAACCCAACATTTTTAGTCTTACAAAACATAAAAATAAACATATTTAGTCTTACAATCTCAAATGAACGTACTTAGTTTCAAAACTGAAAAACGAACTATCCATTTTGCAAATCAACAACAACCGAACATCATAATCAACCAAGGAAAACAATAATAAAATTTGTAAATCATTAAAAGTGAAGATGAAGAAGGCTTCTCGAAGAATAAGAAGATCGGTGTCTTGCTTTCGACAACCACAGTCTCGCAGGTAACTATATGGGAGGTTATGTTTAGTCAGAAAAGGGGGGAGTTTAAGAAATATTACGAACCGTGTTTTAACTGTGTTGTGCCATATATAACCGTACGTGTATCACAGTCGTGTCCTGCAGTATTTTCGTGTCCGACAAAGTAGAACATGAGACACTCCACCTCTAATAAGTATGCATGCATCATAGCACATATATTATACATAAATAATATGAACTTTTTAAAATATTTGATTCCAATTCATTTACTGATACTACAGTGTCTTTCAAATCCCAATATCTTATAGACAACCAATGAGTTATGGGTATTTGATATGCGCACAATATGACTGTTCACTTCATATATTAATGAGCATACCTACTAATTAATTCACAAGATATTGACATAAATGTATTTTATATTATAAAAGTAATTGAAGAATAACACCTGTCCTCATTTTTGTTAGTTCTTTGAGCATATGGAAAATGATGTGCATTGCAAATTGAGTGGCCTGCCACTATCACATCTTCATCTATGCATTATCAACGTACTAAAGCTTCCTTTAGTGCTTACAACTATAGATTGTCGTCAAACAACCAAATATATTATATTTAATTTGCACCATCTTCTTATTTGTTTATAAGTGTCTACTACTTAACTTGATGATATATATGTATACATATGATACATATATATGCAGCAACAGATGGGAAACACAGCAGCAGCAGCAGAAGAAGAACACCCAATTAAGGCATATGGATGGGCTGCAAGAGACCCTTCTGGTCTTCTCTCTCCATTCTTCTTCTCAAGAAGGTACTTCTAGATCTCTTTCTTCTTTGCGGCTGTGTGTATGCTATATAAATGTGTATATAGGATCACGTCAGAAATTCTCGTGACCTTTAAGAATCGTTGGATCAAAAAATAAACCTCTTTCAATTTGTGTCAAGTGTCCGTACGATTGTGCACTTCATAAATATATGGGTGATTGCTAGCGAGACACACGATCAGCTTCCGAAGGAGCACGATTTGGGCTTTAACAAGACGCTTGATCGGGCTTCTATACAAGACGAACAATTGTGAACGATCGTGCGCATGCTTTTATACACAACGTACGATCGTGTACGTGCTTTTATACAAGGCGCACAATCGTGTACTTTTGAAAGTAATAGTATCCATTCATGTGCTACCCTTGTTCATTAATGAATAAAGATTAATAAAATAATATAGCGTTTTGAACAATTATCGTTTACGTATTGAATAAAAATCAAAGAAATTTAACTCAACTTCAACTTATCTGATTAGTAATAGGGTGAGAGTAACTATTAAGTTATTAACCAAGTTTTGAAACTTCCAATCAACGTGATCGTTCACGTCACTTTCTACCAATACATGTACACGAGCCTTTATGTACAAAGGAACACAATCGTGCACATCATTCTCACTTGTACCATTTATGTACAAACAAGCACGATCGTGCACATCATTCTAATGTGTGGTACACGTGTCCAAATCGAGAAGTGCTTATGTATAAATATATGTCATATATATATATGTAGGGCAACAGGAGATACGGAAGTGAGATTCAAGGTACTCTACTGTGGGATATGTCACACTGATCTTCATTCCATTAAGAATGATTGGGGCTGGTCTTTCTATCCTCTCGTTCCCGGGTATGCAATATATAATCTTTAACTTATTATTAGTTAAGTAAAGCAAGTCAATAACTCATATTTGTGAGCAGAAAATAATATGAAGAAACTTTTCGATCTTCTTACTAACTTTTTTTTTTGGTGGGAATCTTCTTACTAACTGTATATACGTACAAATGAATGATCAGACACGAGGTGGTCGGCGTGGTAACCGAGGTGGGCTCGAAAGCCACAAAATTTAAGACCGGCGATCTCGTCGGAGTAGGCTGCATGATTGATTCATGCCGCACGTGCGAAAGCTGCACTAACCACCAAGAGAACTACTGTCCAAACACGGTCTTAACTTACTGCGGAAAACACAGGGTGGACGGAACCACCACCTATGGCGGCTACTCGGATCACATGGTCGCTGACGAGCGGTTTCTCGTCGGAATTCCAGCAACCCTCCCGCTTGAAGCTACAGCGCCGTTGCTTTGCGGTGGAATTACCGTTTACAGCCCACTTCGTCACTTCGGGCTTGATCGGGCTGGGATTCATTTGGGTGTTGTTGGGCTGGGCGGGCTTGGTCATTTAGCGGTGAAGTTTGCAAAGGCGTTTGGAGTTAGGGTTACGGTGGTTAGTTCTTCGCCTGGTAAGCGTGTTGAGGCAACTGAGCGGTTCGGCGCTGATGGGTTCTTGAACAGTAATGAACCGGATGATATCAAGGTTTTAACTTCTCTCTTTTTTTTAATTTTTAACATTTTTAATATTTTAGAATAGTATGAAATACCGAATTTAGGGTTATTGTATAAACAAACCTGAATACGAACACTTGTATTATAAAATGAATCGAGTTTAAACAGGTCAATGTTTAGCTCGTTCAACACATTTCAAAACTATAAATTTGGCGAATCTAGGGTGCAATGGGAACGATGGACGGAGTGATTGACACGGTGTCGGCGTGGCACGCGATCGAGCCTTTGTTGGATTTGCTGAAGATCGATGGGAAGCTGATCCTTGTTGGCGCCCCTCGTGAGCCACTTCACGTCCCTGCCTTCTCTTTGATCACCGGTGAGCTCTTTAATTTTAGCCATTGCACCATATCAATTTATATTGTCATTAATGATCACTTTATTCAAATATGCGTTATATTGAGGTATACCCTTATCTCACATGTTTGAAACGTGCTCTAATATAACTATGATTCAAACCCTAGAGACTAGATCATTAGAGTGCATACAAAACTCTTACGATGTCTCTTCTCGTCCCGTGTGAATAATTACCATACAAAACGATGTCTCTTCTCGTCCCGTGTGAATAATTACCATACAAAACAGTATGTCATTGTAGCACTAGAGAATGAGCGATTTCATCATTTCCATTTCCTAATTTTAAATTTTATCAAGAGGTTGGTTCATTTTGCCGAATATAGTATTTTAGGTTATTACTTCTTTCTTTCTTTTTTTTGAAGAAGTAGATGTATGTGTTAATCGCCCAATATCTTCCTCGGCCAAGGATAGAATACCCTATGGAAAATTAGAGAAATACATGCTAATAGGAGCTGGGTCTAGCCATCCCATATAACGGACAACGGTATTTCCCGAACATCTAACATGCTTACAAAAATAAATGTATTTCCGACCTAGATTATATAAAATCAATGTATTTTCAATCCAAAATTTTAATATATAGTCTTAATCAAACACCATATTTCAAGAATTAGATTTGGCCATCTAATTTCTCATTCTATTCCAATATCTAATTTCAATCTAATTCCTACACACATATGAACTAATATGTTGAATTCGAACGTAACAAACATGTCTGTGCTTTCGAACATATATTATATATTATATTATCCCATCGAAATTTCACAATACATTTGTGGGTATATTTGTGTGTAATAGTTGTGTTAATTATATGTATTGCAGGTAGGAGGTCAATAATGGGAAGTGGGATAGGAGGAATGAAGGAGATGCAAGAGATGATGGATTTTGCAGCAGCTCACGACATTAAAGCCGACGTCGAGGTCATCTCTATGGATTATGTCAACACTGCCATGACTCGTCTCGCTAATGGCGACGTTCGCTATCGATTCGTCATTGACATAGCCAACACCCTCCCCCAAACCAAACCTTAAATTGCCCACCATCTACCTAGTAAGTACTGCATTTCATATTTAATGGTTTGTTACATGGATAAACCTTGATGAACTTTCAAGTTTGATCTTGGTGAAAGATAGATCTATATATTATGACTGGGTTTTAATTTGACTTTGATGATTGATCATACAATTTTAAACTATCTATATATGTTAAAAAAAGTATTATAAGTTTTGTGTGTTATAATTTTCATTTAAATGAAATCACTAAAGCTCCTGTGAAGTTTACTTAAATAATTATTGTGCGGAATACGAGTAAGAACAAAATTCAACTAATAAAAAAAAAATAACAACACAAAATTTTGAACTATATAAAAAGATTGGTTAAGAGTATGGAAAACGCTATAATATATATATAGAGTAACGAAAATATAAAGATGATACCAAAGAATAAAAACAAAATTATATAAAAACCGGTCCAAATTACACGTATATCATACTGTTTGTGTCAGAGTTGTTTCCGCTTTAGACCTCCAACTCCTTAAATCCATCCGGTGTAAATAAAATTTTTAGTAAGTTAGTCGAAACATTTTCAATAGTATAGAAATATATGTATGTATTAACATAATTTCTTCGAGTGGCCTCCAATGCTCCCAACCTAAGGGTAGCAGCCTCAACCCACCATGTAGGCCACCGGCCCGGGATCTTTTGAGCCCTAGCACCAACCACATTGTCGAGTGAGTCGCGTTGAACAACACCCAGCCCCATGTTGTTGTTATCCAAAATGAACCATCAACGTTCACTTTTATAGTGTTTTCCCGTGGGGGTTCCCAGCGAAGCAATCTGGGCCAGCTCGAGCCGTGCAACTTGTCGGTCTCCTTGGTATTATAACTAAACACCCGATTTTGGTGTTATCGTTTGCATTCGGCGAACATCAAAGAAAACCGACCATTTTTTTTTGTTGAAGTTCCTGTTTAGTAGATAAAAACAAATTGAGGAATTAAGATTATAGAAATTAAAAAAATATATATTTTCTTAAATCTTGTTTGATAAGGGAATGAAGGAGATAAGATCAAAGAAATTAGATTACGAGAATTGTGTAATCAATCCTATTTGAAGTTGGATTATAAAGATTATTGAGGTTAAAATCTTTTTTTTTTTTTTACCCTCTTCCCTTTTTTCATCTCTTTCATATAAAAAAAAATATAACATTCGTAATTTAACCCACAATCATATTAATTTTTGCCAAACACTCATTTCATATTTTTTTTTCGTAATTCATAATCTAAAGAGAGAAAAAGAAATACAAAATCTCAACGAAGACGAAGGGATTTGGGGATCGAGGAAGAAGAAAAGGTCATAGTTTTAAGCAAAACTATTTGGTTGTCGTTGAAACTAAATATTAAGGGCCCGTTTGGAAGCACTGGGAATCATTCCCGGTAACGAAATGATTTCAAATCAATCAAAAACTACGTTTGGTTAGTGGTCTTATAACACATAAAAGTAATCTCATCCATTTCATTTCCTTTCTCTACCCTTATTCGATTTCATTCCGTTTTTATTTCACCGCTCCAACCAAACGGGCACTAAATTTAAAACCTAATTCGTATCTAATTATTTGAGCTGAACAAAGTGATGACAAAGTAAACACATGTGTTATTATCTTATTTTCCTTTGAGGTTGGTTCAACATCTTTGGAGACATTTTGTTTCAATCACTATACAAATTAAAATTTATTAGTTTAACCGATTAAAAAATTTTAGGGAAGGTTGTTGGATAAAAATGAAAAATTCCATGGCGATATATATAATATTATACATTGTGCAAAACGCTAATATAATATTATCAATATAACATGGAGTCAATTATAAAGGATATTAGTATGGTATCTAAGGTTGGTGCACTATTATTTATGTTCGTGAATTGGTTTTAGATAAAATCTCACTAGACTTATTTATTACGATCGGAATGTGCATGTGCGCTCAGACGTGTAACAAAGCTTACATTAAATCTAATCCCCGAAATTTCTCATGGCATCAGAGCAATCCGATCTCTTGATTTCTGGTCTGCAAGCCTTAAAATATCTAAGAGATTAAGCTATTAAGACATGTTTTATTTCTATAATACTAATTAACTAGGCCCCTAAGATATGTTGTCAAGTGTCAACCGAGTCAAACAACTACACTCACGAGTATGTGTGGATGATGAAATGTTTGGATATTGATATATGAAATTGATGAGCTATTATCTTTATCACCAATGATTTTATAATAAAACCTCGTTTGAGTATATGTTAGATTCGAACCTAATATGCATATACATTTTAAACTTGCTATTCAATCCTTTGTATCAATTTGAAGAGAACAAAATATGTTTTATGGGTTTTTTAGTTAAAGTATGAAAGTCGAACGAAGATATATAATGGTTAAAAAAAGTTGTTATTTGGTTTTCCTATCTTTATATAAGACATCTAACATTTTACCTTAACAAGTAAACAATATTATTGAATAAAATCTCAGATTTCCTTTCAATAAAAAATTAAATTAACATTATAAATGTGTTCCACAAATTATTTTATGGTAAAAAAAAACCCACCATTATGCTCTGAGCTATTTTAAAAAATTATGGCTATTTGTGTGCTTTCTTTAATGGTGTATATATGTATAAGTCTATTAAAAAAGTATGGAGAGCATTGCTTCTTGTACATAGTTGGAGTAATTATACTAAAAATGTGACGTATAAGTAAAAAATTCACCATAGTTGTTCCTAAACTAAATAACTAGATTCATATGACGTACATTATCAACCAACAATTTTTAATAATGAAAACTTAAGTTGGACATCTTTGTTTGCATGGAATTGCAAATCAAATATTCTTAGGGCTCGTTTGGAAGCGCTAGGAATCATTTCCGGTAACGGAATGATTCCGAATCAATCAAAAACCACGTTTGGCTAGAGGTTATTTAACACATGAAAGTAATCTCATCATTTTCATCTCCTTTCCTCACCCTTATCCGATTTCATTCCGTTTCCATTCCACCGGTCTAACCAAACAGGCACTTAATCATAGTTTACTTGATTTATAATAAAGAAACCGGTTCAACATTACAGAGAATCATCTATAACTAACGTACACCCGATCACCTGATACAAAGAAAACAAGCAAAAGTTCGTTAAATTACAGGTAACTATGAGTAATTCGAGCGATGGATCATGTAAGATCTCATTAAGGTTGTTTAAATGGTCCGGACCGATCCGGACCGGACCGTAAACTCTCGGACCGGACCGGGTACTCTTTTTGTTCAAATATAATTAAAATGTAAACCATTACGGTCCAAAACCGGACCGTAAGATCATGGATCGAACCGGACCGGACTGAATTTTTATAAATACGGTCCAAAATCGGACCGGACCGTAATTTCCGGTCCGGTCCGGTCCGATTCGATTTTTCAGTCCGGTCCAAACCTGTGCCGCCGTAGATCTCATAAGTGATTATTGAAATCGCGTATATCATGTAGCTCAGTATCCTCCCCGTATACGATATTCAATTTCATTTCCAAGTTTCAATATACGAACTTTCCAACAAAAAACTGTACCAAACTAAATCGGTTTTTCGCTTGACCCGGTCCGCATATAACCAAGACTCCTAATATACGTTTGTTTTATAATATCTTGTATTTGGTATACGTTTACTTCTGTCATAAGAGAAGCACAACCTTCTCAATCACATTTACACAATTGACTTGGTAATTTATTAAGCTTTTAAAATAAGTTAGACCCACCTAAATTCTTCATACATATATATATATATACAACAAAATATACAAAAAATATATTAAATTGAACCATTAATAAGCGTATAAATATGACAAGATCTTCTGCAATCGAAAGAATTAGGAAGAACAAAAGAAATGGCGACAAAGAGAGCACAAATTATAACTCTGTTATTGATAATCTCTATCGCAGCCATAACCCAATTGTTCTTTGCACTGCATCATAGTGTTCTTACAACTCTGTAAGTACTTCAAATTGTCTTTACGTCATTTACATTGATATTGATTAGCTTAATCATCTTTTAAGTAGTGATTATATGGTTTAATCGTTCATGTACGTTGTTGCAAGTGTATTGGGAAAGATATCGAGTTTGCAAGAAGAAGATAATTACGTTGCAAGAAGGATTTTAGAATCTCATGCTCGTCTGGAACCTTATGTAAGTAAAATGCAAGAAACTCCTGTTTCTATTTTAGAAACGGGGTCGATCGAGAATCGAGATTAGCTCGGCTCGAGCTCGTTAACTTTCTAAATAGGAGTATGAGCAAATTTTTAACGAAAACCTTAAAGATGAATGTTAGCATAGAGTCAAAGTTTTATTTCGAACTCGTTCATTTAACTAATTAGATCAAATGTGATCATATTTTTAATCTCGTTCAAAATTTAGATTTGACTCGATTCTAACGAGCCGAATACGAACATAATAAACCTCGATTTTAAAATATTTTAAATTACATATTATTTTAAATATAAATTATATTAATGTTAGTTTTCAATATAAGTTTTAATTCACAATTTATATTTTAGAATAATCTTAAAACTTTTCTATATCACTAAAACAAAAAAAAAATCTATACTTTATTTTTCATTTTCCGTAATTAATAAACAAAATGAACTTATATTTAATATCTTTTTGATAATTGTATAAAATATTAATGTCATTACCAGGTCATTACGAATATATCATACGAATATACGAACCTTCGCTATATGCGTTATTTCTTTTCTAACTTGTTTTTCCCTCTTAAAACGCTTTTTGTCACGTTAATCTAAGGACTGTAGACCATTGAAGTGGTCAAAATATAACGTTTAAAATTAGTCTGTTGTATTTTTTCTCATGGAAAAAAAAGTGGTCAAAGATGAAAGTTACAAATTTGTAAATTAAATGACAAGAGGAATGACGATTATGTTCATATCATTAAATTTCAAGTTACAACTTTTTAAAATAGGTTTTATTTTTGGTTAAAATAAGTTATAATGGACCCTTTTTTTATAAATAATTTAGTTTGATAAAATTCACTCAAAAAGAAAATTGGTGATATTGATTGGATTTGATATTAATTTTTTACTAGTCTTGAATATGTAGAATTTTTTTTTAAGATATAAAGATGTCAAAATTTAAGATGAAAATTATTGAAAATTTTATATATATATATATATATATATATATATATATATATATAAATTTTATACAATTATCGAAAAGAAATTCCATATATATATATATATATATATAATTTAGTATTTATCAAGTTGTAATATGTAATATATCTATCCACGATTAATCTGTATTCGAAGTCAATAATGAGGTGGCCGTTATTTTGTTTTAAATTTATGATTCTAGGGTCCGGTTTTTTTTTTATAAAAAATGAATTATTGTGTTAGGACCGGTCCAAGAAGTTTAAACGTTCTTCGGACCAAGAAACACCATCCGGTATCGATCCATCATTGAACCGCAGGTATTTTATTATTAAAAAGTAAAATTATTCTATTTAATTATATATGCTGTTGAGATAAAAATATTTGAATTTTCTGAAAAATAAATTAAATTTACTTGTGTAAAATGAAAATTAATTATAATAAGTATATCTCATCGATATTAAAGATATTTGACATTTTGTTTTATTGTGTACAACTTGAAATAGAACTGTGAAGGGAGTCAAAGACGAAGGATTTGGATCAAGAGGTGATCCATTTCAACGAGTTACCTTAATATTGCGCAAGAGAAAGGTACGTACGTACACAATTATACACGTTATCCGATTCGGATAATGTTCCTATACTTAGTTTTTTTGGATAGTTTCCGAGAAGTGTCTCATATTTTTATAATCTTTGTGAAATATAATCTGCGCCCATTCAGTTCAGAAACCTAAAAAAAGTACAAGACACCATCCGAAATTTCCGGAAAACAATGTAAGATTACGAACGAACGAATATGCACTACTAATTCTTGTGTATGATGAAATCAGGTGGTGATGGATAATGGCATTGTACAAGTAACATTGTCTAATCCGGAGGGTTTTGTAACCGGAATCCGGTATGCTGGACTTGCAAATTTACTTGAATTTCGCAACAGCAAAACAAACAGAGGGTAACCATAGCTTATCTTTTCACAAGCTATTTTCAATGCCTTCATTCAAGCAAACACTTGAATCTTACCAAATGCAGATACTGGGATGTGGCTTGGAATCCATCTGGGTTTCGGAATCTAAGTGAAACCAACCGGTATATATATATATAAACTCTTGTCTTGATCTCCAGTTCGAGCTAGTTAATCCATCTCTTCTCTTTGAATGTCTTAGTTTTATCCGTTATATACAGCCTACAAGGGCAAAGATTTCATATCATAACGAAAAACGAGAACCGAACAGAGATCTCATTCTTGAGTAGTTGGATTCCTTCTGCAAAGAACTCGCCATCACTTCCTTTTAATGTTGACAGAAGGTATTGTATGTTCAAGTGATTGAATGGAGGATGAAATTGTATGCTGAAACGAACCTTGGACAGGTATGTCCTGCTACGTGGGAGCTCTGGGTTTTACTCGTATGTCATACTGGAGCGTGAAGAAGAATGGCCGGCTGTAAATGTTGGACAAATAAGGGCTGTTTATAAACTGCAAAGGGACAAGTAAGATTTCAGTACTATATGATGTATCAAAATAGTTATGTACTATCTAAATAAGTATGTTTGATGTAAAATAGTTTGTGAATAAACTTGATCAGGTTCAGATACATGGCAGTTTCAGATAAGATTCAAAGGCAGATGCCAATGCCACAGGATCAGAAGACAGGCAAGCCTCTTGCGTACAAAGAAGCCGTTATCTTGACAAACCCGGAAAATCAAGACCTCAAAGGAGAGGTAGACATATAATTTTATATATGGCTTCTTTGATGATCAATTGAATTGATAACCTCAAGGAAAAAAAAATTATAACGAGAAGAGTTTAGGCTCAATCACCTTCTATAGGTGGTTCATACTAAAACATCGGGGATGAGAACACACTTGAAGATAAGTGTGAGAATTCAAGTGTCTCAGATGGATCAAACAGTCAGCAACATAGATAACCTAAAGTATATGTCATGTTTTCAGGTGGATGATAAGTATCAATATTCAGTTGATAACAAAGACAACAAATTGCATGGATGGATATCTCATGATCCTCCAGTAGGGTTCTGGATGATCACTCCGAGTAGCGAATTCTATTCTGGAGGGCCTTTCAAGCAAGATCTTACATCTCATGTCGGACCTACATGTCTCGCTGTGAGTATCAAAATGTTCCATTTTCGCACGGTCATAAAGATATACTACTAAGATGAGAATGCATATAAATATGTAATTTACATGCTAAAATGTGGAGGGATTCTATTTTATTATGGCAGATGTTTCACAGTACACACTATGCTGGAAGAGATTTCACCATGAAATTTGAAGAAGGGGAGCCGTGGAAGAAGGTTTTTGGACCGTACTTTATCCATCTGAATTCGGTTTCAGACAATGAAGATCCCCTTGTACTCTGGGCAAAAGCTAAGGAGCAAGTACAAATTACATAACTTTATTATGCAAAATTTCAGACAAAAAAAATCAATTATATACATTATGCTAAGATTTTGTTCTGATTTAAAAATCTATTAGATGTCGGAAGAAGTTGGTAAGTGGCCTTATGACTTTCCAGCATCAACAGACGTTCCAAAGTCTCATCAGCGAGGATCTGTACGTGGAAGATTGCTAGTTCAAGATAGGTAAGAGCAAAACAATGATCTTATCAAACTCAAGGATGCAAAAAAATGCTAATTCTGATGCATTTGAAGGTATACGAGTAAGATACTAATGCCCGCAAGCTCTGCTTGGGTAGGATTAGCCAAACCAGGAAACCCAGGATCATGGCAAAGAGAATCAAAGGTCAGAAAACTCTTTCAGACATGTCGAGATTAAAAAAATGATACAAGACTAATGTTACAATGTCATTGTGCTAGGGCTATCAATATTGGGCTCAGGCAGATGAAAACGGAGACTTTCTTATAGAAGGAGTACGTGAGGGGACTTACAGTTTATATGCAACAGTTCCAGGTTTTATTGGAGACTACAAATATGAAGAGAATGTCAAAATTATACCTGGTGAGTAGCCTTCTAGGAATAACAGTTTTCAATTTATTTGATGTACAAATGCAGAGGATATTTGAAGCTACAGTCCTCAATATAGCCTACTTTATGAGAATACAGGGAATGATATCCAATTGGAAAGACTTGTTTACGAGCCACCAAGAAACGGTCCAACCTTATGGGAAATTGGAATTCCGGATCGCAGTGCAGCTGAGTTCTTTGTACCCGACTCGAATCCAAACCTCAAAAACAGATGTTTTCTCCAAAATGACCAAAACAAGTTAGTCTTCAGCATATCATCTTGATACAGTGATCAAAATTCATCAATCTCCCTTGATTATTTACTGACTATTTTGTTGGAGCAATGAACAGATTTCGACAATATGGTTTGTGGGAACGATACACTGATCTTTATCCCGAAAATGACCTCATCTACAACGTAGGTGGTGTTAGTGATTATCGTAAAGATTGGTTTTTTGCCCATGTTACTAGGTACTTAATCATTTGTCCTATACTTCACATAGTTTCAGAGAGAGATATATGTTAATCGATCTGATATGTGCAATGTAGAAGAAAAAATGACAAGACATATAGCAAAACAACATGGCAAATAGTATTCACCCTAGAGGATGTGCAGCAAGAGAAAAACTATACCTTGCAACTGGCACTCGCGTCGGCAGCTGAATCAGAGCTGCAGGTAAGGCTAAAACATCATATCTATAAGTAGACGAGTTCAGACCGAGTACTTGAACTTCTAAATGAATTATTACTATTATCTTCTTTTTATGATTCATAGGTTCGAATCAACAACCCGGATTTGAGTGTTCGTCCTCCTTTTACAACAAAGCTAATAGGGAAGGATAATGCAATTGCAAGGCATGGGATTCACGGATTGTATTGGTTGTTTAGCGTGAATGTACGAGGCTCTTGGCTCAGATGTGGAAAAAACACTATCTACCTCACCCAGTCAAGATACACAAGTCCATTTCGAGGTGTAATGTATGACTACATTCGATTAGAAGGACCTATGGAAGTTAGGAGCATGTATTAATATAGATAACTAAGATGAAATCCAAATCAAAGAAAATTCTATACTGACTAACTGTATAGGGTTTTATGATTTCCAAGGGAATATTTATTAGAAGAAATGCAACAAACTAGCGCAATTTTGTACTTGTACAGTATGTAAATTGATGTATACAGAAAATAAAAGTATGTAATTATCAGGTCTCTATTCTCCAAAACTAGAAAACATCAGCATCCTTTCAATAAAGAGACGAATTCGAACCTGTGCTGGCTCGTTGATCTTGAACGAGTCTGGATCTGAGCCATGATTATCTGAGACAATGAACACATGAATTCAGAAAATAAATCAAATTCCATGACACGCTAAAGAAGAAATTCAGTGCAGTTAGTGTTCAATTAACAAACAACCTATTCCTTCCATATGCAAAATTGAACGACGGATTCTGGCAGCAATCGATCCCAGTGAATTCACGTTTCATTTTTGTGCAATTGCCAAATTGATCGTCGAATTGGACAGGAAAAGTACTAAATTAGACAACGAATCGTTCTCTATCTCATAATCTACTAGCACTGTAACCTGATATTTGTCAACAAACTATTCATCGGAAGGGTTCTGTTGAAGATATCAAAAACAACTTACAAGATTGAGAATTTGCAGTGGCATTGGATAATCCAATTCGACTGACAGCTTCACATATTTCATAGCTTATTCATCAAGAATAAATAAGAATGGAACGAAAGAAATCGAGAAACAGATTAAAATTTATTTCGCGGAGAAGGCGACGTACGGGATACTTTACTTAAAGCAGAAGTCACTAGCGCTTACGTCACGCGCTACTATTTTTCTCGAATTAAATCTTTTTATTAAATATTTTTTACTAAACAAAAAAAATTTAAAACAAATTATCACTAAACACGGTTAAACATTCACAAATCTCAACAACATATTTTTATTTTAATTTTTTTTAATTAAAACATATTTTTTATTCGAATAAATAAAAACTTGATCTTATTTTTGTTAAGTAAATCTTTTTTAAAAAATTTTGTAATTAAAACATATTTTTTTCCGAAAAAAATTTAATTAAAACAGATTTGTTTCCAAAAAAATAAAAACTCGATGTTATCTTTGGTAAGGAAATCTTTTTTAAAAAAATAAAACAGATTATCACTAAACACGGTTAAACATTCACAAATCTCAACAAAATATATTAATTTTAATTTTTTTTAATTAAAACATATTTTTTTATTCGAATAAATAAAAACCTGATCTTATTTTTGTTAAGTAAATCTTTTTTAAAAAATTTTGTAATTAAAACAGATTTGTTTCCAAAAAAATAAAAACTCGATGTTATCTTTGGTAAGGAAATCTTTTTTTTAAAAAAAAATAATTAAAAACTCGATGTTATCTTGGGTAAGGGGTTATCTAGCCCAATACCCTATTTATATATCGATTGTTGAGGATTTATTTCACTTCCTATACTGCGCTTATTTGCATCCTCCACACTCCACCTGATCATCGTTATTGCCAGGCTCTTGCTCATCAACAAGATCGTCTTCATCAACTGATTTTTTTCGACTGCCGATCGTTTACGTGGTAAGCTTCGAAATTTCTCACCGTTGGTTTTAACTGTTTCTTTTTTGCCACAGTTTCAAATGGTAGAAATTCTTTTACGTGGTTATTTCTCTCACCTGTTCTTATTTGTGAAGTAGTTTTATTTGAAGCAATTTTTTTGAATACAGTTTAGTCGATCTATCAGCTTCTTTGGTTTTACCTTTTTGAACAAGTTTCAGCCAATTTGGTTATATCTCTCACCTGTTCTTATTTTGAAAGCATGTGTTTATTTTAATTTTTTCTGAAAAAACAATAGATTGAGGATTTTGACACAAATTAAACAGAATTTCAAGTAGTCTTATTTTGAAATCTCTTATATAAAAATTATTAGTTAACAAGATATAGTGTAGATTAAACATAATGCGATAAATAAATTCAAGATTCCCTAACAAACATGATCTGCAAAAAATAATTTTGATAAGGTCTCAATAATATGTACCCATACACTGCTACATATGTACGGGTCATTAACCCTAATTCAACTCTTGAGGATTTTAAAGCATCTTTATATCATTTGATTTGTTATTAATTTTGCTTTTGTATCATGTAATTAACACTATATTGTAGCATCTATAGTCCCAATTTTGTGCCTAAAATGGAGTTTTATTCCAAAATATGAACAAAGATATACCCGATTCAATACTAAAAAATGGTTACATATCATATGTACGGGTCATTAACCCTAATTCAACTCTGAGGATTTTAAAGCTTCTTTATATCATTTGATTTGTTATTAATTTTGCTTTTGTGATTTTAAAGATTCGATTTATTTTGAAATATAGTATTATCCATTTTCTAAAGATTTGTCCTTTTTTTGGCATATCAAGAGAAAGATTGTATCATGTAATTAACAATATGAACAAAGATATACCCGATTCAATACTAAAAAATGGTTACAAAAATATATTCTAGAGGCTAGACGTAGATAAACTTAAACAAATTTTTTTATTTTAGTTAACATGTCAAGATTTTATTCGAGCAAATATTTTGATGATCTTGTATTATCTTCAAAAATTTTTAATAATTAATAAAAGGTAATAAATTTTGGTTAGTAAATTTTGTTAATATTTTTTTTCCTAATGATGGGTTTGACACAATTAATTAATATTGGTGTTAGAATAATTTTAAATTGTTTGTTCATTATGCTTTTATTATTTTTTTTTGTTGGTCGAGTAAATGTATTGCTTGATAACACAATAGTGAATCCTTTAGTGAAAAACTACTATTCTATTTTCTATTTAACAAAAGTGTTAGAATAATTTTAAAATTTATTATATTCCGTATCTTAATCTTGAAAACCCTAACTAGCTATCAAATTACTGCTTAGACCTGATTCAAGCTATTCTTCATCTTCAATGGCGTCTGATATGTATGTTCCTGAGCAACTAGTGGAATGGAAGCCGCCTACAAAAGGAGTCATGAAACTGAACTGCGACGGCGGTGTATCGCGAGTTCGAGGGTGTGCAGTCGGAGCGGGCATCTTCCGTGACCACCAAGGCACGCCTCTTTTCTCCTACGCTTCCTCCGACCCTGGAAAGATGGGTCACACCTCCTACCAAGCTGAGGCTCGCGCTCTGTGTATGGGTCTCGACATCGCCTTGAGACTCGGAATCCATAGCCTTTGGATAGAGACAAATGCTAAACTTCTGGTCGATGTGCTGCGTTCTGGAAGGCCTAATTTTTGGTACGAAGATGACGTCATTGCATTCATCAGAGTTCTTATGACACGCTTCCCGGAACAACAATTTATGTTGACGCATATATACCGCGAGGGTAATATGGCTGCCGATTCGCTCGTACGAGCGATGCGGGATGATGCTTCCATGGCGGATGATATTAGATGGGGACGCGATGACGGATTGCCCAGCAAAGTAGCGTCCATCATCGACAGGGAACGCACCGGATATACTTACATCAGGAATAGCTGCTACATTCCGCGTCCCAAAGATTGCTACTTCCCTCCTTCGATTTCTCAAATTTGAATCTTTTAGATTACATAAATCAATTAGTGTTGATTATGTAAAAATTGTTGTTATGGTATGTTTTGGTTTTACAATGTATATGTATATCTGTATTAATACAGTATAGTAATGAATTTACTCTTTGTGCAGCACTTTGCACTGCTTCTGTTTTGGTATTTTGGTATTTATGCTTCTGTTTTGTTTGTTGTAATATATGCAATTGAAGATGTCAACAAGTAGACTGTAGTCTCTTAACGTGATATAGTTTAGCATTAGACTCACAACTGTATAACTGTGGAGAAGTTTTGTTGTTTTTAATTTACTCCCAAATACGCAAATACTTGCTCAATTCAATGACACTTTTTACTTTGCCAGGTTTGCACCCTCAATGAATGAATTACGGAAGAAGCATATGCCTAGAATCATTGGAACCAAATTTCCCATTGTTATCACGTCCTATGAGGTTGTCTTACACGATGCTAATTAAGAAACACCTCAGGCACTACAGATGAAAATATATCGTGGTAACGTTTAATTAGACTGTAGAATGTTGTATCTTAGGATAAATCTAATTCGACTTGTTTAATGGTTTCACTGACCACTTTTTTGCAATTATATCTTGAAGGGCCACCGTTTGAAGAACTCTAAGTGCTTCGTTTGAAGCTTTTGCCCACTGAAAACAAGCTTCTGTTAACTGGGACGCCGCTGCAGAACAACTTAGCAGAGTTGTGGTCTCTGTTGATTTTTATTTTGCTAGACATATTTTCATCACATGAAGAATTTCAATCTTGGTATATTGGGCTTTCTTTGTTTCTATTCTTTTTATTTTTATATTATTGATAGGATCAACATTGTTTTGATGATATTGACATTACTGTTACTTGCATGAGTATGGTAGTGTGAGTATAGTGATATTTTTTCCATTCGGATTAATGGTTCAAAATCTTGTCCAGGTTTGATCTGTCTGGGAAATGTAGCAATGAAGCCGAGAGAGAAGAGTTAGAGGAGAAAAGACGCTCTCAAGTATGAATTCCCTAAACTGATGCGTAGTGTAGCTTTTACTTTTTATTCTCAAATAAAAAATTTGTGATTTAGGCTTTGTTTGTACATTTATATGAGTCACACACACAATTTGTGATTCAGGCTTGGTTCATATACTTTTTATACTTAATGGAAATGAGGACTTTTTCCCCAGATGGCCAAAGCTCATAATGTAGTTGAGATTCTAGCATGTCCATTTTCCTACTTGGTTCTTGCATTCAGCTGCTCCTATATTATACCTTCAAAATTTGCTGAACTTAATTCTTGTATTTTTTACAAAAAAAAAAGCTTTGTTTTGCTGAATCATCTTCTTGTGAAGAATTGTTTTGTATTTCACATAAGCTGCATACACGCTCAATTGACTTACAAGATTGATTATGGGTATTGGTTTACCTCATAAGAATACCCATATAATGTCAGTGAAAATTGATCACATATTTTGTTTACTTTTGATTCTCTACATTTTGATATCAATTATAGAAGAAAGACAAGATATTTTATCACTAAAATCAGCAATATATGTATCAGTCTCGATGCTTTCCTAATTAAGTTGGATGGTCATAGTATTTGCAGTTTATGAAAAACAAAAATCTGAATCTTTCCTTTTATATACGTCTAGTTTTCAGGAAATAGTCCCCTTGAGTGCTGGAAGATGCATAGTTGGGCGGCATCATCATACAGGTGTGATGGTTGGGATGGGGCAGAAAGATGCATACATTGGAGACGAGGCACACTCAAAACTGGGACGATATGGAGAAGATTTGGCATCACACCTTTTACAACGAGCTCCGTGTTGCGCCGGAGGAGCACCCAGTACTGCTGACGGAGGCACCTATGAATCCAAAGGCTAACCGTGAGAAAATGACACAGATCATGTTCGAGACTTTCAATGCACCTGCTATGTATGTGGCCATTCAGGCTGTTCTCTCGCTCTATGCCAGTGAGCGTACCACAGGTAATCCTGCTATGCTATCCTATATCCTATATCCTATTTACAACCAAATGTTGTATAATGTATATGATGAAGTTTGTTGTATATTATGATGTGTGACATCGGGGACATATATATATATATAGGTATTGTGTTGGACTCCGGATATGGTGTGAGCCACACAGTTCCCATCTACGAGGGGTATGCTCTCCCGCACGCCATCCTGCGTCTTGACTTGACAGGACGCGACCTGACAGACCACCTCATGAAAATCCTGACGGAGAGAGGCTACTAATTCACGATGAGCGCATAGCGTGAAATCGTGAGGGATGTGAAAGAGAAGCTCTCATACATTGCTCTGGACTACGAGCAAGAGGTGGAAACAGCAAAGACTTGCAACTCTGGACTACGAGCGCAGAGCGCAGACCTGCTGCCAAATGGTTGTCTTTGATAAACCAATCTCTCTGCAATTCCTATAGAAGTAACTCACTACGAGAAGCAAAGTCTTGTTCAACTACCGAAGGACTATCCGAACTAATGAGCACCCCGAATGGATCCCTCTTCCAGAAACACTCCCTCAAGGCGATATACAAGCAATTCAGGACCGAAATCAAGAAGAAGCTCAAGGCTTGCAACTGTGTGTCTAAATGCAAGAACTATGTTAGTGAGAGTGATTTTTATTTTTGGATTTAAAAAGGCATAGCTGTATATAATGCTTCATGTAACACAGTAACATACAATTTACATTGCTATAACTTGCTAAGCTTCAACACCGTAATCTCGTTAAACTTCTCGGATTCTTTCATATGTTCTACCGACAAGTTTGGTAGTAGACTCACAATCACTACAACTTATATCATTACGGACATCGGTGACGACTTTTTTTTGATAATCACAACATGTTTCCATATTGACTAACATTTGGACATTTTCAATCCTTAACTACAGCTAATTTCATAGAGAGTTTGCTTGGTACAATTTATAGGGAATTAGGAATCAATCTCAAAATCCCTTAAATTGATTCTTCTGGATGGTTGCAAAAAAGATATCGAAAAGACCGGTTTTACAGAATGAATGATTCTACGTTTTTTTTTTGGTTTTTTCTTTTTAAATTCATCATGGTAGAATTGGGTCGGCCCAATTCAACCCTTTGCATAAACTTTACCATAGTCTAGACTACACCCAAATTCAAATCGGAAGTGAGAAATCAAAACAATGAACCCAAAATTGGATCTAATCCATCATTGTCTCATTGATGTGCTCTTGTCTAGTGCTATGTAAATTTGACCCGGATCGAAAAACCTAGTCCAATCTACGGTCCATTATTTTTGAGGATTACGGTCCAGTTCCAGTCTAGAATCGAAAAAAATTGACGGATAGGGTCGCACCTGATTTTTTTTATTTAATTTTATATATTTTAAAATTATTTGATGTACAAATTTAAATAATAATATTTTTTTAGTTTTTGCAAAAATAGACATTTTTTTTTTCGGGTCGCACCAGTTTTTTTTTAAGTTTTCGTTCAATCCCGATTCGGTTCCTGATCCAAGGTTTTGAAAGCTCCGGTCAAACCTGATCTACAATCCTACACTTATCCGAACCAATTTGGTTCAAAACACCAATCAGGACCGACTTTTTGAACACCAATTATGAGCCAAAGGTCCCAAACAACCCAAATACCTTACTTATTTCTCTTCCTCTCTCGTTATCCTCTTCCTACTATATATCTCTTTTATTTGCAACCAAAAGCTTCAATAAATCACCTTTAATTTCAATACCACCGCCCATTGCCGTCTAGTCTGTTTAGATTTGTCTACCACCATCTCGAGATCGTCCATACCAATTCCAAACCCTACTTCAACCCAACCCATCCAGATTAGCCCGTATAGTCCCCAAACGGGACGGTGTCGGATTGTCCAATGTGTGGACAATCGTTGACCAAGGTGTTTTTTAGAACATTGTTCATAGTCTCACAAATTGTGATCCAATTTTAAATATCTAATGAATTTTTCATAATTTTTTTAATATGTTCATGTATTATATAGAATTTGGACATATCCTAAAATTAAATATAAAATAAAAAAAATAAAAAAAAGTCTTGTTCGTTAGAACCCGTCTAAATGAACGTATATAGACGATATACAGTGTTCCTCCATTCAGTTTCCGTTTTGCATATTTTGAAACATCGACTATTACCATGGTGAAATTAACTCAAATGTTAGATTTTTTGATATATATATATATATATATATATATATATATATATATTACATTTTAGGAAATATTATTTACAACTATGTGTATATAGTAGATATTTTTGACATAAAATATCCTACCTCTGGCAAAATCTTACCTAACATTGGGATCGATCCAATCCGACCCACTTATAATAAGATAAACGGTCGGGACCCATTGTGAGGTCCTAACCAGTAGCACTCCGAGTTCTGAGAATTTGGGGTGTTACAATAAACACCCCGAATTAGGGTTAAGCAAAAGACTCAATTAAAATTATTATATTATATTATATTGTACTTGATGTAATTATATTCCTATAAGCTTTATATAGTGATATAAGCCCAATCATTTACATGAATCATAAAATCCTCCAAAGTAAAATATACATTGAATTTTTCAAGGACAGGTGGGTTGTTTGGTTATCTCAACCCCTTAGTTAACTAGAAAGACGGCACAAGGTTCGGATATTATTTTGTTATTTACCTAACACGTCTCATACATTTGTTGTTTATACTTATTTCATGTACTAAAATTTATGTATCTATACATTGTTGTTTTTTTGGTGGGAATACATATTGCTATTTTTAATATAACTATTAAGTTAATAATTCAATCGCTAAATCGTGGGATTTTTTTACCATAATAACAAAAACAATTAAATTAATTACTGAAATAGCAAATAGTAAAAATAATTTACCAACGTAGCAAATTTTCTTTCACAAGAATTACTAGACCTCTAGACTAGACCTCTAGCTTGTAAAAGCTTAGAGTCCTAATTAAGTCGTCTTTACACAAGTCCGTCTTTTACACAAGGTTTGATTACATAATTTCAAATCTACCGAGTTACACAAACTCAATTATAACTATGAAAAATGTAGTAACAAATTATGTAATTAAACAAATTGGCAATTGGTGAAATAAGAAGCAAAAGTGCTACCTAACCAACTCAACCTTGTCCTACAATTAGAATACATGGGATATTTTTATGTAATTATACAATTAGGGACAAATTTACAAATTTTAAAAGTTTGGGTCAATAGTATAATACAAAATTTTGGGTCATTTATTGTAAATGGCCATAAACTCGAAAAACCCTAATCAACTCCTCGCGTGCTTAATGGGGAGCATCAGCAGTGGACTTGTGCGAGTCACACCCTTGAGAATCTAGCCCACCTAATAGGCTCTAGAAAACAGTTACTTGGATCGAGTTTGTCATAGGCTATTTGGTGGTGATTACTTTCTTTTTGAACTAGTTTACCGCTATTTGAAAAATACATATTATATTTGGAATACATTGATAATATACGTTAAATATTTTGCCATATAAATATTGAATGTATAATATACACATTTTAAGGGTCGCGCTAGATCTACGAAGTTTCCACCAAGAAAAATTACGGAGATGAGAAGAAAAATTTGGAAATTTTCCCACATCGATTATATCATAAAGTGTGAACATAACACAAAAAACTTAGGAAATTTCCCACATCGACTATATTATAACATGTAAACATAACAAAGCATATAAGTACAAAAGCTACTCAATTTATTGTAAATTGGCTTTAGAATAGAACCCGAAAGCTTGTTTCCGTATGACCGACATTCAATCTTGCCCTAAAAAATCCTAAAAAATATCAATGGTTGAGGTTTTGAATGCACCGCGTTGTTACTTGATATATATATATATTAATTTATATAAAAATAAATACACATCCGTGCAATTTATATTACTTTTTAATTATTTAATCAGTTAAAGTAGATTTAATTAGTTTGCAAGATTCCTAAAATATAGTAAGATTAAAATTTTATAATATAAATCCGTGGAATTTAAAATTTGTTATATTTCGTATCTTTAAGAAAAATATATTTTGTTACTTGACGAGAAATTTAGATTTATTGTGATATTTCATATATGGAAACTTCTATCCATTAACTTTGAAACTTATAAATTCGTTAATACATTATCTATCGGTTCACGCAACAAACCCTAACTAGCTATCAAACTACTTCTAGTGGAGTGGAAGCCACCTGCAAAAGGAGTCATGAAACTGAAATGCGACGGCGGTGTATCGCGAGTCCGAGGGTGTGCAGTCGGAGCGGGCATCTTCTGTGACCACCAAGGCACGCCTCTGTTTTCCTACGCTTGCTCCGACCTTGTAAAGATGGGTCACACCTCCTACCAAGCCGAGGCTCACGGTCTGTGTATGGGGCTTGACATCGCCTTGAGTCTCGCAATCCACCTTTGGATAGAGACACATGCTAAACTTCTGGTCGATGTGCTGCGTTCGGGATGGCCCAATCTTTGTGTTGATTATGTAAAAATTGTTGTTATGATATGTTTTGGTTTTACGATGTATATGTATATCTGTATTGATACAATATAGTAATGAATTTACTCTTTGTGCAAACTTTGCACTGCTTCTGTTTTGGTATTTATGCTTCTGCTTTGTTTGGTGTAATATATGCAATTGAAGTTGCAACAAGTAGACTGTAGTCTCTTAACGTGATATAGTTTAGCATTAGACTCACAATTGTATAACTGTGAAAAAGCTTTGTTATTTAATTTACTCCCTATCATGATCTAATATCTCTTGATTGAAATAGTTTAGCATTAGACTCACAATTGTATAACTGTGAAAAAGCTTTGTTATTTAATTCAAGGACACTTCTTACTTTGCCAGGTTTGCACCCTCAATGAATGCAATAATATATCATTGCCCTAAAGACGAAAGGGTAGTGTGAGTATAGTGGTTTTTTTTTGCCTGACATATTGATATTACGGTTAGCAGAGCTGGGGTCTCTGTTGAATTTTATTTTGCCTGACATATTTTCATTACATGAAGAATTTGAATCATGGTATTTTTTTTATTTTTATATTATCGATACCATCAGTATTGTTTTCATCCCATCTCTATACTTGAACTCGGTTAGACTAACACAACAGACTCTCCTGCATCTATTTATGTCTAGTAACCCACATGAAACTTCCACCCGTCTCTCTCTTAAAAAGACTCTCTCAGTGTTATTAATCCATGCTAGCATCAAGAACACTCACCAACAGAACAACCCACATGAACCTTTGCAAAACCGTACCAACCCATACCCTTGCTAGACCCGCAACCCTCACACGTCCAGCAAAACACCCCTACTCAATCCTACAAACTTCACAAAGACGAGAGACTTACGATTCAACTAGGGGCTGTAACGTTCAGGATAAAAAGGTTCGACTCGATATCGGCAGTCGAGTTTCGCACTCGCTTACTAGTTAGACGTCGGCGGTGAAACCTCGCGCTCGTCGGTGAAGGCGGTTGCAGCCTCGTGCTCGACACTAGACAACAGAGTAGCGAGCTTGATTACGGCAGGGCGAAGAAAAGGACATCAACTATGGCCGGTTAAAGAGAGATACCTGATCACCGGTGGGTGTGAATTGATACCGGAGGAAACGTTATTGCGGTATCTGCAATCACCGATGCGGTTGGACGAATTCGGCTGCAAACCTAGGCGTGGTATGGGCAATCCATGAACTATTCTATTATAATTCATGAACTATCCCATAATAAGTTTTGAACTATTACTTTCACTCCTTTATAAATTTTGCACTTTCAACTATTCTATTATAATTCATGAACTATCCCATAATAAGTTTTAAACTATTACTTTCGCTCCTTTATAAATTTTGCACTATGAACTATTCTATTATAATTAATAAACTATCCTTTTAGAAGTTATGAACTATTCCTTAATAAGTTTTGAACTATTACTTTCATTCCTTTATAAATTTTTCACTATGAACTATTCTATTATAATTCATGAACTATCCTTTTATAAGTTATGAACTATTCCATAATAAGTTTGAACTATTACTTTCACTCGTTTAAAAAAAAAACTCGTTCAAAAAAAAAAAAAAAATTAAATAAAAATTTTCGGGACACGTGTCGGGCGTACGTTTAGCCGCACGTCCGTACCGGAATAATGTGTCTTACCTAAACAGTACCCTAATTATACTATTACATCTAATTTAAATAGGGTAAATATATATATATATATATATAATTTTTTTTAAAAAAAAATCAAAATTCTAAGAAAATGACACGTGGCCTAATATTAGCTAGAATGAACCACGTTGAAGGAAATGTTTTGGCTTTAATATAGTATATAGATATAAGGCTTTTGTTCAAGTAAGACCCATAATTTGGGGTAGGGGCGTGCGGCTGAATGTAGAGCCGACATGTGTCCTTAAAAAAAATTCAGAAATGATCATTTTTTTTTTCCAGAAAAGATCATTTCTTTTTCTTCCTTCCTTTAAAAACGAATAAAAATGTTTTTGAACTACCATGTTATAAATTCTATACTATTCTCTTAAAAACTTTGAACTATTCTCATATAATTCATGAACTATGACTTTTTAATATATTATATCAAATTATTTATAAATTAATCGTTTATATGTTATGAACTATTCAATTATAATTCATGAACTATGATTTTATAAGTTATGCACTATTCTTTATAAATTTTGCACTATCAACTATTCTTTTATAATTCATGAACTATCATTTTATAAGTTATGCACTATCCTTTATAAATTTTGCACTATGAACTATGCTTTTATAAATTAATCGTTTATATGTTATGAACTATTCAATTATAATTCATAAACTATTATTTTATAAGTTATGCACTATCTTTTATAAATTTTGCACTATCAACTATTGAGAAGATTGGTGAAATAAGGTACTTTTTGTATCTTAGATACAAACTGGACACCATAATTTCACCAATAAAAAATAAAGATAAATGAGTTGTGTTTTATGTCAAAGTAGAATTCGAACTCTGGACGAGTTGCCCACTCTTATACCAGTTGGGCTAACTAAACTTTGTGTATTCTTTTGATGATACACAATATTAATACACAATTTCAATTACACAATATTAATACACAATTTCAATTACAAAATATTAATACATAATTTCAAATACACAATATTAATAAATAAAAGACTTATGTAACCAAAACCGTGTGCACGAAATACCTTTCACTGAATTTCTTTCCTAAATAATATGTAGGTACATTAGAAATTTAGCTCTCTTCTCTCTCATCGAAAAACTGCCACCGGAGTAGGCTTTGCCTGCTCCAACCCCTGTGCGGCCTCCAGGCTGCTCCCCAACCCCACCTTGCCACCGCCGTCCCCTCCCCCCCCCCCATACTGGTCATGGGAGGCTCCAAACGTTCAAAAAACCGATTTGCATGTCAAGCTTTCGGAACTGCACCTGGGTCCGAAACATAGCCACATCTCACTAGCGGACCCCCCAAGCCCTATCGAACTGGTGCCTGAAGATCTGATCCGATCAAACAACACCAGGCTTGGGATGCCATCGCTCTACAAGGCTCCTGAGATTGCTTCACAGATCGCTTTCCCACCACTCACACCCAAAACTCCTGCTGTCAAAAACAACCCATTGAACCTCCCAGCAACAAACGAAAACCCTCCTGAAACTGCATGCTACTGTGCAGAAAACCCACCCACCCTAGTATACAAAACCCTAGCTCTGCCTGAACCCGAACGCAACATATTCGTTCAAGCTGATGCATCAATCTCAACAGTCAATCCTGTTTCAACCACACCGCTGGAACCCAAACACAATCAAAACACAGAAGAACTTACTCCAAGCCAGTTCCCACCAGCCCCGACTCCTCATGTCCCACCAACCGTGACCTTACAACTTCCTCAAAACCTGGAAAACGCAAAAGGCTCCTTCAAAAGCATGCTATTAAATGCATTACCTAGGAACCATGTCCCCCTTGAATACTCCCCTGGATAGAATCAAGGCATCATACACTTCACTAATGATGATGTTTCGGACGCTATTTCCAAGTGGAACCTTACGCTGGTTGGATTCCCTGTCGGAAGCCCACTGGCCTATCATAGAATGTCGAGCTACGCCTCGCTGTCATGGAACCACATTGCTAAAGCCAAGATACTCAGGAATGACAATGGTGTGTATGTCTTTCACTTTGCTTCCGAAGAAGACCTGAACACGATTCTACTCGAGAGCCCCTGTGTTATCAATGGCAACACCTCCATCATCCTAAAGAGATGGCGTCATGGAATGGCACTGGATTACTCCAGTCTGTCCTCGATCCCTGTATGGATTTCACTCCCCGACCTTGATTATAGGTTTTGGTCCCCAAGGATGCTGGCTAGGATTGGCTCTAGTATTGGTGTGCCTATCCTCACTGATGTGTTCTCCGCCAACCAAGAGCATCTGGGGTATGCGAGAATTCTTGTTGAGATTCTCGCCAGCACGCCACTCACCCGCTCGATCACTTTCATGGGACCTGATGGAGAAAGAATTGAACAAAAAGTGGTGTACGAATGGCTACCCGACCACTGCCCCGACTGCCTTACATTCGGACACAAATGCAAGAGGATCGCGAACAATAAGCAACCATCAACAAAAAACCATGGGGTGACACTCACACGTTCTATCCACTCTCCTATGGAACCAATCCTTCCCACCCCTGATGAATCACAACGACTGAAAACACCATTCATCTATAAACCAACACACACAAATGGCCAAGCAAACTCAACCTCAATGAGCTCACCACCAAAAGCAAATAACCGATTGACCACAGAAACCCAGCCCCAAAACACCTTACTGGAAAACAAAACAATCCACGCCTCTGATAACCTTTCCTCTTCTCTTGACATGAATGCCCCAGGGCACTCCCACTCACCCACAGTCCCAGCTATCCAAACTCCCTCTCTACTGAACACTGCACCTCATCCTTCTGAACCACCAGTAATACCAGTTACAACCAAACAACCCTCACATCCGACTAACCCCCTCTCTCATCCCCCAACTGAATCAACAACTATACCTGATTCAACCAAACCTCCCCCACTTCCTCAGACCTCTCATCTCGCTATCAAGGATACGGGATGTACTCAAACTGTTGTTAATGTATCTTAATATATGTTCATGGAACATAAGGGGTCTCAACCACCCCAGCAAGCACCAGGCCATACGCGACATTGTCAAAACCCACAACCTGGACATCATAGCAATCTTAGAAACCAAGCTTATTGAGAACAAGATGACTCAACTCTCCTCACTTATACCCAACTGGAATCATACCTCCAACTTCTCCGCTGAATTCAGATGCCGCATCTGGCTTTGGTGGAACCCGCTCACCACACAAATCACCACAATCCTCAATACCAATCAACTCATTCACTGCTCTATCACCCTCACCACACAAAATACCAACCCCACTGTCTCCACCTCTAACCCATACTTAGAGGGTACCTTCATCCATGCACACAACTCGGCTGAGGAGCGCTACCCCATGTGGAATGCCATCTCAACCATAAAACAGCTTAGTTCGAGCGTACCTTGGTTCCTCATGGGAGATTTTAACACCATTCTCACCCCAACTGAGAAGATATCCGAGAACCCCTCCACGAACAGCCTACACTCGGATGAACTCGCTTCATGTTTCACTGAAAATTCCCTATCTGATCTACCAACTCGGGTTGCACAATGACATGGAATAACAAGCAGTTCCCTAACCGAATATGGTGTAAGCTGGACCGTATTGTGGTGAACGATGCCTGGGTAGACAACCTTACCAACTCGACCGCATTCTTCGATACTCCAAGCATATCCGATCACTCGCCTGCCATCCTCACCATTAACCCCAAACCTGCCACTGCCCACCGTCAATTCAGATTCAATAACTCCTAGGCTAAGCATGAAAGCTTCATGCATACGGTCACATCCTCCTGGGCAATCCCTGAACCCAATCCCACAAAGTGCCCAATGATCTCTCTCACTGACAAGCTCAAGAGACTGAAACCCCTCCTGAAGCGCTTCACAAGTGCCAAACTTGAGACGCTTAACTCAACAATTACTAGCCTCAAATCCTCTCTCGCCATCACCCAAACCAACCTGCAGAACGCTCCATTCAACAAGGCTCTCATCCAGCTCGAGAGAAGCACATTATTGTCCCTTCGCACCAACCAAAACACTCTTATGGACACTCTTGCGCAACTATCAAAGGCTGCGTGGTACAAGTTTGGCGACCACTGCAGCAGCTACTTCTAGGGGATTCTAAATAGAAGAGCAAGGAACACAATCAAATGTCTCAGCTTTCCCCTTGAAAATACACACGCAACTACATACGACCAGGATGAAATCTCATCTATCCTAACCTCCCACTTTTCTAGCATCCTAAACCCTCCAAATGACCTAAATCCACTCAACCGCTTCCCTGATTGCCAACTACCCACACTACCCCATGATTTTCTCGATTTGCTTAACCGCAATGTTAGCACGATTGAGATCAAAGATGCATTATTCTCTATTGGAGATATGAAGGCACCGGGCCCGGACGGTTTTAACGCACACTTCTTCAAACAATCCTGGAATATAACCGGTGATGCCTTCACAAAGGCGATCACCACATTCTTCAATTCGAGAATCCTTCCCCCTCACTACAACCACACCTCAATCTCCCTCATTGCAAAGAAACCAAACCCCAGTGTTCCTGCCGACTACAGACCGATCTCATGCTGCAATACACCTTACAAGGTGATCGCTAAGATACTGGCAGCGAGGCTGAATGCTACACTTCCCTCAATGATCGGGAGCTACCAAGGAGCCTTCGTTAAGGGCAGATCGATCAAACACAACATACTCATTGCACAAGAACTATTCAAGAAATACAATCAGAAGCATGTATCTCCGAGATGTGCAATTAAAGTCGATCTTTCTAAGGCTTTCGACATGATTGACCACCGCTTTATTATCAATTGCCTTGGTAGAATGGGATACCCGATCAACTTCATCAAGCTCATTGATGCGTGCATTACAAACCCAGCATACTCCATCAACGTCAATGGCACTCTTAGGGGTTATTTCAAGGGCTCTAGAGGACTTCGTCAGGGCTGCCCACTCTCACCATCCCTCTTCACCATTGCACTCGAAGTTCTCTCTTCCATGCTCATAACCAACACATCCAATCCAAACTTCAACCCGCACCCTAAATGCTCCTCACCCATCATAACCCACCTTTGTTTTGCTGACGACATTTTACTATTTTGCAGGGGTGACATTGATTCAATCAACATACTGAAGAACACACTTAACCATTTCAGTCATTACTCTGGACTACACATCAACGTCAACAAATCCTCAATTTTTCTCGGTGGTGTTGCTCAGCACGATCAAGACTCCATTGAATCCTCAACTGGGATCCCAATTGGATCTCTTCCATTCACTTACTTAGGCATCCCCATCGGAAGTAGACGACTGCGGCCTGCAGAATTCGTAAAGCTCATCAACAACATCACACACAAAATCAATGCTTGGAGTGCTCGGAAGCTTTCATACGCTGGAAGGAAGCAACTTATTTCGTCAATACTCATTCCACTCCAGTACTTTTGGTGCTCTCTCCTTCCTATCCCTCACAAAATCATCCTGAAGATCAATGGACCGCTGCGCTCCTTTCTCTGGTCGGGTTCTGATTCCAGCAGGAGATCATTGGTCGCTTGGTCCACCGTATGCTCCCCGAAGACGGATGGTGGACTCGACTTCAAGGAGCTCCTTGCTTGGAATAAGGCTTGTATGTCCAAGCTGATTTTTGAACTATACAACTACCACTCCTCGCACAACCTATGGACCTCCTGGATCAGCAACAATGTGCTTAAGCACCGCTCTGTCTAGAACTGCGAGGCCAACTACAAGTTTAGTTTCTCGTGGAACTACCTCATCAAAGTCAAAGACCTCATCAGGCACATCCAAGATACCCATTCCGGTCATGACTTCATCTCATCCGTCGTCAAGGCCAATGGCAAGTTTTCCACAACCAAGGCTTATAACTTCATCCATCAGCTTCCCCCTCCAGCTAACCCTACACTATATAACAATATCTGGAGGAGAACCAACACACCAAAGGGATGCTTCATTGCATGGATTGCAGCCCACCACCGCCTCCCTACCCGTACAAAACTATTTGCCTGGAACCTCACACAAAATGACACCTGCTACCTTTGCGAGCGCAGCCTTGAGAACGAATCTCACATGTTCCATGATTGCTGCTTCGCCACCATCACACTCAACCTCGTCTCCATGTGGCTGCACATTCCTCCTCCATTTCCATACTCGGATAACTTATGGAACTGGCTTGGATCTCTTAATAATCACAAGAACTGCCTCATATCCATGGTAAGAATAGCTGCTATAATTAACTTCATTTACTTCATATGGAGGGCCAGAAATGACATTGCCTTCAACAACAAGAACACAAGTGAAGTTACGTGTGCTCATAACATCATTCAAGCTACTAAGAATCACTTCTCACATCAGTGGAATGATAGATCCGACCTATCTACTACTTGGGCATCCACTCTTGGAATCCAGCTGCTGTAATTGGGGTTGTCTACTTGTTCTACTCATCTACTCTCTAATCTTCTCCGCTCTATCTCTCTCTATCTAATACGTTCAATGCTCATGTAACCAAGTTGGTCCTTGTAAATCCCTATTCTGAGTCAATATACATAAATTTTCAAAAAAAAAATATGTAGGTACATTATGTATGCTCAAGTCATTTTATATCGCTCGAGTATTTCGTACACAAGGTTTTTGGTTACACAAGTCTTTTATTTATTAACATTGTGTATTTGAAATTATGTGTTACACAAGCCTTTTATTTCGTACACATTGTGTATTTGAAATTATGTATTACTATTGTGTAATTGAAATTGTGTATTAATATTGTGTATCATAAAAAAAATACACAAAGTTTAATTAGTTCAATTGATATAAGGGTAGAAGGGAGAACCAATTCATCAGAGTTCGAATCCTACCTTAGAGGATGTAGGAAATTTTAGGAAAACATTTTATTTAATGTAGGAGAGAGAATATCTCCAAATTAGGTGATATCTGTTATTATTTTCTAATTAATCTTTTTCTACATAATTTTAAGTGTCTACTTTGTCTACACGTTACAAAACATACCTACTATGTACACAAAAATACGTTATGTACATACTTAACCAACTCATCATCAACTATTCTATTATAATTCATGAACTATCATTTTATAAGTTATGTAATATCATTTATAAAATTTGCACTATAAACTATTCTATTATAATTTATGAACTATCCTTTTATAAATTAATCGTTTATATGTTATAAACTATTCAATTATAATTCATGAACTATCATTTTATAAGTTATACACTATCCTTTATAAATTTTGCAATATGAACTATTCTATTATAATTCATGAACTATCCTTTTATAAGTTATGAATTATCCCTTAACAAATTTTGAACTATTAATTTCACTCGTTTTTGAAAATTTTTTTTTTTTTTTAAAAATAATAAAATTTAGGGACACATGTCGGCTGCACAGGAAGCCGCACGGCCCTACACTAACTTACTTGAACACTGCCACAAATATAAAGCCAAAAACAAACGCTTATTTTTTGCACAACAACGGCTATCGATATTCAAACACTAATCACAAACTCTTGTCTGCTTATATTCTTCAAAAAATGGAAGAACTAGATAGTCGCATCTTGGACAACAAACAACAATCATGAAACGAAATCGGTCAGAGTGAAGGATTGCAAGTAGATGAAAACGAAATCAGTGAAAGTGAAGAACTAGATAGTCCAATCTTGGACAACAAACAACAATCATGAAACGAAATCGGTTAGAGTGAAGGATTGCAAGTAGATGAAAACGAAATTAGTGAAAGTGAATAACTAGATAGTCGCATCTTAGGCAACAAACAACAATCATGAAACGAAATCGGTCAGAGTGAAGAATTGCAAGTAGATGAAAACGAAATCAGTGAAAGTGAAGAACTACATAGTCGCATATTGGAAAACGAAATCGGTTGCAAAGTGAAGAACTAGATAGTCGCGCAAACAACGAAAACGAAATCGGTTCTACTAGATAGTCGCATTGGAAAAATCATTGCGCGAACTAAATGTACATAATCTTACTTGGGACCGATTTCCACCTTCGGCAGTCCTGTGCTCAAGGCGGTTCCAATGGCCGCTGCTAATCCATTAGTCTACTTAAAGGCGGATCCACTCGTCCTTCTCTCGTTTGCTGTCGACTTCTCCTAATCCATTAGTCTACTTAAAGCGGTTACTTATCCCCTCTTGCTCAAGGCGGATAATTAGTCTTTTTTTTTTATAATTAACTTACAATTTTAACCAATAAATAATTATTAAATAAAAAAAAATCAACTTACAAATTTAATTAAGCAATCATTTATCGTCAAATGATTAATTTATTAGGGGTATTTTTATAATATAACAACTTAAATATGAATTAGTAATTGTAATGTTGCTAAATGGAATCGAGTAATTGTAAATTGTAACATTGTTTAACAGAATTTGTAATGTTTTTAGTAATCAACATTTAAATTAATTGGTCGTACAAAAGTGAAAATTACTTAATTACATAACTTAAAAATGTTTAATACACTACAAATACGAAAATACATATGGATTACAAAGTAGAAAATACTAGAACGAATTAAAATTGAAATTCGGTCCTTTAGCGTGTTTGTCTCCACGTTTGAGTCACTTGGGGGTGTAGCCGCTCTAGACTGGAACATGTTATACGTTTTCTTGCATCCCTTCGATCATGGTCGGATATCCACGATTTTGACTTTGGGTCAATTTGTCGTCAATTTTTATGTGTCGTTGTTTAACGGAATTTGGTATGTCGGTGTAATGTTTTATAAAGAACTTTGGGTCAAAATTTTTAAACATGAGAATAAGTGGTTACAAATGGTAAAAGTAACAAAATAAATCAACTTGCTACTGCAATCAGGTACGTGGGGATAGAGAAGGGAGTGACTAGGCTGATTAAGACTTCTCCTTTTGTAATGTAATCATTATTATCATATAAATCTGTAAAATCAAGCCTTAAGCCCAAAGATACCCCGATCGAAGCTAAATAGTAAAAATAACAAGGCTATGTGAAATTTTGGTGAGAAGAGAGAGAGGAAATCTAGAGGCAAAGTTCTGAAGTTTGTCGAGAGGATTAGTCGACAGCAAACGAGATGGGGAAGCAAATTGATTCCATGTGGGTACTCGACCACGCAAAGAGCTGGGCGAGATAGGGATCACAATAAGGTATATTCGAAGGTTTCGTTTTTAAGTTTTCGATCGAAAAATCAAGTTATAGGACGAAATAACGAGTAATGTTTGATTTTGGACGTCCTAATAAATTTATAATCAAGAATAAATAAGAATGGGATGAAAGCAATCGAGAAACGAAATTAAAACGGATTAAAAGTTGTTTTGCGGAGAAGGCGATGTACCGGATACCTTACTACATCAGAAGTCACTAGCGTTGACGTGGCGCGCATACAATTTTTCTCGGATTAAATATTTTTATTAAATAGTAAATTAAGCCATTAAAATTTTTTTTACTAAACATAAAAAATTAAAACAAATTATCACTAAACACGGTTAAACATTCACAAATCTCAACAACATATTTTTATTTTAACTTTTTTTAATTAAAACATATTATTTATTCGAATAAATAAAAACTTGATCTTATTTTTGTTAAATAAATTTTTTTTTAAAAATTTTGTAATTAAAACATATTTTTTTCCGAAAAAAATTTAATTAAAAGAGATTTTTTTCCAAAAAAATTAAAACTCGATGTTATCTTTGTTAAAGAAATCTTTTTTAAAAAAATAAAACAGATTATCACTAAACACGGTTAAACATTCACAAATCTCAACAAAATATATTAATTTTAATTTTTTTTAATTAAAACATATTTTTTATTCGAATAAATAAAAACCTGATCTTATTTTTGTTAAATAAATCTTTTTTAAAAACTTTTGTAATTAAAACAGATTTGTTTCCAAAAAAATAAAAACTCGATGTTATCTTTGGTAAGGAAATCTTTTTTAAAAAACAAAATAATTAAAAACTCGATGTTATCTTGGGTAAGGGGTTATCTAGCCCAATACCCTATTTATATATCGATTGTTGAGGATTTATTTCACTTCCTATACTGCGCTTATTTGCATCCTCCACACTCCACCTGATCATCGTTATTGCCAGGCTCTTGCTCATCAACAAGATCGTCTTCATCAACTGATTTTTTTCGACTGCCGATCGTTTACGTGGTAAGCTTCGAAATTTCTCACCGTTGGTTTTAACTGTTTCTTTTTTGCCACAGTTTCAAATGGTAGAAATTCTTTTACGTGGTTATTTCTCTCACCTGTTCTTATTTGTGAAGTAGTTTTATTTGAAGCAATTTTTTTGAATACAGTTTAGTCGATCTATCAGCTTCTTTGGTTTTACCTTTTTGAACAAGTTTCAGCCAATTTGGTTATATCTCTCACCTGTTCTTATTTTGAAAGCATGTGTTTATTTTAATTTTTTCTGAAAAAACAATAGATTGAGGATTTTGACACAAATTAAACAGAATTTCAAGTAGTCTTATTTTGAAATCTCTTATATAAAAATTATTAGTTAACAAGATATAGTGTAGATTAAACATAATGCGATAAATAAATTCAAGATTCCCTAACAAACATGATCTGCAAAAAATAATTTTGATAAGGTCTCAATAATATGTACCCATACACTGCTACATATGTACGGGTCATTAACCCTAATTCAACTCTTGAGGATTTTAAAGCATCTTTATATCATTTGATTTGTTATTAATTTTGCTTTTGTATCATGTAATTAACACTATATTGTAGCATCTATAGTCCCAATTTTGTGCCTAAAATGGAGTTTTATTCCAAAATATGAACAAAGATATACCCGATTCAATACTAAAAAATGGTTACATATCATATGTACGGGTCATTAACCCTAATTCAACTCTGAGGATTTTAAAGCTTCTTTATATCATTTGATTTGTTATTAATTTTGCTTTTGTGATTTTAAAGATTCGATTTATTTTGAAATATAGTATTATCCATTTTCTAAAGATTTGTCCTTTTTTTGGCATATCAAGAGAAAGATTGTATCATGTAATTAACAATATGAACAAAGATATACCCGATTCAATACTAAAAAATGGTTACAAAAATATATTCTAGAGGCTAGACGTAGATAAACTTAAACAAATTTTTTTATTTTAGTTAACATGTCAAGATTTTATTCGAGCAAATATTTTGATGATCTTGTATTATCTTCAAAAATTTTTAATAATTAATAAAAGGTAATAAATTTTGGTTAGTAAATTTTGTTAATATTTTTTTTCCTAATGATGGGTTTGACACAATTAATTAATATTGGTGTTAGAATAATTTTAAATTGTTTGTTCATTATGCTTTTATTATTTTTTTTTGTTGGTCGAGTAAATGTATTGCTTGATAACACAATAGTGAATCCTTTAGTGAAAAACTACTATTCTATTTTCTATTTAACAAAAGTGTTAGAATAATTTTAAAATTTATTATATTCCGTATCTTAATCTTGAAAACCCTAACTAGCTATCAAATTACTGCTTAGACCTGATTCAAGCTATTCTTCATCTTCAATGGCGTCTGATATGTATGTTCCTGAGCAACTAGTGGAATGGAAGCCGCCTACAAAAGGAGTCATGAAACTGAACTGCGACGGCGGTGTATCGCGAGTTCGAGGGTGTGCAGTCGGAGCGGGCATCTTCCGTGACCACCAAGGCACGCCTCTTTTCTCCTACGCTTCCTCCGACCCTGGAAAGATGGGTCACACCTCCTACCAAGCTGAGGCTCGCGCTCTGTGTATGGGTCTCGACATCGCCTTGAGACTCGGAATCCATAGCCTTTGGATAGAGACAAATGCTAAACTTCTGGTCGATGTGCTGCGTTCTGGAAGGCCTAATTTTTGGTACGAAGATGACGTCATTGCATTCATCAGAGTTCTTATGACACGCTTCCCGGAACAACAATTTATGTTGACGCATATATACCGCGAGGGTAATATGGCTGCCGATTCGCTCGTACGAGCGATGCGGGATGATGCTTCCATGGCGGATGATATTAGATGGGGACGCGATGACGGATTGCCCAGCAAAGTAGCGTCCATCATCGACAGGGAACGCACCGGATATACTTACATCAGGAATAGCTGCTACATTCCGCGTCCCAAAGATTGCTACTTCCCTCCTTCGATTTCTCAAATTTGAATCTTTTAGATTACATAAATCAATTAGTGTTGATTATGTAAAAATTGTTGTTATGGTATGTTTTGGTTTTACAATGTATATGTATATCTGTATTAATACAGTATAGTAATGAATTTACTCTTTGTGCAGCACTTTGCACTGCTTCTGTTTTGGTATTTTGGTATTTATGCTTCTGTTTTGTTTGTTGTAATATATGCAATTGAAGATGTCAACAAGTAGACTGTAGTCTCTTAACGTGATATAGTTTAGCATTAGACTCACAACTGTATAACTGTGGAGAAGTTTTGTTGTTTTTAATTTACTCCCAAATACGCAAATACTTGCTCAATTCAATGACACTTTTTACTTTGCCAGGTTTGCACCCTCAATGAATGAATTACGGAAGAAGCATATGCCTAGAATCATTGGAACCAAATTTCCCATTGTTATCACGTCCTATGAGGTTGTCTTACACGATGCTAATTAAGAAACACCTCAGGCACTACAGATGAAAATATATCGTGGTAACGTTTAATTAGACTGTAGAATGTTGTATCTTAGGATAAATCTAATTCGACTTGTTTAATGGTTTCACTGACCACTTTTTTGCAATTATATCTTGAAGGGCCACCGTTTGAAGAACTCTAAGTGCTTCGTTTGAAGCTTTTGCCCACTGAAAACAAGCTTCTGTTAACTGGGACGCCGCTGCAGAACAACTTAGCAGAGTTGTGGTCTCTGTTGATTTTTATTTTGCTAGACATATTTTCATCACATGAAGAATTTCAATCTTGGTATATTGGGCTTTCTTTGTTTCTATTCTTTTTATTTTTATATTATTGATAGGATCAACATTGTTTTGATGATATTGACATTACTGTTACTTGCATGAGTATGGTAGTGTGAGTATAGTGATATTTTTTCCATTCGGATTAATGGTTCAAAATCTTGTCCAGGTTTGATCTGTCTGGGAAATGTAGCAATGAAGCCGAGAGAGAAGAGTTAGAGGAGAAAAGACGCTCTCAAGTATGAATTCCCTAAACTGATGCGTAGTGTAGCTTTTACTTTTTATTCTCAAATAAAAAATTTGTGATTTAGGCTTTGTTTGTACATTTATATGAGTCACACACACAATTTGTGATTCAGGCTTGGTTCATATACTTTTTATACTTAATGGAAATGAGGACTTTTTCCCCAGATGGCCAAAGCTCATAATGTAGTTGAGATTCTAGCATGTCCATTTTCCTACTTGGTTCTTGCATTCAGCTGCTCCTATATTATACCTTCAAAATTTGCTGAACTTAATTCTTGTATTTTTTACAAAAAAAAAAGCTTTGTTTTGCTGAATCATCTTCTTGTGAAGAATTGTTTTGTATTTCACATAAGCTGCATACACGCTCAATTGACTTACAAGATTGATTATGGGTATTGGTTTACCTCATAAGAATACCCATATAATGTCAGTGAAAATTGATCACATATTTTGTTTACTTTTGATTCTCTACATTTTGATATCAATTATAGAAGAAAGACAAGATATTTTATCACTAAAATCAGCAATATATGTATCAGTCTCGATGCTTTCCTAATTAAGTTGGATGGTCATAGTATTTGCAGTTTATGAAAAACAAAAATCTGAATCTTTCCTTTTATATACGTCTAGTTTTCAGGAAATAGTCCCCTTGAGTGCTGGAAGATGCATAGTTGGGCGGCATCATCATACAGGTGTGATGGTTGGGATGGGGCAGAAAGATGCATACATTGGAGACGAGGCACACTCAAAACTGGGACGATATGGAGAAGATTTGGCATCACACCTTTTACAACGAGCTCCGTGTTGCGCCGGAGGAGCACCCAGTACTGCTGACGGAGGCACCTATGAATCCAAAGGCTAACCGTGAGAAAATGACACAGATCATGTTCGAGACTTTCAATGCACCTGCTATGTATGTGGCCATTCAGGCTGTTCTCTCGCTCTATGCCAGTGAGCGTACCACAGGTAATCCTGCTATGCTATCCTATATCCTATATCCTATTTACAACCAAATGTTGTATAATGTATATGATGAAGTTTGTTGTATATTATGATGTGTGACATCGGGGACATATATATATATATAGGTATTGTGTTGGACTCCGGATATGGTGTGAGCCACACAGTTCCCATCTACGAGGGGTATGCTCTCCCGCACGCCATCCTGCGTCTTGACTTGACAGGACGCGACCTGACAGACCACCTCATGAAAATCCTGACGGAGAGAGGCTACTAATTCACGATGAGCGCATAGCGTGAAATCGTGAGGGATGTGAAAGAGAAGCTCTCATACATTGCTCTGGACTACGAGCAAGAGGTGGAAACAGCAAAGACTTGCAACTCTGGACTACGAGCGCAGAGCGCAGACCTGCTGCCAAATGGTTGTCTTTGATAAACCAATCTCTCTGCAATTCCTATAGAAGTAACTCACTACGAGAAGCAAAGTCTTGTTCAACTACCGAAGGACTATCCGAACTAATGAGCACCCCGAATGGATCCCTCTTCCAGAAACACTCCCTCAAGGCGATATACAAGCAATTCAGGACCGAAATCAAGAAGAAGCTCAAGGCTTGCAACTGTGTGTCTAAATGCAAGAACTATGTTAGTGAGAGTGATTTTTATTTTTGGATTTAAAAAGGCATAGCTGTATATAATGCTTCATGTAACACAGTAACATACAATTTACATTGCTATAACTTGCTAAGCTTCAACACCGTAATCTCGTTAAACTTCTCGGATTCTTTCATATGTTCTACCGACAAGTTTGGTAGTAGACTCACAATCACTACAACTTATATCATTACGGACATCGGTGACGACTTTTTTTTGATAATCACAACATGTTTCCATATTGACTAACATTTGGACATTTTCAATCCTTAACTACAGCTAATTTCATAGAGAGTTTGCTTGGTACAATTTATAGGGAATTAGGAATCAATCTCAAAATCCCTTAAATTGATTCTTCTGGATGGTTGCAAAAAAGATATCGAAAAGACCGGTTTTACAGAATGAATGATTCTACGTTTTTTTTTTGGTTTTTTCTTTTTAAATTCATCATGGTAGAATTGGGTCGGCCCAATTCAACCCTTTGCATAAACTTTACCATAGTCTAGACTACACCCAAATTCAAATCGGAAGTGAGAAATCAAAACAATGAACCCAAAATTGGATCTAATCCATCATTGTCTCATTGATGTGCTCTTGTCTAGTGCTATGTAAATTTGACCCGGATCGAAAAACCTAGTCCAATCTACGGTCCATTATTTTTGAGGATTACGGTCCAGTTCCAGTCTAGAATCGAAAAAAATTGACGGATAGGGTCGCACCTGATTTTTTTTATTTAATTTTATATATTTTAAAATTATTTGATGTACAAATTTAAATAATAATATTTTTTTAGTTTTTGCAAAAATAGACATTTTTTTTTTCGGGTCGCACCAGTTTTTTTTTAAGTTTTCGTTCAATCCCGATTCGGTTCCTGATCCAAGGTTTTGAAAGCTCCGGTCAAACCTGATCTACAATCCTACACTTATCCGAACCAATTTGGTTCAAAACACCAATCAGGACCGACTTTTTGAACACCAATTATGAGCCAAAGGTCCCAAACAACCCAAATACCTTACTTATTTCTCTTCCTCTCTCGTTATCCTCTTCCTACTATATATCTCTTTTATTTGCAACCAAAAGCTTCAATAAATCACCTTTAATTTCAATACCACCGCCCATTGCCGTCTAGTCTGTTTAGATTTGTCTACCACCATCTCGAGATCGTCCATACCAATTCCAAACCCTACTTCAACCCAACCCATCCAGATTAGCCCGTATAGTCCCCAAACGGGACGGTGTCGGATTGTCCAATGTGTGGACAATCGTTGACCAAGGTGTTTTTTAGAACATTGTTCATAGTCTCACAAATTGTGATCCAATTTTAAATATCTAATGAATTTTTCATAATTTTTTTAATATGTTCATGTATTATATAGAATTTGGACATATCCTAAAATTAAATATAAAATAAAAAAAATAAAAAAAAGTCTTGTTCGTTAGAACCCGTCTAAATGAACGTATATAGACGATATACAGTGTTCCTCCATTCAGTTTCCGTTTTGCATATTTTGAAACATCGACTATTACCATGGTGAAATTAACTCAAATGTTAGATTTTTTGATATATATATATATATATATATATATATATATATTACATTTTAGGAAATATTATTTACAACTATGTGTATATAGTAGATATTTTTGACATAAAATATCCTACCTCTGGCAAAATCTTACCTAACATTGGGATCGATCCAATCCGACCCACTTATAATAAGATAAACGGTCGGGACCCATTGTGAGGTCCTAACCAGTAGCACTCCGAGTTCTGAGAATTTGGGGTGTTACAATAAACACCCCGAATTAGGGTTAAGCAAAAGACTCAATTAAAATTATTATATTATATTATATTGTACTTGATGTAATTATATTCCTATAAGCTTTATATAGTGATATAAGCCCAATCATTTACATGAATCATAAAATCCTCCAAAGTAAAATATACATTGAATTTTTCAAGGACAGGTGGGTTGTTTGGTTATCTCAACCCCTTAGTTAACTAGAAAGACGGCACAAGGTTCGGATATTATTTTGTTATTTACCTAACACGTCTCATACATTTGTTGTTTATACTTATTTCATGTACTAAAATTTATGTATCTATACATTGTTGTTTTTTTGGTGGGAATACATATTGCTATTTTTAATATAACTATTAAGTTAATAATTCAATCGCTAAATCGTGGGATTTTTTTTACCATAATAACAAAAACAATTAAATTAATTACTGAAATAGCAAATAGTAAAAATAATTTACCAACGTAGCAAATTTTCTTTCACAAGAATTACTAGACCTCTAGACTAGACCTCTAGCTTGTAAAAGCTTAGAGTCCTAATTAAGTCGTCTTTACACAAGTCCGTCTTTTACACAAGGTTTGATTACATAATTTGAAATCTACCGAGTTACACAAACTCAATTATAACTATGAAAAATGTAGTAACAAATTATGTAATTAAACAAATTGGCAATTGGTGAAATAAGAAGCAAAAGTGCTACCTAACCAACTCAACCTTGTCCTACAATTAGAATACATGGGATATTTTTATGTAATTATACAATTAGGGACAAATTTACAAATTTTAAAAGTTTGGGTCAATAGTATAATACAAAATTTTGGGTCATTTATTGTAAATGGCCATAAACTCGAAAAACCCTAATCAACTCCTCGCGTGCTTAATGGGGAGCATCAGCAGTGGACTTGTGCGAGTCACACCCTTGAGAATCTAGCCCACCTAATAGGCTCTAGAAAACAGTTACTTGGATCGAGTTTGTCATAGGCTATTTGGTGGTGATTACTTTCTTTTTGAACTAGTTTACCGCTATTTGAAAAATACATATTATATTTGGAATACATTGATAATATACGTTAAATATTTTGCCATATAAATATTGAATGTATAATATACACATTTTAAGGGTCGCGCTAGATCTACGAAGTTTCCACCAAGAAAAATTACGGAGATGAGAAGAAAAATTTGGAAATTTTCCCACATCGATTATATCATAAAGTGTGAACATAACACAAAAAACTTAGGAAATTTCCCACATCGACTATATTATAACATGTAAACATAACAAAGCATATAAGTACAAAAGCTACTCAATTTATTGTAAATTGGCTTTAGAATAGAACCCGAAAGCTTGTTTCCGTATGACCGACATTCAATCTTGCCCTAAAAAATCCTAAAAAATATCAATGGTTGAGGTTTTGAATGCACCGCGTTGTTACTTGATATATATATATATTAATTTATATAAAAATAAATACACATCCGTGCAATTTATATTACTTTTTAATTATTTAATCAGTTAAAGTAGATTTAATTAGTTTGCAAGATTCCTAAAATATAGTAAGATTAAAATTTTATAATATAAATCCGTGGAATTTAAAATTTGTTATATTTCGTATCTTTAAGAAAAATATATTTTGTTACTTGACGAGAAATTTAGATTTATTGTGATATTTCATATATGGAAACTTCTATCCATTAACTTTGAAACTTATAAATTCGTTAATACATTATCTATCGGTTCACGCAACAAACCCTAACTAGCTATCAAACTACTTCTAGTGGAGTGGAAGCCACCTGCAAAAGGAGTCATGAAACTGAAATGCGACGGCGGTGTATCGCGAGTCCGAGGGTGTGCAGTCGGAGCGGGCATCTTCTGTGACCACCAAGGCACGCCTCTGTTTTCCTACGCTTGCTCCGACCTTGTAAAGATGGGTCACACCTCCTACCAAGCCGAGGCTCACGGTCTGTGTATGGGGCTTGACATCGCCTTGAGTCTCGCAATCCACCTTTGGATAGAGACACATGCTAAACTTCTGGTCGATGTGCTGCGTTCGGGATGGCCCAATCTTTGTGTTGATTATGTAAAAATTGTTGTTATGATATGTTTTGGTTTTACGATGTATATGTATATCTGTATTGATACAATATAGTAATGAATTTACTCTTTGTGCAAACTTTGCACTGCTTCTGTTTTGGTATTTATGCTTCTGCTTTGTTTGGTGTAATATATGCAATTGAAGTTGCAACAAGTAGACTGTAGTCTCTTAACGTGATATAGTTTAGCATTAGACTCACAATTGTATAACTGTGAAAAAGCTTTGTTATTTAATTTACTCCCTATCATGATCTAATATCTCTTGATTGAAATAGTTTAGCATTAGACTCACAATTGTATAACTGTGAAAAAGCTTTGTTATTTAATTCAAGGACACTTCTTACTTTGCCAGGTTTGCACCCTCAATGAATGCAATAATATATCATTGCCCTAAAGACGAAAGGGTAGTGTGAGTATAGTGGTTTTTTTTTGCCTGACATATTGATATTACGGTTAGCAGAGCTGGGGTCTCTGTTGAATTTTATTTTGCCTGACATATTTTCATTACATGAAGAATTTGAATCATGGTATTTTTTTTATTTTTATATTATCGATACCATCAGTATTGTTTTCATCCCATCTCTATACTTGAACTCGGTTAGACTAACACAACAGACTCTCCTGCATCTATTTATGTCTAGTAACCCACATGAAACTTCCACCCGTCTCTCTCTTAAAAAGACTCTCTCAGTGTTATTAATCCATGCTAGCATCAAGAACACTCACCAACAGAACAACCCACATGAACCTTTGCAAAACCGTACCAACCCATACCCTTGCTAGACCCGCAACCCTCACACGTCCAGCAAAACACCCCTACTCAATCCTACAAACTTCACAAAGACGAGAGACTTACGATTCAACTAGGGGCTGTAACGTTCAGGATAAAAAGGTTCGACTCGATATCGGCAGTCGAGTTTCGCACTCGCTTACTAGTTAGACGTCGGCGGTGAAACCTCGCGCTCGTCGGTGAAGGCGGTTGCAGCCTCGTGCTCGACACTAGACAACAGAGTAGCGAGCTTGATTACGGCAGGGCGAAGAAAAGGACATCAACTATGGCCGGTTAAAGAGAGATACCTGATCACCGGTGGGTGTGAATTGATACCGGAGGAAACGTTATTGCGGTATCTGCAATCACCGATGCGGTTGGACGAATTCGGCTGCAAACCTAGGCGTGGTATGGGCAATCCATGAACTATTCTATTATAATTCATGAACTATCCCATAATAAGTTTTGAACTATTACTTTCACTCCTTTATAAATTTTGCACTTTCAACTATTCTATTATAATTCATGAACTATCCCATAATAAGTTTTAAACTATTACTTTCGCTCCTTTATAAATTTTGCACTATGAACTATTCTATTATAATTAATAAACTATCCTTTTAGAAGTTATGAACTATTCCTTAATAAGTTTTGAACTATTACTTTCATTCCTTTATAAATTTTTCACTATGAACTATTCTATTATAATTCATGAACTATCCTTTTATAAGTTATGAACTATTCCATAATAAGTTTGAACTATTACTTTCACTCGTTTAAAAAAAAAACTCGTTCAAAAAAAAAAAAAAAATTAAATAAAAATTTTCGGGACACGTGTCGGGCGTACGTTTAGCCGCACGTCCGTACCGGAATAATGTGTCTTACCTAAACAGTACCCTAATTATACTATTACATCTAATTTAAATAGGGTAAATATATATATATATATATATAATTTTTTTTAAAAAAAAATCAAAATTCTAAGAAAATGACACGTGGCCTAATATTAGCTAGAATGAACCACGTTGAAGGAAATGTTTTGGCTTTAATATAGTATATAGATATAAGGCTTTTGTTCAAGTAAGACCCATAATTTGGGGTAGGGGCGTGCGGCTGAATGTAGAGCCGACATGTGTCCTTAAAAAAAATTCAGAAATGATCATTTTTTTTTTCCAGAAAAGATCATTTCTTTTTCTTCCTTCCTTTAAAAACGAATAAAAATGTTTTTGAACTACCATGTTATAAATTCTATACTATTCTCTTAAAAACTTTGAACTATTCTCATATAATTCATGAACTATGACTTTTTAATATATTATATCAAATTATTTATAAATTAATCGTTTATATGTTATGAACTATTCAATTATAATTCATGAACTATGATTTTATAAGTTATGCACTATTCTTTATAAATTTTGCACTATCAACTATTCTTTTATAATTCATGAACTATCATTTTATAAGTTATGCACTATCCTTTATAAATTTTGCACTATGAACTATGCTTTTATAAATTAATCGTTTATATGTTATGAACTATTCAATTATAATTCATAAACTATTATTTTATAAGTTATGCACTATCTTTTATAAATTTTGCACTATCAACTATTGAGAAGATTGGTGAAATAAGGTACTTTTTGTATCTTAGATACAAACTGGACACCATAATTTCACCAATAAAAAATAAAGATAAATGAGTTGTGTTTTATGTCAAAGTAGAATTCGAACTCTGGACGAGTTGCCCACTCTTATACCAGTTGGGCTAACTAAACTTTGTGTATTCTTTTGATGATACACAATATTAATACACAATTTCAATTACACAATATTAATACACAATTTCAATTACAAAATATTAATACATAATTTCAAATACACAATATTAATAAATAAAAGACTTATGTAACCAAAACCGTGTGCACGAAATACCTTTCACTGAATTTCTTTCCTAAATAATATGTAGGTACATTAGAAATTTAGCTCTCTTCTCTCTCATCGAAAAACTGCCACCGGAGTAGGCTTTGCCTGCTCCAACCCCTGTGCGGCCTCCAGGCTGCTCCCCAACCCCACCTTGCCACCGCCGTCCCCTCCCCCCCCCCATACTGGTCATGGGAGGCTCCAAACGTTCAAAAAACCGATTTGCATGTCAAGCTTTCGGAACTGCACCTGGGTCCGAAACATAGCCACATCTCACTAGCGGACCCCCCAAGCCCTATCGAACTGGTGCCTGAAGATCTGATCCGATCAAACAACACCAGGCTTGGGATGCCATCGCTCTACAAGGCTCCTGAGATTGCTTCACAGATCGCTTTCCCACCACTCACACCCAAAACTCCTGCTGTCAAAAACAACCCATTGAACCTCCCAGCAACAAACGAAAACCCTCCTGAAACTGCATGCTACTGTGCAGAAAACCCACCCACCCTAGTATACAAAACCCTAGCTCTGCCTGAACCCGAACGCAACATATTCGTTCAAGCTGATGCATCAATCTCAACAGTCAATCCTGTTTCAACCACACCGCTGGAACCCAAACACAATCAAAACACAGAAGAACTTACTCCAAGCCAGTTCCCACCAGCCCCGACTCCTCATGTCCCACCAACCGTGACCTTACAACTTCCTCAAAACCTGGAAAACGCAAAAGGCTCCTTCAAAAGCATGCTATTAAATGCATTACCTAGGAACCATGTCCCCCTTGAATACTCCCCTGGATAGAATCAAGGCATCATACACTTCACTAATGATGATGTTTCGGACGCTATTTCCAAGTGGAACCTTACGCTGGTTGGATTCCCTGTCGGAAGCCCACTGGCCTATCATAGAATGTCGAGCTACGCCTCGCTGTCATGGAACCACATTGCTAAAGCCAAGATACTCAGGAATGACAATGGTGTGTATGTCTTTCACTTTGCTTCCGAAGAAGACCTGAACACGATTCTACTCGAGAGCCCCTGTGTTATCAATGGCAACACCTCCATCATCCTAAAGAGATGGCGTCATGGAATGGCACTGGATTACTCCAGTCTGTCCTCGATCCCTGTATGGATTTCACTCCCCGACCTTGATTATAGGTTTTGGTCCCCAAGGATGCTGGCTAGGATTGGCTCTAGTATTGGTGTGCCTATCCTCACTGATGTGTTCTCCGCCAACCAAGAGCATCTGGGGTATGCGAGAATTCTTGTTGAGATTCTCGCCAGCACGCCACTCACCCGCTCGATCACTTTCATGGGACCTGATGGAGAAAGAATTGAACAAAAAGTGGTGTACGAATGGCTACCCGACCACTGCCCCGACTGCCTTACATTCGGACACAAATGCAAGAGGATCGCGAACAATAAGCAACCATCAACAAAAAACCATGGGGTGACACTCACACGTTCTATCCACTCTCCTATGGAACCAATCCTTCCCACCCCTGATGAATCACAACGACTGAAAACACCATTCATCTATAAACCAACACACACAAATGGCCAAGCAAACTCAACCTCAATGAGCTCACCACCAAAAGCAAATAACCGATTGACCACAGAAACCCAGCCCCAAAACACCTTACTGGAAAACAAAACAATCCACGCCTCTGATAACCTTTCCTCTTCTCTTGACATGAATGCCCCAGGGCACTCCCACTCACCCACAGTCCCAGCTATCCAAACTCCCTCTCTACTGAACACTGCACCTCATCCTTCTGAACCACCAGTAATACCAGTTACAACCAAACAACCCTCACATCCGACTAACCCCCTCTCTCATCCCCCAACTGAATCAACAACTATACCTGATTCAACCAAACCTCCCCCACTTCCTCAGACCTCTCATCTCGCTATCAAGGATACGGGATGTACTCAAACTGTTGTTAATGTATCTTAATATATGTTCATGGAACATAAGGGGTCTCAACCACCCCAGCAAGCACCAGGCCATACGCGACATTGTCAAAACCCACAACCTGGACATCATAGCAATCTTAGAAACCAAGCTTATTGAGAACAAGATGACTCAACTCTCCTCACTTATACCCAACTGGAATCATACCTCCAACTTCTCCGCTGAATTCAGATGCCGCATCTGGCTTTGGTGGAACCCGCTCACCACACAAATCACCACAATCCTCAATACCAATCAACTCATTCACTGCTCTATCACCCTCACCACACAAAATACCAACCCCACTGTCTCCACCTCTAACCCATACTTAGAGGGTACCTTCATCCATGCACACAACTCGGCTGAGGAGCGCTACCCCATGTGGAATGCCATCTCAACCATAAAACAGCTTAGTTCGAGCGTACCTTGGTTCCTCATGGGAGATTTTAACACCATTCTCACCCCAACTGAGAAGATATCCGAGAACCCCTCCACGAACAGCCTACACTCGGATGAACTCGCTTCATGTTTCACTGAAAATTCCCTATCTGATCTACCAACTCGGGTTGCACAATGACATGGAATAACAAGCAGTTCCCTAACCGAATATGGTGTAAGCTGGACCGTATTGTGGTGAACGATGCCTGGGTAGACAACCTTACCAACTCGACCGCATTCTTCGATACTCCAAGCATATCCGATCACTCGCCTGCCATCCTCACCATTAACCCCAAACCTGCCACTGCCCACCGTCAATTCAGATTCAATAACTCCTAGGCTAAGCATGAAAGCTTCATGCATACGGTCACATCCTCCTGGGCAATCCCTGAACCCAATCCCACAAAGTGCCCAATGATCTCTCTCACTGACAAGCTCAAGAGACTGAAACCCCTCCTGAAGCGCTTCACAAGTGCCAAACTTGAGACGCTTAACTCAACAATTACTAGCCTCAAATCCTCTCTCGCCATCACCCAAACCAACCTGCAGAACGCTCCATTCAACAAGGCTCTCATCCAGCTCGAGAGAAGCACATTATTGTCCCTTCGCACCAACCAAAACACTCTTATGGACACTCTTGCGCAACTATCAAAGGCTGCGTGGTACAAGTTTGGCGACCACTGCAGCAGCTACTTCTAGGGGATTCTAAATAGAAGAGCAAGGAACACAATCAAATGTCTCAGCTTTCCCCTTGAAAATACACACGCAACTACATACGACCAGGATGAAATCTCATCTATCCTAACCTCCCACTTTTCTAGCATCCTAAACCCTCCAAATGACCTAAATCCACTCAACCGCTTCCCTGATTGCCAACTACCCACACTACCCCATGATTTTCTCGATTTGCTTAACCGCAATGTTAGCACGATTGAGATCAAAGATGCATTATTCTCTATTGGAGATATGAAGGCACCGGGCCCGGACGGTTTTAACGCACACTTCTTCAAACAATCCTGGAATATAACCGGTGATGCCTTCACAAAGGCGATCACCACATTCTTCAATTCGAGAATCCTTCCCCCTCACTACAACCACACCTCAATCTCCCTCATTGCAAAGAAACCAAACCCCAGTGTTCCTGCCGACTACAGACCGATCTCATGCTGCAATACACCTTACAAGGTGATCGCTAAGATACTGGCAGCGAGGCTGAATGCTACACTTCCCTCAATGATCGGGAGCTACCAAGGAGCCTTCGTTAAGGGCAGATCGATCAAACACAACATACTCATTGCACAAGAACTATTCAAGAAATACAATCAGAAGCATGTATCTCCGAGATGTGCAATTAAAGTCGATCTTTCTAAGGCTTTCGACATGATTGACCACCGCTTTATTATCAATTGCCTTGGTAGAATGGGATACCCGATCAACTTCATCAAGCTCATTGATGCGTGCATTACAAACCCAGCATACTCCATCAACGTCAATGGCACTCTTAGGGGTTATTTCAAGGGCTCTAGAGGACTTCGTCAGGGCTGCCCACTCTCACCATCCCTCTTCACCATTGCACTCGAAGTTCTCTCTTCCATGCTCATAACCAACACATCCAATCCAAACTTCAACCCGCACCCTAAATGCTCCTCACCCATCATAACCCACCTTTGTTTTGCTGACGACATTTTACTATTTTGCAGGGGTGACATTGATTCAATCAACATACTGAAGAACACACTTAACCATTTCAGTCATTACTCTGGACTACACATCAACGTCAACAAATCCTCAATTTTTCTCGGTGGTGTTGCTCAGCACGATCAAGACTCCATTGAATCCTCAACTGGGATCCCAATTGGATCTCTTCCATTCACTTACTTAGGCATCCCCATCGGAAGTAGACGACTGCGGCCTGCAGAATTCGTAAAGCTCATCAACAACATCACACACAAAATCAATGCTTGGAGTGCTCGGAAGCTTTCATACGCTGGAAGGAAGCAACTTATTTCGTCAATACTCATTCCACTCCAGTACTTTTGGTGCTCTCTCCTTCCTATCCCTCACAAAATCATCCTGAAGATCAATGGACCGCTGCGCTCCTTTCTCTGGTCGGGTTCTGATTCCAGCAGGAGATCATTGGTCGCTTGGTCCACCATATGCTCCCCGAAGACGGATGGTGGACTCGACTTCAAGGAGCTCCTTGCTTGGAATAAGGCTTGTATGTCCAAGCTGATTTTTGAACTATACAACTACCACTCCTCGCACAACCTATGGACCTCCTGGATCAGCAACAATGTGCTTAAGCACCGCTCTGTCTAGAACTGCGAGGCCAACTACAAGTTTAGTTTCTCGTGGAACTACCTCATCAAAGTCAAAGACCTCATCAGGCACATCCAAGATACCCATTCCGGTCATGACTTCATCTCATCCGTCGTCAAGGCCAATGGCAAGTTTTCCACAACCAAGGCTTATAACTTCATCCATCAGCTTCCCCCTCCAGCTAACCCTACACTATATAACAATATCTGGAGGAGAACCAACACACCAAAGGGATGCTTCATTGCATGGATTGCAGCCCACCACCGCCTCCCTACCCGTACAAAACTATTTGCCTGGAACCTCACACAAAATGACACCTGCTACCTTTGCGAGCGCAGCCTTGAGAACGAATCTCACATGTTCCATGATTGCTGCTTCGCCACCATCACACTCAACCTCGTCTCCATGTGGCTGCACATTCCTCCTCCATTTCCATACTCGGATAACTTATGGAACTGGCTTGGATCTCTTAATAATCACAAGAACTGCCTCATATCCATGGTAAGAATAGCTGCTATAATTAACTTCATTTACTTCATATGGAGGGCCAGAAATGACATTGCCTTCAACAACAAGAACACAAGTGAAGTTACGTGTGCTCATAACATCATTCAAGCTACTAAGAATCACTTCTCACATCAGTGGAATGATAGATCCGACCTATCTACTACTTGGGCATCCACTCTTGGAATCCAGCTGCTGTAATTGGGGTTGTCTACTTGTTCTACTCATCTACTCTCTAATCTTCTCCGCTCTATCTCTCTCTATCTAATACGTTCAATGCTCATGTAACCAAGTTGGTCCTTGTAAATCCCTATTCTGAGTCAATATACATAAATTTTCAAAAAAAAAATATGTAGGTACATTATGTATGCTCAAGTCATTTTATATCGCTCGAGTATTTCGTACACAAGGTTTTTGGTTACACAAGTCTTTTATTTATTAACATTGTGTATTTGAAATTATGTGTTACACAAGCCTTTTATTTCGTACACATTGTGTATTTGAAATTATGTATTACTATTGTGTAATTGAAATTGTGTATTAATATTGTGTATCATAAAAAAAATACACAAAGTTTAATTAGTTCAATTGATATAAGGGTAGAAGGGAGAACCAATTCATCAGAGTTCGAATCCTACCTTAGAGGATGTAGGAAATTTTAGGAAAACATTTTATTTAATGTAGGAGAGAGAATATCTCCAAATTAGGTGATATCTGTTATTATTTTCTAATTAATCTTTTTCTACATAATTTTAAGTGTCTACTTTGTCTACACGTTACAAAACATACCTACTATGTACACAAAAATACGTTATGTACATACTTAACCAACTCATCATCAACTATTCTATTATAATTCATGAACTATCATTTTATAAGTTATGTAATATCATTTATAAAATTTGCACTATAAACTATTCTATTATAATTTATGAACTATCCTTTTATAAATTAATCGTTTATATGTTATAAACTATTCAATTATAATTCATGAACTATCATTTTATAAGTTATACACTATCCTTTATAAATTTTGCAATATGAACTATTCTATTATAATTCATGAACTATCCTTTTATAAGTTATGAATTATCCCTTAACAAATTTTGAACTATTAATTTCACTCGTTTTTGAAAATTTTTTTTTTTTTTTAAAAATAATAAAATTTAGGGACACATGTCGGCTGCACAGGAAGCCGCACGGCCCTACACTAACTTACTTGAACACTGCCACAAATATAAAGCCAAAAACAAACGCTTATTTTTTGCACAACAACGGCTATCGATATTCAAACACTAATCACAAACTCTTGTCTGCTTATATTCTTCAAAAAATGGAAGAACTAGATAGTCGCATCTTGGACAACAAACAACAATCATGAAACGAAATCGGTCAGAGTGAAGGATTGCAAGTAGATGAAAACGAAATCAGTGAAAGTGAAGAACTAGATAGTCCAATCTTGGACAACAAACAACAATCATGAAACGAAATCGGTTAGAGTGAAGGATTGCAAGTAGATGAAAACGAAATTAGTGAAAGTGAATAACTAGATAGTCGCATCTTAGGCAACAAACAACAATCATGAAACGAAATCGGTCAGAGTGAAGAATTGCAAGTAGATGAAAACGAAATCAGTGAAAGTGAAGAACTACATAGTCGCATATTGGAAAACGAAATCGGTTGCAAAGTGAAGAACTAGATAGTCGCGCAAACAACGAAAACGAAATCGGTTCTACTAGATAGTCGCATTGGAAAAATCATTGCGCGAACTAAATGTACATAATCTTACTTGGGACCGATTTCCACCTTCGGCAGTCCTGTGCTCAAGGCGGTTCCAATGGCCGCTGCTAATCCATTAGTCTACTTAAAGGCGGATCCACTCGTCCTTCTCTCGTTTGCTGTCGACTTCTCCTAATCCATTAGTCTACTTAAAGCGGTTACTTATCCCCTCTTGCTCAAGGCGGATAATTAGTCTTTTTTTTTTATAATTAACTTACAATTTTAACCAATAAATAATTATTAAATAAAAAAAAATCAACTTACAAATTTAATTAAGCAATCATTTATCGTCAAATGATTAATTTATTAGGGGTATTTTTATAATATAACAACTTAAATATGAATTAGTAATTGTAATGTTGCTAAATGGAATCGAGTAATTGTAAATTGTAACATTGTTTAACAGAATTTGTAATGTTTTTAGTAATCAACATTTAAATTAATTGGTCGTACAAAAGTGAAAATTACTTAATTACATAACTTAAAAATGTTTAATACACTACAAATACGAAAATACATATGGATTACAAAGTAGAAAATACTAGAACGAATTAAAATTGAAATTCGGTCCTTTAGCGTGTTTGTCTCCACGTTTGAGTCACTTGGGGGTGTAGCCGCTCTAGACTGGAACATGTTATACGTTTTCTTGCATCCCTTCGATCATGGTCGGATATCCACGATTTTGACTTTGGGTCAATTTGTCGTCAATTTTTATGTGTCGTTGTTTAACGGAATTTGGTATGTCGGTGTAATGTTTTATAAAGAACTTTGGGTCAAAATTTTTAAACATGAGAATAAGTGGTTACAAATGGTAAAAGTAACAAAATAAATCAACTTGCTACTGCAATCAGGTACGTGGGGATAGAGAAGGGAGTGACTAGGCTGATTAAGACTTCTCCTTTTGTAATGTAATCATTATTATCATATAAATCTGTAAAATCAAGCCTTAAGCCCAAAGATACCCCGATCGAAGCTAAATAGTAAAAATAACAAGGCTATGTGAAATTTTGGTGAGAAGAGAGAGAGGAAATCTAGAGGCAAAGTTCTGAAGTTTGTCGAGAGGATTAGTCGACAGCAAACGAGATGGGGAAGCAAATTGATTCCATGTGGGTACTCGACCACGCAAAGAGCTGGGCGAGATAGGGATCACAATAAGGTATATTCGAAGGTTTCGTTTTTAAGTTTTCGATCGAAAAATCAAGTTATAGGACGAAATAACGAGTAATGTTTGATTTTGGACGTCCTAATAAATTTATAATCAAGAATAAATAAGAATGGGATGAAAGCAATCGAGAAACGAAATTAAAACGGATTAAAAGTTGTTTTGCGGAGAAGGCGATGTACCGGATACCTTACTACATCAGAAGTCACTAGCGTTGACGTGGCGCGCATACAATTTTTCTCGGATTAAATATTTTTATTAAATAGTAAATTAAGCCATTAAAATTTTTTTTACTAAACATAAAAAATTAAAACAAATTATCACTAAACACGGTTAAACATTCACAAATCTCAACAACATATTTTTATTTTAACTTTTTTTAATTAAAACATATTATTTATTCGAATAAATAAAAACTTGATCTTATTTTTGTTAAATAAATTTTTTTTTAAAAATTTTGTAATTAAAACATATTTTTTTCCGAAAAAAATTTAATTAAAAGAGATTTTTTTCCAAAAAAATTAAAACTCGATGTTATCTTTGTTAAAGAAATCTTTTTTAAAAAAATAAAACAGATTATCACTAAACACGGTTAAACATTCACAAATCTCAACAAAATATATTAATTTTAATTTTTTTTAATTAAAACATATTTTTTATTCGAATAAATAAAAACCTGATCTTATTTTTGTTAAATAAATCTTTTTTAAAAACTTTTGTAATTAAAACAGATTTGTTTCCAAAAAAATAAAAACTCGATGTTATCTTTGGTAAGGAAATCTTTTTTAAAAAACAAAATAATTAAAAACTCGATGTTATCTTGGGTAAGGGGTTATCTAGCCCAATACCCTATTTATATATCGATTGTTGAGGATTTATTTCACTTCCTATACTGCGCTTATTTGCATCCTCCACACTCCACCTGATCATCGTTATTGCCAGGCTCTTGCTCATCAACAAGATCGTCTTCATCAACTGATTTTTTTCGACTGCCGATCGTTTACGTGGTAAGCTTCGAAATTTCTCACCGTTGGTTTTAACTGTTTCTTTTTTGCCACAGTTTCAAATGGTAGAAATTCTTTTACGTGGTTATTTCTCTCACCTGTTCTTATTTGTGAAGTAGTTTTATTTGAAGCAATTTTTTTGAATACAGTTTAGTCGATCTATCAGCTTCTTTGGTTTTACCTTTTTGAACAAGTTTCAGCCAATTTGGTTATATCTCTCACCTGTTCTTATTTTGAAAGCATGTGTTTATTTTAATTTTTTCTGAAAAAACAATAGATTGAGGATTTTGACACAAATTAAACAGAATTTCAAGTAGTCTTATTTTGAAATCTCTTATATAAAAATTATTAGTTAACAAGATATAGTGTAGATTAAACATAATGCGATAAATAAATTCAAGATTCCCTAACAAACATGATCTGGAAAAAATAATTTTGATAAGGTCTCAATAATACCCATACACTGCTGCATATGTACGGGTCATTAACCCTAATTCAACTCTGAGGATTTTAAAGCTTCTTTATATCATTTGATTTGTTATTAATTTTGCTTTTGTGATTTTAAAAATTCAATTTATTTTGAAATATAGTATTATTCATTTTCTAAAGATTTGTCCTTTTTTTGGCATATCAAGAGAAAGATTGTATCATGTAATTAACACGATATTGTAGCATCTATAGTCCCAATTTTGTGCCTAAAATGGAGTTTTATTCAAAAATATGAACAAAGATATACCCGATTCAATACTAAAAAATGGTTACAAAAATATATTCTAGAGTCTAGAGGCTAGACGTAGGTAAACTTAAACAAATTTTTTTATTTTAGTTAACATGTCAAGATTTTATTCGAGCAAATATTTTGATGATCTTGTATTATCTTCAAAAATTTTTAATAATTAATAAAAGGTAATAAATTTTGGTTAGTAAATTTTGTTAATATTTTTTTTCCTAATGATGGGTTTGACACAATTAATATTGGTGTTAGAATAATTTTAAATTGTTTGTACATTATGCTTTTAATTTTTTTTTTTGTTGGTCGTGTAAATGTATTGCTTGATAACATAATAGTGAATCTTTTAGTGAAAAACTACTATTCTATTTTCTATTTAACAAAAGTGTTAGAATAATTTTAAAATTTATTATATTCCGTATCTTAACCTTGAAAACCCTAACTAGCTATCAAATTACTGCTCAGACCTGATTCAAGCTATTCTTCATCTTCAATGGCGTCTCATATGTATGTTCCTGAGCAACTAGTGGAATGGAAGCCGCCTGCAAAAGGAGTCATGAAACTGAACTGCGACGGCGGTGTATCGCGAGTCCGAGGGTGTGCAGTCGGAGCGGGCATCTTCCGTGACCACCAAGGCACGCCTCTTTTCTCCTACGCTTCCTCCGACCCTGGAAAGATGGGTCACACCTCCTACCAAGCTGAGGCTCGCGCTCTGTGTATGGGTCTCGACATCGCCTTGAGACTCGGAATCCATAGTCTTTGGATAGAGACAGATGCTAAACTTCTGGTCGATGTGCTGCGTTCTGGAAGGCCTAATTTTTGGTACGAAGATGACGTCATTGCATTCATCAGAGTTCTTATGACACGCTTCCCGGAACAACAATTTATGTTGACGCATATATACCGCGAGGGTAATATGGCTGCCGATTCGCTCGTACGAGCGATGCGGGATGATGCTTCCATGGCGGATGATATTAGATGGGGACGCGATGACGGATTGCCCAGCAAAGTAGCGTCCATCATCGACAGGGAACGCACCGGATATACTTACATCAGGAATAGCTGCTACATTCCGCGTCCCAAAGATTGCTACTTCCCTCCTTCGATTTCTCAAATTTGAATCTTTTAGATTACATAAATCAATTAGTGTTGATTATGTAAAAATTGTTGTTATGGTATGTTTTGGTTTTACAATGTATATGTATATCTGTATTGATACAGTATAGTAATGAATTTATTTGAAGCAATTTTTTTTAATACAGTTTAGTCGATCTATCAGCTTCTTTGGTTTTACCTTTTTGAATCAGTTTACATAGATTGCACAAGTTTCAGCCGCCAGTTCGGTTATATCTCACCTGTTCTTATTTTGAAAGCATTAAACAGAATTTCAAGTAGTCTTATTTTGAAATCTCTTATATAAAAATTATTAGTTGAATTAAGGAGATCACGATATATACCATAACAAGATATAGTATACACTGCTACATATCATATGTACGGGTCATTAACCCTAATTCAACTCTGAGATTTTACAGCTTCTTTATATCATTTGATTTGTTATTAATTTTGCTTTTGTGATTTTAAAAATTCGATTTATTTTATAGTATTATCCATTTTCTAAAGATTTGTCCTTTTTTTGGCATATCAAGAGAAAGATTGTATCATGTAATTAACACGTTATTGTAGCATCTATAGTCCCAATTTTGTGCCTAAAATGGAGTTTAATTCAAAAATATGAAAATAGATATACCCGATTCAATACTAAAAAATGGTTACAAAAATATATTCTAGACGTAGATAAACTTAAACAATTTTTTTTATTTTAGTTAACATGTCAAGATTTTATTCAAGCAAATATTTTGATGATCTTATATTATCTTCAAAAAATTTTAATAATTAATAAAAGGTAATAAAGTTTGGTTAGTAGATTTTGTTAATATTTTTTTTTGGCTTAACACAATTAATATTGGTGTTAGAATAATTTTAAATTGTTTGTTCGTTATGCTTTTAATATTTATATTATTTTTTAATTATTTAATCAGTTAAGATAGATTTAATTAGTTTGCAGGATTCCTAAAATATAGTAAGATTAAAACTTTAAAATATAAATCCGTGTAATTTAAAATTTGTTTTATTCCGTATCTGAATAAAAATATATTTTGTTAATTGATGAGCAATTTATATTTATTGTGATATTTCATATATGGAAACTTCTATCCATTAACTTTAAATTCGTTAATGCATTATCTATCGATTCCGGCCACAAATCCTAACTAGCTATCAAACTATCCTCCATCTTCAATGGCGTGTCACATGTATGTTCCTGAGCAACTAGTGGAGTGGAAGCCGCCTGCAAAAGGAGTTATGAAACTAAACTGCGACGGCGGTGTATCGCGAGTCCGAGGGTGTGCAGTCGGAGCGGGCATCTTCCGTGACCACCAAGGCACGCCTATTTTCTCCTACGCTTCCTCCGACCCTGGAAAGATGGGTCACACCTCCTACCAAGCCGAGACTCGTGCTTTGTGTATGGGTCTCGACATCGCCTTGAGACTTGGAATCCATAGCCTTTGGATAGAGACAGATGCTAAACTTCTGGTCGATGTGCTGCGTTCTGGAAGGCCTAATTTTTTGTACGAAGATGACGTCATTGCATTCATCAGAGTTCTTATGACTCGCTTCCCGGAACAACAATTTATGTTGACGCATATATACCGCGAGGGTAATATGGCTGCCGATTCGCTCGTATGAGCTATGCGGAATGATGCTTCCATGGCGGAAGATATTAGATGGGGACGCGTTGACGGATTGCCCAACAAAGTAGCGTCCATCATCGACAGGGAACGCACTGGATATACTTACATAGATGCTACATTCCGCGTCCCAAAGATTGCTACTTCTCTCCTTCGATTTCTCAAATTTGAATTTTTTAGATTACATAAATCAATTAGTGTTGATTATGTAAAAATTGTTGTTATGGTATGTTTTGGTTTTACAATGTATATGTATATCTGTATTGATACAGTATAGTAATGAATTTACTCTTTGTGCAGCACTTTGCACTGCTTCTGTTTTGGTATTTTGGTATTTATGCTTCTGTTTTGTTTGTTGTAATATATGCAATTGAAGATGTCAACAAGTAGACTGTAGTCTCTTAACGTGATATAGTTTAGCATTAGACTCACAACTGTATAACTGTGGAGAAGCTTTGTTGTTTAATTTACTCCTAAATACGCAAATACTTGCTCAATTCAATGACACTTTTTACTTTGCCAAGTTTGCACCCTCAATGAATGAATTACGGAAGAAGCATATGCCTAGAACCATTGGAACCAAATTTCCCATTGTTATCACGTCCTATGAGGTTGTCTTACACGATGCTAATTAAGAAACACCTCAGGCACTACATGAAAATATATTGTGGTAACGTTTAATTAGACTGTAGAATGTTGTATTTTAGGATAAATCTAATTCGACTTGTTTAATGGTTTCACTGACCACTTTTTTGCAATTATATCTTGAAGGGCCACCGTTTGAAGAACTCTAAGTGCTTCGTTTGAAGCTTTTGCCCACTGAAAACAAGCTTATGTTAACTGGGACGCCGCTGCAGAACAACTTAGCAGAGTTGTGGTCTCTGTTGATTTTAATTTTGCTAGACATATTTTCATCACATGAAGAATTTGAATCTTGGTATATTGGGCTTTCTTTGATTCTATTCTTTTTATTTTTATATTATTGATAGGATCAACATTGTTTTGATGATATTGATATTACTTTGTTGTGGTCTCTGTTAATTTTGTAATAAAAATTGTTCAACTTATTATAAAGAAAAATCTCAAAAAGTAAAATGGAAAGGAAAAAAAAAAAATATATATATATATATATATATATATATATATATATATATATATATATATATATAAATACACATCCGTGCAATTTATATTACTTTTTAATTATTTAATCAGTTAAAGTAGATTTAATTAGTTTGCAAGATTCCTAAAATATAGTAAGATTAAAATTTTGAAATATAAATCCGTGGAATTTAAAATTTGTTATATTTCGTATCTTTAAGAAAAATATATTTTGTTACCTGACGAGAAATTTAGATTTATTGTGATATTTCATATATGGAAACTTCTATCCATTAACTTTCAAACTTATAAATTCGTTAATACATTATCTATCGGTTCACGAAACAAACCCTAACTAGCTATCAAACTACTTCTCGATACCTGATTCAAGCTATCCTCCATCTTCAATGGCGTCTGACGTGTATGTTCCTGCGCAACTAGTGGAGTGGAAGCCGCCTGCAAAAGGAGTCATGAAACTGAAATGCGACGGCGGTGTATCGCGAGTCCGAGGGTGTGCAGTCGGAGCGGGCATCTTCCGTGACCACCAAGGCACGCCTCTGTTTTCCTACGCTTGCTCCGACCTTGTAAAGATGGGTCACACCTCCTACCAAGCCGAGGCTCGCGCTCTGTGTATGGGGCTCGACATCGCCTTGAGTCTCGGAGTCCGCCTTTGGGTAGTGGATAGAGACACATGCTAAACTTCTGGTCGATGTGCTGCGTTCGGGAAGACCCAATCTTTGTGTCGATTATGTAAAAGTTGTTGTTATAATATGTTGTGGTTTTACGATGTATATGTATATCTGTATTGATACAGTATAGTAATGAATTTACTCTTTGTGCAACACTTTGCACTGCTTCTGTTTTGGTATTTATGCTTCTGTTTTGTTTGCTGTAATATATGCAATTGAAGCTGTCAACAAGTAAACTGTAATCTCTTAACGTGATATAGTTCAGCATTAGACTCACAACTGTATAACTGTGAAAAAGCTTTGTTGTTTAATTTACTGTGAAAAAGCTTTGTTGTTTAATTTACTCCCTATCATGATCTAATATCTCTTGATTGAAATAGGCAAATACTTGCTCAATTCAAGGATACTTCTTACTTTGCCAGGTTTGCACCCTCAATGAATGCAATAATATATCATTGCCCTAAAGACGAAAGGGTAGTGTGAGTATAGTGATATTTTTTGCCTGACATATTGATATTACTGTTAGCAGAGCTTAGGGCTGATCATAGGTCCAAAATCGAACCGAACCGCTAAAAACCGAACCAAACCGAAAACCGATTTTTCAAAAACCTTGGACCGAAAACCGAAGTATAAAAGTAGGTTCGGTTTCGGTTTGGACCGAAAACCGAAAACTTGAAATATGCGAACCTAAAACCGAACCGATTATGTCGGTTTCGGTTCGGTTTCGGTTTTGGACCTAAATGAACCTAAAATTAAAACTAAAAAATCTCAATAATATAACAATATAATAAAATTTTCAATTCTATAATAATTTTAGTATAAAGAGTTGAAACCTAAAAAAATAACAATTTCATTTAAGCACCAAGTACTAATTAAAACTGCCACACCTAAAAATAACAATTCTATAATAATTTTTTTATTAAATGAAATTCGATTTTCGGTTTTTTCGGTTTTGGACCGAAACCGAAATTATAAAAAACACGGACCGAAGACCGAACCTAAATTGTCGGTTTAGGTTCGGTCCGGACTGAAATTCCTCGGTTCGTTTCGGTTCAGGTGAACCGAACCGATCTTGCTCAGCCCTAGCAGAGCTGTGGTCTCTGTTGAATTTTATTTTGCCTGACATATTCTCATTACATGAAGAATTTGAATCGTGGTATTTTTTTATTTTTATATTATCGATACCATCAGCATTGTTTTCATCCCATCTCTATACTTGAACTCGGTTAGACCAACACAACAGACTCTCCTGCACCTATTTATGTCTGGTAACCCACATGAAACTTCCACCCGTCTCTCTCTTAAAAAGACTCTCTCAGTGTTATTAATCCATGCTAGCATCAAGAACACTCACCAACAGAACAACCCACATGAACCTTTGCAAAACCGTACCAACCCATACCCTTGCTAGACCCGCAACCCTCACACGTCCAGCAAAACACCCCTACTCAATCCTACAAACTTCACAAAGACGAGAGACTTACGATTCAACTAGGGGTTGTAACGTTCAGGATAAAAAGGTTCGACTCGATATCGGCAGCCGAGTTTCGCACTCGCTTACTGGTTAGACGTCGACGGTGAAGGGCGGTGAAACCTCGCGCTCGTCGGTGAAGGCGGTTGCAGCCTCGCGCTCGACACTAGACAACTGGGTAGCAAGCTTGATTACGGCGGGGCGAAGAAAAGGACATCAACTATGGCCGGTTAAAGAGAGATACCTGATCACCGGTGGGTGTGGATTGATACCGGAGGAAACGTTATTGCAGTATCTGCAAATCACCGATGCGGTTGGACGAATTCGGCTGCAAACCTAGGCGTGGTATGTGCAATCCAAATCATCTGCGTGTGAGTTGCTGGAAAAAAAA